>CM064327.1:77752500-78352500 GCA_032595735.1 Pelochelys cantorii
TTCACTGGTTACCTAGATACAGTCTTGTGAATGGTGGTGAGTTTTTGAAGAGCTATGATGTAGCTTTAGAATTTTCCTATTGAATACCCTGCTCATAAACACCTCTTCCCCAAGTGTGACTGCTTCATCAGCACTGCCCTGACTGTGTATGAATCATGGACATAATAAATAACAAGCACTCTGTTTTTCACAGCTGTAATTATGCTATCAAATTTCTTTGTACCACTAGTCAGTAGATTAAAAGCCCCCTTTTCATCCCCCATCCATGGTATGCATACTGTCATACTGTCTGGAGAGCTCACAACCGTGAGTGCCAACCTCAGAACAGACTGTCAAAAGCAAGGCAGATGCCCCAAACTGGTGGTACGTTCCATAATTGGATCTCACTAACCATTACCTAATGTGAAACACCAAAGTATTACAAGACTTTTATAATGGAATCACAGTCAGTCGCCTTAGGTACTCCAGTCAATCTTGCCTTCCAGGTAAGATGGACTATGTGAAAAATGGCCACTTACACACCAGAATCACAAATATTCCAGATTACTCCCGGTCCTGACAGACCAGTCAGTCACTGAAATCAAGTTGCATCCTTGATCTCACACTAAAGACAACACTGGCTTTCAATTCTATAGTTAACGGTTTATTAGCTATGAAAAGAAATGAGAATTACTGAGAGGTTAAACCAGGTAAAATATATGTACAGATGAGTCACAGTCTATCATTCTAAATGGTGGCAGAGATGTAGTAATCTGTTGGTTTCCCAAATGTCTCTCAGGACTACCCAGAATAACTCAGGGAATCTTAGTTTTCTTGTTCTGTTGTTCTTCCTTTTTAGAATCCAAAACAGTCCAGAGATGAAGAATTTCTTTTTGTGTCCATACTTACATCTTGTCATAGAAAACAAGCTGAGGTAAATAGGATGAAGTTTAATAAGGACAAATGCAAAGTACTCCACTTGGAAAGGAACAATCAGTTTCACACCTACAGAATGGGAAGTAACTGTCTAGGAAGGAGTACTGCAGAAAGGGATATAGGGGTATGTCTACACTACCTGGCTCCATTGATGGAGCCATGTAGATTACCTTTGTAGACATAGGAAAATGAAGCAGCGATTTAAATAATCGCCACTTCATTTAAATTAAAATGGCTGCCACGCTGTGCCGATCAGCTATTTGTCGGCATAGCGCTGTAGTCTGGACGCTCCGCGGTCGACATCAAAGGCATTTGTCGACCTCCCCGGTATGCCTTGTGGGATGAGGTTTACCGGGGAGGTCAACAAATGCCTTTGATGTCAACCGTGGAGCATCCAGACTACAGCGCTGTGCCGACAAACAGCTGATCGACACAGCGCGGCAGCCATTTTAATTTAAATGAAGCGGTGATTATTTAAATTGCCGCTTCATTTTCCTATGTGTACAAAGGTAATCTACATGGCTCCATCGATGGAGCCATGTAGTGTAGACATACCCTAGGGGTCATAGTGAATCACAAGCTAAATGAGTCAACAATGCGACACTGTTGCAAAAAAAGCAAACATGATTCTGGGCATCCATTAATATGAGTGTTGTGAGCAAGACATGAGAAGTCATTTTTCCACTGTACTCTGCATTGATTAGGCCTCAGTTGGAGTATTGTGTCCAATTCTGGGCACCACATTTCAAGAAAGATGTGAAGAAATTGGAGAAGGTCCAGAGAAGAGCAACAAGAATGATTAAAGGTCTAGAAAACATGATCTAAGAGGGAAGAAAGAAATAACTGGACTTATTTAATTTGGAAAGGAGAAGACTGAGAGGGGACATAATAGCTGTTTTCAGGTATCTAAAAGGGTGTCACAAGGAGAAGGGAGAAAAATTGTTCTCCTTTGCCTCTGAGGATAGGACAAGAAGCAATGGGCTTAAATTGCAGCAAGGGAGGTTTAGGCTGGACATTAGGAAAAACTTCCTAACTGTCAGGGTAGTTAAACACTGGAATAAATTTTCTAATGAGGTTGTAGAATCTCCATCACTGGAGATATTTAAGCTCAGGTTAGATAGACATCTATCAGGGAAGATTTAGAGGGTGCTTGGTCCTGCCATGAGGGCAGGGGATTGGACTCAATTACCTCTCAAAGTCCCTTCCAGTTCTAGTATTCTGTGACTCTAAGCTGACGAGGTCACTACCCACTGGGCTCTATTTTTGATGACAAGGGATGAGGAATGATCTCTAATCATCATACACAATGAGCCCTTGTTTTGAAATTGTCACTTTGCTGCTAAAGTTTGTCATTAGCCTTACACAAGGCTTCCTCCTTCTTTGATGGGTAATTTAGTTATGGGATGTGTACAATGTATATGTCTGCTATTGCATTATAGCAGGTACAGATAAGTGAAAACAAGGCCTATGGCATCCCATTGATTTTCATGAAGTTTAAACAGCAAATACTTTCTTATACATTTAACAATACCTTTAAGTGAATTGGCCTGGCTCCCAGTTAGGAGTCTGCCAGTTCTCAGCTGATATCTAAGCTTTGGCCAGAGCTGGCATTTGGTTCACCAGCTTCCCATATGCGACACATCCTTAGAGAAATCTGGCATGATTGTCTGTGCTAGGCCACCATCATTAGCCCTTTAACTGTCAAGAAGAAAGCCACTGAACTATGCACTGCCACTGGCCTACTTGAGATTATTGCTGAGCCTGGCTAGCAAAAGGGAAGCCGGCATGCTGGGAATACTCACTTATGCCACCAATTTAGCACTCAAAAGCAATATCGTCATGGAGTCATTGCCTGCTGAGCAAATGTCCCTAGCAGTCTCCTTAATAGTTGCCAATGCATTGGAACCCCTGTCTTTCTCTCCTTTGGCAGGATTCTGAAAACAAAACAAAACAAGAGAAGATGGTCAGGCAATCCTTCACTTTTGTGAAAAGTGCCATGACCTCTCTTTCTAAGGTCTCATCTGCAAGACCCACACACAAGAAACTACATGGCACTCAGTGCATCTACCCTGAAAGGATGGATGGCTGAGTCAGACCTGTTGTGATTTGGGTTATATCCTTGTGTAACATGTAAAGTGTTAGCCTGTGTCCTTTTTATATAAAAGCATAGAGTACTCTAGGGTTGTCTGTGCAATAAGCATCCATAGTGCATAACTATTGTTCTTTTCTTATTAAAGGTTACAGTAGCTGGGGGTTGACTCAGAATAGACACTGCCCACTGACCAGATTAACTAACTGAATAAACAGCGAGAGGGAAAGGAAAGGAGGGAGCTTTTGTTCCTTTCCGTTTGCATTTCTGCTGCAGTTCCAGCTGCCAGGGCTCGGGGCCAGTACTTTCTTTTCCAGACAGCCAGAAGTGCAGGCTACATGTTGTTCTTTGATTCTGAAAAGATTTAGTTCTGCTACTGGAGACAACATGTTCACACTGAGTGTAGGAGGGGCACCTTAAGGCTGTCGCATGTAACCCGTTCCTACTCTGTCAGGTGCAACAGCATCCCAAGGAGTAGCCTTTGGGGGAGGTTAGAAGGCAGAATGGTGTCACGATTAGAGCAGGGATATGACAGGAGGCAGGAGCTCTGGCTTTATGCATTAGCCATGGTACTATGGGTTATAATGGCCCAAAAATCTGTATTTACACGTTGTGCAATTAAAGCACATTTTCCCTTCTGTAAATATATTTGTCATGGGCCAGATTTCCCTGACATTTACAATTTTCATGTTATTTCACAGAAGTAGTAGATGGGCACAAAAATGAAAACAAGGTCAAGTCCCCAGTTTTTGGCCTCCTTTTGCCACCACAGGGTACAATATCTTCCCACTCCCACAATTATTATAGCTAGACATGGGCCTGAACAGCAAAGTTCAGATTTACACTTTTCAGTATTGATTATGTCCAGAGGTTGGGTTTGAACTTCGATCTGGAGTCAAACTTTCCTTAATCTACCCTCTGTGTTTCTAATGCACCCATCCCTGTATTAGGTAGATGATGTTCCTAAATTCAAGAATCTTTGTTTCTGCAGTTCTGATTCAGGCCCAGCTCTCATTTCAATAGTGGTGAAAAGGACCTAGAATACAGCAACATTAACTCAATTGTAAATGTGCAGTTTTAATTCAGGGGAAAAGGAAGGCCGAACATTTAACGATGGATCATTGTAGAACCCAAACAATATTTTTTCTCTTCTACCATAACACTTCAGGGCTTTGTCCTATCAGATCTCACAACCAGGAAAAGTCATGCTTGATCACTAAGGGTAAGTCCACACTACAGAGTTTTGTCAGAAAAACAGCCATTTTTCCAACAAAACTTGAGGAATGTCCATACTGCAATTATGTTCTTCAGCAAGAAAATCGAAAGAACAGAGGGTTTTTCCAGCATTGGTAATCCTCATTCTACGAGGAAGAAGCCTTTTTGGCCACATTAATGACACCCTCCACTTCACACATACAATTTTATTTGGGTACAAATTAATGTCATTCGTACATTTAACTGCCTGATATCTGGATACCTCAGTGCCACCAACCACATCTGCATATAAGTGACCCTATGAAATTGTGAGCACAGTAAGAGAAGTGAGATTGTGAGCCCATTACAGATCAAAACATCACCACTTGAAGTGCATGTGCCTCTAGGGTAGAAGGCATTTTCTAGTATTATCCCACAGAAACACTGCACAAGACTGCAGGAGGCAAATTGAAGAATACAGTATCCACCTGAACATGCTAGGGGTCTTGCAAGCAGATAATAGTTTTATTTTTAGCTTATTTTCTGAGCCTGATTGAGTTTTCAACAAGATCATCACGTAGAGGTTCTGTCCTCTGTTGCAATGTGTGTTTTAATTGTACGTTTTGCCATGTTGTTAGTTAATGAGTTGTTAATAAATGAGTGATTGCTTATGTAAATTAGGAGTGGCAAAAGTTTACATACCTAGCAGTTAACTTAAATACTAGAAGACTTAACCAGTGTTGCCCGGGTCCAGCCCAGGGTGGGGGTAAGGCTATGCACCCTGCCTTCCAGCTTTTCCTCAGGTCAGCCCAGAGGAGAGGGGAGGCTTGTACCTGACTGCTGGTTTCTTCCCAGTGCCGGCTGGGGGGAAAGGTGTGCACTCTGACTGCTAGCTTTGCCCCAGGCCCAGCCTGGGGGTGGAGGGGCCAGTCTGGGGGAAGAAGGCGTGGACTGTGGAGGCCACCTGCCAGCACTCGCTGCATGCAGCCCAAGGTGGGGGGCTGCTGTGCAGGCCAGCCGGCAGTTGCTCCCTGGGCAGGCCAGGGTGTCATGTGCTGCCAGACAATGGCTTCTTACCGGGGGCTTGCTGCCCACCCCATCCCTCCCCATGATCACCCCACAGCATAACCATCCCTCCTTCCAGACCTCTCCCTTTCCATTTTATGAGAAACAATCAAATTCCAGGCACATCCCATTGTCTGGACACAACCAAACCCTGACCTTATTTTAAGTTAGGATAAGAAGAAGCTGCATAGCAATTTTGTGGGTTGAAGCTCTTATCATTTAGGAGGAGTTCTTGAACAGACTCAGAGACAGACAGACACACATTTCTAAAATATATAGATAGACATTTCTAAGTTATTCATCACTTTTGTATATGAGCACCTCAGATAATGAATTTAGCCCCACAGCACCCTAGCGAGATAATTATTACTCTCTTTCACACAAGGGGAATTGAGGCACAGAGAGATTTAAACCACTTGCCTGGGATCACTCAGTAAGCTTGCCCTACCACCTCAAGATATCTTGGGTCTGTTTTTCAGCTGTACTGGTGTAAATTCTACTTTATGTCCTGGTCATGCTATCACAGCTGTGTACAAGAACCTGAGTAAAAATGAGCACTCTGGCCTTAGAAATAATCTGTGCAAGGATCTCTACAGATCCTCAGACCTATGTAGGTGCCTACCTCCCATTTAAATCCATGTAAGGTGGGCTCCTGTATCTCTGAGGAGCTGTGCCTAAGCGTCTTGTTAGAGGTATGTGCCTTTTGTTTCTCTTATTGACCATATAAAATGCATTGCAGCTGATGTCTGAAAGTAAGCGGAAGCAGAGAAGAGTTAATCTCACCTATAGTTTAAATTACAGTGAAATAACCGATAACAATACACTATTACAAACCCTATGCAGAGGTAATGTTTAGGAAGCTGTCAGGTTTTTTACTGAGTGACATGACTGCAGGGCCGGATTAAGGGGGGGGCTAGCCGGCCAGCTGCCCGGGGCGCCAACCTATGGGGGGACCCTGATTGTAAATTGGAAGGGCGCTGCACGCCCAAGGGCGGGGCCACGCATGTGCCACGTGCCCGGGGGCAGGGCCGCACCTGCGCTGCGTGCCCGCTGCCCAGGGCGCAAGAATGGCTCGGGCCGGCACTGCATGACCATCAGTGTTGTAGGGTGTGACATTTTCACCTGCCCTTAGTGTGAAGAAGTCTGCTGGGTATGGGTGGCAGGTATGAGACAAGGGGAAGCAATGCCTCTCCTGGGTCTTAGCACTCAACCTCTTCCTATTCTTGTTCTGACAAACTTAAAAAAACAACAAATAGTCTGGTAGCACTGTATAGACTAACAAAACATGTAGATAGTTTCATGAGCTTTCGCGGGCACAGCCCACTTCTTCAGATGACAGTTCCTCAAGGCTCCCACAGCAGGCTGTTTGCAGCTTGCAGACTGGAGACTCTTCTCCCAAAGTGGACCTGTTAATTTAAAAGTGGAACTTTAAAAAAAACAAGTATTCCTATGGCACCTTAGAGACTAACAAATATATATATAATATGAGCTTTCGTGGGCAAAACCCACTTCCTCACTGCTCATTTGAGGAAGTAGATTTTGCCCACAAAAGTTCATGGTACTCTGTGTGTGTGTGTGTATATATATTTGTTGGTCTCTAAGGTGCTTCAGGACTACTCTTTGTAACTTAAAAAACAACAAATGGTTGTACTATTAATAGTAGTAGGTGCTACTAGTCTATTTGTTGTTTTTTAAGTTTTTCCTGTTACAGACCGCGCTGTAACTTAAAAGTGAAAAGCTTTCCAGCTTGCTAGACCTATTAGCATAACACTGAACCTGTGAAAGAGCCATTAAGTAGTAATAAAACCATTTAACAGGCATGTGCCAACCCTACTGACAAACACTGTTGTGCATTACTATATATACAGGTACTTAGTTGAAAATTTGATTTAAATATTTCTTTAGTTTGTGTTTGAAGATTATAAAATCACATCTCTGAAAAAGTCCATGAATACATACTTAGATGCACAATCTGAGTATTCAGATTTAGCTTTAAATGTTTGATCACTAGACATAATAGTTTTTCAAATAAATTCTTCAAAAGACGATCCTGTTCTAAAATACAAATTTTAATTTTAATTATTATAGTACAAAAACACACACCCTACACCTGTTGAAGAGAGCCCTTAAAGGGACAACATTCATTTTCTCACAGATATCTGGACAAATGAGTTTCCCTTTTACTTCTTACTTTTTGATTAACTAGTTTTAAGAGAATTCTCCACTAAAAATCAGTACCTTACGAAGATATAAAATCCTTTGATATACCTAGAATATTTGGAAATATATAGTAACATAAAAATATAGTGAAATTCCATAAACATGTTATGAAAATCATAGAAAATAAATGTGTTCCCTTTTACTAAAAGCAATGAACTTTGTTCTGAACACACAAAGCTGATCTGACGAATTAGTTTAAAATAATGTCTTTGTTTCAGTGTATTTAAGTATGTAGTAATCTGCAATGATCACTTTATGAAGGCTTAAAATTATATTTAAAATATAAAATCAGTTTAGAAATACTGATGAAGAAAATGTAAAACAGAGAAGGGCTGCATTATGTATTCCACAATATAATGTTGTATTTAGCAGGACAATGTGACTTGCCCTTACTACAAAGTTTTTGCAAATAAATCTCTGGCAAACTTCAGTATATATCAAAAAATGTGTGACAGACATTTTTATGTCCACATTTTTAGTGCTTTTAATTAAGTACCTTGTGCATTTCCAGTCGTCACAATGTGGCATGCAGTGGAAAACATGCTCCATTTTCTTTAGAAAGACGTTTTAGAAGGGTGGGATTTTTTTTCCAAATATCATTTGCTACATTAGGGTTCAGGGACTTGGCTGAAATGGGTGAGCAGAGAGAAGAGAGAGACAGTGGGAAACGGATGGGACAATGGGGACAGGGCAGGGCTGGGCAGAGCAGGGGTAGAATATGGATGGGGCTTCAGACTGGGGAGCTTGCCTCCCCAAGCAGCAGCTTCACCCACCACCAATGCTGCCAGGGCTCACCTCCCCAATTCCATCAGGCCTGGACAATACAGACCTGCAGTTCTCGCTACAAGTTAGTGATACTTGCACTTCAACCTAGAGCCCTCTAAGATTCCCCCTGGAGTTTCCAGCCACTGATCCACTGATCAGTGACAGAATTCACAGATTAGCTGCTCCCAAAGAAACAGTGCATCCCAGTTTACAATTTGCCTTTGGATCCCCGCATCATTTAGCACACAGCTCTCAGAAATGTGTTTTGTGAAAATAAGTAAAAGTTTACATAAGGAAGTATAGGGATTAGAGAAGTAGCAAGTCAAAGTATTAAAAACAAAAGGTTACATGTAAAATAAAATTGTAACATGCTTTCTAAAGTTGCCCTTGACTTAATTAACAAGATACTTTCTTGGCTAATGCAGTTCATCTCACCCAAAGTCTTTGCAGCATTTTCCAGCCACGGTGGCCCTGACCCTCCTTTCATAAAACAAAACAAGCTGATAGTAGTTACCCTCGTGAAACATCCATCCCCCCAAAAATCTATTGGCTGCACTTGTAACAGGACATACTCCCCTCCTGGTTTTGTTTGTTCATGCAGATCTTCTCTCCTGCGAATTTACAATCTCTTCATTGGCTTCAGGCTTAGTAATGCAAATAGATTTACATGATAAGCCACATAATACACAGCCAGAGAGCTAAGCGTCTGCTACCCTCTTCCAGAACAGAACCTGGTGGTGATATGTCTGAACTCCCATACCATAAGACATTGGTCACCAACCAGTAGATCGGGATCTACCAGTAGATCTTGGAGCCTCTGTCAGGTGAGCCTTACTGGTTTTGCCAGGGAGCTATCAAGTGCTGGCACTTCAGTTGTCCTCCACCCACTGTCATGCTGCTCCTGCCCTCTGCCTTGGAGCTGCCCCCCTGGGAGCCTCCTGCTTGCTGTGCAGGGTGTGGGAGGGAGAAGGGGGGTGCTGATGTCAGGGTGTCCCTCCTCCCCCCACTCCTGTACCCTCTCTCCACACAGAGAGAAGGGGATGGAGGGAGCTGGGCAATGCAAAACTCTGTCACTCTCACACGCTATGTGTGCCTCTGTCATTCTCACAAACACACACTGTCCTTCACTCTTCTCTCCTGACCCAACCCATACGTGGGTTGTTGTTACTTCTTTATTGCTTGCAAAGTGTGTTAGTTTTGGTTTGTGACTGGTTTGTGCATGTCATCATTTTCATTTCTCTCTTATGCTTAAATTTAATTCTTTCAGGAGTGAGTTCTAAAATGCCTAATCTGTCGTGGTTGGAGTAACTATGCCCATGGTAATTGCTGCTCCTGGAAGTGGCTGACATATCCCTGCAGCCCCTGAGAAAGGCAGAGCAGAGGGTCTTCACATGCTGTCCTGGCCTGCAGACACCGCTCCTGCAGCTCCCATTGATCAGTAATGGGGAACCATGGCCAGTAGAAACTGTGGGCTCAGTGCCTGTAGATGAGGCAGCACATGGCGCCATGGAGCCACTGCTGTACATGCCAGCTGCTTTCAGAAGTGGTGTTGGGCCAGGGTAGGAGTAAGCCTGCCTCAACCCCACTGCTCCACCATCCAGAAGTCGTCTCAGTTAAGTGGTGCCCAGCCAGAGCCTGCTTCCTGAATCCCTGACCCAGTCGTGAACTCCCTCCTCCCCAGACATGAGTCCCCCTGCACCCAAACTCTTTCTTAGAGCTTGCACCCTGAATTCCCTCTTGGACCCCAATTTCCCAACCTGGGCTAAGCCCTGAGCCCCTCCCACACTCCAAAACCCTTGGCTCAAGACCAGAGCCTGTTCCCCAACCCTCTACCCCAGCCTGGTGAAAGCAAATGAGGTTTGGGAAGGAAGGAGGGATGGAGTGAGCAGGGTGAGGCCTCGGAGAAGGGGTGGAGCAGGAGCAGGGCCTTAGAAAAGGGGAAAGAAGGAAGCCGGGCAAGGGTATTTGGGTTTGAGGTAGATCTTACATTTCACTTAAATTGAAAAAGTGATCTTGTGGTTAAAAAGGTTGGAGACCACTGCCATAAGAGCATAGTTCAGAATAGATACATAACTCCTTAGATATTATCCATACATGCATCTCGTAGCGATTAGGATGACAAATGTTCATAAAGCTCTCACATGTGCATTATTATGAAGGTATCAGACACAGAGGATGCCTGTCAATACTTATTGGCCCTAAGGGGCCCTGAGGTCACATGGGGATTTGTGCATTTGCTTTGGTTTAAACCCAAAATTGCTTCGTTGGAGCTTCAGATTCAAATGAATCCAAACATCAAAACAAAATCCAGTTGAAATGGCCAAGTTTTACCTGGTTTCACATTAACACTACAGAAACTTGACTCAGAAGCCAAAGTGTCTCAAATTTCAGAGGGGTTTGGGTGTATTTTTTTGACACTGCCTATTTTAGAAATAATGGCCAGCTGCAAAATTCAAATCCCAGTTGAACTTTCTTAGAGCTTGGTGACATTAAGATTTGAGCTTCAGATTCAGGCCTACCACTGTATGAATCTGAAGACTCCTTATGGTTGTTGACATCTATGCATTGGAATGTATGGAAATGTCAAGTCCAAGTGTTCAAAAATCATGATTCAGCCTCCTAAAAATCATAATATAGGTTTAAAAAATCATGTGATTTTTAAAGAGGATTATTTTTATTTGTCTGCTGGTTTCTGGGACTTTAAGGTGCATAGAGTTTATATTTTCAAGTTTATTTTCTGCAACTGCAACCGTAAGAGCTAGAAACTGATTTTTTTTCATGAATCCAATATTCTCACATATTCACTTAAGTCCAAGAGGGGTTAAGAAAAATGCCAAATACTGCAAGTTTGGTGATAAAATTGCACAAGTAGGCACTGTATTTCTTCAATAGCTTTTGTTATCCACAGATTTTAATTCCAGTAATGTAAAGGTTTATATTTTATAAACAATAGAAAATTAACATCAGAGGCAATCTGGAGGGGAGGTGAGGAATGTGGGGTCACACCCTCTGCCCCTCCAGCCCCGATTTGTTGCTTGTCCTCTACTGAGTATGCTCCTATAAACTGAGCATGCTCAATAATACTAACTGAAGCCATTGCACTGGGTTCTCCTACCCCCTCCTCCACTGCTGGTAGGTGTGGGTCATCTCTGACAAACATGCATGGTTTGGGCACAACACCAAGGATTGTTGAGCCCACTGCTTTGGAGTCAAGTCAAAGCTTGCAGGCTGGGTTCAGAAGATGTATTATCAGCAGAGTTGCATCTTCCATTGGCAAGACAGTGGACTTTGTTGAAAATTGAACTGCTAACATAGTATTTGTTGCCAGTGCTTTCTCCTGGACAGGAACAAAATACACTGTCAGCATTTGGTCTGAATGATTTTGATGGGCTGAAAATCTGTAAAACAGGATAGCGCCAACCAGAGTGTGAGCAGATTCACACACTGGTTGATACTCCTTTTCAGGGACCAAAACATTTAGATCTATATTCAGTCAGTTGTCTTGATACATTAAGACTCATATCCACAAAACTATTTAGGCTCCCATTGATTTCAATGGGAGCAAGGCACCTAAGTCCCTTCGAGGATCTGGGCCCATGGTCATTAGAATCTGTCTAGCACAAGTTATTTAGCGAACTACTCACTTAATGTACAACATTGTACTTTGTTTTTTTAATGCTGGTGGCACTGAGTTATTGTGTTCAGATGCATGATAATTAAAGCCCTGTACAAATCACAAGGAAGCAAAAGGCACAAACCATGAAATGCTGTTTTCTGTGCAAATTTTCCATTTCATGCATTATTTTTTGTATATGTAAAACATATCTAATCTGGACCCTGATGCATGAGCCTGGTGCTTAAAGACTCGAGTTCTGGGTCAGACCACTTTCTTACTCCAAAATAAGTATTTCAGCCCTTGATCGGGAGCTAGAGCACAGGAGCAGCCCAAGAGCTGAAGCACATTCAGACAAAACCTTTCTGTCAGCTAATTCCTTCCTTCCCTTACCCTACACAGCGAGTCAGAGTAATGGGTGAACATTCAAAATATAGATTGAACCTCTGTATTCATACACTCTCTGATCCAGCAACATCCATGGTCCGGCATGATTTTAGTTAGCCAGATGTCCACTTATCATGGGAGTGGCCAAGTTTCCTGTGGTCCCATAAAGTTTGTTTACAGCCACCAGTCCTGGCTCTCAAAGTTCTGTGATTTTATTTAGCTCTAATTTACTCCTACATGTCTTCAAAAAGCCCAGTTAAGCAGTGGATGTGTTGGTAATGCTGCTAGACAATATTGACCTCCCATGGTTCAGCAAATTCTCTGGTTTGATACCAGTCAGGTCCCAACGGTGCCGGAGTAGAGAGGTTCAACCTTAGTAAAAACTTGGAACCCTATTTTGATGACACCTGGGGGAAAACCCTTGTTTCCTGCCACTAGAGAACTTCTCTCTGTTTGCTGGAGAGATGGAGATGCGCAGCTCAAGCAACACAGTGACGAGTGACTTTATAAATAACACAGATAGATAAAGTAGGCTTTGATCTTTGTTTTGCTTTGCTTGCCCATATTTTGTTTTGTCAGCTGGGGAGAAACTATTTAAAACTATCTTCTGGAGGAGGGCAGCTAGGAAGGTGAGAACGTCTTTGCTTACAATTAAGACAGGCTGCCCAGCTGACCTCTGTCGCTTGTCTTGCCAGGCAGGTGAGGAAACTTTTTTCAGATAAAGAAAGACCTTTGTCCCAAGTTTATACCTGATACACTGGAGTTAGACCAGAGATTAATTTGGTCCAAGATAGGCCATTTCTTACACAATTGCCAAGGAATTCTCCTGACAGCCGTACCTACAGCAGAAACTCATTTCTTATTGTATGAAAAACTCCTGACCCTCCTCAGTCATGTCCAAACAGGGAAATTGAAGCAATCTTTCTTGATTTTATTTTTGCCCTGTCTGGGCTGTATGAGCACAAGGCAGGAATGAAGTGGAATGACTATCAAAGCTAGGCTTGCTCTGTAGTTAGAAATGTCTAAATATTAATCACACTTTCTGCATTGAGCCTTTCCAATCATCTAGTCTCCTTTCATAGATTTGATTTTTTTTTTTTCAGGCAACAGAGATGGAGTTCATCCTCATTTACGTTTCAGGCTGGAGGTGAATTCATTTTTAGTATTTCATTTCAGATTGTGTTCTCACTCAGTGGCCATAGCCCACTGAGGTCTCTGGTGCCCACTTAGGCAAGGAAATGTAGACTAGTAATTGCAAAGCAGAGCCTTGTCCCGTGAAGAAAGACTATCTCAGCTATTCAGTGGGTCTGGCACATTTTTCAAAGGGATGCACCAGAAGTTGAAGCAAGAATTCCCAATCCCCTTATTTGGAATTGCTATATAAATATATGCCTCTAGAATTCCCCTTGAAAGAGTTCCTTGCAGCATAGCTACACAGCAAATAATCATTCTGCAAGAACAGAAATAACAAAGAAGTCAGCAAAATTAATTTACCTCCAAAAGGTTTCTCAGGGTTTAGACTGTAGGGCATCCTTTCCCATGAGGAACAAAGTCTTCTCCTCTGGGGCGGTGGGGGAGGATGGAGCTGAGGTTCTCCAGACCCTAATTCAAGTTGTTTATAATGTCCTTCTGTTTAGAGCACACAAGAGGTTTTTCAAACAAAACACACCAACAAGAGAATCAGAGGGGAGTCAGAATAAGAGTAAAGAAAAATGCTCTGTCTCTTGGGCAATCTTTTGGGTCACTTCTTTGAAGCTTCATGTATCAGCTAGTGTAGTATCTTTAATTGGGGTCTACCTCCAACCCCTCCCCTCCTCTTGATAGCTTGTCCATGCAGTTTCAGGGGCAGTGAGGCCTGCAACTGTCTCCCTCTTGGATGATTTGTCTCTGTGGTTGGCAGTCTCTGCCTTACAGCAGTTTTCTCCCTATTCACCACCCTAGCCTCTGGCAGTTTCCCTCCTTTTAAGCAATTCCCCTCCAGGAAGAGAAAGGTCAGCCTGGTTAATGCTGAATGAGTGCAGAGAGTTCCTTCGTCTCTTCTCTATTTGAGGGAGGGTGTGCTCCTTCACAAGAATATAGTTGATAAATTGCAGCTTTCCTGCAAATGCATTCTAAAAATATTCCCTTTACTCAAGCCAGGCAGGTTTTGCTAGTAGCAAAGCAAAATATAGTCAGCTATTACCATGAAATAGCATTAGCATAAATAGAAAAGAATCAGGACGTTAAAAAACAAGTCCCACATAAGTGGCCTGCTCGTTTCACTAGACTTCACGGCAGCTGAGGAATTGTGAAATTTCCATAATAATCTAGAGCTGAGAAAAACAAACAACAATTTTATTGACAGGGAAATTACATCCCGTTGCTGAATATAAAATTCTACAGCTCTGTTCAATGGCCCTTTAACAGCACTGAAAGTATATATTAATTTATAAGTGGAAATACAATGTAAATAAAATATTCAGTATAGCCTGGCTGCAGATACTTCCTGATAGTATTGCAATGCAGGCACCCAGGAGTTTAGACATATGTTTGAATTGCATACCCTAGACCATTAGCTAGTAGCATCTGACAACTCTGTGGTGAGTGGCTACATGGCAAGTTTTTCTAATAAAAAACATGGTACCCACCAGCTGATGTGGCTGTGTCTTATACTGCACGCTTATTTCGAAATAACTCAAGTTATTTTGAAATAACAGTGTGGGCATCTACCAAGCAAGCCGTTATTTCAAAATAATTTCAAACTGGGGGACTTCTTACTCCAACCTCTGTAAAGCTCATTTCAGTCAAAAATAAGGAGAGTGCACCTACTATTTCAGAACTGGAGATGGATGGAGCCTTGGCTAGGTGCTACAAATATTCTTCTCATGTTGCCCCTCTGGTTCTTTAACTCTGGATTTGTGGGCTGGGAAATGCCCTGGAAGGGTTAAGGAAGTTGCCTCCATTTCATAGTGAATATCAGAGCTGGGGTTCAGCTCTATCTGCTCTGGATGTTTATGGTACAAACTACCAGACAGCTATTGGATATGTTCTTGTGAATTAATCTTGCACCCACTCCCAGGTGGAGTGCCAGGAGTAAACCGATAGAACTGCGTGGTTAGGACTGTTTTATTTTGTCTTCTCCTGTAAATGTAACTAAGCTCCAGGGCCTGATTCCTCACTGATTTGTCCCTGGTACAGTCAGCTACCCAGTCAGACTGACAATGCTTTGCACAAGAGTCATGACTTCCCAAAGAGCAATGCAATGGAGAACAAGGTCCTAGAATTCTCCATTTAGCAGTGCTCCTATTGAATGTGCTGCAGCCAGGTGCTGTTTTCCCATATGGCTTTCCCTGAAAATAATACCTGGGTGGGTTTGGGGGTTTTTTTTGGGGGGGGGAGGGGTTGTTTTGTTTTTTGGTTTTTTGGATGCAGAAGGCTGATTGTGTGGCTGCATAAAAGCCAGTTGAAGAGTTAATGCTTTAACCTTGCGTATAATTTATACAATAAACAAAAAGTCACATGTTTCTCTAATAATTTAGATGTAAGCAAATGTTGATTTATTCAGGAAGGCTACTGCCCGCAGCAAAGCCTGCAGCACTGAAATTTGAATTAAACTAGGACAGAAGCAGGCTAGTCTATAATAACATTTGTATAATTTTATTTTTGCCCTTGGCACAGTTCATTTCCTTCTACAGTAGATGCATGAAATTGGTTCTTCAGCCACCTTTAGCTGATGTTCACTGATATCAGGGGTAGGCAGAGAAGCAACCTTTTTTTAGACTTTGTGTTTCCAGTCATAAGGCTGTGAATTCCTAGGTCATTTATGACAATGATTTTTTTCCTCTGTATTTTGCTCTTTGCAAATATCTCTGAACAGCTGCATTTAACCTGGAGATATAGGGATTTCCCCCCCCCCCATTTTTCTATATGAGGACTCTTAGTACAGAGACTGTTAAACAGATGCAAATGTTGTGTTGTTTTTATTCTTTCATTCAGACCTGAGGGCATGAAATGTGAGTTCTCTAACTCTGCTTTGAACACAAAGAAAGGACTGTATGAGATTTTTAAAATGATGGTGAAAAATAAGCACTAGTACAAATGCCTGGAATGGATCCCTTGATTTTGATTTCTCCTTCAACTTTCCCTTCTAGGAGGAAAAAATACACTGAATACTGGATGGTTTGCAGAAAAATACAAGGCAGCAATTCCATCAATGGTTTCTAGTGACAACGTAAACCACAGTTTCAAAGCTCAAATGATTCACATCACCAGATCTGAATAAAGTGTTTTCCTTTGTCCAACGGGGCGGAGAATGGGAAAGCATGATGGGCTACCAAGTGGAAGGTCCAGGTGAGAGTATCCTCCTGAGTCCTTCGTTTCAAAACTAGCAGCAGCTAGGAATGCAAAGGGATTGTGCTCAATCCCTTTTGCAGAACAGAAGCCCTTGTATTATTCCGCAGTGACTCCTCTGGCCCTCTTGTGAACTGGCTTAATATGCTCTGGACTCTCTGGAGCATGGGTTCCCAAACGGGGGGGGCGTGCTCCCTGGGGGGGGGGGCGTGAAGAAATTCCAGGGGGGGGCACGAGGCGATCCAGCCTCCCCGACACATCAAGTTTTGCTGCCCTGTTCAGTTCCTTTTTTCCTTTTTTTTTTGCTCAACAAGTTTTGCTGCTATTTGGGAGGGGGGGCGTGAGGGTTTTTCAAAAATCAAAAAGGGGGGTGTGATGCCAAAAAGTTTGGGAACCACTGCTCTGGAGGGTCTTTTGTTCAGTTTTCCTGAGCCAAAGGGATGATCATTACAATATGCAGCCTTTCTGGCCCGAGGAGTGAAAACAAGACTGGTGTACAGAGTGGGAGCAGGGAGAAGCGGGCTACTGGCAGCATGGACAGAAAACAGATAATACCTCTATCTGTGACAAGGATCATATTTTAAGAGTAACCAGGACTATGAAGAATGTGCATGAAGTGAGTATGAGGGACTCAAGTTGGTTTTATTCCAGACTTACGCCTGGGCAAGTGCAAAGAGCTCACAACCCGCTGCGGATGCAGTGGCATGTAGGGATGTTAGGAAGCGAGTAAATAGCTAATCGTGCAATCAGTAGAATTTCTATCGACTACACAATTAGTCTATAAGGCAGGAAGCCTCTAGGAGTTTCCTCCCGCTGCAGTTTAAATGTAGTAAGAGCTGGGTGGGCAGGCAGCCCAGCTCCTACTACATGTAAATTGCAGAGCTGCAGCAGGGGTAGGTCCCGGACCCGGCACGAGCTGGACTGAGCCGCAATTGCTCAGTCCAGCTTGCGCCGGGTCCAGCAGCCACTGCTCCTGCAGTAGCCAGCTTCTGCCACCGCGAACAGAGAGTGCTCCAGAGGCTGCTTTGTGATAGCTTCCCCTGGCCTCCCCCCCCACTGCACTGCTGCCTCTGATAGAGGCAACAGCGCAGGCTGGGGGTGGGAGGGGCACCACGGAGACGGTGATACAGAGGCAGCAAGATGGGGGAATGAGAGCAGTCGAATAGTCGACTTGACTACCTGATAAGCATAGGCTTATCATATAGTCGACTACTCAACTATTCGAATACATCATGTATTCAGTGATTTCATGGCTGTGGTAGTTTGCATGGTTGTGGTACTTGCTGAAGAATAATATATGTCGCACTCTTGGTTGTAAGGAAAATCTTCCAAAAAAGAACCAAAGATAATAAACCAATGTAGTCTGTCTGTTTTGCAGAAAGTCTGAGGCTGTGTCTGCTCTACAAGATTATGTTGACCTCACGTCAGTATACAGCGGTTATTAAATCAGTTGTGTGTGTGCACATTTGGCTCCTTGTATCACTGTGTGCCCTCACCAGGAACGCTTGTATCGATTGTACTGTCAGTGTGCAGTGTTGTGGATGCCTTCCGAAAGCCAGTATCGGTGAAGGTTAGCAGACATTGCATCAACAACATAATTACATTGACTGTGACCCTACACCACTGTGGGAGGTTGACGGAGGCCAAATTTAAGTGAAAACGTTTCCACAGCTAGTTGACACAAGGCAGATTACACAGATGACCCCCTACCTTGCCCAGAGTGTCAGCAATTCTGCCAGCCCCCACTGTCACTAGAACTGGTCTGGAATTTTCCATGAATAGGATTTTCCAATGGAAAATTCATTTTCCACAAAATCCTGTTTCTGCAGGAAAATTTCACAGAAAATGTTGGTTTTCCCTTGAAAACTCATTCCCTGCTCCTGTTTCCCTACTCCTCAACAGCCCAGGCTTCCAGGTGCTCTGGCTCCAGGGCAGCCTGCCGGGTGGACTGCTTTAGAGTCAGGGCCCACAGGGCTGCCTGGCTCCCTGGTGGGCTGCTAGGGCTACAGGCAGTTTGGGGAGCTTCCAAAATGCTTTCACCAGGTCAAAACAACTTTTTCCTGAACTAAATGTCTGAATTCCTTCTCTAGGGGAATTTCTAAATTTAAAGTTTGTATTTTGTTTCTGAACTATTTTGTCTGCTTGATTGTTTTTTTTTTCATTTCAGAATTTCCTACAGGAAACTATAAATCACAGTTCCTGACCATCTCTGGTTGTACTGCTGTAAGACCTGTGGAAATCCAAACCAGCTGTGCTGGGATCAGGATTCAAATGTGGGCAAACACACACAACTACACAACTGTATCCATTTCCCTGACTTTATGGGCCAGATTAAAACCCAGGTTATGTAGCCACTCATAGGAGTAAAACATGAAGTTTTGCTGCCCCGATCAGTTCCCTTTTTTTTGCTCAACAAGTTTTGCAGGGGGCGTGAGGGTTTTTCAAAAATCAAAAAGCGGGTGTGATGCCAAAAAGTTTGGGAACCACTCAGTAAAGGGACATAACTTTCTGTCTTATGCAAACCATACAGATTGTGGATAGCAGTGTAGAAATGAGACCAGTCTCTGTGAAGTGGTATGCAGTGTTCCCTGTAAGCTGTGCACTTGTGCGCCTTCTCAGGAGAGATTCGAATGCCACCCATCCGATTAGCAGAGCGCCCACAGCTAGGTTTGTGTTTCTTGTGGTGGTGCACATTTGCACATGCTCTCAGTGCAGATAACAAAATGTATTCCACATAAGGATGGAAAAACTCACACATGGTTGGAAAAGATTAGAGGGAATATTGGTGTAATGTCCCCTTTTTTCCCACAGAGGTGGCTTGGCTCCCACCCACCACTTCTCCCCTGTGTGCTGAGTTGCATAGTTGTGCCAGCACATGAAGGTAAGAACACTGTGCCAGGAATAGGTTTGGTATTTCCTCTACAGGGCATGTGGCAATCAGGAGACAGATTATAACAAATTGGCCTTCCAGTCTCCTTGTATGCTGCTCCTGACAACTGTAAGCTGCCCCCACCCTGGGGCAAAAACCATGATTGAGCCTCTAATTATCTTATTAATTGAATCTCTGAATAAGATCCTCAGTGAGTGAAAATTTGCACAGCTGCTGGATCTGGCCCACTGTTTCAAAAAGCTTACAGAAGTAGCCAGATTTACACTGTTAAAATCATGGTTGGGTATTGTTCCAATATGCCAGTTTTGCACTGTTGTTGTAAACTTGTCCAAATACAAATTTAAAAGGGTTTTAAAAGAAATTACTTTGATTAGAGTATGATCATCAGTAAAGTAAATAAATAAAATAACTCTCTCTCTCCTTCCCACATCTCATCTCCCCTGCTAGATCCAGCTTAAGAACGACATATATTTCGCTATAACCATCTTCCACTTTTATTTTTTTAAATGCCCATAACTGACGCATTAAAAATCACAATCCATCACTCTGACATCAGATCAGTGGACTGTGACTTTCATGACATCAGAGATCAGAACAATTGATTATATGACTTTTTTATGTGTGGTTTACTATGCAATTATTGCTCTCCTCCATATATTAGATGCTAATGGAATAGCCCAAGAGATAAAAAGCAAACATAGCAGTGGTAAAGTACCGTCGTTACAGATCTGTCATAAAAATTATAAAACAGAAAAGCCTTTAAATAAGACTGGTGACTGGTTTTGGTAGCTCTGTGCCTATCTTACTGTATTTACCACATCCAGTTAATCCTGAATCTCCTGCCCAGAAACCTACATGGTTAACGAGATAAGCAAGCTGCTAGGCTGGGGTCTATAAGGCAACTGCTAATCCCTTCTTTCCTTAGCGTCACAGAGCCAGTTTCAAATGAGGAAGAATGCTCATATGTGCTGTGTCCTTCCTCCTGGGCTAAATTCACAATTTCGGTTTAAACAGTCAAAGAAAAGTCAACAATGAGGGTGTAAGGGAGGTTGCTTGTCACAATATTCCTGAAAGAAGACAGATGTGTGCTTTAAAAAATGCCATTAACACTGGATTCTAGTTCCAGGGTAAGTAGTTCTTTCATAGGTGAACTATAACATGTATGGCAGTGGCTAAAAGATAGGGCTCCTACTGGTTCTTTAGAAGCATTCTGTAAACATATACTCCCCTGAGTCCAGCTATCCTGCATGCTGTTGAATTCAAAAGGCGTGAAGGGATTTCAGCACCTTGCAGAATCTGGCCTTCTAGTATTAAGGGCTACATTCTACATGTCTATATCTATCTATCTATCTAGATATATATATACACACACACACACACACTTCCAAAGGATCTCTGGGAGATCAATGGTGCTCACGTTCAGGGCAGATTTTGGCTTTTGTTGCTCTGTGGAAGGATAGGAACCTACAGTGTAAACATTAGTCAAAGATAAACACTTGTTCTTTTAATCTTAAGAGACTTTAGTGAAGGTGAAAGATGCTCTCTTTGGGTACGTCTACACTACAGAGAAGATAGAAGCTGCCATTGTCAATCTTCCAGGGTTTGAATTAGCAGGTCTAGTGAAAACACGCTAATTCGAACTCAGAGGGGCACGCCAGTTGATGATGGCAGTCCTGCTTCCACAAGGAGTAAGGGAAGTCGAAGGGAGAATGTTCTCCCTTCAACTTCCTGCAGTATGGACAGCACCAAAAGTTGAGTTCAGGTATTTCGACTTCAGCTACGCAATTAACAGAGCTGAAGTTGTGTATCTTAATTTGACCTTATCTCATAGTGAAGACATACCCTTCATGTGCAAGATGCAAATTGTTTGCACATCAGATTTCCCCAGGTGTGAGATAGGGGTAAAAAGACTAGGAGAATGGTAAGGCTTCATTAAATAATTTAACATTTGTAAAATGCTTTCGGATGCTCTCAAAGAATGCACTCTAGAAATAAAATCTACTATTTAAAACAAAAATAATGTGCTCCACACCTGATTTGAAGAGCTTACTTAAGGGTGAAAACATAGTTCTTTGGTTTTTCTTCTGAAGTTGCCAGCCAGGGTTCCATCATTTGGGTGAACATCATCAGTACACTGAAAACTGGGTTGCAACCACAATTTCTTTTCATAAAAGTCACCATGTGTACAGCCATCAGATGACACCAGTTTTCTGACCTTGCTTGTTTTACACTAAGACGCTGACATGGTCAAATGCTTGGACATTGCATGATAGGAAGTGAAATGAGGTTGTGAGGAGCCTACTGCAGGTTCCCCCAACTGAAGACAAGTTGCGGGAGGCAAGGTTACATTAGTATGGACATGTCCACTGCCAGTGGAGACCCAAGAGTTATACTGGAGGATAGCCTTTGCAATAATCGTGGATGGAAGACAGCTAAGGGGGAGGCCAAAAACTCAGCACAAGGACCTTAGCAAAACTAATTTGCACACCAGCCAGGTATCCAATCATGAGCTTTGAGAGAAAGCTATAAAAGTCATTGATCCTAAATAGGAAAGTTGTAAACTTGAAAGAAAGAAGACAATGAATGACCTGGCATGATCTGAGCGGGGAACTTGAAAGTGGACTGCACCCCATCCCTCATCCATTTCCTGTCCTTGCAGTCATCCAGTGCTCCCAAACAACTGCTCTAGAGTTGGGGCGGGTATTTAGCCTCAGTGATAGCAGTTAGCTATCCAAAATGATGAACAATTAGCACTTATCCCTAGTATAAGTTTTTAAAAAACAAAACCAAAAAACCTTACGAGTGGCCTTGTAAGATTTCAGGGAGATTCTCTGAGCAGTTTAAGGTACAGGACAGTGACAGTAAGAGAGAGACTAGTTTGAATACCCACCTTTACCTCATTCTCATTTATATGCAGACCAAGCAGCACCATTATTGTTCAGCTGGGGGCATATTTAATTGCTGAATGTTCTGCAGATGTCTTGCAGGCTGTATAGATAAAGGCATTTAAGATGCTGATTTATAAGGGCACATCTTTCTTCTTTTAACAGTAAAAAATTCTGACTTTCTTTGACGGATTTGGAATGTGTAGGACTGAAACTAGAGAAATTTAACACTCTTGTAATGCCTGGGACCTGCTAAAACCCTAAGATCTTTTCATTAGCACAACTAGCCTTATTACTGTAAAAGCAATATTTTCCCATGTTGTGAAATCAATGCACTCTGTTGAGTATGACAGTACAGGACATCATACTCTAGCCATATAGCAAAATGATAATTATTTAGGTAAGCCCCAACAGCATGCTCAGTGCTGTACACGATGCACAAGGAATCCTAGTACCTGCCCTAAGAAGTTTATAAATTAAGGGTCAGTCCTACAAACCTTTGCATGTCTGCAGTCCCATTGAAGTCAATAGGACTGAGTAAAGATTACTCATATGAGTAGGGGCAGTGGCACTGGAAGAATTTTTAGGGTGGTGATGCTGAGATGTGCCTTCCCCTATCGTACCCTGTCTGTGCCACATATTGCCCCATGCTGGGGCCACAGCTGAGGGTGGCTGCATAGCCCCAAATACAGGGGTGATGGTCAGGGCCCCAGGGTCTTCAGCAGAGCTGCCAAGTCCTCAGGTGGCAACGGAGTCCTAGGCAGTCGGAACCCCAGAACTGACAGCAGAGCCCACGGGGCCAGCAGCTGGGACCTGCAGGCGCAGTAGGACTGGCAGATGTGATCCCAGGAGGCAAAAGGGCCCCCAGCCACAGGCTGGCACCTGGGACCCTGGCACAGGGTACAACATCTGAGGTGTCTTTCAGCTTCCCCACTCTGCTACTTCCTGCACCAATGAGTAGGGGACTGTTGCAGGATCAGGCCTATGAAGTGTATATTCTGTGGAAAATGGGTTGTGCCTTAAGTACCCTTGCCTTATAGCCAACAGTTTAGAACTATATGTTGCCTGTTTAATTCTTTAAATATTTCCTAAATCCCTCCCAGCTTTCAAAAGTTATCAGATTCAAAACCAGATTTGTCCTGAGTTGTATTTTAATGATAACCTAAGCCCTACAATCCATTTGTTTGTTTGTGACATCTCTATTGTGGTTACTTGGGTGTCTAATGATTTAGCAGAAAGATAGCCATAACTTAGGCAGAAAACTGGACTACATTAAAAAAACATAAAAGCTGGGAAGGAGGCAACTTGATGTGGCATGGCTCCTAGCAATGAGAAAGCGTGAGTGCATGCTGAAGCTTAGAAATAGAAAGTGATGTCCTCATAAAAATATGGCTCTAGGCTGGTGTGCCACTAGAAATTCTTCTGTCAGTTTAGAATATTTAGCTCTAAGGGATCTCTACTTTCAAATGGATCTTTTGATGCAAAATAGGCTGCACAGACTGAGATAGTGTTGAAGTCTGGAGAGCAACATTTGCTCCCACTTACATTTGGTAAACTGAAGATTTTTAGATAGACGGTTTGATCATAAAGTATTGTGGTGGGTTACCTTATTGGCATTATAGCTCTCCAGCCTTTCTAAGTGAAAAGTATTACTGAGATCCGGGCAGCTAAATAATACTGAAAGCTTCAACACTGCTGGTTATCAAGGGAACCTCTTAGCCTAATTTGAAAGCTCAAAGCTTCAGGCAACTGATTTTTTTTATTTGGTTACAGGCTCTTTTCTGTGATGTTCTAATGCAGTATATCCAATCGATGATGCGATATCAGGCACAGTACCATCCTGTGGATGTTTATTCCCCCCTGTGTTTTATATTTGACTTGTTAAACTGCAAGCAGAGTTGTGGGAACAAACAAAAAAATAAACTCTTATAGTCCCTTGCTGCAGAAATTTAAAACAAACAAATACACAAGCCTCACTGCTCAAAGAGAAATGAAAACAGCAGAGAGTGAAAATATATACATATGTATATACATGAACAAAACATGAGCTGCAGTCATAGCAATCTGGGCTTCAGTATGCCAAATAAAAGGGGTTACTCCTCCAAGCAATCTTTGTGCCGTAAAATTTAGGACACAACAAAACTGAATTATGATCTCATTGTAGATTCCATTATAAAGCTGTACAGTACTAATACAGTAGATTCCATTGGAAGATTATAGTAGATTTTTATTCTGTCTCCTCTCTTCCTTTAAGCACCAATACTAGAGAGGGAGAGAAGACTGAAATACAAAGGAATCAATTGATAGACTCTCAAAGTAGACCATTGAAACACCTTAATGTAAACAATTTGAGATATATTCATTCCATTTCCTCTCCCCAAAAAATAAGAATTCTGTTCAAGTGGAACTTTCTAAGAGAAACACACTACAATGGGCCAGATCCTCATTTGGAAGCTCCGAACAGCTTGACTCATTTAAATCAGCTGAAGTGTAAAATTCCCCTCTCCCAAAACAAAAGGACATTAGTGCTAGGAACTGATGGAGAAAGTGTTATTAGGATTAGGGTTAGGGTTCTGATCTGAGGCCAAAACTTTGGATTTATGGCACCTAAAACTCATGGAATTTTGGTCCAAAAAGGCAGAAATTGTGTAGTGCGTGATTTCAGCCATTCTATGATTTCTTCCATCATTAGCTTTTCTTGTGAGAGTCTGCATTCACACACAACCAAGCCAGAAGGGAAGTTCAGACCTGGGGATTTAAATACGATCTTATCATCCTACTATACATTTTAGAAATGTGCATCTGTCTGTCTGTCCATTTGTGAGTTTGTTGTTCAAGAACTCCTCCTAAATGGTAAGAGTGAGGATCACCAAATTTGGTATGCAGCTTCCTCTTATCATAACTTAAAGCAAAGTAAGGGTTTCATTGTGCCAGGACAAAGGGATGTGCCTGGAATTTGATTGTTTCTCATAAAATGGAAAGGGAGGAGTCTGGTAGGAGGGACAGTTATACTATAGAATTACCACAGGGGGCAGCCAGAGGCCAGCGATGGGGACTGGGACGGATGTAATCTCACTGGGATTGAAGAGACAGGGGTAGAGAAAAAGAACAGCTATCTATATTTCCGAGAGTTTGTCTGTCTGTGTCTCTGTTTGTATGTGTGTCTGTCTGTTCCCCAGTTGGGTGGGGGGGGGTGGACATGCACCCCTGCCCTGACTGTGCCTGCTGCTGCTGCAGTGGCCATGGACAAACACAAGATGCTGCAGTGAGAGAGGGCTGGGATTGTCCTCTTTCCCTGGGGCAGCCTGCACACTGAATCCCTCACCCCTAACCCCACTCCAGAACAATGATTTCAATGAAGAAAAGCAAAACTTATTTGAGTTAAGGACCCCAGCCAGGCAAATCTTATAGTCTCCTAAAAATTGAAAGGGTTTGGATCAGAGGTTCCGATTCTGGCCAATCTCTACTTGATGCATCTGTTTCTCGTATCATTGGTATTTCCCTTGCTATTATTGCAGACAACAAGGCTTGCAAAAATTTTATTCCCAGACCAGCTTCTCCATCTGTTCCATTCTAAAGTGTCTTTGTAACCCTGTGCTTGTTGTCCAAGGAAACAACTGTGATATCAGCAGCTCAGCACTGTAACTTCATACGGTCAAGCAGAAGGCAAAGCTGGGCGAGAGAGAATGCCTATTTAAACACAAGTTTCTGCAATAATTAGAGAAATGAGCAAACAATGCAAGGAAAAAGAAAGGTGAATAGAAGTGCCATCAAATCTGGCATACTGGAATGTCATCTCACAATATGGAAGACTCTCTCATTTTTGGCTTGGACTTGCAAGCTGCTGACCAACTACTGGAGATGCTGAGAGCCTTTAATCCTCATTAACATCAGTGGACAGTGAGAGGGCATTCATTTTGGAGGATCAAACCCTTAA
This sequence comes from Pelochelys cantorii, assembly GCA_032595735.1. NCBI lineage: Eukaryota > Metazoa > Chordata > Testudines > Trionychidae > Pelochelys > Pelochelys cantorii. Next base: position 77,778,790 of record CM064327.1, read on the forward strand.
AGAGACAGCAACCACACATCAGTCATTTGAAATATTTTCAAAGCAGCTGCCTTTGGCTTTCATCTTTTTATTGAAAAGGATGCCAAAAGCATCAGTGTACAGCTATCTCTAGTCTCTCATGAAAGTAAAGCATCAATGAAAGGACAGTTTGACCCCAAGGCTTCTAATAGCTGTTGTTCTTATTAAGCCTTTTGCTGCATGAGGCCTCACAAAGCTTTCACAAATTTTATGCCTGGAAGATGTCTCAGTTGGTGAAATCACAATGCTGAAGGAACAGAGATGGAACTAACACTTCTACAGCTATATGCTGCATTTTAACTCCACAGTGAGACACCATCCACAAGAAGTGTAATGTCAGCTTAGTTACAGATCCATCCCTTATTGTAGACTATCTTATGAGGGGTTGCACTTCATTATCTAACAGGCCTCATTTGGTTTTAGTCACAATCATAAGACACTAAAGAATAGCAGAAGATACCAAGTGATGGTGCATAAAGGGATAAGAAATAAACTATGTCTATTGCCTTTCCTATATCACATGGTAAATCCACTACATGCTGTTGTCTTTACTCAAACCTTAGTAAGTTCTGTCAATTAATCACAGTTAACTCATGTGATTTACTCAAAAAAATTAACTGAAATTACAAAAATTAAATATGATTAATCAATATATTGATTTCAATTACAACACATAATGCAAAGTGAAGAGTGCTCAATTTATATTATTTTTATTACAAATATTTGCACTGTAAAAACAGCATTTTTCAATTCACGTCATACAAATACCTTGTATAGTGCAATCTCTTTATCAGAAAAGTGTAACTTACAAGAGTAGATTTTTTTTGTTACATAACTGCCCTCAAACAAACAAAAAAGTAAAGCTTTAGAGCCTATAAATCCATTCAGTCCTACTTCTTGTTCAGCCAATTGCTAAGAGAAATAAGTTTATTTACTTTTATGGGAGATAATGCTGCCTGCTTCTTTCATACAATGCCACCTGAAAGTGAGAACAGGTCTTTGTGTGGCACTTTTATAGCCAGTGTTGCAGGTTGTGTCTGTGCTAAACATTCATGTGCCCCTTCATGCTTTGGCCACCATTCCAGAGGACTTGCATCTATCCTGATGACAGGGTCTGCTCAATAACAATCCAAAGCAGTGCATAGCAATGCATATTCATTTTCAACAACTGAGTCAGATGCCATCAGCAAAAGCCTACTTTTCTTTATTTTTTTGTTTCTGTAGTTTCTGCATCGCAATGTTGGTTGCTCTTTTAAGACTTCTGAAAGCATGCTTCATGCCCCATTATAAAATTAGACAATTTTTCTAATGTCTTATTTAAAACTCTCTATAGCAGGGATTCCAGAACCTCCTATTGCAGAGCTTAACTACCCCTTACTGTAAGACAGATTTTCCTAATATCTAACCTGACTCTCCCTGGCTGCAGATTACATGCATTACTTCTTGTCTTACTTCAATGAACATGGAGGACAATTGATTACCATCCTCTTTAGAAGAGCCCATAACATATGTGAAAACTGTTATCAGACCCAATAATTTAAACATTCCTCATAGGTCAAATTGTCTAAACTTGTGTATTGTTCTTCTTTGGACTCTCTCCCAATGCTTAATTTGTGCCAGGGCTTGCCAGGGCTCAGTCCCAATACACTAGGGTTGGTAGCTCATAACCCCAGGATTTCTGGACTTGGCTTGTCAGTTATAAAGGTAAAGAAAAATGTCTTGGGTTCCAGCACCTTCTTCATTACAAATTAAGTGTGGCTATCTCCTATTTCTCCATATCTTTCCTAAATTGTGGCACATAAAACTAGACACAATAGACCAGCTGAGGCCTCACCAGTAAACATGCAAGAATTTAGTATTAGTAAGCACCTAGGAAAAGGGAGTGAGCCAGCTGGCCATTCCCACCCTAATGAGGTTGAAAGAGGGTAGGCCTGTGACTGATCTGTGGGATTGAGGGTCACAGCAAGTTGTGTCTATTTCAGACAATCTTGATAAGATTTGCACAATTTGACTTGAGTTTTAGATTCACCCAAAACAAAATTCAGCTGCCCCAAAGTCATGCAAACCAAAATAAATAGATGTAGTATCATTTTAGTTATGTTATTGAAGCAGGGAATTAAAACAAACATTAAGAACATAGAAACTATCAAAAGATCAAGGTGATGGAATTTATTTACCTAAGAATCCCTGCAATCACTGCAGATCTAAGTGTAGCAGTATACTGCAAAACTCAGTATCATATATCAATAAGACAGGTATTATGCTAAGAAATTATAGAATCTTCAAAATCTGATGTGACAATAATAAGAACTACCAGCATGATTTTAGCTACCTGATTTTAGCTGGTTGCCTAATATGTTATAGTACATTTCAGAGAACCAGTTAATTGATACATTTTGTCCAGACTTTCCAGTAGCTGTGAGCTCTGGAATCCCTGGCATTTAGCCTACAGGCTAGGTTTTTCCCTCTTTCTGTCCTTAAAGTCTGTTGTGCTGCTGGGGGGATGGAATGTGTTTGCTGGCTACACTTGAGTAAGGTTAATTGGTCTCAATTTATACCATGTAAATGTGCCCAAATAAATGTTGTAATGATGCAATATTTTTCCACTAGCAAGTTTTAAGTCCTAGAAGAGTGGAGGTGACTCTTGACTTAATCTGATGTAATGATACTGAAAATGTAGTCCTCAGGATCAAGGCACATGCTTAAATCCCACTGAAGTCAATCAGATTTAAGCATGTGCTTAAGTGCTTTAATGAATCAGTGCCTAAGTACAGAAGCTGGGTACAGATGCTCCACTGGGGAAGAGAGCTCACAGTGTAAGTAGGTTTGGTATGTGAATAGATGAAGAAAAACTTTTAAAGTGCAAACTTTAAAACTCTGAGGGAATTAGCAGTCTGAAGGGCTAAATAAAGCATGTAAATTCCACTGAATCGGCTTCCAGCTATTTCAGTGCTCCATCTCGGAGGAGCAGATGATTGGTGTACATACGCATGAAAAATAAAAAGGAAAAGTAATCCAGTGCTGTTAAGCAGAAAAAGTCTGCAAGTTAATCAGGGCTAAGGAAATATTCTTTAAAAAGATGAAACAGTGGTCAGAAGATATCCATCTAATATATCAAATGCCATCTCTGGAACTCCTCTGGAGTGTGGGAGAGGGGTTTTCTCTTCCAGATGTACTAAGGTGAGTGACAAGGGCATACTGATTAAATCTAGCCATATATAGCAGTTCCAGATGATGGAATTTACATATCTTATTGCAATTCTTTAGTAACCCACATAGCTTTGAAGTCCTGGAAAGTACACTTAAAAATTCAGCAAAGCCTAAAGTTAAAACTGCAAACATAACCTTAACTCTGCCCTTTTGCATTACGATACAAAGATGCTCAGATACCATGATGGAGGGTATAGTATAATAACTTAAACAAAATAGAACAGAAATCTTTAATTACATAATTGCATGCTATTTTGCAAGTAGCACAGTATCATAGCACATAATCAAGAGGGTCAGACAGTAATTATTTAACAGACATTGAGATGCAAAATGTTAAAAGCTTCATAACCATTAAAAACAAATTGTCAGCCTCACATGTCAAAATATGCAAAGCAAATTTCCTTATATCTAACTGCAATCCCAGCATTTTTCTTACTTTGCTTTGCTGAAAATGTTTATCATCATCAATGGAAATATTTTTTTTCTCAGCTTGTGTGTATATATGATGACATTGACATTCACTGACAAAAATCTGATCCTTCCAAGCATACTAAGGGGAGATACCATCTACAAAAATGACCAAGACCCGCCCATCTCACAGAACTAGGCATCCAAGTCTGCGCTGCAGGAAGATGCCTGTCTCTGCTAGCATCTATGCTAGTGGATGTGCTGAGAAACCATCTAATGCTACACAAAATAGGGGAGGAAGAAGAAGGCCAGTAGTGAGGACACTCACCTGGAATGCTGATAACACCAAGGTAAGTCTTTCCCCTGTCTGAAAAGGGAAAGGATTTAAACAGAGATCTCCCCCTGCCTCCCTCCCCCCCCCTCCCACCACATGCAAGCTAAGTAGAGAACTGCCTACCTTCTTCCAATTCATGAATTGCTCTGGGGCTTAAGCAGGAGATAGTCATCTGGACACTTACAAGAAGGCAGCAGTGCCATGCCCAAAGGCAAAAATATAGGTGCCTAGGGAACTTTTACTGCAAAAACTTGAGTGCCAAGTGACTTTAGACCCCTTAGGGTTTATTTATTTATTCAAGCTCTTTCCAAAAAGTTAAGTCAGCTCCAGCTGTACAGCCTAGTTCAGATAACTTTTTGGAATTGTTTTTAAAGCTTTTGATGCCTTACAAAAAGATGATGAAAGAAAAGCATGATCGTATGTTAAAAAAGCTACCCAGGGAGCTAGGAACTCTTGAGTTTTAATTTATTTTTTTCTGCTGTCTATACTTGTTCCATAAAGAGCCTGACAGTGACAAGATTCTTTGTATGTCTTTGAACAAGTCATGTAATTTCTCTGACTCTGTATCCCATCTGTGTAGGGGAGTTCTTTTACTCCATTTGTTAATGTGTATAAGGTGCTTGGAAGATTGCTGAGCTGTTCCTCCATGTCACAGGGTGATACTGGCCCTCTAAGGGTACGTCTAGACAGGGGTGCTATTTTGGGATACTTCAGGTATCCCGAAATAGAGTTTTCCACATCTTAACAGCACACCCATTACTTTGAAATGCAATCGAAATAATGGGCTTGCTATTCTGACGTCCCGGTAAACCTCATTCCATGAGGATTAAGGGACTTGTCAGAATAGAAATGTCAAAATAGACTATCTTGAAATAAACTACGCAACTTGCATAGCTCAAATTGCTTCACTTATTTCGAGCTAGCGCCACTATGTAGATGCACCGCAAGTGAGAGGCTAGTGCCTTGTGACTGGTCAGCTGACTCCTAGATGGACTTGAAAGAGAGCCCCTGGGGTTTAGAAGAAAGGAAAGCAGGTGACTCAAAGGCCCTGAGGGGCAGAGCCTGAGCATGAAGGGGCAGGTGGGAGTTATTTGAAAACAGAAGAGAGACTAAAGGCACAGTGGAAACTTGCTTGAGGGAAAACAGTAACTGTGCTGGGGGAGATGTGTTCTGAGGCACCACAAGGAGCACGCTGGGCTCCTGGGGAAGGCTCTGAAGTAGTGTCGGTAAGGATCCAGGGAAGTGGGCTGGGAGTGAGGGCTCTGTTCCAACGCAGTGATGTGGGAGCATGGAAGGTAGGCTGACGAGGAGCTCTGTGTTGTAAACTCCCAAAAAAGGATGTAGCTGAGCCAGAAGGGGAGAAAGCTGGCAGAATTTCACAATGCTCTTCTTCCCTAGCTAATACCTACAGAGTTAGTGTAAGTGACTGCCGGAAAACGAGTGAAGCCAGAAGTCTGCTGTAATCACACATGTAAAACTGGTATATAGGAACAATGCCCAACAGAAGCATGAAACAATGCCCTTTTGCTGCCGTCCCCTGGCGAGATGTTTCAAGCCTCCATTGCCTTTTTTATTCAACTTTATGGCTAGCATACAGGGTGCAGAAATGACAATCTGTCTTCTCCTATGTAGATGATCAGCCTCACCAAACATATTTTCCTAGAGAGGTCGCTCAGGATTTCTCCATCCAAGAGATTGGAGAGATTAAAACACAAAGCAAGGGCCAGTGCTTGTCAGGAATGGGAAGGGTTGCTTTGCAGGCTAATATAGACTACATTTAAACTACAACAGAAAGTCGACTTAAGCTATGCAACTCTAGCTATGTGAATAATGCAGTTGGAGTCAACGTGCCTTAAGCCAAGTTACCACAGAGTCTACAATGTGGGGTAGTTTATGGGAGAAACTCTCCCATCAACTTCCCTTACTTTTTTCATCCAGAGTGGATTAACACTGTTGACCAGAAAGCTATCTGTGGTTGATTTAGCAGGTCTTCACTAGACCCACTAAATCACAGCCAATGAATTGATCTCAGAGCATGGATCCAGACTGTAGTGTAGATGTTGCCATAGGAGTACTGCACCAGTGCAGTCTGTGGTTGGGTCATGGAAGGGAGAGTTTTCCCAGAATGGCATTTTCATCTCCAAATGTATTAAACTTTTGCTTTAGGAAACAAACAGCAACTATTTTCACATGGAGCCAATGAAATCCTTTTTACCCTACTGGTGCTCTTCTGTCATGACTGCTAGGAGAACATGAAGTAGCAGATTAAAATATTTTTGGAGAGCTGTGGCTGCTATGAGAATGAACAGATGGAAAAAGGGCCATGGTTGGAAGGCCCACGCCTTTGGCTCTTACCATTACCTGTCAGCATTTGTGCATTTCTGGTGTAAAAAAATAGCTAGTGGTGCATTAAGCAAGTGTAACTTAGTTTCAGTTATATGAGAATTTCCCATAAAACTGCAGCTGCAGTGCTTACTTTATATGTATAACCCAGAATAAAGCCCATTGTGTTTAAACACTGGCGTGTTATTTACCTTTTGCATAAATGTGAAGGGCCTCATTCTGCTCCTAGCTATGTTGGTATGAGTCTATTGAAGTCTGTGAAGTTATTGTGGTGTCAAACGAGTGTGAGATCAAAATCCAACCCAAAGTCCATTTTTGGCTGGAATAGAAATTTAATCAGCTAAAACAATAAGTTCTTTAGACATTTCTGTACAGAAAGATATACCCATCTTCCCTGGAACCCTCTTCTTGCAAAGAGAGAGCAAGGTTCCTATTCAACTTTAATGAAGAAGGTAATGCTAGCAGCTCACTAGGTTTCCATTGTCCAGATAGAACTACAGTACAAAAGTCGGCCTTTTGGATAGTAAATATTACAGAGAGCCTTTTCTCCTTCAGCAGAAGATTCTGAGCTAGATCTCTTTAAAGATACACATTATCTTCAAAAATCTGCCTTAGCTGGGAGAATTTATTCTTATACATGAAATTATACATGTGTGATTCCAAAGCTCCTGGGTCTTTCCTTAATAAAAGTACACGACAGTTATCCATAAAACTAGAACCCTGAAGCTGAACATCTGTGAACTTTGTAGACACTCAAAATCCAAAACCAGATCTGAATTTTGCAAATTGTCCCTATTTTTATAACAGGTAAAGGACCTCCCATGCTGTCCCCCCTGCTCCCCCCGCCTCTAAATCACAGTTCTCTGTGTTCCCCACTCCCAATTTTACAACATAATAAATCCAGACCTAGATTGAAATTTCACAGTTTGAGCCTTCTTATTTTCTTTTCTTTTGTACTCTATTTTCTCAATTGAACCAAAAGATGTTTGACTAGGGTTCATACTTCAAATCCCTACCTTCAGTATTCATTGTTTTAATGTCTCATGCCTGCTAGAAAAGTTTTACAATATAGTGATAGTCTCAAAATGCATTTTATTTTTGATGACTCATGACACAAGTGTGATAAATTTTGGAGAATAGGTGGCTTAAAATTTTTTCATCTAGTTTCTTTTAAAACCAAACAAATCCGTATTCATACTCTGTATGTATATAGGCGTGCTGAAGGAGTACTTTTTATGGTTAGCAAAGCTAGGAGGTTCTGACACCCAAAGGAGGCACAAAGAGGTACACTTACATAAATTTATATAGTGCCCTGAAGGTATTCTATTGTATTATAGGAATTCTTGTGAACAGTTTTGGTTCAGGCAATAGGACAGCGAAGCAAAACTAAGTGGTTCTATAACTATATAAAGTGTGAATGAGGCAGATTGCGCTGCAAATAGTTCTGTCTTCAGATACTGTATAGTTTGTTGGAAAGCACTGAAATTAAAAAAAAATACTAACCATCACTTTTTTTATTTTACTCCCTTTTCCAAAGTTTACACACCCACATACACCTCTGTTCCTCAATGTAGCCTGTAATTAGAACAAACAAGCAGATAAACTGGAACACATTCTAAGATCAATTTGTATTAAAGCATGAGATTCTCTATGGGCATGTCTACACTAGGAACCTATTTTGAAATAACTAAAATCAAATTAATATCTCCCAAAATAACAAAATTGAATAGCGCATCCTCACCATAGAGGATGCCTCAAAATTAGTGTGAAGCAGACTCCATTAATGTGGATGTGCTACCTCAATTTACAGCCCCAGGAAACACTGGGAAGTAATTAGTTTGAATTACTCTGGGGTAGGGTTGCCAGATGGTTTTATCCAAAAATACCGACACCCTCCCACTCCCCCCCCCCCCCCAAAAAAAAAACATTGGGAAAAGAATTCTGCTGAGGGGAAAAAAAAGGGGGAGACCAAAGTTGTTGAGGAAAAAAAAAGACCACAAGAGTTGTTAAGCAAAAAAAATAAAAAAATTAAAAATGGCCTGTGTAAGAAATGCTTTTGAGGCTTTTTGGCCCTAACAGTCTGTTGGCAACCATCGGCCATCTTGTCTCCCTGCTTCGGGCTGAACAGTTCCCCTGCAGAACCCGGTAAGCATCCGGGATTTTCGCCTCCTGGCCAGGAAAAAAATCAGAAAATACCAGACATTTTAGGTGTCCGGTATTTTCTGAATTTTTTTACTGGACAGGAGGCAAAAATACCGGACGGTCCAGGTCAATACCGGACACCTGGCAACCCTACTCTGGGGTGTCATTATTTCAAAATAGCAGCACCAGAGTATCCATACTACTGCTATTTTGAAATAACTATTTTGAAATTAGCGTTATTCCTTGAGGAATGCAGGAGTACAGATTTCAAAATAAGCGGCCCATTATTTTGAAATGATGGGCTTGGTAGTGTGGATGCTCCACTTATTAATTCGACCTAAGAGGGGTTATTTTGAAATAAAGCCCTAGTGTAGACCAGGGCTACAATAGATGCACTGACTTCAGTGTGCTTTGGATTAGGCCTTTAACTGTTATTGACTGGCCATTCTTAAATACCCAAGCCATTGAGTACCTCACAGGATCATGCCTTTACAGACTTATAGGCCTGGCTCCAAAAAAGGGACTTAACTGGCAGGATGCTGAGCATTGTCATGTCTGACTTTTAAGCACCCAGAAAATCACAGGAATAGCACTGTGATTCATTCAGCCTGAATTACGTGTCTTAGAATGCAATCCACAAAGTCGGCATGCTAGGTGGAGAGCTGTCTATGTTAGCCAGAGAGGGGTGCTGACTAGAGGGGTATATGTTCAGGCCCAGCCAAAGGGTTTGCGGGGCCCAAAGCACGATGCTTGGAGTAGGGCCCCAGGCCCGGCCGGTGGATGGTGAATACTCAGCAGCGCGGGGTCCAAAGCATTTGCCTTGCTTGCCTTGCCCTAGGGCCAGGCCTGTGTATGTTTCACCCTTCCCTTCTCACAGAAATAGAAGAATAAATGCAGACTGGAGGGAGGCACCTAGCTCAGCTAACAACCCACGTAGCAGAGGAAGATAGATGCTCTCCTGCCTAAATCATGTGGGGCACCCAATTTGGTAGATGTGCCCTAATTCCACGTAAAGCAACCAAGAAGGAGGAGGCCCTTCCTTAATAGAGGATAGAATGCTCAACTAGGGGGTGGGGGTGAGAGACCCCCAATGCAAATCCCAGCTCTGCCTGAGAAGGAGAGATGTGAAGAGGAACTGCCCATCTTTCCGGTGGATTCCCTAACCACTGAGCTATAGAGTCATTGTGACTCTCCGGCCCAATTAATAGTTAGTTATTCTGGTTTTTCAATCAACATCAGCACAAGAGATTGAGGGAGACCCTCTTCCCACACATAAGAATGTTCCATTGATCAGTGGCAAGGGCAATCACCTTAGAAGGGGCGGATCTCTGTTCAAATCTTTTCTTCTCAGGCAGAGGGGGACTTGAATTGGGGGTCTCTTATATCCCAACTGTGTATCATTACCAGAGGGCTAAAGTGAGGTCGTCCTCATCTTTGACTATTTTGTGTGGAGTTAGGTGACCTTTGAGCCCACTGACCAGATCAGGCCCCACATGTGATTTAGATGACTTGAATGCCTCTCCTTCTCCTTGTATGTGGAGCACTCTGGGGCTTAGGTCGGAGATAGGTTCCTAGTGTGAAGCTGCAGTGCATGTGCTCGGCGACAGGAACAGAGGTATCTAAGAAATATTTACTACGAATCATTCTCAGGGTTCTTCTTGTTTTCCTCTGAACTAGGGATGTGAAAGGTTAACCGGTTAACTGGTAAGTATCACCACTGGGATTGGGGGAGGTGAGTTTCAGTGCCCGCAGCCCTGGGTGGCATAGCTACAGCACCCTCAGCCCTGGTGCTGTGAGCAGCTGGGCCGTGTGGGCACGCCCTTCAGTCCTGGTGCTTGGGTAGCCAACCCCAGAGCACTGGGCAGGCAGCGTGGCCCAATACCAGCTTCTCTGAGTCCCATGCTGGCCTGGGGGAGGGGCCACAGTAGGTCCTTTGGGAAAGCACAATCTCCCCCTGTCTATAATATCTGCTGCCCATGTTCTCTGGAATTGTTTCCATCCTGTAAATATGGCCTATTTGTTCCTAGATATATACAGTTAGCCATATTAAAATGATTATTGTTTTCTTGTACCTAGATTACCAGGTGATCCACGTCATTCTCTGTCAGTGACCTGTCTTGTCATTATTTATCACCTTCCCCATTTTTTCATCATCTTAAACTTTATTGATTGTGGTTTTATTTTCTTCCAAGTTATTACTAAAAATGTTAAATAGCACAGACCAACAACTGATACTTGTGGGAGTCTACTAGAAACATATCTGATTATTATTGATATTTCTATTCTACTATCCATTTGGATGAATATAAGAGTTAGGATTCTTTTTGCTTTTAATATACTTTTTAAAAAGTGCTTCATATTGTTCTTAATTTTGCTGGTTGCAGATTTTTCTTTGTGTGCCTTTGCTTTCCTTATCAATTTTCTACAGTTCTTATTTTCTGATTTATACTTTTTACTATCAATTTTCTCTTTCTTCCTGGTGTTACATATAATTTTTATACCTTCATTTCCTGTCTGAACCAGGTCAGATTTTTTAACCAATATATAGCCTTATTCCTTAATTGTAGGATAGCGGCTTCTGGGAGCACTTAATAAACTTCATGTTTGTCAGGAATGTCAGAAATTCCATGTGATGGACTGCATGGAACTCTCTTTAGTAATGCTGTTTTTTGCTACAGAAGAGTATGATTTAACTTATATTTATGAGGTGTTATTATACCATGGTATCTATCATGAAGAGTTAAATAAGCTTCACTTACCATGACAACATAAGCAACAGTTTCTTTGTGAAATCTATAGCATAGCACACCTAAGCCCATGGAAAATTCCATGAAAGGAAGGTGAAAGTTGGGTAGAAAATTCAACTTAAATGCTATAGATTCTGGTGATATTTTTTATGGTGCAGGGAAAGGGGTTGCCTCCTTATACACCAGACAACAAACAGTTGTGGGTGTGGATGTCCAAGATCTCCTGTGAGCCGAAAAGGAGTAGGACACTCATGCCAGTGACTCATTCTTTTCTTGTCTGTTTGCCATGCATAATATGACAATGTTACCTGATAAAGAGAAACCTTTGAAGATCTAAAGGGTTGAGTCTGAGAAGAACATTGTTACCCAAGTTCCATACTTTCCAGAACTGCATAAAGTTGGGATGTACAGGCCTCTACAGAGTCAGGGCAATAGAAGATGCTGTTGCATAAGCTTATCCACCTCCTTTTATCAGACTTCTGAGCAGAGGCTCTTCTTTCTCAATACTCCTCTTTTTTTCATGGCTCATATTACTTAACTAGAACCAGCTTTGCAAAAAAATACAACCATGGAAACCTATTTCTGAAAATGCTGTATTGAAATTTTACAGATGAAGCACACAAAGATATGTTTCAATCATTTACAAAGGAATAATGAATATGGAAGAACCATATCCAGGACTATAAATCTCCTGTCTCTAAACACTACTTAAATTCCTTAATTCTTTTGTGTTTGTTTCTTCAAAAAATCCCTCCCATATGGGATAGCTAATACATACAACTGTTACTCACTTTTATTTCCACTTTTAGCTGCTATGTATTTTCTTAATCTGAGATAAAAACAGGTATGAAAGGTATGTAATTCTAAAGGAAAACTTTGAAAATAAGATCAAATTGACATGAGGGCCTTCCTGCCAATGGCCTCTGTATTTATTTCCAGGCAGGATTACAGTTAAGTAAAAAATAATGCCCTTGGGTAAGTGGACACATATGATCTCCAGCCTTTAGAAGACTTGCCTCTTCAAAAAGACACAATTTTCCACGCGGTTAACATTGTCAATTATATAGAAAAACTATCATAGTTTTCCAGAGGCTAATTACAAACAGGTGATTGTTTGAGCATAAATTCAGAAATCAAATACTGAGCTCATTAATGTTCTATTCAGCTTCAGTAAAATATTCATAATTCACAAATACAATATAGTTTTATGTAAGCTTGCTTAAAAAATAAATCCAAATACAATTTGGTTTTACATGCTGCCCTTTGTAGGAAACTATCCTTAAGCAGTTAATAAAGTTAAATGCTAGCCACACAGTAACTTGTATAGATATATGTGGCAGATGTTATGGGTCCAATTCATCCCTCATGAGAGTCTACTGATTTTTGTAATATAGATCTAGATATCCAACCAAGGATCAATCAGTTTGGCCTTATGTTCTTAGCAAAAGTCTCATAGCACTATGGACATTAGAAGTTGTGGTCAGAGGGAAGGCAATGGTAACCAGAACAGTGCAGGGAGGGGGGAAGAGTTTTTTTCTGTTCTTTTTTTTGGAAAGCATTGCACTATGGACTTTTTAACATTCATCTTACCTTAGGGCCTCATTTTCCTATGTCAGGCTAAATCCTTCTCTAATGTGAATCAGAGTAATCCCCTATTATTTCACCTAAGCTATGTAGATTTATTTAAAATTTGTGGCAGTACATAGATGAGAACCAGATTTCAACCCAATCATGCCAGGTTGCCCTGGCATACAGGAAATGACAGTCCTTGCCACAAAAAGCTTACAACTTACATCAGCCAAAAAGCTGGCCCCTCAACTGAAAGGGTGACATTTCTAGCATGGAGCACCACCACTACCAGTACAAAACACAATGCCAACTTTGGGTATTAATTCAAGTCCGAATGTGAGACCTAAACCCATGATTTTCTGACTCAGAGCTGAAAGTGTCACCAAACCTATGGATGCAATAATTATATTGTTGCTTCTTAAGCAAACATTTTTCTTATCAAGCACTGACATCATTTGATAAAGTTTCTGCTATGGGTAAAATAATGACACAACGGTGTTTTTCATAACCTTTTAAGAATATTGTTTTTTTTCTCTCCTTTGTTTATAACCATTTGCAAGCTTAAGATTGAAATTTGTTTCCTTTCTGAACTCCTCCCCCCCCCCCATTATGCAGGTTGCTAATGAGTGCCAGGCTGCTGGCATTGCTTTATTTATTTATTGGAATGACAGCACTGAAGCATATAAAATAGATACACATAAAGAACCCACAAGAAGATACAAAGTAACAGAAAAAAAGTTAGGTCAAAATGTAGGTCTATCACACTTTGCACAATGTCTCTTTAATGTGCAATCTGATGAATGGCAGATTTTTAAAATGTGGCTTATTATATGTTATTGACAAAGACAGAAGATTCTTTCAATATAAACCAATCTTTAATTTCTTGAAAATGATTAAACTACCAAAGCAGAAACCTGACATCACTAGAATTTACTATGCCCAATTTTCACAAACCCATATGTGAAAGGGTATTGTAGAATGGAGTTTTTCTTTAATAGTACAGGTTGACTCTCTATAGTCTAGCATTGTCTGCTCCAGCAACATCCATGAACCAGCATGATTTTAGTCCATTGATCATAGGTGTGGCCAAGATTCCCGCAGTCCCATAAAGTTTGTTTACAGCCACCAGTCCTGGATCTCCATGTTCTGTGCTGTTATTTAGCGCTAATTTACCCCTAAATGTCTTCTAAGAGCTCAATAAGCTATGGAAGTGTTGGTAATGCTGCTAGACAATATTGACACACACATACCCTATGGTTCAGAAAATTCTCTGGTTGAGTACCAGTCAGGTCCCAAGGGTGCTGGACTAGAGAAAGTCAAGAAAGGTAGTGCACAGTTTAATTTGAAAATATAACTGAACCACCCAGGAATTTGACTTTACTAAGTATTTTTTAGGATAATTAGGATGCTTGGTTGCCTCAACTAAGTTTTTCTTTGTGATTGTAGTCATTCTCAGTTAGTCTGTTGGTATGTTTGCTTTAAATATTGTAATGACAAACTATTTGGAAAATTGACTTGTTCCTTGTGGGAAATCTTGCAAGTTGTTATCCATTCCCATTAAAAAAAATTGATTTTGTTAAATGTATTTAGCAAGTGAATTAGTCCTTCCTTATTTTTGTGTATATTGCCACAATTGCCTTAAGGAGAAAGGGGTGTTTTTTATTTTATTGTATTTACATTTTAAAGCATAAACAATTTAAAAACAATTGCAGGCATTTGCTGGACATGTCTGGTTCTATGTAGGGGTTTATTGAGCATCTTTGGCCTTACAACCTGGTCTTTTTCATAAGAAATGTCAGCAAAGTCTTTGAATTAATGGACTGTGAAGTGCTCAGAAACATACCGTTTCAAAAAGTATACTGCAGGGATGTGACACTAATGGGAGGTGACCAGTGGGTTTCTGACAAAATATCCCATTGTAACTAAAAAGGAATTAATATGATCACATATGGATTTGTTCAAAGCTACTGTGTATAAAATAGTGGGGTGCCTAGGTTAAGGAGGTGGCAATAAACTAACCCTCATCAAGTAATGGATGTTAATATTATTTCAGTCATCCTGGTTTAGTTTTTCTTTGGAGACGGAGGGATGGCAAACTCACTAGTTAAGTAAATGAAATCTTTAAGGTTCCATTTTAATTTGATAATTGGAGAAAGAAAGTTAGCAGCATTTGTGGGCAAAGTCACATGAACCTAAATGGTAAATTCCTGGATTTGCTTACATGGATTTGTTTTCTTTTAATTTTGCTGTTTTAAAAAAATGCAGTGAAACTCCTTCAATCTTTTTGCAATTCTGCATGGTTGAACATTTGAAATGTGTTTGTGTATTACCCCCAGGCATTGATTCAGACTTGATTGGGGCAAAGCAGGCTCCATGTGCTTATTTTTATACACGTCATTTGGGAAGTTCTATAGCCAAGGGAACAGAAAATGTGTGGCTCCTTTGCCAAATTATCACATTTCCCTTGATCAAACCGGGAGGTGATCCTAATCAACAAGTTGTACGACCTTACTGCAATGGCAAATGTCAGGTCAGCTCGGGAAAGTGAGGAGGCAAATCTAAATACAAATAATAATAAAAAGAAACAACCAACAATCCTTATAATTATCATCATCTGCTGCTTTTCCCTCTTCTGGCAAAGAAACACTCCATCCATTTGCAAAAATCGCCCGCGGAAACGTTACATCAAAACTAATCACAACGATTAAAATCAGCTTTTCTGTGCAAGAGGAGAGTAAAACGCAAGTTGGAAGCTGGAATAAGACTCTTTTTTTCCACCAAAACATTTTTTAAAAAATTGCATGTTATAGCTATCTATCTATATGCACGTTTTGAAGGAGATCAATTTTATGCCCGTGTGATCAGTTAATTTAATTTAACTTTTATTGTGGAGATTGATTTAGACTAGAGGTAGAGACATGAGCTAATTGTATCCTGATCCTTGCCTTGAGGGGTTTCAAAGCCCTGGAGCAACTATTCTCTGTATTTTGTTCTGTCTACCTTAGCCAAGCTATTGCATTTCTCTCTGGTGTAGCGAGGGGAGCAGATCGCTGCCGGGAGAGGGAAATATCGGAAGTGGGGAGGAAAAAAAGGAAAAAGGACTTGGGGAAAAAAGAGCGAGAGCGCGCGAGGGAGACTTTGTGGCTTCAATGTTTCAGGTAAGATCTGCCTGTTTGGGATTGTTATTATTTGCTAAGGAGGGTATGGCTGGGACTCTGGGCGCAACTCGCTTTTACGCATGTGCCAGGCAATGGGAGAGCGCTGCACCCTCCTATAGCCACAGAGAGGGAGAGAGACACGGGGCTGGCAAATCTCCCACCTCTAGTTCGCTGGGTGAGGGGGATGCGAGCTCCGCTGTGAGCGTGCAGGGAAGGACTGGGCGGGGGAGGTGCAGCGGGATTTTCCCTGCGCCCCCCCCCCCTTTTTTTTTTTTTTTTTCCCGCCCAGCCGCCCTGCCGGCGAGCTCGCCGCGGCGGCTGCAGCGGGTTGCTCTGCCTGGCTCCCGGGGTGCGCGTGAGCGTGGCTGGGGGCAGGGCGGATCGGCTCCCCTGAGCGCTGCCAGGCGGGCTCGGCCGGGCTCGCATTGTTCGGCAGCTGCTACCCGTGCTGGCGGGCGCGGCGCCATTGTGGGGCTGCGCAGCTCGCTTCCCTTGCTCGCTGGGGGACCTCCCGCTGCTCCCGGTACACGCGGCCCGGGTTTATTTCCTCCGGGCCCGCAAGGAGCGGGACTGGGTGGGGGAGCTGCAGGGAACAGCCGGGGCTGGGCTCGCTGCTGCCTTCCCGCCGTGCCGGGCTCCTGGCGGGCCTGCGCCCCATCGCCGCCTCTGCAGGGGGGTGGCCGGGGCTAGCGGCGCGCGTCTGCAAAGAGAAACCTGCTGGGGCCTGGAAAGCCGCGCTCGGCGCCGCCGTGGGGCCCGGGCAAGGCTGGGCTCTCCCCCCCCCCCCCTTCCTCGCCGAGCAGCCACGTGCCCTGGGCCCCTGCCACGCACTCAGCCATTGTCCTGCTGCCAAAGCCGCTTCCGACAGCCCCGAGCGGCTGGGGCTGGGGCGGGCAGCCTGCCGAGAGTTACCGCAAGTTGAAAGGGGAGCTGCTGCCTGGAGCGGCTGGGGGCAGCAGCGCCCAGGAACTGCCCGGCATCCCTGGAGCTTTGGTGCCCTGGCTTGGCTCTGGGGCGCACAGCGCTGGGCGAGCATTCCCTGCTTGGATCCTGCAAAATAGCCCCTTGCAAACCAATTTTTTTTTTTTCTTTTGAGCGTGTGGGCTTCCCTCCCCCTTCGCGGTAGAGACAGGACGGGTTGATCTACTCTCCTTTAAGAAATGTTCCCCTTTCTGTTTTCAATCAGCTAAGCTGGCAGCTAGATACAAGATTATTTGAGAATACCCTCTGGGTACCAAGCATGCTTGGATTGTTTTAGCAGATTAAAAACGAGCAAAATACTTTTACCTTCTCAGCAGTAGACTTTTTGAAGAGACCTCATGAGTTTGAAGAAAAGGAAAAACATGTTCAGATACACCTGAAACATCTGAATACGTGAAACACAGTTTTCTTTAAATATATCCCTTCACTTGTAGGATATAAGTTGTTACTGTTGTCTGTTGTTAGATTGTCTAGTTTAAAACTAAGTATATTTCCTCTAACCCTACTAACTTTTCATTTGCAAAGCTATTTCAGACATTTCTAACTTAATATTTTAACTATGCTATTCTTGATTTGAAGGGAAATATATTTATATTTTGTTACGATGTGAGATGGGACTATTAGTTCACTAAATAGTTTGAGCCAGCATGTAGTCTTGATCCCAACTCCAAGTGCAACTTTAATGTGAATGATTAGCAATTATTATAGTGATAATACTGTTGGGTTTAATTGCACAGTGTGATAGCAATGAAGATAACCAAACAGTAGAAGTTTTCCAAATGTAGGAAAGTTGGTCTGTGTATTCTCTATTCAT
The DNA here is from genome assembly GCA_032595735.1 of Pelochelys cantorii. Classification (NCBI taxonomy): domain Eukaryota; kingdom Metazoa; phylum Chordata; order Testudines; family Trionychidae; genus Pelochelys; species Pelochelys cantorii. The sequence goes on from CM064327.1 coordinate 77,796,514, forward strand.
AAAAATGAATCTTCAATTTCTATTGATTAGGTTAAACCACATACTTAAGAGGACATTTTAACTAGTTACTCAGACACATAGTGAAATACCACATTTTGAAAATGACTGCAGTGATTTTGTTGTATTAATTATGCCTGAAGCATAACGGAAATGTTCTAGCACACGCTAGAGGTCCCTCTTATAGCTGTAAGATTACTATTGTGTTTACAGTTCTTTAAATCTCTCTGTTTGAATAATATCAACTATGTCTGCAAATATCAACTTAGTGTATTTGTATTAGAATAATGAAACAGACTGGAATCACAGTACTTTTATCATTTGGACTCTTCTGAGTGAGATAATGTGCACATTCACCTCGCTAAACTCTTAACAGATTAGATTGGGACACATTCTAGGCATTGATTTTTTTTAAATAATATTTGAAAATGGAAAAGTGACTTAATAGCTATATAATAATTTCTCTTTGTTCTAAGAAATGTTGGGCCCAAATCCTAAATTCCTTACTCAGTGTTGTTTAATCTTTACTTGGGTTAAACTCCTACTGAAGTGCACAAATAAATAAGGATCTCAGGTTTCGGGTCATGGTTATTAAAGGAATTATGCTAAAGTGAGTAAATACCTAAATATTTAATAAATTTAGGTGATGAAAATAATAACATTTATCAATGTTGCATATTCAGAATACCTTATGAACATTAACTAATTCCCAGAATCTCCATGTAAGGTTAGCAAGAATTCTCACCATTTTACAGGTAGAAAAACAGATATAAATTAGCTCAGGGATTTGCCGTAGGCCACTTAACATCTTAGGGTATGTCTACGCTGCAAGGGTTTTTTGGGATACTAGAGGGATCCTAAAATAGCTACCCCACATCTTTTGAACATGTCCTCTCTTGCGAAATATAGTGGACCTGCTATTTTGGCATCCCTGTAAACCTCATTCCGCATGTTATTTCGAAATTTGGCACTGTGTAGACGTGCCAATTTTCAAAATAGCCTATTTCAAAATAGAATCGAAATAAGATGCACAATTTGCATTGCTCAAATTGCATATCTTATTTCAAGCTAAGGGTGCAGTGCACCTTAAATGATAGAGCTGGGATTAGTGGGACAGGTTCTGATGTCCTGGCAGTGTAAGGTGTTATAACCATTGATTCCAGTACAGTTAGTTTGATTTAAATCAGATTCAGACAGTCAGTGCTCAGTCACCTGTGACTTGATATTCAGTTTTGAATGGGTCTGTATAGAAAAGTTACGTAGTATTTCTTAGTGATTTTTTGATAAGTACTTTTTGAAAGATAAATTACTGTGTTCTGCTATACATATTTGAAACATTAAGACTACTTTTGCTATCAAGATTTTTATTTTCTGTTCCAGTTTTTTGTATCAACATGATTAAAAAATGGGGATGTTTTGTTTATAAAATGTACTAATTGCTCATGGCTAGTGTTGCTGTTGTTGGTTTCTCAGAAGTAACACTTGGGTTTCACTGGAAGAAACCCTGCATTTCAGGGTGGAGAAAATTGGGATCAAATTATTTTGCATCATCGAAACTTCCATTTATTAAAAATTAAATGACTTTACTGTATACAAAAATGCCTGCTCTTTTCATTCACAAAGGAAATCCAACATGTAAATGACCTGCATACTTCTTTTGAGCTAGAGAAGTCACTCACTCCCATGCTGAAGGAACCTTCAGTGCAGTTGTTACATTGATCCCAAATACCTTTCTGATGCAGAACATCTGCAAAGTATCCATCTTAATGATTTGTCACTAGTAGAATGGTTCAGCTTTTTTGAAATGTAAAATTTTAATTGCAAAGGCTTTTTTAAATGAAAACATTGGGTTTATTCCCTTTTTTAAAAAGAACCCACCCTTTAAAAAATTAGGTCTTCATTTTTCCCCCCCTAATTTTAGTGAATAAAGGGAGGGAAGGGAAAAGGAAAAATGGGGGGTTTAAAAAATGGAGACAAAATTAAAATGTTTGAATATATGGAAAATCAGTCCTTTTTGAAATCTGCGGAATGAAAATGAATGTGAAAACTTCTTTAAAACTCTTTACCATTTTTAGATCAACTGTAGTCACTCTATTGCAAAACATGCCTATTTGCTATATTCGGTGTTTGGTGTCTATAAAACTCAGTCTAGATTCTGAAGGCACCTTTTTAATCCTATGCTGGACAGTATCCACCAAAACCAAGCAGCTCCTGGTCAGTTGGGGTTAGTTCTAAGGACCTTCCTTATTATAAACTTTAGCCTAGTGGTTAGAGCTTGCTGTGGTAGGCCACTTGTTCAAGTCCCCCCTCTGCCTGATTGGGGAAAAGAAATTAAGCGAGGATCTGCTATCTTTCAGGGGCTATAGAATCATTCACTTTCTTTGGCCCTCTTACTGTGTAATTAAAGTGGAATGTCGTCAATGGAAGCAATTGATACCCACATCAGAATAGTGCAGTGGTCAGAGCATTTCACTTGAGAGGTGGCCAATCCCTGTTAAAATCCCTTTGCAAAGGGCAGCTTGAATGGGTGGTTTCCCTAATCCAGAGGCCTCCAACCTTTTTAACCACAAGATCACTTTTTTCAATGTAAGATCTACCTCAAACACCTTTGCCCCACTTCTTTCCCACCCCTTCTGAGGCCCCCACCCCTGCTCCACTGCCTTCTCTGAGGCCTTGCCTTACGCCATCTCCTTTCCTCCCCAAACCTCATTCACTTTCACCAGGCTGGGGTAGGAAGTTGGGGTGGAGGCTTTCATCTTGGGCCAAAGGGTTTGGATTGTGGGAGGGGCTCCTGGCTTAGCCCAGGGTGGGAGATTGAGGTCCAGGAGGGATTTCAGGGTGCAAGCTCTGGGAAGGAGTTTGGATGCAAGGGAACTCATGTCTGAAGCAGGAGGTTGGGTGCAGGAGGAGATTCAGGGCTGGGAAGGGTTCAGGAAGCAGGCTCTGGCTGGACACCGTTTAACTGAGACAGCTTCCAGGTGGTGGAGCAGTGGGGTTGAGACAGACTTACTCCTGCCCTGGCCCTGCACCACTCCTGAGAGCAGCTGGCATGTATAGCGATGGTGCCATGTGCTGCGCCCCATCTACAGGCACTAAGCCCACAGCTTCTACTGGCCATGGTTCCCCGTTATTGATAAATGGGAGCTGCAGGAGTGGTGTCTGCAGGCCAGGACAGCATGGGGAGACCCCCCCATGCTCTGCCTTTCTCAGGGGCTGCAGGAATATGCCAGCCACTTCCAGAAGCAACAATTTCCATAAGGATAATTACTCCAGCCATGACAGATTAGGCATTTTAGAACTCACTACTGAAAGAATTAAATTTAAGCATAAGAAAAATGAAAATTATGAAATGCACAGACCAGTCACAAGCCAAAAAAACACATTTTGCAATCAGTAACAGAAGTAACAACTACTCCCCAGGTATGTGTTGGGTTGGGAGAGGAGAGTGCAGGATAGTATGTGTTTTGAGTGATTGAGACACACAGGCTATGTCTACACTGCAGGCTTCTTGCACAAGAACTGTTTTGTGGAAGAGTTCTTGTGCAAAAGGTCTTCCACAAGAGCACGTCCACACTGCCATGTGCTTTTGCACAAGGGCGTCCGTGGCAGTGTGGACGCTCTCTTGCACAAGAAAGCTCTGATGGCCATTTTAGCCATAGGGGTTTCTTGCGCAAGAAATTTGTTGCCTGTCTACACTGCCTTCTTCTGGAAGAGCTCTTGCGCAGGAGGGCTTATTCCTCGTGGGGAGAGGAATAACTCTTCTGGAAGAAGCCCTGTTTTCTGACGCTGTACTGTAAATTTACTTGCGCAAGACCGTGCGTGCAGTGTAGACACTGCAAGTTTTTGCGCAAGAACGGCTGTTCTTGCTCAAAAAGCCTGCTGTGTAAATGTAGCCGCAGTGTGCGTGTGACAGCATTTTTGCATTGCCAAGCTCCCTCCACCCGCCTCTCCCTGTGTGAAGATAGGTTATGGAAGTGGGGGGAGGAGGGACACCCTGACATCAGCACCCCCCTTTTTCCCTCCCACACAGTGTACAGCAAGCAGGAGGCTCCCAGGGGGGCAGCTCCAAGGCAGAGGGCAGGAGAAGCATGACAGTGAGTGGAGGACAACTGAAGTGCCAGCACTTAATAGCTCCCTGGCCAAACTAGTCAGGATCACCTGGCAGAGGCTCTAAGATCTATTGGTAGATCTGGATCTACTGGTTGGTGACCACTGCCCTAATCCCAGGTGAGTACCCTAACCAATAGGTGAAAGATTGAGGGAAATCCTGTCCCTGGCTCCCACCTCCACCTCATTTTGTGTGGTGCTAGGTTGTCTGGGCTCACCTACCAGATTGGGCCCTGCGTGTAATTTATGCAAAGCAATGCACATCTTCATCCTGTTCATTGATTGCTAGCAGAGAGATCTTAAAGGAGTGAGTCAAAGTCAAGTGTCCTCCATTGACTGACTGACTTGTATTTCGGTAGACTTTGGATCAGGACCTCAAGGTATCAGCCTACCTCTCCAATGCTTGTTCGGCTGTCTAGGACAGAGCAACTTATGTTAAAAGTTATTACCAACAAAAGTAATCACATATGCACATACCTTTGAGACTGCTTAACTCTCATTAATATTTATGGGAGTTAAATGCCTAATGCCCCAGAAGATCTGGGCCAAATTGTTTTATGTGTAAGTCAGTTTAAGCAACGGAGAGACACAGTAAAGTAACATAGCTCATAGCTAATTCCTTCCTATCAATAACATTTACAAAGTTTCAAAAAAGACATTGTCATCAAATCCAAAAGATGTGGCATTGTGAGCTCATTGGGATATTTCTGATCTTAAAATATTATTTGTAGAAGCCTGTAAAACAAGGACTATTCAACAAAAGTGTTTATAAAAAATAAACAGGCATAGATGGTGAACTGATGGAATTGGTGAGAAGTTACTCACCTGAGTGGTGTTACTCACTAAAACTGGTTATAGTTATCCATCAAATAATTGTGTCAATGGAAAACACCTTTAACAAATTTTCATGAAAAAGTTCATTATTTTTTAATTTTCATCAAACTGAAAACCAAAACTTTTATAACTCACTCAAAATTCTTGGGTTTTAAATTTCATTTAGGCAAAAACCCAAAGAATTTCAAAGAGAATTTGATGAAAACAAACATTTGTCTACATTTTTCAAAGTAAACAAATATTGGTTAGCATTACCACTGAAATAACACGGACTGCTTAAATGAACATGTACCAGAGGTTGTTTGTTGTCTGCCCTATGGATTAATCTTTATTTTCTTCCTGGCTCTATCTTCTAGGCCAGTAGCTCTCAAACTTTGGGTTGGGACCCTGAAGTGGGTCATGACTAGGGATTTAAAATCCCATTTTAAAAGGTAAACAATATGTTTAACCGGAATCCTGCAGCAGGGAGCTGCTCCAGCAGAAGTAGGCCATCGGTTAACCAGTTACTCCAGTAAGGCAGTAATGCTTACAGCGTAACTGGTTAATCCTATGCATCCCTAGTCATGACCTCATTTTAATGGAGTCACCAGGGCTGGCTTAGACTTTCTGGAGTCTGGAAATGAAGCCCTAGCCCTTGGACCAAAGCTCACGCCTTAAGTCTTCAGCCATGGTACCCACCCTCTCTTGCTGGGGCTCGGGCTCTCCTCAGAGCGGTGGGGCTCAGGCTTTGGTCCCTCTCGCCTGCCCCATGGGTTTGTGTAGTAATTTTTGTTGCCAGAAGGGGGTTGTGGTGCAATGAAGTTTGAGAATCCTTGTTCCAGGCTTTTCTGTCTTCTTTCTTGTAGTATATAATTTAATATTGATTACTTGGTAATGTTACTTGATGTTTCCCTTGTTTATTTGTCTGTATTCTTTTCATTTCCATCTTACTCTGTAAAAATGAATAAAGATGTAATAAATATAAACAAAGTCTGTTGCCTCAACCTCCCAAACCCTCAGCAGCCAGAACTTCCTTTTGACTTGCTGATCACCTGATGTACTTTCTCTGTGAGAATTGGTTTATTTGTACCAACTGAATTATAACCTCTGAGGAAGGGCCCAAGCTTTCTTGCTGTTGTGCATGAAGCAGAGCATACTGCTGGCAATCAACAACTAGTTAATAACGATAACCACTGGTGCTCAGAAATCAGTGTTGTCATAGGTGGAGAAAGGAGAGAAGAGAAGGGAGGAGTAGCAGACTTTGAAAATATCGATAATCCTCAGAGGCTAAGACTTTTAGAGCTTGCTAAAGAAGCTGAAAATTAGGGTAAAGCAATATTGTAGAGTCAGAATTGCTTTACTTCTGCATGTGAATTATACTAGAGGTATGTTTAAATTGTCCTACCAGAATAGATCAGTGATCCATCTAATTTGACATTTTGCCTCTGTGACCAAGCCTATATGTCTCAAAACGTACTTTAACTCAATAAGTGCCCACTGCATACCAGGCTCTTTTCAAACAGTGAAGTCAGATGGTTGCTGTTCCAAGGACCTCACAATCTGTGGATTAACAAGTAGAAAGACAAGTTACCAGAAACAACACGAAAAGTATAGGGGAACAGTAATAAGCAGATGAAACCTAATTTATGTATGGCAGCTTGATTCACTGTAAGCAGGATGGCATAGAGGGATTTTAAGTGGGATTTAAATCTGGATGATGTCAGGGAAGTTGTACCAACCATAGAGGACCATGAAGAAGAGTCATAGAGCTTCATGTAACACGAACACTCTAATTCACTATTTTTCCCTACATGTTTTTCATCTACATGTTTTGTTAGTCTTTAATGTGCTGCTAGACAATTATTTGTTCTTTAAGTTTTTCCAGTTACAGACTCATAGAGGTGAGAGCAGGAGAAGCTGAGAAATGGGTAAATAAAGCTGGAAACATTAGCATGGCAGAAGAGACAGAGAGCAAACTGAACCTTGACAAGCGGACAGTTATGGAGATCCTTCAAGGTGGTTAAATTTAAATATGAAGCAATGGCAGATGGGGAACCAGCTGAGATGTTCAAAGATGGCAGTTACATGATCAAATTGGCAAGCATGGAAAATGAGTTTAGTAGCTCTGTTTTGTGTGTGTGTGTGTGTGTAGAGAGAGAGAGAGAGTCTCAAGGCAGTTCTTTCAGTTCTGTGGAGATGGGAGAAAGCACCTGAGACCCAAATCTCCAAAGGACTGAAGTGTTGCATGCCAGATCTACAGGTACCTTGAACCCACAAAGCCAGTGTTGAGCGCCTAAGCTTCCTATACAACACATAGGGAAAGACAAGTACCTGAGAATGGGATCCACAAAAACTACTAGCACAAGAGCCATGGAGTGGCCTAAGGTGGCTGTTCAGAGATACCAATGAGAGGGATAAGTCATAAGTCCCACCTCTGTCACCAACATAAGAACAGGCTCAAGAGAGATGCTTACCTCTTGTAATCCACAACTGGCAATGCTCTCCTTGAGTCAGGTGCCTTAGCCATACTTGCAAAAGCAGCCTATGGGCATGCTATCCTCCACACACAGCTGGGGTGGAAGAGGGATGCTCTTTTATTATCTTTAGCTCAGTGGTTAAGGTACTCCTCCAGAATGTGGGAGATTCTGTTTCAGTTTCCTCCTCAGCCCATTAAGGAGAAGAGATTTGAATAGGGTTTCCCATCTCTCAGATGAGTGTCCCAACCACTGGACTACGTAGGGGCCTGGACTCTTGAGGTCACTTCCAGTCCTATGAGTCACCCACACTTTTGCTGACCCAATTAATATTAAATTAGTTTATACAAAGTTGAACAGCTTCAACAGGCGAGGATGAGAGAGCCCCACATCAGAATATTGCATAGTTCAGTTGAGATGGGAGATCCTTCTCATCAGGCAGAGGAGAGTATTGAATTGGGACACTGCTTAATATGTGCAAGGACTTACTAAGGTTGAACCTGGTACCTCTAGGCTTGGCAGTTTATAGCCCCGGCACCTCTGGGCTTGGTGCATCTGTTATGAATGTAAAAAAATCGCTTGAGCCCCAACACCGCTTCCATTACAAATTGAGCACTACATTAGGATCTCCCACATCCCATATGAATTCCTGAGCCACCTCCTTCCCCATTTTGTGTGGAGTTAGTATGCTCTGAGCACACCTGCAGATGACATAGGTGGGGCAGTGCCTATCTTCACCAGGAGTAAAGATTGAACTGGGGCTTATGTATGAAATTGGGGCCCAGAAACCTACCTGAATATGAATGCCTGACAGAAACTGAAATGCCTCAGGAACTTTTTCAGGGAAAAATGTATTCACCTTGAGCATTTAGGTGGCTACAGGATTATATGAGCGGGTATTCTGTGAATGACAGTAGTACCTAAATCCCTTTGTAACTCTGGGCCTGAGTTATTTATTGAACCTGGAGTACTCAGAGCAGGTGAAGCTCATCATCCAATTAGGAATTCATAAGTAGGGTTGGATGCCTCTAAGAGCTGGTAGCCATAGAAGAAAGATTCCAGGTTTAGAAAAGAATTCTTCATAGCTCTAAGTGGAGTTTGGTATGTACCTGATTTATCTTTGGGCAAAAACCTTAAATGTTCATTTAGCTTTTGCTCTTAAATATGTAGAACTATATGCTGCCTACCCCAAGGTTTCCCATGACCAGAGCAGTTTAAGAAATAGCTTTCACTTGATTTGAAACATAAAGTTATTCAGGGATTTTATTAAATTTGAGACAGAATCTTGTTTGGCTTTGAGAGAAGGTCCCAATGTGGATTTTCACTTACTATCACAATGGATCTCATTTTATGATAGGTATCCTGAGGCAAGATAGTAATGAAAGACACCTCTTCCTGGTACTGGTTATGATCAGTATGATCAGAAATATGAGACTGTTTGGGCATTGTGACTGATGTCAGGGAGGCTGTACCAAATAGAGAGGTCCATGTGGAAAAGGATATAGAAGGATATTATTGTGCAAAAAACTGAGGAAAGGGTTCTGTAATCTTCTAGCTCTAGCAGGGGACTGGAACTTGGGATGCCTGGATTCTATTCCTGGTTCTGCTTGTGACCTTGAATAAGTTACAGTCCCCCTGTGCATCAGTTTCTTTGTGTGCAAAATGTAAAGCACTTTGAGCTGGGTGGTATTCGATTATAAATCTTCTTCTAGCTAGTGTAACTATAGATTCTCATAAACCTTAAATTATTTTAACATCTTACTAAGCTTTTTGCCATAATAATATACTGCAGATATAGATGCCACAGATTATTTACAGATAGATTATCGTGTTCCTCTTACCCACTTAAATGCTGATGTCTTTTTAAATTCCATCAAGTGTCCTCTACTCCTTCTACTGTTAAGGACATCTGGTTTCTCCTTGTTTGTACCATTTATATTTTATGTTATTCAATTCTGTCATTTTTACTCTTTTTCTTTCCAAATGAAATAGTTCTTGTCTTAATTTTTCTCTGTTTAGAATCCCCCTACATGTTTCTAATCACTTGTATTGCCTCTAGGTATCTAATCTAGTTATCTATCACTCTCATCGCTGTGTCTCTCTGGATCTTTTATAAAGCTAGTTCAAAAGCTATCAGCATGAAGGAGACTTAAGGATGATCTTGTGAACAAAGCACATTATTGGGCATTAAAAATTCTGTTCCAGATCACCTTCTCTGTGATCCTGAGCTTGTGTACCTCAGTTTCCCCACCTGCACAAGACAATAGTAATTTTTACATGTGTGTGTTGAGGTGTATTTAAGGTACAGTGCTGCTGCTAGATCATCAGATGGATGTAGCAGTGCAGCATATGAAATACAGTAATTTGTTGTTTCCAAGATGTGTATTTAGCTGTTGAATGTGTGTCATTCCTTTTAAACTCTTTTGATTGTAAATCATAGGAATGTTTTGTATTGGTTACACTAATGCAACATTAAGTTTAAAATAAATCAGTTGGGTCATTTCTCTTTGTTGTTCGCGGTGACCATCAAATGGAAAGTCTGAACTGCAAATTGGACAGGCCAAGTAGACTTATTATTTTAATGTGTCCCGGGGAGTAAGAGAATCCTCCCCCTTTAAGCCCTCCTGGTAGGGAAAAATGAAGCAGTATCTGGTCCCCCCATCTAGTAGCACAGGGCCCATTCCTGGAAGGTGCTAAGTAATCTCTACTCTCACTCCTGCTTAGTACATTGTAAGATGAGGTTAGTGAGGACTGCTGACTTGTCCTGGATTTAAATAGACTAATTAACATTGTGGTAAGCTGTGCTATTTAGGAACAGCAAACTCTTCAAAAGCACTCTTAGGGATGACCAGACTAGTTGGATGCTAGTGCAGTGGGACAGGAAATGGGTTTCCAACCTAATTTTTTATGTGAAACGTAATTTTGGTAGTATTTCACTTGCTCTGTACCACCTTATTTCTCTCCCTTCTCCTCTTCTTGACCCCTCTTTTTCTCCTGTAACACTCCCCCAAAATGACTGCTACTTTCAGATCCTGTCTATTTAGAATACATCCTCACCCCACCCTGTATTGGTTTGTTTTGGTCTTTGTTTTGCTCCCTTTGAGGAGGCACAATCCTGCAAGACTTTTTACATGAGCCTGATGAAGTCAGTAGGGCCACTTCTATGATTAAGGCTATAAGAATTAGCCCTAGGGCTGGCATCTGCTCTGCAACTCTAAAAGGAGAGGGGTTGGGCTGCCTTGTTTAGTAAGGGAAACCAGTCATGTTCTCTCCCCCCTTCTCCCGCCTCAACGACAGATTAAGCTGCTTGCGGGGTAACATTTCCTGTGAAAATCAATGGACTCTATCAGATTTTTTGAAGCTTAGATCTGTGTGCACTTCCCTTTGCTTCCACTTGATGGGCAGCTGGCTCTGCTAGCATCTCCTTGTTTGCTGGGACCATTATGTAAATTGAGCCAGGGACTAGATTTGCTCTTTCACCCAAGCAGTTATCACCCACATTTCCCTAACACTTCAAAATTATGCCTTCCAAGCATTTTCTGACTTAAAGTTAAAAGTCATCTATTACCAAAGTGATTTTTCAGCCCTAGCAGGCATATTTTTTCTTTCTTTTTGTATAGCTCAGATAGTTTCAAGCTCTTTTACATAGGCTGCCATAGGTCAGTAACTGTGTGTATATTCAGAAATGTATATTTTTAAAATTACTCTGAACATAGAACAAAAAAAGTAGGTTTGGGGTTTTTTTCACTGCCCAACTCTGATCCTAAATATACAGTTATATTGGAACAGATGGACCCCGTCTCTCCGCTGATTTCTGCAGGCCACATCCAGGAGGACCCTGCACCCTTGCAGAGCCCAAGTGAAATCAGTAAATATGCACAGATCTGGTAGGTTGCCCTGCTGGAATCTCATCAGTAAAGCTGTCAGTCCCTTGCCTCCAAATCCAAACACTTTGCTCCTGTTCAGACCCTAGTCATTCTCCTCAGACTTTCCACTTCCGATGTGTCTGCTCTCATTGGACTTAGTGGGAACAGGCAAAGATCCTCCTCAGAACCTCTTTCCCTCAAGATTTTGGCATTTTTCTCCAAATACTTATTTTCTCTCTCCAGGTTTGAATGCTGCTCATCAGGTATTTAAACTGGTGAAAGGGTTTTGTTCTAAAATAGCTGTGAGACGATAAAACGTGGTGGTCGTAGGTTTTAAACTGACTTTTTTTCCCTCATTTTCCACTTTCTTGTTTACCAATCGTTCTTAACTAAGCTCAGAGTCAGGAACACAGCCACTTATTCCCTGGAGCATGTCAGCTTGATAACTCATCTAGCTCTTTTCTAGAATCTTGCTAGTATCCTTGATCTTTGTGAAGTATGTTGCAGTATCTAATAACTTGTCATTTTCCCCTGAAATGCCCTGGAAAGACCTTTGCTTAAGGTTGCATTTGCTGTTTATGTGAAATGCAACTGTGACAAAGACAACTAGGCCAGCATTAAGTGACAAAAATAACAAAAAATGGAACCTGGTGATAGCCTTTTGGGGTAGGAAGGAAAGCATGACAACTAACACCTGCACAGTATTGAAGAAAAAATACAAACCAATAAATGCCCTGTGTTTGGAGGAGAAAAAAGGGTGTAGCAAGAGGAGGAAACTACTGTAAAAATGGAGAAATTAAAATCCTTTGCCTCAGCATGGAACTACTTAAGCATACCATAACTGCGTCACAGGAGGTATGCATCCCCTGAAACCAAAAAGGAAGCGGAAAGGCAAGATCAAACAGTGTGATGAACCAAACAGGTGACCTTCAGGAAATGGAAATCTAGCTGTGGTGAAGTCAAAAAGAAAGGAACATAAACTAAGGTATAAAAATATAAAATTGGAAGTAGGAGATCTAGGAGGAAACTTTCAAGAGTAAATACAAACAAGTAAATAAAGAAAATCAGATGTTCAAGAGAATTGGTGGGTCCGCTAGACTGAGAATTAGATGCAATTACAAAGGTGCAATTACTACTTCGTTTCATTCTTCAGCAGGGAAGATGTTGGGAAGATACCCCATTCCTACTATATTCAGATAATAAATATGGGGCCCTGTCTAAAATGCTGTGTATCTATTTTTACAAAGATGCTACTGTTTGACCAGGAAAATGAGTCACAATTCCTGGAGAGGAAAATAGGGAGTTATAAATCATTTAGATGATTTACTTTTCTCTAGGACTACTTTTTTAGATACATTTATTAAATATTGAATAGTGAGATGACAAATTTTGCAGATAAGACATAATTAATTAGCTTATTCAAGACCAGAGAAGACTGGATAACTTCAGAGGTACCTAATAAAGCTTGGTGAAGTAACAGAATGATAGGAATTACTAAAAAAGGATTAGATAATCTAGAACAGTGATAAGCTACCTAGGCTTGTGAATGGGCTGCACATGTCCAGTGGGCCGCAAAATTGTTATAACCAAGACGGTCTACTGCAGACCAGGATGTGGTCCCTAGCTTCTATTTGCCATAAGCTGGGAATGGGCAACAGGATGGACCTCTTGGTTACCTGTTCTGTTCATTCCCTCTGGGGCAACTGGCACTGGTCACAGTTAGAAGACAGGATACTGGGCTGGATGGACCTTTGGTCTGATCCAGTATGGCTGCTCTTATGCTCTTAACTGAAAAGGAGAGAATTCCTAGACCTCTGTTTCCAGCAGGCAATAATAGGATAGTGGACCATCCGGTCTATTATAGTTAAACTTTATGCTCCTGTGAAAACTTGGTAAGGTGTTATTCCCTGTTTAGATTTTGTTAGTCTTTGGCTACACAGTGGGGAAAGTGTCTTATTTTTAGTCTCTTCATTCATCATCTGTGCTCTTCTCAATTCAATTACAAAGTATTTGTGGCTTGGTCTACACTACAGACTTAGGTTGGTATAACTGACACTTAAGGTTGTAGAAAATGCACACCACTGAGCGATGCAGATATACTGACCTAACCCCTGGGATAGATAGCACTGTTCTGATGTTGACATAGTTACCATCCCGTGGGGAGGTGGAATACCTATGCCAGGGGAGAAGCTCTCCTGTTGGCAGAGTCAGGGATTTCACTGAGCACTATAATACTGCAGTTGCTCTGCTGCAGCACAGTATGTGTGGGAAAAGTCCTGAGTTACAGAAATCTGTATTGGAAAGTCCAGTCATTTGGCTTGCAGTTTTGAGATTGAGACGATTGGATGCTAAATTTCAAATCCATGTTGGTGTCAACATGCTGTTCATTACAGAGAAGCCCATGAAATAAGTAAGAGTGCAGAGCATCACTGGAGGAACTTTTCCCATGCATACCTTTACAGGCTATGATAAAAGTTCTTGTTGGATGTGTGCAAGAAGGAAAGGGAGAGAGGAAAAAACAGCTAGGCTACTGTTTTCTCTTTGCTGAAAAAGTCCTGACCATGTGGTTTCTGTTGTGGGATGTACACCTTACTTGCAAGAAAACATTTTTGTGAATCAAGTGTACATGTCTCCTAGTCACCATACATCTGATCTTGCAAGAGTTAGAGCTCATAGCTTCCATGGGCTTTGGTGGAAGGGCTTAGAATTTCACAGGATTGAGCCCTATTAAAGTTGACCTATATTTACACTCCCAAGAAATCAACCAAGACCCTTGGTTATGTATCATATTGACAAAAATATGTTCTGCTGAAAGATGTTCGTGGCTGCCATCAAGTGACTTTCATACATGGACAGTCACAGACCTTGTTAAAGTTGATATGGTATCCTAAGCAACCTTCTTTTGGGCTACATGGAAAGAGCAATTAAACCCCTCTGTGTAGTGAGATAGCTGGAAACAACAGAAGCCACCATGAGAAGCTGAGGAGTTCCCTGATTACATACCAGCGACTAAAGCAGGGGTGGACAAGATGGGGCCCACTGGCCAGGTCCGGCCCACCCTGCCACTCCCCTACCCCCAGGCCAATTGAGAGGTAGGGGCAGGGAAGCATGCAAAGTCATTCGCTGTTCAAAGTGGCTGACAGCTCTCTTCCTGCTAGGAGCGCGCAGCTCCTAGCGAGAGCTATAGCCCACCAGATCAGGTGGATGAGGTAGACGAGGCTTTCCTCAAACAACTGGGAGAAGCTTCCAGATCACAGTTTCTGGTTTTCATGGGGGACACTAATCACCCTGACATCTGTTGGGAGACCAATACAGCAGTACACAGACAATCCAGGAAGCATTTGGAGAATGTTGGGGATAACTTATTGGTACAAGTGCTGAAGGAACGGACCAGGGGCCATGCGCAGCTTGACCTGCTGCTCACAAACAGGGAGGAACTAGTAGGGGAAGCAGGGTAGAGGGGGGTGACAAGCTGGGAAGCAGTGATCATGAGATAGTAGATTTCAGGATCCTGACCAAAGGAAGAAAGGAGAGTAGCAAAATACACACCCTGGACTTCAGAAGAGCAGACTTTGACTCCCTCAGAGAACTGATGGGCAGGATTCCCTGGGATGCTAACACGAAGGGGAAAGAAGTCCAGGATAGTTGGCAGTATTTTAAAGAAGCCTTATTGAAGGCACAGAAAGAAACCATCCATATGTGCAGTAAGAAAAGCAAATATGGTAGGCGACCAGATTGGCTTACCAGGGACATCCTTGGTGCAATGCAGAAATTAATGTTGTGCATGCAGCTTTTCCTTTTCCCTCTCAGAAATGGGGCTACAGTGCTGTTGTCTGCCACTAGGAGCCAATAAATCCAGCAGCACCCAGCTAACATATAGAAGACACCACTGGGAGGAGTGAGAGGGAGCTAGAGGGTTAGCTGCAGTTCCCTACACACCCTGACAAAAGGAGGCAGTGATGTACAGGAAACTCCACACCAGGCTAGGGCTGAGCATCAGGTAGTTTCTCCCTCAGGATCCCTGGGCTATATGGGGGGTGGGGGACTCAAGTTAGGCTCTGGGAGTTTGGGATTCAGGTCTACTGCTGGGGGGAGGGGCTTGTGGATGAACTCTGGTGCAGAGGGGTTGTGCGTATCCAGCTCCCCAGCTGGGCTCTGGGGCTTGGGAGGGGACACAGAAACAGGCACTGGATTGCCATATGGGTTTTCTTTAATTCTTTACTCCTCAGGCAGTTTTTGTGTCTGTATTGTTACAGACATACTTACTGACAGGTGTTTTGAAATAACCCAGATTGAAACTGGGATGATCATGTAGCATGACTTGACAAATAAAATTTTGAGCATTTTAAAATATTGTGTGCAGAAAATTTTTTTAGCCCAGAATTCCCCTAGGAATAAAGATAGAAACAAACACAAATGAGTCCCCTTCAGCAACTCTGCCCAAATAACCACTCATTTACAACAGATGGTTGGTGGTGTGACTCTGATACTACCTTGGTGAGTGTAGCCTATTATAGAGAAGAACTATTACCACAGTAACTTTTTTCTTGCTTGTATGAACCATACTGTAGGTGTTGTGCACAAGACATCAGGACTCAGAAAATGGTGCCTCGGGTGGTGTGCGTAACCTACATATATCCTTCCACTACATTGGCCATCATCCTGACTGATCTTCCTCAGCACTCTGAGGATGAGAGGGGTCAGCTGCAACATACATGGAAACATCTGGCTATTTATTTGTCCAAGAGGAATGCATCTGTTGGATGATTCTTGCCTTTGGATCAGATTAGGTGGTTCTTAATTTTGTGTTCCATGTTGAACTGGCCTACCAGAGAGATTCCCCACCTGAAACAGAATGGTAGCTTGTGATTTGGAGAGACCTGTCATGCTGGGTGATGTTTCGGCAAAAACTTTGTCTCCCTCAAATGGAGAACGGCTGCAGGTGTAATGTGGTGATAAGTATGCTTATGTGGAGAGGCTATAAAGCTCTGGCACTGCTGAGTTTAAATGTCTCTTAGCTGATACAGGTTGGACTCTCTGGTCTGGCAACATCCATGGTTTGAAACTAGAGAGCCCCAGAAGCAGAGGTTGCCAGCGGCTCAGAAAGGAGCCTACCGGCAGAGTCAACAGATTGTGTGGGGCACCAGAGCTAGCAGCTGGTGGGGCAGGGCTCTGGAAGGCATGGAGCAGCACCTCAGAAAATCTGGGACAAATGCTGGTCATTCAAGTCCTGGTCCTGGGGTGAACTTTGCATTTCAAGAGTCACACCCACTGTTTCCATTTATTTACTATATGTATGGCCTAAAATATCAAGAAACTGCATGAAAGAAGAATGTGCTGATTCTTGGCAGCAATACCAGGAATTGTATGTTTTTAATATTCTATGGGGACTTTGACTTTTTAATCATTATGCAGTCTTTAAAAATTTAGAGACTTTTAAAAATCTCACTGCATATCTGTACATTCTTGCATTTTATTAATACCCTAGTAAAGTGTCCATAGGGCACAGGAGTTAATCCATATTAATGATTAACTGACTTCAGAAACAAAAGCATGTGAGAATGCAGGAATCTTTGTGAAAACTGATTCTCATTACCTAGACACACTGTCTATGCTCCTGTTTTAAGTGTGACCTAACCCTGCCTTAGCTTGTTTGGAATTCTGTCAGAAGTTAACATTATAAAAACAGGAGTGTTTGTGATTGTTGATCTCTATATGTGTATTTTGCGAGGGGAGGGGGTTGCACAGAATATTTATAACATAGATGTTTGTAAAGTCTCAAGCTGGGAGGCTCTCAAATTCTAAGGCTTTGTCTACCCTAGAAAATTATACAAGTTTAGCTATACCAGTATAGTAAGTGTACAGTATAGTTAGTTACAACCTTCCTGCTCCAGCAGTTGCAATTATAGCAATATACAATATATATGTCCATATAGTTATTTCCATATGTGAAGGGGAACAAGATATAGGCATATGTCACCTTTTATCCCATTATATCTGCATTGTTTTTTGAATCACCCACCTAATCAACATATGCCAATAAAATTTTTAAGTATAAACCAGGCCTGAGACTGGTCCAGAGCACACCATAATATAGAAGGATGCAAACTTGGGGAAAACTGATTGTGGAGTGGAGTTGGTCATTCATATCTTGCTCTTTAGTGAGGCTTTTGACACAGGAAATGCAAACTAAGGAAATGCGGTCAGATGAAATTACTGTGTGGTTGGTGCACAACTGGTTGAAAGACTAGACTCCATTATCGATAGTTAATTCTCAAACAGGGAGGGCATATGCAGTGGGGCCTCACAGAGGCAGTCCTAGGACTAGTGGTACTCAGTATTTTCATTAATGACTTGGATAGTGGAATGGAGAGTACACTTATAAAATCTATAAATAAGCTAGGAAGGGTTGCAAGCACTCCGGAGGACAGGATTAGAATCCAAAATGACCTTGGCCAATTGGAGAATTAGTGTGAAATCAGTAAGATGGCACTTGTCTTTACTGAATGTCAAGTCCTTCATTTAGGAAAGGGGGGGGGGGAAATCACATTCCCTCCTACAAAATGGGGATAACTGGCTAGGTGAGTACTGCTGCAAAGGATGTGGGGATTATAGTTATTGACAAATTGAATATGACTCAACAATGTGATGCAATTGTGAAAGGCTAGTATTTGGGGGGGGGGGGTTAATATATGTAAGACATGGTGGTGGTAATTCTACTCTGCTTGGCACTAGTGAGGCCTCACTGGACTACTGTGTCCAGTTCTGGGGCCCATGCTTAATGAAAAATGTGGACAAACTGGAGAGTCCAGAGGAGAGAGACAAAAAAGGTGTGTGTGGGGGGGGAGGGAAATGGGCATATTTGAGAAAAGAAGGCTCAGATGGACCTGATAACAGCTCTTAACTTATTTGAATACTTGTTTATTTAGCATACTCATAGTCATCTAGCTAAGCGATGACTTCTTCAGTGGTGTGATGCACTACTTCTAGGCCACAGTTGAACCCAGTCAGCAGGCAGGACCTGTTCAGTAGGGACACCTGATGAAGGTGCAGGTCAAAACCAGGGTCACAGATTGTGGGATTGGCAACAGGGCCTGGTTAGGAATTATAACAGATATCCATTGCTCCCATCAGTGTTTCTGCCCTAACGTCCTTGCATGGCAATTGAAACCATAATGGGCAACATGATGGCAAGCGTGCGGCTGGCAGTTTAAAAAGGTTGTTGTGCAGTGGCAGGCTTGAGTTGGAGTGTACCTTCTCCAGTTACTTGCCAGTGGCAACCTCTCATCTGATATGAGGAGAAGCAATATTGCTCAGAACTGGGAGCCATGGGAGTGAAGTTGGATACAGGGTGCCAGAGATGATACACAAGGTGGCATGGAGCTGCAGTGTGGTGTTTGACGACAAGCTCTATGCTGGTGTGAAGTTCTCTGCCATCGAATATGAGGTGGCAAGAGCTGACATCCACAGGATTGGGGCCCAAGCACCCCGTGATAGAGCTGCTAGTTTGCGAAGAAGGTTGTTGCACATCTTAACTTTAGCTGCTGTTTTCCTTGGGTTGGCATGGTAACTCAATGTACAATCTATGGTCACACCTAGATAGATCAGTTCTATTTCATACTTTACCTTCTGACCATTCAGCTAAACATTTAGTTCTCAGGTTGTACTAGGATGATGATGATGATGATGATGATACAAACTGGATGTTGTTTTTATGACGCTTGGCTGGAGACTAACTTTACCATGTCCTGGTTTAAGATGGCAACAACCTTGTGAAATGTCTGTTATGGTACCCAAGCCCAGAAGTTGTTTCTGTAAATGAACTTTCATGACTTTGTTGTTGTCTGGTCATTGGTGTAAATGTTGAACAAAGCTGGAAAAAGCACAGAGTCCTGGGGTAATCCATTTCTCTGTCATCTCCAAGCACTCGTCTTCTCCCCTATATGGACTCTGAACTGCCTATTGCTGAGGAACAATCTAAGGACACCTGTGACCCAAGGTAATAAGACCTGTGATACCTTCATTAACAGGCCATTGAGCTGTTGGTTCAATGGAAAACTGTGCCTGTTTTCAAGTTCCTCTGAAAGCCATTTTTAAAATGTGGTCAGCACAGTACTTGATAGCATATACTATAGCCTCAGTAAAGCCAGTCTGGTCAAGTCTCAAAATTCTCTCCACATTGGGTCACTGTAGGACCAAGCACTCTAGTCCTTTAAAGCACACCAACAGTAACAATATAAAACGATAGCTTCATAGTTGACTGGGGTCCTTACCAGGCTTTGGGAGGCCAATAATTTGTGGTGCACCATATCCTTAGTAGCCTGCATTCAGTGATGATCCCTGACAAAGAACTGCACAAGCTAAAACTGAGCACAGGCGCTAAGATTTTTCAGGAATTCTGAAGATATCTATTTGAGAGAGTCTGTGAGCCTGTTCAAGAACTCCTCCTAAACAGCAAAAGCCATTAGGACCACCATATTTTGGTATGTAGCTTCCTCCTTATCATAACTTAAAGCAAGGCCAGGGTTTGGTTGTGCCAGAGCAATGGGATGTGCCTGGAATTCAATTATTTCTAGTCAAATGGAAAGGGGGGAGGGGGTCTGTTAGTGGTTACAGTTGTGCTGTCAAATGACCTCGGGGGGCGGTCGCATCAGTAACAGAGTGGCCAGTTGAGTGTGGGGCTCTGGCTGTTGCTGGCCACCATACCTGGTGGCCCTTGCCATCCTGGCCAGCTCCAGGGAGCTACCGCCTGCCCAGCACAGCCCCTGCTATCCCAGTCAGCCCTGGGGCTCTGCCAGCCAGTGCAGCCCCCACTGCCCTGGTCAGCCCTGGGGCTCTGCCAGCTGGCCAGTGCAGCCCCTGGCCAGCCCCAGCAAGTTGCTGCTGTCCAGTTCAGCCCCTGCCACCCATGCTGCTGCTTCCTCTCTTTTGTGCTCTCTTGATGGATCTGGGGATAAGGGCAAAAGAAGGGAGACGAATGGGAATCAGGGACTAAATGGGAAAAGCTGTTCCAGGATCTCTTAGCATTTATTTTCAGTCCATCAGTTGCCAAGCCCCAATCCCTTTCCTCCTCAACAACCCCCAGCCCCTCTAGCTGCCACAGGCTCCCTTCAGTTACCTGACCATCACTGTCACTCTGGTTCTCAGGGTTGCTCCTGGCTAACTCAACCCTCCCCCCCCCTCCCCCCCCCAAACTGGCTTTCTAAGGCAGTGGTCTCCAACCTTTTAAAGTACGAGATCATTTTTTGAATTTAAGTGCAATCCAGGATCTACTTCAAACCCAAATACCCTGGCCCTACCTCCTTCATGCCCCTTCTCTAAGGGCCCACTCCTGCTCACTCCATCCTCCCTCCCCATCCTTCCTCCCTTTCATCGGGGCAGAGGGTTGGGGCGCAGGCTTTGGTCTTGGGATAAGGGATTTGGAGTGTGAGGGGCTCTGAGCTAAGCCTGGGGCAGAGGTTAGGGTGGATGAGGGATTCAGAGTAAGGCTCCATAAGGGAGTCTGGCTGTAGGGGGACTCAGGGGTAGGGCAGGGGCTTGGGTTTAGGAGGGGGTACATGACTGGGACCAGGATTCAGGATGCAGGCTTCAGCTAGACACTGCTTACCACAGGTGGCTTCTATGTGGTGGTGCAGTGGGGCTAAGGAAAGTTCACCCCTGCCTTGGCCCTGCACCACTCTCAAAAGCAGCCAGCAAACTCCCTCCATCCCAAGCCCTGCACAGCTACACTGCCAGCCTTTGGAAGCTATATTCTGCAACAGTGGAATTTTTCCACAGGCCAAGGACCTTTATTTTTTAGTACTCAGTTTACAAATACATGGGTGGATAACTTTTAGAGTGTTTGCCCTTTTTGGAAAACCTTGCACAAACAAAAATCTCTATTCCAGGGAATGGTACATTCTTGCATGAAAGTGACAGATATTGTTAGAACAGCAGCAGCGCTGGTATCATTGGCATTGAGCCTCAATGTCCTTAAAAAAAAAAAAAAAAAAAGTTGAACTATGACCGTGCAGTGCAAGAGGCTGTCTTGTGTTTCCCACTCTAACTTCTGAATAAGCAAAGCCAAATATTTGATATGGCTGCTTTTACTGGAAAGCATTTAATTCTGGTCCCCAGGTTACCAATGATTTTCCCTGAAGGTTTATACATTTTGCAGCGAACGTAAACAGTATAGCATGGATCATAGTTCTTGGATGACCGCAGACACTGAAGCAGGATACCTTTCTTGGGGCTATATTAACTGAGCAATATAATATACCTGAGGATACAAAAATTGGATGTTTCCTGTAGGACTAGGAAAGAATGGGCCCTCTTAGAACAGAGAAGATTTTTTTCATAGATTCATAGATTCCTATATCACAGAGGACCTCCTCTATAGCACATGCCACAGGACTCCTGCAAAATAATTCCTGTTTGAACTAGAGCATCTCTTTAGAAAAACATCTTGTTTGAAATGGCAGTAGGAGAAGCAGAAAGGGGTGGTGGCACTCATCTGACCCAGGGTTCAATTCTCTCCTAATGCCTTAATTGGAGAAGAGATTTGGATTTAGGACCACTGTCTCATGACAAGCATGCCCTAATCACTAGGCTAGAGTATTTTTGCGGATTTGACTTGTTCATGAAGTGTTGGTTTGCAGTCATCAGCAGTATGTCTGCAATGTCCATGTGACTAACTTCATTATCAGTGGATAGCCACTTTTTTTATCCAGCAGATCTTTCAAAGCTGATTGATTACATCATTATGATCTATATTAATGTCCATTTCTTGTGTCATTTTTAATTTAATAGGATTTATGGGGAACTTGGAGAAGTCTGTTGTAACATGGCATAGGAATTGCTTCATTGCATGTGTTTTCTGCTAGAGCTTTTACTGCCTCTACTGTGCCTGCTTGTCTTTGAGCAGACTACTTGTTTAATTTTGGAGATTTTTTTTTTTTTTTTAACTCCTTTCTAAAACAGACACAACTCCTACGCATTAGCCTACCCCACTGTGAAATAGGTAGCAGATCACAGGGATTTGATTTTTTGATGCATGGTCCTTTTGAGGAGTAGAAATTAATATATTTTATTGGAAGTAATGAGTTGCTGAGGATGACTGGATGGTGAATCAGGTGCTGATTTGTCTGTTGCATCAGTGAAGACCTGGTTATGGATGGCATTTCAACCAGCTACACTGCAGAGATTTGACTTATGGTCCTGACTTGGGTTGAAAACCAGAGCTGAATGGTCTGATATAAGATTTTTTTCAATAATATCTAACTTTTATTTTTGTGGTAAAAATATTAAATGTGAGAATTTTATTTGTATGAAAGAATGGAAATTTTTCATTTAATTTTTAACTATCTTCACTTTGTTTCTGTTGTCAAAAACAAATATTAGGAATTATTCCTTTCCCTTCCCCCATTGGAAATGTTTTTTTGGGGAAAAAAGAGGCAGGGGAGAGTAAAAGTATGTGGGTCAGTTAGGAGTGGAGGAAAGGAAAAAAGTGTGTGGCTTTTTTCACCAGCTTCCTTTCACCTTGATTATTGCTTTTATGTTACCTCTTACAGTGGGAGGAAAAAGAGTTTGGGAGTAGAAAATGAGTGGTGGGGAGAAAACAACTTTTTCCTTTTTCTCCCACTTTTCAACTGGAAAAGGAGTACTAATTTCTCTCACTTTTAACCTTTTAAAAACTTGTATCACATTTTCCAGTGTAAAGGGGTGGGGGGGAGGCACTGAGGAGGAAACTAAAAGCAGTGAGGAAAAAATGGCTATTTCCCTATGTTTTTTAAACTAATTTAAAAAAATGGAAAAAAAATATTTAAAATAGCTTTAAATTATTTTTGGTTGACCCTTCTAATGTAAGACAAGTAAGCCTGTTCTAGATATTACAGTCCTCTGCCTAGAAGTGTGGCCAACAATAGCATCCACCTTTTTCTTATCTCCTGCACCCCACAAGACAGGGATTTTATAAATGTACTTGACAGCGTGAAGGAGAGCCACTATCGATCTTTTCCTTGAGCAATGACTGCTCATGCCGTTATAAAAAGCATTTTTTCCTCTTGAATATGGGGGCTGCCCTTATCATAGTAATAATATGGGGGGAGGAGGAGAACTATAATCTAGCCATGAGCACCTTGTATTTGCTGAAATAGTGGCATACTGGAAGAAAACAATATGCACAAAAATACTGGACAAGATTTAGTGAATCTGCTGGGCAGACACAGGTTGGCAGAAAGAGAAAACATTTTGTGGCAGTTGAGACAACAGTTGGTCAAGAGTGATTTGTTGAGTCAGTGTGGTATTTGAAGGTAGTTACGTTTGAGAGACAGTGGGTAAGGAGCTAGAAAAGCTGTCCCAGAGTTGACTTTGGCAGAAACTGACCTAGAGGTGGAGCTATGTAAAAGCGGAACAGCAACATAAAGGGGCCACAAAGAATATATTTAGCACCTCTAGGGCATGAATGAATTAAGAGGGAACCTAAGCTAATGTCAAGTTTTCTCCAGCCTTAGTCAAGTCATGTGCAAAACTGCTTATTGGGACCCACCAGATGACAGAGCCTATTTAACATAGCAACCAAGTACCTCTTGAGTTGTGGTACACTTGGCCCTGTAAGTACTACTTACTACATAGTCCTTAAAAGGGCTACTGTGCCACAACACTTCAGCAACCTGATCCAGTGGGGATGGTTACAAAAACCTTAAAGAAGCTTGCTCATGACATGCACTGCTCCCTTGTTTTTGCCAAAATATGAGAATTCTCCTCTTGTGTTATTTCAGATGTGACCAAAGCTAGGAACTGTGTGTGAAAATTGATTTGCTGCCAATGGAACGTTAATAATTATTTACCTTAGAGGAATATTAGGTTTTCCCTGGTACATTCAGTGGTGCAATGAGGTGCCGTTTACCTTAACTTACTCAGAACAATTCAATAGGAGTCAAGTAGCTATTAAAAAAAAAAACAAAAAACAAAAAAAACAAACCCTCCAAACTAACTGTTTTGATTCTGACAAGCTCACTTGGCAAGGACAGATGAACAAACTCAAGGTGGCTCCTGTTTAAGATGCACCAGTTTTGCCTTCTTTAAATCATCCCAAAATAATACAGGTCTCTTAAGGGAAAGTAGCCATAATTCTACCCCTCTGATGCATGTTGCTAAGATTCTATAAACATTCAGACACTGTTGGATTTGAGTGTCTCTTTTTTATTTTTTTTTAAACAAACTATTTGAAGACACACATCAAACAGGCCTCCATGAGAAAAATAAAATAAGTTTTGAGGTTTTAATTAATTACAGAAGCTAAAAGAGAGAGAGCAGAGGATGCACAATGCTATATCTAGAGAGGGGCAGAAGAATACCATCATTACAGAAAATGCTACAAAATAGAGGTTTTTGTGAAAGGTAACCAGATGGATAATACTAGATTCAAGTACTGAGACAAAGAAATACAGTAAATCACTGCAAGTGTTCTCACGTTGTTCTGCCAATGTACCTAAATGACTGAGGTCCAAATTTTCAAAATGGCTTTGCAACAATTCTCAGAACCCATTGGAAAAAAATTGGGAGCTACTGGCTATTGAGCCTTTGTGGAAAAACTGCCTAATTCATTTAGGTGCCAAAATGAAAGTATCAGATGAAGAGATCCTAGCATCCACAAAGTGGGGGTAGGGGTTTCTGAAAATCTGGTCCTGAGCTTTCTGAAGCCCAAAGGTGGTATTTCTCAGTCTTTGATGGCCTCAAAAGAGGAGTCAACAAAGCTGCCAAGATGTCTTTTTTTGTGATGTGCATACCTGTCCATTAGCACAGTAGTCCTCAACCTGGGTGGGGGGGCCATAAGCAGGTTTCAGGGGGTCCTCCAAGCATGGGCAGTGTTAGACTTCCTGGGGCACAGGGCAGAAAGCTGAAGTCCCACTACATGGGGCTTAAGCCTAGGGCACTGAATCCTGCCACCTATAGCTGAAGCCAAAGCCTGAGCAGCTTGGATTTGCATGGGGCCACAGGCAATTGCTCTGCTTGCTACCCCCTAATGACAGCCCTGGCTTTTATACAGAAAACCAGTTGTTGTACAGGTGTGACATGGAACTTTTGTAGCGTGTTTGGGGGGGGGGGTTGTCAAGAAGAAAAGTTGAGAACCCCTGCATTTGGAAATAGGCCGAACGAACAACTTATATCATGCTGGCCATGTATCCTTTGACCAGAGTATTAGCAAAGCATTCAAAAATCGTGAGAGAGACTTAAAATCATGGTTGCTTTTTGTTTGTGGGTTCTTTGCCTTCTGGATGCACTCACTTCACATTGTCAAGCTTGTGTCTGCAACTATGAGAGCTAGAAGCTTACTCTTGTTCAAATTGAACGTTGAAATTTTCATGCAATCTCTTGATTCCCGTATATGGAGCTTTAAGAGAAGCACCCAAAATCATGAGACTTAAGGGTTGGCAACATTGTTATCAAGACTCGTGGCTGTTACTGCCTGGGCCACATTAATACTAGTGAACAAAGGTTCTATCTGCCATTTTATGAATTCTCCAAACCATATGTTCCCTGGGAAAATTTACTTAAATTTGGAAAACTAGACTGAGATGTCAGGGTGTTGGGACAAAGTAGTTAAATTATTTACACCTGCCTGGGAATTGGTACACTTCCTTTCCTATACAGTGTAATGCATCATATCTCTCAGCCAGGTGCAGGACACCACATGCGGTTCTTGTAGAACGTTCCGTTGGCACAAGAAACAACATTTTTTAAGTTTTCACATATACTGAGTTACCAGGGCTCAATAATAATTTTCTGGCAGATTAGTCTTGCCCTACAGCAGGTTTTTATGATCATTAAAGCCAGAATGAAAGCAATGGCCCTGGATTTCACACTTCTGTATCCTGCTACACTGAGGCTTTGATTTTTGTACGTTGTGTTTTTCTGCAGTGGGTGCTTTGACACCATTCTGAAAGAAACTGACAGTCCACAAATAAGCCAAATTATAGGAATAGCTCCACAAAGGGGTAACTGCCACGTTAACGTGGAGAAAAATATTTAAAAATAACTTGATAACCATTGTCCAAGGCTTCTCATCGACAGAATGTGCACTTGTACATTTTTAAAAATTGTGATCTTGTTTTTCCAACATAGAGGGAGTGCTGTAACTGTTGTGAGCTCTGTTGAAACAAGCAAAATGATGGGCTTTGAAATAGTACAGTTATACAGAATCGTTTGTCTTTTTGTTTAAATTTATTTTAACAACTTAAAGTGTTGTGAAAGGAACCTGAGTTCTGATCTTCAAATGAAATATAAACACACATTTGTTTGTATGGGCTTTGGATCAGGCTCTTAATCTTTCACTCCTATCTGCAACCAAAACTTGGGAGGCTGGGGCGGGGGGGGGGAGGGCAGCTTAGTGATGGAGCAACAAGTATCTTTGAACAGAGTTGCATAGTTTTAAAACAATCCTGAAATTTACTATTTACTTTTTTAGCATATACCATATGCCCAACAAAATACACTTGCAACTGTCAGCAAATTTCTTTTCTTCTGCTTTTAGCCTTATCTATTATTGTAAAGCTGCTACTTAACACTGTTGTTTAAGGCCACACATTTATGTACATGGAAACCGTGGGACACCCAGAATGTCAAAATAGTCTGAATGCTTTAGGCTTTCTTTACTTAAAAATGTAGAACTGTTTCAGTTTCTGTGCTGTCTTGAGTCTTTAGCCTAAATAATATAGAATATATATTTCAGCTGCAGCCTGCATGCCTTAAGCTCTGTTTTAGAAGGCAGAGGCCAGGATGTAAATCTCAAACACTGAAATTCTGATCAGATACCACAGATCTTACCACATACTTCTCATGAATAGTTATCTACACCAACATCATGTCCTAGCCCCTCAAGTGCTACCCAAGCCAGATTGTTGTGGCACATAAACAATTCTGCTCATTTTCATTCACATTAATATACCACCAAACACAGTAACAGTCACACTTTCAGTGATCTGAATAAAATATGCTTGGACAGCAAGAAGGATATGCAATTTATTCTCATTCAGTGCGGGGGGGGGGGGGCTATGCTTTGTTCGCCTTCAAAGGATAAATTGTATATCCTGGTGTAATCCATGAAACATACGCTTACACATTTTCTGTGTATAAATCTTACAGAATAATTAGAGATATTTGTATATCTGATATTACAGGGAGAAGGCACCATTCATTACATGTCATTCTATTATTATGATGCCTGAAAACTTGAGTTGGACAAGAGCTAATGCACATGCAGGAGTTGCATAAACATACTTTGCTAAAACAATACCAAATGAAATAAAGACAAAATAAAGAAATTAATTTTTAGCACAAAAAATGCAGATATGGATTGTCATAACTTGCATTCAAATACAATTTGTGGGAATCCTCTGCAATTTTAATGACTGTTTTGTGTGCTAATCCCAATTTTAAATGAGCTAAAATGTGTATAGACAGATGCGAGGAGGGGTTTTCAATCAGACATTTAGTGGTGCATGCCTCACAACATAGACATCACAAAAGAAACTCCTAAAATGTGCTACAAAACAAAGACAAGATAGGGGGGAGGCTGATGGGGTGAAGAGACTTCAGTTAAAATAATCTATTTATGATAATGAGTTCATTAGAAAATCAAGTGCTGAGTGTCATAACACCCTAAGGGTGTATTTGAGACCATCTGGTGCAGGACTGAGCTGGGGCTAAGACAGGCACAAGTAACTTCTTTGGTGAGTCGAGCAATTTGCTAAAAGATTGGGTTTACTTTTCAATTTGTCTTAAAGTTCGGGGGGGAGAGAAGGGAAGAACCTAATCCCTGATCTGCCTCCTTATGCCAAATAAAAGGCCTCCCCCAGTGAAGGCATCTTGGAGGACAGCTGTAAGACTACTCCTCCTGAAGACCGCCTCATAAACCTTCCTGTAGAGAGATACCAAGATAGGGTTGAGAGAAGGATGGGCTTGTTGGGAGCAGGCCCGGGCTGCAGTGCAGATTGAACCTCTCTAATCCAGCACCCTCAGCACTTGATGGGTGCCAAAGTAGAGAATTTGCTGAACCACGGGAAGTCAATATTGTAGTGAATGGGTCTCTTATTTTAATTGAACTGAGGTAAATAAATGGAACAATGCTTGCAGTGCTGCTTAATAATGTATGACTGTACTGATAAACCCTATATAAGCCTATGCCTAGCCAAGGCTTATCAGCCTCTTCCTAACAAAGTATTAGTGGTGTTACACAATTTTACTGTATTGGCACAAGGGAATAAGTAGATAAAGCATAAAAAACATACTGCCACTGCTTACTGGGCTCTTAAAAGACTTTTAGGGTAAATTAGAGCTAAATAACATCACAGAACACTGACAGCCAGAACTGGTGGCCATAAACAAACTTTACAGTCTTCAGGAAACTTGGCCATAAACGTAAGTCGACATCAGCCAACTAAAATCATGCCAGACCACGGATGTTGCCAGACCAGTCAGTGACGGAGTAGAGAGGTTCAACCTGTATTGCAGAAATTGAGGAAGCACAGCATCCACTGGTCTATTGTAAGTTAGGTTAGGGCAATATACCCTCCAATCTCTTCAATTCACGTGCAGAATAAATGTGTGTGCATCGAGGCATGTAAATGTGCACCACCAGTAGAAAGAGAGAACCTAGCTGTGGGTGCTCTGCTAATCAGCTAGGTGGCATTAGAATCTCTCCTGAGCGCTGCACAGCTTACAGGGAACAGTGGTTCGGGGCCACTTCAGTTCCAAGAATAGCCCGTGATCCAGGAAGTTCAAAGGGAGCATAAAGCAACCCCTTCTCCTAGACTGCAAATTCTATACTGCATCTCGAGTTCAGCATAATCTCCTCTCTGGAGTTCATACATATGGAAAGGTGGGTTGAGGGAGAAATTAATAAATGAAACCTTTACTTTGAAGTGTTAAGATTGGAAAAGGCACTTCAGTGGAGTGCCAAATTAAGAAAGAAATGTTTAAAAATCTGTTTCCTGCTGTCTCATAATCTGTCACTATTTATTGGATTTACTCTACATATCCAGACATAATTCTGGTCCACAAAACATAGCATAGGCCAAAATAAAATATTAATAAGAAATGATGAAAGCCTATTTTCTATTGAGGAGATCAGTTTCAAATCTAGATGGAAAAATACCCACCATGTAGCTAAAACTCGCACCTACGGTACCTATAATTAAGGCTTTGTGGTTATACAGGAATGACTCTTTCAGTATTTCATTTCTGTACTGGTAGTCTTCAAAATGCCTGTGGTGGGGGAGGGGGGGGAGAGAGAGAGACTCTCTCTGTTTCAGGTAATTGAGAAATCTCTGGAGTACTGAATTATCTTGTAGAGTGTTTGTGTATATAAAAGACAATCACCACAATAGCTAAACAAAGTTACCATATATTAGAAAACAGCTTGCTGTTTTAAATTGCAGTCAGTATCACAGAATGGAAGAAAAATGAGGTGAAACATTAACATATTAAATAATAATGCACTCCACACTAACTTTAAACAACTTCTGAAAAAGCTGCTAAAGCTTCTATAAATGGGAATGCACCAATAAAACATTACTTAAAATGGCTTGAGGGACCTGACAGTATAGATTCATCTGTATTTCTGGGAACAAAAAGGAATCCCCTTCTTTTGCAGCTGAAAAGAATCTCAAGGGGTCTTAACTTTTTTAAAATCTGCATTGTGATAACAAGGTTTGTGAGTCATATGATAAAGTTCTTGCCCTGAAGAGTTTACAATCTAAATAGACAACATTGTAACAAAGCAGTTATGTTGTAATTCCATTATTGTAGTATTGATTGGCCCACCACTTTTGGTATGTTTGACCTTGTAGATCCAGTGAAAATACATTGAGTTTAAAACAATATGTTAGCATATTTTAACTTTCTCAGTATTAAATCTGTAGACAGATTTAACATTGTGCATGCAAGGTTGTTGGGTTTTTTATAAATTATTTGAAGCCTGTCAGATCTAGGGTTAATCATGACCAGCTAATAAGTTTTTAAATACTACAAGTCCTTTTCTACACTAGATGTCAATTGGTGTGTAACTGAGCATAGGTCTTCTACTGCATGCATGCACGCACAATCACATTGTGCCTGTTCCACTGAGTGCCTCCAGTGCACTACCAGGACTCGCTTAACGACATCCAATCTTCCAGTGAATCATGCCTCAAACAGCAACATGCATACAGTCATGTTCCATCTGTTTCCTAACTCTCCTACCCTGCTCAGATGTCTAGTAGCAGGACTTGTTACTATCTTCCAAATGAGAGGTACCATGTAGCTTTTGGGGTGGTTCATGCAGTCCTCAAAACCAGTATGCAGGCCACTTCCACAATCTTTTTAGTGTTGCTGCACTTCCCACCTCCCTTTTTATTTAGGCACAGCCTATCTGTGGCCCTACAATGTCCAGAGACTTCATAGTGTCCCCCTAGCATTGTCCACCATGGCCACTCGTTCATCCAGGAGGAGGAAGCTAGACAAGGGAGTGGATTATCTGTGACTGTGGAGCCTATTGCCTGTCACCTGTTTGTTCATGTATCCAAGCAGAGACACACTGGGTGGTAACCATTGACTCCTAGGACTCATTTTCTAAATAGTGGGCATTGTCCTGGTTGTTGGGTTAGTGTCCTCTGAATTCCTTGTTTTGATTCTGTAACCTCACTGCTATCCCTGTTCTTGCATTAGTTGTCTCCATACTTAGTTGATCCTCTCTTTATTTTCTGACCTTTTCATTTTTTTTTTTTTTGAGAGGAACCCCCTTCTTGCCAAAGATTAGACAGACTCCTCCTAGCACGAACCAAAATGACCGTTTGGGAGTATAGGAAAAGGGTGTTTGGATACAGGGTTCTCTGTGACTGTGGGGCCTCTTCCCTTATGCTTCTTGGATTGCACATCTGGTCAGAATTCCTCTGTGTGTGGTTATGATCATGATTTGTACTGGGGGTTTCTTCTGTTCAATGTCCCCTTCCAGATCCCTTATTCTGAACCTGTCTCTTACTCCCATTCCATTTTTCCCCTTTTCTTTCCTCAAAACATTTAGATGCCCTTTGGGCACTTTTATAAACAGAATCCCCTTTTGGGCTCTGCCCACTGCAGAGAGTTAACATGTCCCTTACAGCACTTGGCTTTTTAAGGATAGAATTCTGGATATTTTTAGTACCTGGGAAATCTTCATGAAGCACCTGATTAGAAGGGACACGTGACCAGGAAGAATAATGTGGACACGGGCTCAGTGACTGCCTACAAGAACCATATGAAAAGTTGCTCAAGTTCAATCTGAGGGAAATTAGGAACTGGAAAAGAGTTGGTTTGGGGCTTTTTGCAGCAGCCTACAAACGGATAGCTGTCTGGGGAAGAACTATGGAACTGGTGAGCTACATCTACAGAGGGATTGGGACAGGAGCAAGATTAGTAGGGAGCTCTGAAAAAAGGTTTCAGAGGGCTTGGAGTCAGATACAGGATAAATAGTTTACTACTTTTAGTGTAAAACCACTAAACCAGAACCCAGAGGGGAGATCTTAATTTTGGAATACTAGTTCTGTGGCATATGAATGAATATTTAGGGGGATTGAAAAAAGGAAAACTGAGGCCAGTGGTGAACATCAATGGGGCAGTATGTTGATGGTGTTACTTGTTGTTTAACAACCTGCCATTAAAACCTGTTTAATGTCACTTCTAAACTTACCTTATTTTACAAGCTTGGAGAAGGCTTGTGTTAGAATAGGCCACAACCTTGCAATGACTTCATGTTCATGATGCACATTGCAGAGCTCTGGCTTTATTTAGCTCCACAGTAGATGAAACAGATGCATCAATTAGGGTACATCTTATAGCAGGACTAAAGCTGAAATAAGCTACCCAACTTCAGCCACATCAATTGCATAGTTTAAATCAGAATAGCTTATTTCGGCTTTTGGTGCTGTCTGCATAGCAGGAAGTTTGAGAGCACTCTTTTTCCGACTTCCCTTACTCCTTGTAAAATGAGGGTTATAGGAGTCGGAGTAAGAAGTCCTCCAGCTCAACATTATTTTGACATTGTCGGAATGTCAGTTATTTTGAAATAACGCTGCTGTGTAGACATAGCCCTAGGGTTTCAGTAATACCGCAACAGAATTAGATGACCTGAGTAAATAGGATTGGAAGGTGTAGAATTGTTCTCTACAGTTCAGTTTCTGTTGCAGTTGTCAACCTGGCTTTAAATGCCTTGAACAGTAGGGCTTCCCATTCTTTTGGGATACAGCTGTTCAGGCTAAGTCTCCCCTCCAGAAAAACTTCTTACCTGATACTTAAGAGAAAATGCTATTTTCTCCCCAATTACAATACCTTGTAAACTATTTAGTCTCTGAATTCCTTCCTGTTTGTTCAGGTGTCTAGAATGTTAAGCACATAGTGACATTTATATTAAGGTTGCCCATGTGTCCTTTCTCCTCTTATCACACTCCAAAGTTCTTTTACTTCCTTTAGATTTCATGTACTTGACTCCACATGCAATTCTCCAGGTCTGTCAACATTTGATTTTCTGTAATCAGGAATCAATGATTGAAAGAACCTCCAGACAAGAAGCTGTCAAACTGATGGCTCCTCCTTTTTAAAACATTTTTAAAATAAGGGGGCTTTTGCCCTCAGAGGTACTGAATTTTTATACATGTGGGTTCATGTTTTCTGCGATCTTACACAAAGTAACAATTTTTAAAAACTTAAGCATAGTCTAGTAGCACCTTAAAGACTAACAAAACATGTAGATGGGATCGTGAGCTTTCGTGGGCCTAACCCATTTCTTCAGATGACAGGAGTGTCATGATCCCATCTACATGTTTGGTTAGCCTTTAAGGTGCTACAAGACTACTAGTCTGTAATAGGAAAAACTTAAAACAACAAATTCGGCTACCTCTCTGAAATTTTTAAAAAGGAAATCAGTTATTGATTAGTTGATAGATTTTAGCACAGATAGGATCTCTCTCTCTCTCTATATCTATATATAAAAAAATTATTTTTTCCTGCTGGATGACAGAATGTTCCTGCTGGGTGACTGAATGAAGTCATCAGTGTCAACAGGTGCGCTCAGCAAAGTGAAAGCAGCCAGAGACAGGAGGGTAGGCAAGCAGAGCTAATTTTAAAAATAAACTCTCGGACACTCACTAGCCTTTGAGATGGGTTTTCTCACAAGTTCTCATTTTGTCTTTCAGATCTTATTCACGACATCTTATTCAGCTTTGTAAATGTCTGTTCTAACTTAGTCTTCCTCAGTGTACAGTCTCCTAGACTCTAGCTCAAAACTGAGCTGCAAATAATGCGATAGAAAGCTATATATGACAGGACATTATTTTTGACAGTAAAAATCTCCTATATGATCAATACCTTTAATATTCTGTTACATTAGGGTAAGCACTGTAACTTCTTTAATTTCTGTTATTACTCTTGATTTACTCTGGTGTAACAGAATACTCCTTTCAATTATATGTTGGGCATGGTAGTTTTTCCTGTAGCATCAAAATTGTGTTTCAAATCTGTCTACTCTGCTCTACAATTTGCACATCTATTCTGCATACTAATTTGTCTCTACTGCAACTATGGTTAATAATTGTAGCACTTTCTTCTCTACTGCAGCATTATTACTTGGGCGAGCTTCATGTATGCATTCCTGTTAGAGTGGCTACACTGAAATTTAGCCTGATGTAAAAGAATTGGCTGTCTTGTCTGACTCATGGATTACTTAAACTGAAAATTGTTCTAAGGCTTAAAGAGTAAAAATCCTTGGTTCTCAACATTAAGGAATTTCTGACAGATTAGTATGCTCTAAAACTTTAATTGCCAAACAGCAATTTTGCAATTAAGATTTTGATTTCAGGTGCAATGACTGCAAACAGCAACAACCCAGGGCAAATATTTATTTCAATTTATAAATCAAGAAATCACCTGACAAAAAAGCAGCAACTGTTCAATAGCCAACAAAATTCCCATAGGTGGTGGATGAAGGAACTTTTTGTATTGAGTCTGAATCTAAAAAAGGAACATGCTATTATCTTTGAATTTCATAGTATAGTGAGAAATGTCAAACTTGGTCTGCAAATATATAGCATAATGGAGTTAGAACATTCTTATTGATGAAATGTAATCTAAACTGCACCCCCTGGGGTGCAACTAATCCATTAGTGACAATTTAATAAAATGGGGGGGGGGCGCGCGGAAGAAGAGAGGGAGGGTGGTCTGAAAAGCAGCTTTCCATTGAGGATAGAAGTTCTGATTAGAATTTAGTAACAGTAATTCTTTTTTGGGGGAGAGGGGAGAAATGCCACATCCCACAGTAATTCTCTAATATAAATGTGTGTGTTTACATGCATTGAAATGGAATCAAGGCTAAAAAGGGTATGAAAGTGAATCTGTAGTCTAAAAAGTGACCAGAAGATCTGCTGAGTATTCAGTTTCTCTGTTTTCCTCTTATTATTGCAAAAACATAGCATCATTAAGAAAATTGGATTTTTAGGACTCACCAAGAGAACTGTTAAGTAAATTGCAGGGCTATCTGTACAATAGGATCTCCATTTTGTTCAAATTCTGCCCTTTGTTTTATCTATGCAGCCAAAGTGAAGGCAATAGAGATGCACAAGTGTAACAAAGCACCATTTGGCATGTTGAGTACATCTGGTGGTGAATTACTCACTAGAAACAAAATATCATCTTGGTTTTTGAAACTGGTAGGTTTAAAAATCACCTCAAACCTCATCTGTAATCTCAGTACTTCTGATTTGGAAATTGATACAATACATGTGGAACTCTCCATGATCCTGCTTTTACAAAGTCACTTGTCAAAATATCACCACACTTCACCTTACTTACAGGTGAGCCATATATGAACAAAAGCACAGGCCTTTGTTCTCGAGAGAAGATTGCCATCATTCACATCCTCCAATAGGATTACTAAAGAATATGCACTCTCTCCCCCGCCCCTCACATTTTGCCTAATAAGCTAGCTTTGTATTATTCATCCATAGTGTTTTTATGATCATTGTACTGCTGAACTAAATTTCATATAAATTATGCCCCTGCCAAAGCTTCAGACATTATCAGCTTATAAAAAAAAATTTAATGGTAAGCCAACAGGTGGTGATTATTATTAGTTAAAATGTGTAATGGGTTTCTGAAATGTCTACCCTCATCATCCTGCTTTTACAAAGTCACTTGTCAAAATGTGACCATCCTGGGAAGAGGTGATGGGGTTCAATGAAGTTGCTCTACAACCAACCCATTCTTAATACTCTAAAAAAAGAAAATTAACCTAGGTAATGTCAGTTTTCCATCACCTCTGTGGATCACAGTATCCACAGATTCTCCCCCTTTACCTAGTAATCAATATAATATATTCTGGTATTTGCTCTGACTTGTCTCTTAACAGTTTCTTCACACCTTTGTTCTAGTTGAAAATAAATACCCCAACTCCAGAAAAAGGGTGGAGGGAATGACATTTTTGGCTCAGCAAGGAGCAAAAGCACTGAGTCAATCTCAATTACTCTATCCAGATGTGTGATATTATGTAGTGATGTTTGTTTTCCGATTACTTCCTTTTTATATTGTTTGGGGTTTTGTCTTTTTTGTGTTTGTAAAAAGAAGACACTGCATATATTTTTGTGCTGCTTAGACTAAGTTTCTGAAAGCTTAACTGTAGAAAACAAAAGGAGAAAAATGATCAGAATAACCCACTCAATGAAAGAAGGTTGTGAAATCTTCAAAATGTTACCAGAAAAGTGAATGATAAATGGGGCAATAGCGGGGCTCTTAGAGGGTACCAATAGGTGGATTTTTGCCATTGTGGGATCTAGTTTTCCAACGATGAAGCTGAAAGTAAGTTTCTTTTTTCAAGGCTGGAGCAGAGGAGAAAGCTGGTGGCTGTGCTGTCCCGCGGTCCGGCTGGATCTGGACTGCCTCTGTGCCTGCGGAGTGTCGCGTGGGTTTTTACAAGCCCGGCGGCTTCCTGTGCTACTTGCTGGTTTCTTAGCACAAGCAACAACGCAAAAACCAAGCGGGCTGCCTGCAAAGCCCGACCCAGCAAGGCGGCGAGCCGGCCTTTCGCTAGTCGAGCCGCTCCCCAGGAGAGGACGCGGAGCACTTAGTGCCCACGCAGCCATCTCTGCCGCCCGCAGCCGGGGCTCTGCCGCCCGCTCGCTGTGGGGGTCAAGGAGCCCGCGCCCGGTGCGAAGTGGCTCTCGGAGGCGCGGGGGAACCGGGCTGGCGGGATGACAGGGGAAGTTTCACCCTTGCCGGAGTCCGAGAGTGAGTTCCGCGCTGCTGCTGGCGCCGTAGCGCGTCCAAGCAGGGAGCAGCCGAGCCTGTGCGGTGCAAACGTCCGTCCCCCCCGGGGCTGCCGCTCTCTTTGCACCGCGGAGCTGGGGGCGAGGGAGCAGGTTTCCCCCGCCCCCCCCCCGGGAGCCCGGGGCGGGGCCCGGGGCTATGGAGGGCACTTGCGGCTCTTCAGGCACCGCTTAGAGCCCGCGGGCCGGCAGGGAGTTGAGGGTAAGTAGCTCCAGCAGCCTGAGCGCCCGGACCGCTGCCGCCTTCCCTTCCCTTCCCTTCCCTTCCCCCACCCTGCAGCCGCCGCTGGGAGCGCGCGGCCCCTTTAAGAGCCCAGCTTTGCCTCCCGGTAGCTGAAGGTCATTAAACACAAAAGCTCTCCAGCGCTGCGGTCCAATATAGCGCATGCGCCCTGCCCGAGGACTGGCAGGGAGACGGCAATATGGCGAGAATGCCTGGCAGCGGCGGCGACTGGAACACCGGCAGCGGCGGCGGCGGCGGCGGGGAGAACAATGGGGGGGACCGGCCGCCGGGCCGCGGCGGCACCCACCGCCCCCACCACTACTGCAGCGCGGGGGAGGACGAGGACGGGGAGGACGACGATGAGATCCAGGAGGTGCAGATAACGGGGGACGAGGAGGACGGCGCCGATGGGGGGCTCCTGCTGCTGGACGAGGAGGACGAGGAGGAGGAGGAGGAGATGGGGCTGGAGTGGGACGCCGAGGAGGAGCCGCTGGTGCCCGAGCCGGTCCATATGATCAGTATGGACCGGGGCAGCGTGGGGCTGGACGCCGCTCGCGGCGGCGGCGGCGGCGGCGGCCGGGTTGGCGGCGGCGGGGCAGCAGCAGCGGGGGGCGCCCCAGTGCCCGCTAGCGCCCGGGGCGCGGAGGACTCGGACCCGGAGAGCGAGCTGCTGCTGCAGCGCCCCGAGCGGGCCCGGCTGAGCGAGAACACCCGGCTGGCCACTCGCTACGCGGTGCGCATCTTCCGGGAGTACCTGAGCGAGAAGTCGCAGAGCCCGGACTTCGAGACCATGGACAAGGGGGCGCTGTGCCGGGTGCTGCGCTCCTTCTACGCCGAGGCCCGCTCCAAGAGCGGCCAGCTCTACTCCAAGTCCTCGCTCATCAGCATCCGCAGCTCCCTCAACCGCTACCTCAACGAGCCGCCCTACTGCCGCACCCTGGACCTGACCAAGGACCCGGAGCTGCGCGCTGCCAACCTGACGCTGGCGGCGGTGATCCGCAAGCTGGAGGAGCAGGGCGCGGGGCCGGTGGTGCAGAAGCAAGCCATCACGCGGGCCGACCTGCGCAAGCTGTACACCTGCAGCGTGTTCAGCACGCAGAGCCCCTTCGGGCTGCTCAACAAGGTCTGGTTCGAGACCTGCATGTACTTCTGCACGCGGGGCCGCGAGAACCAGCGCGAGCTGGAGGAGGACTCCTTCGGGCTGGCCATGGACGAGGACGGCCGCAAGTTCGTCTACTTCAAGTCCCTGGGGCCCTACCACAAGTCGCGCTCCTCCTCCTGGAGCAAGAAGCGGGCGGAGAGCAGCGACGAGGAGAACCTGCCCCGCATGTACGAGACCGGCACCGAGTTCTGCCCCTACTCCAGCTTCGTCAAGTACCTGGCCAAGCGCAACCCGCTCTGCAAGGCCTTCTTCCAGCGCCCGCGGGACCACTGCAGCGAGGGCGACGTCACGTGGTACGAGAACAAGGCCATCGGCAAGAACCTGCTGGGCACCCGCATGCAGATGCTCTCCAAGGCGGCCAAGCTCTCCAAGACCTACACCAACCACTGCATCGGCGCCGTGTCCATCGCCACCCTCAACAGCATCGCCGGCATCGGCACCAAGCTGGGCGGGCACCCCCCGCATCCCGCGGGGGCGGCCGGGGGCTGCTACACCGCCGCCCAGGCCCTCCTCAACGGGGGGCACCGGCACCGGCCCCCGCCCGCCCCGGCCAACACCTACATCCTCCCCAAGGACAGCGACGGCCCCCAGGTGAAGGCAGAAGCGGCGGCTGTGACCCCGGCCAAGCGCTCCCTCTACGAGGCGGTGTACTCTGGGGCGGCCGCGGCCGGGGGGGAGGCCTGCGGCCCCTCCTCGTCCCCCAAAAGACTCTGCCTCCGCCCCGCCGAGCCTCTGGACGCTGCTGCTGCCGCCTCCGTGGTGGTGGTGTCAGTGAAACACGACCCCCTGCCTCTCCTCCTCCCCGAAGCCAATGGGCACAGAAGCACCAACTCACCCACAATAGTTTCACCTGCTATTGTTTCCCCCACACAGGTAACAAGAAAACCCGACCCATCTCTATACACAATCCCTCCTTCGCTTCCCAAACCCTCCCCCCGCCTGCTCCAGCCAACACCAGCCCCCTTTGCAAGGACCAAAGCACACTGCACACCCTGGGAGCAGCAGAGTTGCCACACTTCAGACAGGCAGGTGCTGCCTTTTTGGCCCTCTAGTGCCAGTCTCACTGTACAGGCATGAAATAATTCTGCTGCAAGTTACTAAACTTCTGTGCTCTCCTAGCTCTTTAACAAGTAATTGCACTGATCCCTGATTTCTGGTGTTAGCTGCAAGTTTGGGCTCTCTGTGACTTAACAGCAAGCTTAGATTTAATCATCTTTCCTGGTGAGAGGAAGGAGGTATGAAATCCCAAATCACTACTAAGCAAAAGCTTAGAGTTGTGTTCCCAGAACAGTAGGATTACTAACTGGACTATCCAAGGGCCTGCTTTCTTTTTGCTGTAGACGTGAGAGTTATGTAAATCAAGTGAAACTATTAGATAAGAATTTGAAAGATAAGTAACATTGCCTAGTGTTCTCCATGTGATAATAAGCTGTTTAAATAACCTCATAAATGCAGGAAACAGCCAAGAAAATACTCAATTACACCTTAGTAAGGAGGGTGTACTTTTAATCTGAGAGGGTTAACAAGAGAGCTAATGTGACAATTGCATTAATCTTGTGTTTGTTTATTACAATAGTGCTGTATCCTAGTAACCCTTATTTTAAAAAAAAAGTAAATTGGCTTTGGTTGCACAGTTGCATTAGTTACCATAGTGTCAACATAGACAATATCTCATAATGTCAAAATATATAATAATAGTATAATTCCTTGAGTTAGGCATAGTGTAAGTGTGGAATGAGATCAGGTTGGGTAGGTATGTTTCATGTAAGCAAAGTAGTCTTGTCAAAACTACTGCATAGGTCTTGGTATATGCATCGATAGCCCTCCCACCTACACACATGCTTTCCCTCCTTCTCCCCCTAATCCTTATCTGTTGGGTTTGGGGTTTTTTTGGATGAGTTTAAACCCAAAGTTACTTTAGGACACTTAATTAAAAAACATGCGGAAGAACAATTTTTTGTTGAGTTGGAATTAGGTGTTCGGAGTCAGTAAAACTTTCTGCAGTTATGTTGCACACCATAAAATACTGTATTTCAGGCAATACTTCTAATGCTAGCTGCAGTAGGTGATTACAGAAACCCTCTGACATTCTGGTGTCAAGCAATAACTTCAGACATAGTCCTGAAAGAGCACTGTTCAGTGAACACAGGTATATGACATGCCTGAGCGGTTTCCAAAGTGGAAATACCAGTTCTGGACAAACTGACCCTTTCAAACAGAGTTTGCCAGCTAATCAGCCAGCCCGAAGGCTAATTGAAAAAAGAATCTGAATGGCTATAGTATTTATGTTGTCAAAAATACATGTGACCTCTCTTACTAGTGGGGGATTTTGGTCATTTGAGTGGAGTATTGTAGTTTGATCTCCTGCTGTGTATATCTGGTACTTAGAGGGTTGATTATGAGCAGATAGTGTTTTTGTTCTATTTGCTTATTTCAGATACAAGCTAACTCCCTTCCCTGTATTTTTAACCCTAAGCTTACCTATTCATTGGCTTATGACTTGGAAAGAAATTTTAAAACTTTACAGGTATTCTAGTTTAGAGGAGTTGAGTGCACATGAGTAAAGAAGAGACAAAGGGAATAAGGCAACTGAGCGTGACAGACACATGTGAACAAACAGACACACTTTTATCAAGATAGGCCACTTTGTTCATCTTAGTTAATGTACCTTGAAATTTTCTACTGCTTATAGTAATGCTTACATAAAGCTGAACTAAGGAGAAGTTTAAGTGCTGTATGTACTGACAATTACAGACAAAAAGCCAAGCTATTAAGACATGTTAAGATACACAGGGTGTTTTCTTTCTTGTTTGTCAAGAAAGAAAATGAGCACTCAATGATAATGTTGCTGTCAATTTTGAAGTAATTAAATGGGAACATCCAATTCAGCTTTGCTTAGTTCATCTAATGGTGAATAAACTGCACTCTCTCTTCAGAAGAAGACTCATCTTGCTTTCTTTACTTAAGGATTTGCTTAATTTAAATCCTTATCTTACTGATAGTTTGGGGGAGGGGGGAGAGGAGAGGGGGTGGTTTAACTGCTCATTCTAGCATCAGTAGTCACTGCATTTTTTCTGATAGAACATATCACAGAGTGAGAATATCTTTGCTTTATAAATATGGGATAGTGGTTTTTTTTTATTATTATAAATTGAAAGTCAGTGTTAAACTTTTCCTCCTTTTTATAATACCTATAATGATGGAGGTCCAGGGCATTTCCTGGGGAAATTAATGACTGGATTGGATTAATGGCCTGAGGCATTGCCTTGAGCCATTATGTCTCCCAGCTGGTCATCAATCCCCAGGAAATGCCCTGGCTCTCCATCATTATTGCTTATATAAAAAGACTTTCTAGGCCTTATTAACTGCGTGGATCTCCTCAAGCAATGTGACACTGAAACCCATTGTTACCAAGAAGTCTGTTATATTTGTCAATTTGACAATTGCAGACAGTTTTTTATTGACCTTTATTATGAGTTTATTTGTAAAGGGACAGATTCTGCATCCTTAATGGCCTAAGGTATGATTCAGTGTGAATAAGTTGCAGAATCTGGTCCATCATGAAAACGGGCTTACACTGCGTGTTTACACTGTGAATATGTACATTTTCTTAGCTTTGACTTTAAGTGAGGTATAAAAAGAGTGAAACAAAAGTTCTAAGCTGGATTTACTTAACTTGCATAGGCTACTGCCTCTAAATGTGGTGAGGGATTGAGCAAGGGTATTAATTTTAAGATTATCATTGCTGCCTTGTCTTCTGAGATGTCTTTTAGCATTCTCTTTGCGGAACTGCTGTAGGAGCTTCCTTCTGAGCCAGGGAAAGATACATTAAGTGTTCATCTTGACACATTTTGATCCAGCTATTGCTTTAGGTTGCAGTCCTGAGAGACATTATACAGTGTATTTTAAACATACAGTACTGTACCATCGTGCCGCCACCTTCACTTCAATCCTTATTTGCTCTGAAGTGTAGCAATTTTGCTGCCACTGACAACAGTACTTCAGCTGAAGTTGATGACAGAGGGATGTAATTTAGCTGTTGTTCATCTCTAGTATTATTGAAGGATGAATAATAAGTGAAGTTTAAGCTTTTGAAGTCACAATGTGGTAGCTGTTGAGATTTATAGACTTGATACATACTGAACATCATATGGTTATAATAGCCAAAAGAAAGCAGATTGGCTTCTGCCTAAGGGGGAAAAAATCCATAATTTCAGAAGAAGCTTCTGCTATAGTTGTGTACTAGATACTTATAGAATTATTCAGAAGTTATTAAAATGTACCAAACATATAGTAGTTAAAGCATGAGCAGTGTTTTTATTTAAAAACAACGAGGAGTCCTGCGGTACCTTATAGACTAACAAATTTATTAGGTCATAAGCTTTCATGGGTAAAACCTACTTCATCAGATGAGTTGGAGAGGAAATTGCAGAATTCGGGATATATATAACAGCAAAAGAAGTTGCCTGTCAGTTGTAGGACCAGTGTTAATGAAGCTAATTAAGTTAGGTTAGATGTGTCTCATTCATAGCATGTGACGTGGAAATGCAAATATCAAATGGCCTTTATCGTGACTTAACCAGTTAAGACATTTATTCAAGCCTAAGTTGATAGTGTTGAGCTTGTAAATGAACTCAAGTTCTGATGTCTCATTCTGTAATAGGGTGATCAAATTCTTTTGTAGAAGAATGGCTGCTTTTAAATCCAATATTGACTATTCTGGGAGGTTAAAATGTTCCCCTACAGATTTATGTGTTATCATTCCTGATGTCTGATTTGTCCATTTATCCATTGGCGCAGAGACTGTCCAGTTTGGCCAATATACATGGCAGAAGGCCATTGCTGGCACTTGATGGTATACATCACATTAGTGTTTTTATTTGTCATCACTCGGTTGCAAGTATTCATCAGTCTTTCAAACTTGAAACTCAGGTCAACTTTCTGTTATGGAACACCATGAGTTGTCATTGCTTTAAATGCTTCAAGTAAAAGCCATATCTGGACAGAATTAGAAAGCTGGTTCTGATTTCAAGTTTTGTAAGGGGGGAGGGGGGGGGAACTTGATCTCGTTCAGTATGCAGAAGACTAGGGATGTCAACTTTTTGATTAACCAGCAATTGAGTAGTCGATGGCAGTTCCATTGACTGCTCGATTACTCGATAAGGGGAAGGTGGGGCACTCACTATCCCAGCTGCGCCTCTGCTTTTGAAATATAGCAAGAGCCCCATGGGGTTCTTACTACATTTCAAAGGCAGAGGTGCAGTGGGAACTGGGGCGAGAGGGGACTGCTTGCGTCCCCGCTCAAGCTGTTTCCCGCAGCACCTCTGCCTCCACCTCCACCTCCTTTTAAGCTGCCTCTCCCCAGCAGTGGCTCCTGCTTCCCCCCACCCCTTGCTTCTGATACAGGCAAGGCAATCGACTAGTTGAGTAGTGACTCGACTGCCTGATAAGTCTATGCTTATTGGGTAGTCGACTAGTCCTGTGTTTCTCAACCAGTGATACGAGTACCCTCAAGGGTACTCGATAAAAGTCTGGGAGGTACGTGAACACAACTGAAGTTTGGAGAAAACTGAATTTTTGTTTTAAGTTTTACAGCGCTGCTTTATTTTTGTACTTTACACCCAAATACTTAATTGCTCACCCAGCTACGATTAAGTTGTTTAAACAAATGTGTTGCAATGGTGGGGGAAAAAAAATGGTGTGTCTGAAAACTGTAGGTACTGGGAGTACTTATTTTTTTAAAGGGGTACTTTATTAAAAAAGTTGAAAAACACTGGACTAGTCAACTGGTCGCTTACATCTCTACAGCAGACACTGCTGACAGGTCTGTGTGTGTGTGTTGGGGGAGGGGGAGATAGGTTCTTACTCAAAATGAATCAGTCTACTTGGTTTAATTCTTGAAACTAGAAATATAACATTGTATAAAACTGAAAGAATTCTGTTCTATTTAAAATTTGTGTTTGTACATAGTAATACCAAAGCCTCATTGTGCTGTACAAGCATATAAAATGACAAAATTACTTAGTTTGTAGGCTCTTCAAAAGCAAGGGCCTTGCTCTGTATGTGTTTGTATTGTGCATAGCACACTGGGACTAGGAATCAAGGCGTTGCTTTATACAAAAAGAGACAAGATTCATGCCTCAAAGAGAGGAACACAAAAACAGGGCAAAGAGTGACAAATATGTTGGGATGTAGGTGTGTGTCATAGTGTTAGAACTGGATCTGCTTTAACCTAATTAGCATCACCCTCTTGGTTGAACAGATGATCACTGCTTAGAATTAAATCCTGTATTTGTTTGGTTTCTTCTAAAAAGAAACACTGACAACTTGAAATCTTGGAAATTTTAGAACATGATGCTAAAAGTAGTGTTAGATACTATACTTATCTCTGAGTTGCCTTTTTTAAACTAGGTTTTCCTATTTCCTCTTAGGTGGAAAGGCCCACACAAATAGGAGAGAGTGCTTAATATTAAAGAAAGTGTCACAAATAATCAAAATAAAGAAGAGGGTAAACATTAGAGGTGGAGAAACAGTGGTTGGAATCCTGACCTCACTGCATTTTGACAAAATTCCCTTTGACTGCATTTGGGTTAGGGTTTCAACCTATATATTGCCGACTTCAGTTTCAGTAATTAAAATGTTGTCTGAAACAATAGTAGGTTAAAA
Source organism: Pelochelys cantorii (assembly GCA_032595735.1). Classification (NCBI taxonomy): domain Eukaryota; kingdom Metazoa; phylum Chordata; order Testudines; family Trionychidae; genus Pelochelys; species Pelochelys cantorii. The sequence continues at coordinate 77,841,129 of CM064327.1, forward strand.
AAAACAGAAGATGCGAACAATGAGAGAGAGCATGTCACTTTTAAAATTCTTGATTATATTCCTTATAATCAGGAGAGAGTTGGACATGAATGTGACTGTTTCTTAAAACAAATATTGTGTGTTAGTGCCTGGGTGGCGGAAGAGAGATTAGGCTAGGTTGTGTTTTGTTGGTTTTTGTTTTGTCTTTTTGTTTTGGTTTTTTTTTTTTAAGGCAATGGTTATTCTCTTCGCATTTGACACATCTGTCAGTTTATTCAACAGTCCATTTGTGTTTTTTCCTTTTCCCAAATCCTTTTGGCTTAGATATCTTGTACATTTGTTTTCTTTCAACTTTTTAATAAGTTAGTCAGAAATGTATCCTTGAAAAAATTGGCCATGAATGTGATTTTGATTTGTGTATTTAGTTGTAGATTTTTTTTTTTTTTTTGGCCTTTCAAGTTATTTTACCCCAAAGTATTTGTGCAGATAATCTTATTTATTTGGGTATTAGTGGATTTGGGTGGAACAAACTAGCTAATTCTCTGGTTCATTTTGTGTTTTTCCTCCTAGAACTTCTGTTTTTATTAAAAAAAAATATGAGTTATTGATGAGTAGACCAGACTTTTCTGCTAATTGCATCATGCCACTTGGTCAAAATGAACTATTGTAGACTTTCATGGGGCAAGCCTTCAAAAAGCTTTGATAGGAAGCAACAAGAAATCAATTTCATATATATCAGAGATGACCTTTTTGATACAATCAAGGAAAGAAAAGAGCATCACAACTGGAGTGTTGCATTGACAAAGCTTTTTTTAGTATACTACAAAATCTGAAATGATTAAGCCAGTACTCTTGTTCTATGAACATCAAAGCTGAAATGCACAAACTTTTAATGTTACAGGAAGCTGAAAGCTTTTTAAAAAGCTTGTGGGATTGTGCTGTAAAAGGCTTCTCCTTGCCCACTGTTCTCCTTCCAGAGAGCAAGAGATCACAAACTGTTCAGTCTAATTGGTGAGTCTGTATGACAGTGAGCTGCCTTATTTCATGTTGGTCCAGAAATAAATGAGTGCTTAAACCCTTTGAAACACACCACTATTGCAAAAGCCATGGGCTCTAATTAAATTGAATGTGGGGTTGTATTGTCTGGTTCCCTTGGCTATATATGTGATAACAGACCATGGTACGCCCACTATTGTGTTAGAAGCTGGAACCTAATTAGCTATGTTGTAGATTTTCAGTCACTTTAGAAGATCTTTTGTTCTTCATCTCTCTTCCAGGTGTCCTTTTTTGCCTTTCTTTTGTTTCAGAAGCACACATGCCTTCCTTCTTTCCCCCATATCATTAAGGATATGGCAACAAATATCTTTGTGCCAGTTCATTTGTTTATATACATCATGTTTCGGATTCAGTGAAAAAGTCAGTGACAATTGTCTGATATAAAATAGATTTTAGTTATAGCAAACATATATAATTGTGAGAATGAGGGCACTCTTTGCATTATCATAAAAAAAAAATCTCAGGAAATCTAAATGTAACTTTGGGGGAATAATGGGCAGACATGAAATACAATCCCATTTGGTTGTTTTTCAGTCATCCATATGGAAAAACAGCCCTTTCACGTTTTTACAACCTTATATGTGTCTTTTCACTCTGCCAACTCAAATTAATCTGAAAACTTCAGATGTTCCAAGCACTTAATTGTTAATGAATGCAAGTATCTTTAATATGTTTTAATGCAATTTTTAGATTTAGAAATAACTGAACTTCATTTCTATATATGAAGCACGTAACTTTTCACTAAACTTTGAGTCCCAAGATATAGTGCTTGTAGTATGCACTGGCACATGCATGCAAAGAAATATGCATACCAATTTGCAGCTGTGCATTTTTATAATCAAGACGGGTGCATTTTAATAGAAATTCTGTGTTTGTGAATTATGTGTTTACTACATAAACATATGAAAACAGTTAAGTCTCATGTTGCATATTTATTTCAATTGCAGATCCTCTTTCTAAAAAATAAAAACTAAATACAAACTACGTGCATTTATCTTTAAGGTTTAAATTACTAATTAGACAATAACTTTATTTCCTCTCAGTAAGAAGAGCTGTCATATTCTATATAGTATTTTATTTATTAAAAGAAAATACTGTGGCACGTAGCTTTGGAGGAAGGGAACTCGCTTCCCTGCTGACACTAGCTCTGACTCTGTGAAATTGATATTTCTGTTGTTTTCTGGCTGCTTCTGCTGGAGAACTCTTGAGTATAGAAAAATAAAAGTATATGATTGGTGGGGAGGTCTGAACCCCCAAAATCCTCAAGTGGTACAGGAATGAAACAATTGTCTTCTTTCCAACCTCCTCTCAGGATGGCTTGTAGGCTGGGGAAGAAGATTTGAGTGTAGTTTTTCAACAACGAGCAGCAACACTGGACAGGGATAAGTGGTATCTTCTCTTGCTGATCCTACAAAGTGGAGGTGGATCCAAAGTTAGGAGTGATTTGTTTGGAGGAGCACTGACCTCAGACTGGCACTCTAGATGGTGGACAAAATGCGAAGGTTCATATGGAAGGCAATTTATGGTTTTTACCTTTCCCTAGTAAGATATGTCATCTTCTCCCTTCTCCTCCTGCTAGTACACATGCTACTACTTATGCATGTGGGGACTAAACTACAGTTTCTGTGAGAATCAGTGTAATTTGTTTTTCTGCTTCTAATATCTCAACATGTTGTAAAATGGTGACGTTTAATCTGTGCATGTTCATTCTTGTGCATTCAGAATCCCTACGAGTTTGTGGAGAAATTCCAAGGAGGATTTCTCTGTAACTTTCAGTGCCTTTGAATCGGTATGTTTGTACAGGTTGAACCTCTCTAGTTAGGCATCTTTCCGATCCAACATCATCTGTAGTCTGGCATGATTTTAATTAGCCAGATGTGCACTTATCATGGGTGTGGCCAAGTTTCCCATGATCCCATAAAGTTTGTTTACAGTCTCCAGTCCTGGCTCTGTGTTCTATGCTGTCTTCTAAGAGCCCAGTAAGCAATGGAAATATTGGTAATGCTGTTAGACAATAATGACCTCCTGTGGTTCAGCAAATTCTATGTTTTGGCACTGGTTAGGTCCCGAGGGTGCTAGAGAGGTTCAACCTATCCTGTCTTTGAGTTGTGTTTACTTTGTGTAATTTAAGCCACAACGTAAGAGCATATAATGCAACAAAGCACAGTGGGTCTCAGTGAAGAACAGGTTGTCATATTTTTGTTCAGTCATGAGAGGTAGGCTAAAGAATATTAGAATCTTGAAGGCTAGCATTCTATGTTGTCTAGCTGTGGTTTGAGTTATTGATTGGGGGCATCTAATTCCATTAGCATGCTATCTCTGCATATAAGTATCTGTTGTGGTAGTTAAGGGTTATCAAAAACATCCTCTACACCTGGAAATGTCTCTATCAGTGACACCCCTTGCATCAGTGAATAAATTACTAGGTGTTAGGTCAGGGTTATAGAGAGAGAATCTGAGAGAGGGGTTGAGAGCTCTGAGCTTCCTATCCTAGGTTTTGTTTTGTTGGATGTGGATTGTAATGTGATTAGCCTTATTGACTGTTTCCAGACCTGTGCCTAAGCACAGTACTTCACTTTTCCTTGTTGACAAGAACCTTATGGTTGAGATAATCTGCTTAGGAGATTGGTTTGGGTTGTTTTACACCTAATTTTCCTTTCCCTCCGCCTTAGTTGTATTTGAAATACAACTTAAGTAATTTTTGTTTCTTCCTTTGCCATCTTAATAAGGGACAAATAGCTACTTTTCTGTTGAGCAATGTGTAAGTAAACTAAGTGCTGTAATTATCACATACAGTCTTGATGCATAATTAGAAGGAATCCTACTTTGGGGAGGTGGTATCTAGTATTGGTATTTCTGTAGATGAGATGAAAACTGCAGATGGAAGCTTAGCTGTTATAATAGGCAAACCCACAGGCCATAAAATCAAAGGCATTGAATGACACACATACATGCAGAATATTTGCAAATTAGTTACCTGTTTAAGGATTCTCCTCTGTCTCTAATTCAGCTCTTGAATTTTATGAATATTTACTATGTTATGGAAAGTTAAGGGTTTTTCTCTGTGTCTATCACTGATGAACATGCCATTCTCTGCACATCATTTGCTTAGAAATTCTACTGTAAAAGTTTTTAATAGATGTAAGACCTCTTCTTTGAAAGATTTTTATTGGCAGCTTATAGTTGACTTGGTGAACTGTGATTGTGATCTTGGTATAAGAATTTTATTATAGTGTATCTTCTGTCTTGCTTAAAATTTGTTTCTGGGTGTGCTATCTAGAACATATAGCAGGTTTATAATTGGTCCTTTTATAAAGAATTTGAAGAGAAAAGATGACTTGCAGAGATTGTTTTGGAGTGTGAAAACTAAAATGACTTGAATGTGATGTGCCAAATTACCAAGGAAATGGGAGCATTACGTTAACGTATCTTGCATTTTTCTTTTTGTTGTCTTTTAGTTAGTGACAATACTACATGCGTTTTGCTGGTGATGTCCTACCCTAAAAGGACACCGCACTGAATCAGGCCCATAACTATTTTCTGTACATTATTTCACAGGCTTCCTAAGTTGCAAACCCTAAAATATTAAACCTTCCTGCATTATTGTTTACGAGAACATGCTTAGTTTACAATGAGATTATATATTGAGTATTATGTTACCAATGGAACACGTGCTCTGAGGTTGCAACAAATAGTAGCCACCAAAAATGGGGCTGCAAGATGATGATGAAAAAGTCGTCTTTTTAACTTAAAGCGGTGGTGTCCAACACACTAGCCGCTGGCTGAATGTGGCTAGTTGGCTGGTTGAGTGTGACTAGTTCCCTATAGCAGTAACCACCTGTAGTGGCTACTGCTTCACAGCTGGTTGCACACCAAGGACTTAAAGGGATGTTATAAAGCTAAATTGTCCTTAAAACAATGTAAAACCTAAGCTTTTGTCAAACTGCAGGCGAGTGTTTCCATGAGCTTATTTTTTTTTCATAATTCCAATGGAAACATTTACAATGAACTTTCTCCATTAGTGGTTGCAACCCAAGCACTGTAACATGGTCCCCAAGTACCAGAGCGTTCAAGTACATTCCATATATTAATTTTAAACAAAAATGAAACTGACTATTCTGTTCTCATTACCTTTTTTATGTCACTTCCTTTAGCAATAGGAAATCTGGTGATAACACAAATTTGATTTTTATGATGATCAATTCCAGTAATCCAAAGTGGTATTTGTAGTATAGCCAAGGCCTTTTTTCGTAAATAGACAACTTCTAAACTGACTCTTCATATACATATGAATGATGAAAGCATAGGTGTCTGGTATACTACATGGTGGAAGGCGTTGCCTTCCACCAAAACTGCCAGCCTGGCGCCCTCCCACCCCCCCGCACTCTGCCCCCAGCATGCCTATTATAGCCGTTGTGGGGGCAGAGTGGTGCTGCCCCCAGCATCCTCCCTCCCTGTACTCCTCGCCAGGGAGGCTGGAGCCACACGCCACCAACCCTCCTCGTACTCCAGGCTGGGGAGGCTGGCCGCACATGTGCGCACCTGCCCTCCTCCCCAGTCTGTGGTGGTGGGGATGTGGGACTTCAGCAAAGGGGTGGGGTTGGGGGGTTTGCCTCCCCTAGCCCTACCTTCACCGACCGCCCATGGCTGAAAGCTACCTTCCCTTGGTCTTAGGTGGTTGTTTGTGGTTGTTTTGCTTGTTCTTTGTGGTGTTGAAGTATTCAGTACACTTTTAAAGTAGTCTTAATTTTATTTTTTCAATAACCTTTAGAAGTTACGTTTGTTAGATATCCAGCATAAATAATATGATTTAAAAAAAAAAAACACTTTAATTTTGTTAACTTGGCCAATAAATATACTTCTATACTTCCTCAGATTAAAACATTCAGTTGTCTAGTCATATGTTGTATTGATTGATATCTTGCTCCAAAAGGAGCCTTGGGTACAGTTTGACGCTCACTGATTGCATTTGTTGTGACTGTTCCCAGTGTAAGAACTTTAAACATAATCTGTTTCATTAGTTCTTAAGAGTTTTGCAAAAATGTCTAAATCAGAGAAATGTTAGGAGCAGGCATATCTGAGTAGCAATGCAATTTGTTAAAATAGACTATCACCCACGTGCTGTTATGAAGTAGCTTGGGCCTAAAAATTAGCATAATTTAAAAATGTTACTAAATGGAATATTAAAAGAAAAGTATTCAATAATTTAAACCAAGCATTATCCTGGTGTATGGAACTAAAATATACTTTAAGTAAATGGCAAAGAACAGGAACATTGTAGAAATAAGAGATTTTTTTTTTTTTAAAGTTCATGAACGTAATGTGGGATTAGTAACACACCCAAGGGGAGCCCTTTTAAAATGTGACTGCACACGGGTCAGTTACTTTATAATATAAATGAGACAAATGATTAGTGTTAGTAATGTTACATTTCTATAAATATACTTACTTCCTGACTATTAATAGGTACATGCAGTATCATAAGTACAGGAGGTGTCCCAGACCTGACATATTGAACACAGAATTTGTAGTAATTGTTAGTGATGCACAGTATTTCACTGTAAAATTTCAGCAGGTCATGTTTACTATTTCAGTTGTTTAGAGATCTTTAAGATCTCTAGTGTTTAGAGAATAGAGCTATCATATTAACTGCTCTCTACCCTTGCATGAGAACAGACTTCATCAGTAAATGATGTACAGGTTGAACCTCTCTAATCCAGCACCCTCAGGACCTGACCAATGCTGAATCAGAGAATTTGCTGAACCATGGGAGGTTAATATTGTCTAGCAGCATTACCAACACTTCTGTTTATTGGACTCTTACAAGACATTTATGAGTAAATCGGAGCTAAATAACAGCACAGAGTACTGAGACCTAGGACTGGTGGCTGTAAACAAACTTTATAGAACCGTGGGAAACTTGGCCACACCCATGATAAATGGACCTCCAGCTAACTAAAATCATGCCAGACCATGGAGGTTGCCAGACAAGGGAGTATCGGACTAGAGAGGTTCAACTTCTATCAGATATTATACTAGACCACTGGTTTCCAACCTTTTTTATACCACCGATTGGCAAACCCATTCACAAACATCTGGTGGATCGGTAACATTTTTATTGGCATATTTATTATACAAATAAAATGTTGCTGGGCTGTCTAGCCCCAACCCAGCCCCTTGCTGCCAAACACCCTTTGACTCCTTCCAGTAAGCACTGTGCCCTTTTACCTCTGACCCCTACAGTCCATGCTAACACCCTCTTTTCCCGTGACCCTACCACGTCCTCACCAACTCCCCTATGCCCTTTGACCCCCACCACATCCCACACTCCCCAGAGCTAGGCTGCCCCCTCTAGGGAGTGTGGCCTTTACTGCCGTGTGGGCAGGGGGAACAGCCGTTTGGTGGCGTGCACGCTCCCTCCTCCTTCACACCACCTCCCTCCCCAAGCACGTCTCACGTCTGTATGGGTAGAGGCAAGAAGGGGGAAGTGTGGATCCCAGGCTGGGCTGCCATCTTACTTGGGTGGGATGGTGGAGGAGGGAGCAAGACGCCTCCTTCCCCACCTCCTACTACTGCAGCTTCAGTGCCAGTGCCACTGCCAGGCAAAATCAGCCACCCCAGTTGTTGGAGCTGAGCCCCCATGAACAGCCTGTTTCAGCTCTGGTAGCTGCTACAGCCCGGCAGCCAGCGGTTTGCAGACCAGCATTGGTCCATGGATCAGCGGTTGAGAACCGCTCCACTAGACTATGCTCAGATCATTGCTTAAAAAAACCGTCCACAACTCCCACTGCTAATTTGGTGATCGGACACACTTATTCAAATATTTAACGTACCATAAAGCAAGGACATTTTTTTAAAAAACAGGGAATGTTTCTTTCACACATTGTTCATGTGGGTTGTGATGTCAGTGACCTTAATAACAAAGCTAGGAAATCTGTAGCTAAGATTTAATAGGTAGATGGGAAGAGTCACAAATTGCTAGTATAGCTATGGTCAAAAGACTCACTTCATGACAATGGCGTCTTATTTTCCAACTTACAGTGCTTGCTCCTCCTATGTAGCAGTCATATTTGCCCACTTCAATTACATACTTTTAAAAAAAATTTCTAGCTGTCTTTCTGCAGTTCTATAAGAGCATGATCTTTATTTTGTTTTGTTTCACACAAACAAATAGAAATATTAGAATTGCAAATGTAGACACACATTCTGACACTATATTAAAGGTTTTGGAACCTGCAGCCCTGGGTTCCTTGAATTTTGAAGTCCTTTGGATATGTCTTTCTACCATGGGTTTGAAAATGTTGTGCCATCTCAGAGCCAGGGTCTGCAGACTTGTGCTCATACTACAGCACTATAAACAGCAGTGTAGAAATTGTGGCTTGGGCTAGTGGAACCCAGGGAGGGGAGTGGACTTCATTGCCTGACCCACATCATCTGCCCACTGTGCTATAGAGTGATCCCTTGTGAGCCCAAGTCTGTAGATTTGGGACTTTGAAGACTTGCTGCTATGGGTTTTAAAATGCAGTGTAGATGTACCCATAGTAGGGATGTTACATTTTAGCTAACTAATTGAATAGTTGATGGGATTTCCATCGACTATTTGATTAGTTGATACGGGCTAGCGTAGCATTCTGCCTTTGAAATGTACAAGAACCCCAGCAAGGCTCTTGTACATTTCAAAGTTGGAGCGCTGTGTGGAGACTGGAGCCAGCGTGGAGACCCCACTGACCCCAGGCTCCATGCAGGTGCTTCTGCTTTGAAATATAGAAGAGCCTCAGCGGGGATGCTTGTGCATTACAAAGGTGGAACGCCGAAGCTGTGCCCCTGCCTCCTCCCATGGAGCTGGAGCTGGGGAGAACTGGCTTAAGATGGCTTCGTCCCTCCCCCCACCTCTTTGCGATAGAGGCAGCAAGGGGGGGGAAGTGACTAGTTGGTTAGTTGTTTTCATCCCTAATCTGTAGACTCCGTGCTAATCTCATATTTCTCTAAAATAACCTTGAATGTGTATACAAATCCAGTAAATAAAGCTGAGGTTTTGTATTTGATTTCCTTCCTGCTTTTCCTTCACCATCCCCCACTCTCTCTTTACCAGTAAGTTATCTAATTTAAAATAGAGTCCAAAAAAATTGGTCACTGTCCACCCTCTAAAATGTAAAAGCAGTTCTGTGGACAAGCACCATGTGCAGGCATATCTGTGCAAGTATGATGCTGGGGGAGGTGAAAGTATAACAGGGGAGAGGTGACCAGAACAAATAGAAGTTGTGAATCAGTCAAATATAACCTGGGCAGAGATTGAAAACATAAATGTGAAGACTTAGAGATAAGTAATGAGGTTGCAAGGGAGGAGGAAGAGCAAATCATTGTCTTCAAGGTAGAGGCATAAGAGGAAAATCAAAAAGAACAGTGAATTTATTACCTGCGATAGGTTTTGCTTGATTTATTTTCTTCAGCTATCAAAGCAGCTCATTAAGAGAGATGCTGTCATAAAACCAACTGAAATATTGGGTTCCTGTCGTCCATGTGAAAGTGGGGTTGAAGGAGTGTCTTCTCTTACCTGAAATAAAGTTGGGATTAAACCAATGGAACACCATAAAGTTTTTATTGCAAAGTGGAATCTGGGCTCTTGAATAAGTGCCTAAAGAAAAATAAATCCCATTTAAATAATGTAGTTTATATGGAATGTAACACTGTTTTTACTTTTTAAGCACAGTAAACTAATTTCCTTAAGCTACTCAAAATATCTCCTGTGAAGCAGTGTCTAGATCAGTTTCTCCTTCATATCTAATTTAAATTCCATAAAGAATTTATGGTCAAAGACATGTTTTCCCTAACTGCTCTATTGGTGATCTACTCCATTGCTCTCCAGACTGCTTTGTAAAATTTCTGAAAACCCAGTCGTTGATTTCCTGACTTTTTTTTTCCCTTCCCGAGTGGAGAGCTGAACAAATTCTCAAAGTCACTTGTTATTTTGTGTGAATGGGGTTGTATGGGGGGCCAGGATTGAGGGGAATCAATGTATTTAGGGCAGTGGTCACCAACCAGTAGATTGGGATCTACTAGTAGATCTTGGAACATTTGACAGGTGATCCTGACAGGTTTGGTTGGGAGGTTATTAAGTGCTGGCACTTCATCTGCCCCTCTAATCACTGCCCTGCTGCTCCTGACCTCTGCCTTGGAGGTGCCCCTCACTCCTGGGAGCCTCCTGCTTGCTGCTGTGCAGGGCATGGGGAAGAAGAGGAAGAGGGGTGCTGATGTCAGGGTTTCTTCTCTCTCCACCCTGTACCCCATCTCCACAGAGCAGAGGGGGGCAGGAGTGGAGAGTTTGCTGGCTGCTTTTGGGAGTGGTGCAGGGTCAGGGTAGGGATGAGCCTGCCTTAGCCACCTGCACTGCCACCCAGAAGCCACCTGTGATAAGCAGTGCCCAGCTGGAGCCAGCATTCCATACCTAGGCCCCAGTCCTGAGCCCCTCCTGCACCCCAAACCCCTGCTGCCAGCCTAATAAAAGTGAGTGAGGATGAAGGAAGGAGTGAGAAGGGGTGGGGCCTCAGAAGGGGTGGGAAGGAGGTGGGGCCAGTGTGTTTGGATTTGAGGTAGATCCTGGATTGCACTTAAATTCAGAAAGTTATCTCATGCTTAAAAAGTTTGGGGACCACTGGTTTAGGGGAATGGAAGATAGGCAACTTTGTTTGAGTGTTCTTTTTTTTTTTTAAGTCAAACACCTTCCAGTGTCTTTTTGTGGAAATGCTAACGTTGTTGTTAAATCATTCCTTCTAATGCATATATGTCTAGAAACTCTTGTATTAGAGCTATTCTGTCTTAAGGCATTATTTTCATTGTGCATTCAATTATATGGTATGTGGCAACTTAGCATGCTTCAGTGGTATGTGATGTTATTAAATATAGAGTTCTGATCATTTGTACCTTGAGAAACAAAGTCAGAGCGTTAGAATTAAAGTACTAGTTTTCAGTTTTTACACTGGTATTTTTTATTAAAATATTTTTATCAAACTGATTATTTTAAAAGGGTAACTACTATATGTATAATTATTTCCCCAACCATTAATTTGTAAACCATTTCTTAAAACTCTGATCCAACCCTCCTTTTATCTCAGTTCTGAGAGGTCTCCTTCTCTGGCATGTAGCCGATAATAAAAATCCATTATAAATCACACTTGCCTCCATACCATAAGCAAAGATAGTTCAAAAATACTTGGAGTCATACTCTCTCATTTTACAAGGGTAACTGAGATGAAGTTGTTTAAAAATGTGTTGTTTGTAATAAATCAGACAGTGCTTATAAGCTGGTAGCTATATGCCAATAGTGTGTAAAGTAATGTAAAACGATTATACTGTGTTTTAGTGAAATGATAGGGTGTCACTGTAGAAGATGCCATTTAGTTGTGATAGAAAATAAAGTTTTAAATTTTTACGGTAAGCTATAAAAGTGGAAGAGTCTTATATTGTTTGTCATTAGAGTGAGCAATGTAGTACATCCATTATTTTTAATGTTTTAGGATTAAAGTCGTAGTTCCTTCTTAGAACCAGGAAATAGAAGTGTTTAGGGCGAGTGGTAATAGACCATGTGATCTAAGATTTGTATTGGGATAATCAGAAAGCTGTTTGGTGTACATGGAAAAAAAGAGTAGTTTTCATTCAGTTCTTAGTGGACATGCTACAACAAAAAAACATAACTGACATTAATTGTCACTCTTGATGGCAGTCTCAGAGTTAAAGGATTAAATGGGAATAGAGAATAAACCACACTCATCCCTAAAGGTCTGTTCCTTCAGGTCAAGGCACACTGACAGCAGTGTGAGGAAGCTTGCTCTGCTCATGGTGTATTTGTTCTATTGATGGTCTCCTGGACTGTCAGTGACACCCTTCAAAAAGCAGCAGACTCTTTCTTTTCTCTCTTTCTTTCTCTTTTCTTTAAAAAAAAAAAAAAAATAATAATAATAATTACCAAATCTTAACTTTTTGATGGCAATACTGAAAAACGTGAATCATGGCTCCCTGCTCTTGGGTTTTGACGTCTCGGAAATATTAATGACTTGATTTTAATTGGCAGAAGAATTTAGGGATTTGTCTAGTTTTAGAGGGAGATGCTCTTGGCCCCCAAAATCCTTGCAGTTTTCACTCCACTCCTTTGATTACTGTCTTGGGCACAAACTTTCCAGCTGAGGAAGACTAGATGCAACTCCTTCTAAAGCAGAAGAAAATGAGTCTTCATAAATGCAGATACAATAGAGGTACAATATTTCCACACTGGTGAGCCCCCACCCCTTCAGATCAGATTGTGAGGAGTCAAATTAGCATCTAAAATTCAGATTTTGATTTGATTACAACAAACAAATTAAAAAAATGCTTGTAATGCATTTGCTATCGCTAGTATTCTGTCCTCTCTTTTAGGAGTATGGCTTCTGACGAAGTGGGTCTTTGCCCACGAAAGCTTATGCTCCAACACTTCAGTTAGTCTATAAGGTGCCACAGAACTCCTCGCTGCTTTTGCTAGAATGTGAGGTGCTCAGATGCTACAGTAAGGGGTTTCTTAAGTATTTAAAGTAGACAGACAGAACAAATAGGTTAGTTTCTTTCTATCGTCCAAGATGTGCAAGTGACACTGAATCTAAACGTTCAAAAGGGTTAAAAGCAGGAAATAAATTCTTTAAAGATGTCATAACAGTGCTGTAATACCTTTTTGGTATCTTTTGTATTGGCATACCTATTGTAATACAGAAGTGATTTTTAATAAGTAAACTTAGTTTTGTTTTGCTCATTAATAATATAAATTGCCTTCCCTCCCTACAGGTAAGAAACTCAGGGTAATGCATAGATTATTTAAGTTTCAGGAAATAAATTAAATAGACTGTATATAAATGTGTTTTTATACTTAATGTTTATTCCATGCCTTGTTCAATCACAGCTTTTGCTTTCTGACTGAATAGGTATGTTTGTTCCAACTTGCGTAGTCCGTTGTACAAAGAGGCCACAAGCCCATTTTAAGGTAGCAAAATTTGTATGCCTGTCTTGTCCATTTTATTAGCACGTCCTCTGCAATTTTAAAATGTCTTTCTCTTATTGCTTAATTGTTGGGGTTCCTGCAACAATTGGTTTCTTAGAATCACAATGGAACAGAGGTATTGCAATGCTCAGTGTTGTAACACCTAACTTTTAGGCCTCTAGAAAATCAATGGAACAACAGTAGGATCCACACAGCCTGAGTTAAGTGCCTAGACTCACTCTCTAGTGCGGGGGATTCCAAACTTGGGTTGCGTACCTGCCAAGGAAAGCCCCTAGCAGGCCCACAATACTTCGTTTACTCTGAAGCTCCACAGCCACGGAGCCTCACAGCTCCCATTGGTTGCTGTTTCCCGTTTCCAGCCAAGGGGAGCTGTTGGAAGCAGTGCAGACCAGGACTGCACTTCCCGGAGCTCCCTTTGGCTAGAAACCACAAACCACAGCCAATTTGAGCTGTGAGGCATCATGACTTCAGAGCTTTAAAGTAAACAAAGCGTTGTGGGCCCACCAGGGGCTTTCACTAGTAGGTCCGCAACCCAAGTTTGAAAACACCTGCTCTAGTGAATGGGAAGAGGTAGTCACTTGAATATGCTATTCTTAAAAGGCAGCCCAAGAAATGCTAAGCAGCCCAAGCTTGCCAATAGCAGGTGCTGATGAGAGAGATGAGTTGTAATCCTCTCCCCTCCAATGGAGGTAGGCACCTAAATCTGGGTTGCATGGAAGCATGTATGTCTGCTTGCAATCCACAATCAGGAATCCCTCTCTTAGACCAGATCTACACAACTGCAGTAGTGGAATCTAAGCTACTCTATTTTAGTTACATGAGTAACATAACTGAAGTCAACCTAGCTAGATCCACTTACAGCTGTGTTGACAGAAGACAGAATCCCATGGCTTACCTTACTTTTCTCAGGGGAGCGGAATACAGTAATTCCTCACTTAACACTATAGATGTGTTTCTGAAAATGTTCGTGTTAAGCGAAAATGTGCTATGCGGGGTCAATTTTCCCATTAAAAATAATGGAAAAGGTGGGGGTTGTGTTTCAGGTGGTGGTGGCAAAGTCAATTTTTTGTTGGTGCTGGGTCATCAACATTCGATATCTAGCAACACAAGTCACCGCAGTTTGTTAAAACACAAAGATAAACACATGAGCGAGCGGAGGAGCGCTGTGACCACGTGTATTCATCCACTCCTGAGTATTACCACTGTTCTCACCAACTTATACTGCAGCATGAAGTAGTCAGCCACTTGATTATTTTCGTATTATTTCGGGGACAGTCGTGTTGTTCAAAAAAGTTTCCCCCCAAAAAATCGTGCTATTGTGAAAACGTGTTAAGCGGGCACGTGTTAAATGAGTAATTACTGTACAGAAATTGATGGGAGAGTGTTCCTTCATCAATTTAGCATGTCTTCAGTAAACATACTAAATAAATGCTATTGCATCAATTGCAGCAGCACCTATTTAGCTGTGTAGTGAAGACATGACCTTAGAGTATGACCTTAAGTATCCAACCCATTGTTGCAAGAAATTTTTAAGGTGCCTACCTTAAAAATTTTTAGCCCAGTTGTTAGAGAACTCTCCTGGCATGTGGGAGACCCCGTTCTATTCCCCCTCCTCTACTTGACGAGGCAATGACTTGATGAGTGGTCTCCCACTTCTTAGGAAAGGAACCATAACCACTGGGCTACGGGATATTCTGTTGGGGGGGGGGCGGGGTAGGGGTATCCCTCAGTTTCTCTTGTGGAAGTTGTCCAACTTCAGATAATGGGTCATTGGAACAGAGGGGTTTGAACTCATGTAGCTTTCCCACCATTCCCCATGTGACTGCTGTACACGCTAAACGACAGAGTTATTCTCTCTTTCTCTGGCCCAATGACTCCTTTAGTATTTCTCCAAGTAGAACAGCTTCAGCAGGAGAGGCTTACACAAAAATGTCCTGTAGCCCAGTCATTAAGGTACTTTCCTGAGAGGTTAGAGACCCATGTTCAAATCTTTTTCCCCATCAGGGGAAGAGGGATTAAACCTGTCTCTCCCACATACATGGTAAGTGCTCTATAAGCAGCCTGGGCTACAAGTTGTATATGGGAGGCAGCACTGCTGCCATGATTTTGAATGGGGCCCAATCCAATAGCCATGCTTTGAGCATGCCAACCAGAGTGAGTCTTGCAAACCAGACAGGATCAGAAGTGTCTGTCTTCTCATGGTTTGAAAATTGCCCTGGGATAGCTAGAAGGATGCAGCAGTGCATATGTTCAGAGGCAGAAGCTTAAATGGTTAGGAAACTTAGAGTGAAAATACAAGTGCCTGTTGGGTTAAGTGGATGCTGAGTAGGGAGCTTGTGGATCTCAGTGGTGCCCCAAAATGGTCTTCTGTTTAGATCAGCCCTGGCCCACAGGCAAGCCCCAGCTGAAGCGATTGTGTTCAGGATACCTGGTGGACTGGAGTGGGGGGGCATCCGTTATCAGCCACCAAGCCGCCTCTTCCTACCATCAACCCATCCTCTTCCCATCCCTGAGGACACTGCTTTTGGGGATCACTGGGGCATCTGTTGCTGCACGGTAGCAGTGGTTATGCTTCATCCCGCACTTCCTGCACTGACAGGAGCTGTAGGGAAGTGGTGTGCACTGGGCAAGTGCACTCACTCCACTGCACTCTGCTTCCCTGTGGCTCCTGCCACCAGAGAAGCTGGTTATTTAAGCTTTATACTGAAGAGCCCACAGCGAAATCCCCCCCCTCCCCCTCCCCAGAAGCAAAACCTCCTCTGCCTGCCAAGCTCCCAGGGAAGCAGCTTTGCTGAGTGTAACCAACACCGTTAACCAAAAAGAATTCACTTATCAGTTGAATGGTTAGTTGTTTACACTCAAACATCTGTTGCTGGGAGTTTGAGACCTTTGGTCTAGATCTTTAGTTTGGGGAATGACATCTGAGGTTCCCTCAAAACATTTTCATATTTATATTTTTCCCAATCTTCTTTCCACTTAAAATTGAGTAAGCACAATTTTAATGGCATTGCATCTCCTCCCACCTTCACCCCTCCCATCTCTGGATGTGACTTATTTGCAACAGTGAATTGAACTAAAAGATTTAATTGGACTGTCTGTCACAAATATGTGCCCTTATCTTGAGGGTGTGAGGAGGAATCAGTGTAAGGTAAATAGAAGTATGGTTCACTTATTCTGAAATAAGTGTGTGCAGACTTGCATTGAAGTAATGAAGGATGAATTAGAACAGATCTTATTTCAGTGTAAATTTGTGTGTAGACCAGCTCGTAGTGTAACTTCAAGTGCTGTTTTTCGTGGTTTCAAAATGCCAGATAAAGCATTAGTTAGAACTAATTAAAGGCAATCTTTTAAATCTGAGGTATATAACCCTTGCACAGGCATTACATAATTATGTAATGTAATAGTATATGGGGGGAAAGGTCTTGCTGTTAATTCTTTTAAACTGGAGTTATACAAGATTATTTATACAATGTAAGTATTCAGTGGGGAAACATAGAATTCTAAACTAACAGAAGAGGAGTTAAACTATTCTAAAACGTAACATTAATTTTCAGTTCAGTATTACAATATTACATGATTGAGACTTAATATAAGTGGTATTCAATACACCATCAAAATTTCCCTCCTGAGGACATTTATAAATTGATTGGTTTGATTAAGGTGAATCTTTTAAAGGTAAATTATCCTATGCTGAATTTACCATATAAAGAACATATATATTCACTCTGAGTAATGTTTTGATCCACCTTGTTGAGTAACACATTGCTGCTGCATTTGTAGCTGGGTTCAAACGATATTTGGAAGCTTTCATTCCTTCATGATTGCTTTCTCTTTAACAAATGCTAATCACAGAACTAATGGTGCATTTCTCACTTCCCTCTCCCAAGCTCTATAGTTGGATTAAGGGAAGAAATAGCATTTAGTTTTGTTGCATACGGCTATGAATATATGTTGCAGTAGATTCATGTGTGTCCTAGAATATTTCTGAAAACCAGTTAAACTGGAAGGTTAAATGCTAGACTTAATATGTTTTTGTGTAATGCGTGTCTGACCTCTGTTCATTACATATGTAAAGCTTAGAGAATTAATATGAAATACCTATGTACTTTACATAATGAAATATTTAAGGACCCAAACCTTTTGCTATTACTGTTTCAATTAATAGTTGGACTGTGGTAATTGTCACATTGTTTCAGATGTAGTTGCACAAAATTGGGCCATTGAATGTCTTGCCATTGAACTTGGAGGAGAATGTGATTCACTTAAGAGAACATCACATTTAACATAACTTCAATTAGTTGCCCCCTTTCCCTTGAAGAGAACTGAGTACTGACCTTTAGATAAATGTCACTATTTAAGTGGAAGCGTATGTGCTGTGTTCCCAATTTGGAGAAGGCAAAAGGTGCATTCAGCATATAAGTGCATAGAAAACTTTTGGTTTTATTGGTGTAAATCCTCATAAATCGACTGGCCTGTTTCCACTCTGTTGTGGCAACCACATGTCCCATGCTCTGACATCAAAGCTAACACACAACACCACTAAATCACCAGGAACAGATTGTGCAGTGTCTATACGTTGTATTCTCTATCCAAATACTGACCTGGAATGACCCTGCTTGGCTTGAGCTCAGATGTGATAAGACTTATTGTCTTCTAAACCATATGTGTAATTTTTAATTAAACTTGATGGTCATAGAGCCAGATTCACTGGCGCCCTCCAGCTGCTTTGCGCTACAGTTGCACAAAACAATCCTGTTAATCTGGGCCCATGTTTCCTAACTATTGTGGGAATCCTGCATTCTAAAAATGTATTGACTGAATTTTAGATAATCACAAAAGGGGTCTTGCCTTGTAGGAAACACAAAACTCCTGTGTCTGTAGGATTGAGATTTGTCTTACCTCATTCTGCAAAATATTAGATGAAAATTTAAAACATGCTGCACTTGAAATAGTTGCTTTAACTCTTGCAGCTCTGTGCTCATTTATTGAAGATATTTATCGGAGATGCAGAGTAATGATGTCGTTTCTTTGGAGTGTGGTCCTAGTGTTTAGTCACTGCACCAGAAAGGCAGAGCAAGATAGTGTGTGTGTTCTGTATTATTTAGTCACCTTTGTAAAATATACTAGGTTTTTTTTTTTAATCGTTAGTGTGTCCTCCATCTGCTGTTCCAAAAACTCTTCACTTACTAATGTGCTGCCTGAAATATTCTTTGTTCTGAGAAGCAAGTCTGCTTCTCTTGTAATCTGGGCTAAGAATTCAGCTGTAGGTCAGTCTTTGGTGCAGTAGAGTTCACTGATCACATTTTGCTTCTGGCAGTCCTAGCTTTGGCCCCTTTACACAGATCAATGCCAGGCTAACCCCATTTATTATTACTACTGAGTTAAAGTTTTGCTTCTCCTATTTAATTTAACTCAAGAGGGGAATAATACAACCAAGCACCGGAGTGGCAAATAAGCAAGAAGGAAAGGAAAATGGGTCCTCAAATACTTAAGCTAAAGCTACCAAGTGGCACCAGATTTTTGGCAGAAGAAAATGGCTTGCTTTTATCATACAAATCAATGGAAAACATGACTTGTTGTCTCCCGTTTATAGTACACACTTTAGCTAATTTTGGGAGTTTGATCAATTTTTAGTTTTCTTTAAAACTTGTACTGCTTTAAGCATTCCATGACTGCTGTGTTCTCTCTTGGGTTTCATGATCCTCCCAGTGTATAACTCCCCTTGTTAAAAGCTTTTGGCTCCAAAGGTGGTGGCTGTGGATGATGGCATGTGACCTCCCCGCCAGTACTGGTTCTATTCCACCAGCTACCATTCCCTCTGCCATCACCTCTACCATAGAAACTCTCAGGCAGCTTGCTCTTGCTTGTGGTCATGTGAAGAGCTCTCTACAGGAATTCTCAATGTAGCTACTAGGTGTTGAGCGCTTCTGAAAACTTGCCCCCACCGAGGTTTTGTCACTGCCGGCAAGCAGCAGCTCAGACTGCATGGTGACTGTTAAGCTCTCTAGCTGCAAAAATGTCTCTTGTTTTTTAACCAGTGGCACACCTTCAAATAAGAATCTCTTTGGTTCCTGAGTTACTAAAAGAATCAAAAGAGTAGGGCGGCTTGTCACATTGGATAAGACCCCTTGTGCCATCCAGCTATTTCCAGTTAGGACTGGATTTGTTAATTTCATTTAGCCACAAGTCAGACGTACTTTCCTCCGACTCTTACATAAAATGAGGAATACTCATCTCCTCCCAGATAACCCTTGTGTTGACTTTGCATGGCAGTGCCAACAAAAGTTGTGAGATTTAGTGCTTCTCATTTTTTTTTTTTTTTTGAGACCAATCACAAAGCTATCATTCAACAAAAAGTTAATGTACCTGCACAAAATGTGTCTAAAACCAACTTGTGTAAACATGACCACCAAAGACAATCTGTGACATAAGGGTTACTGCTAAATTTAAAGCGTCTCCTACCACTTACTGACACGTTAGCTAGACAGAGGCTTTTTCAACTAAAAGTTCCCAAATCATTTCTTGCAATGGCAAAACTTCATTAATCACTGAATCAAAATGTTTTGAGGGGAAACTTTCCAAACACTTGGTCCTGAGCTAAGATGGAAATTTTCAGCTTGAAAGACTAGTTGAACGAAGTCATAGAGTATCTTCTTGAGTGGTAATTCTTGTGCAGCTTTAACTATGGTCATTATTACATACCTTGCTTATGATATATGCAGAGCTTGGAGGGAGGGGCGGAAATTCATTAATGCTCACCTTTATTTAGTTTCCATTGGTACAGCCTCACTTTTCCCTACCTCCAGTCAAACCAGCTCTGCCCTTACATTTAATTTGTAGAGGATAGAGTATTAACGATGCTCTCCCTCCCATCCTTTCTTACGGGGCTCTGCTGTTCCTGCACCAGGCCCTCTGCTTTACAACATCTTTCTTTACTACTTGATACCTCAGTTTCCTTCTCTTCACCTTGCAGGAGCAGCAGCACTAAGGCTTTGTCTACACTGGCAATTGAGCAACAAAACTTTGTTGTTCACAGGTTCTTAACTCCCCACCCCCAAACAAAAGCTTTGCCAGGGCAAGTACTGGTGTAAAAGCAAAAGCTGCTCCCCTTGTAGGGGGTGGAAGTTTTTTTTGTGTTTGTGTTTTGTTTCTTTTTATTGGTAAAAGTGCAGACAAGCAGCATTCATAGAATCATAGAGCTGGAAGAGACCTCAGGAGGTCATCAAGTCCAGCTGCCTGCCCAAGGCAGGACCAATCCCAACTAAATCAAACCAGCCAGGGCTCTGTCAAGCCAAGACTTAAAAACCTCTAGGGATGGAGATTCCACCACCTCCCTAGGTAACCCATTCCAGTGCTTCACCACCCTCCTAGTGAAATAGTTTTTCCTAATATCCAACCTAGGCCTCCCCCATGGCAACTTGAGACTTGTTGACGCTGCCTGATTTTGAGTGACCTGGCTTTTCCGTGTACACAGCTATGTTGCTTAAAAGCTGTGTAGTGTAGACACAGCCTCGGTGTCTCTGCTCTCATTTTGTCCCTTACCTTGCTGAAGGCACTATGAGTTCTTTGGCCTACATTGCATCAGAGGACAGATATTTGGCTGTATCTATACTATGGACCTAACATTGGCACAACTATTCCATTGCAGCTGTGCTGCTGTAAGATCTCTCGTGTAGTCACCGTACGCTTATACCACTGAGAGAGACCTTTCACACTGGCATAATTAACCATCCTCAACAAGTGGCAATAGCTGAGTCAGCAGCGGAGCATATTCTGATGACATAGTGCTGTTCACATTGATGCTTTTTTCAGTAAAACTTTGTATTTTTCACACCCCGCAACAAAAAATGGTTTTGCCAACAAAAGTGCTTGTGCAGACAAAGCCTTGGAGCTGAGGGTTCTTTCTCCCATCTCATGCTGGGAGCATAATGCACATGAGTGAAAATCCTGTAGCAAGCTTCAAAGAAGCATAATTATAGGTGATGTAATTTCCCCTTATTTTATATAAAGCCGTCCATTTTATAGAATTCAAATCTAACTTTGACTAAAGAAAAAGCAGGTCTGAACATGGCCTTCTATTGTAATTTACAAACATGGGGTAGATAATGGTATAGGCTACTTATAGTGGATTTATATTGTAGTATTTTTGCAAAAGATATGTCAAATTCATCTTTCTAAGAATAAGGCCACTATTTCCTCTGTTCAAGTCAGTTACTCATGTGAAAATACATAGTGTAACTGATTTGCCTATTAATATATTGTATTTTAAGAACTTTCCATGAAAGTATGTGGTGTGGTCCATATTACACACAGGATAAAGAGGTGTCTAAGAGCTAATAGAATTTTTCAGAGATTACAAATAAGTAGGGCCCCTACCAAATTCACAGCTAGGAAGATACATCATGGACCCTGAAATCTGGTCTTTTCTGTTCTTTTACCTACTACTATATATATATTTCAAAGGGAAGGACACCATTTCTCAAATTGGGAGTCCTGACCTAGAAGAAAGTTACAGGAGAGTCAGAGTTGTTTGTGGGGGAGGGTTGTGGTATTGCCATCCTTACTTGGGAACAGTCTTCAGAGGTGAGTGGCCAGAGAGCAGCAGCTGTTGGCTGGGTAACCAGCTCTGAAGGCAGCGCCTGCCATCAGAATCAGATAAGTAAGGGTGGCAATACCATACCATGCCATCCTTCTGCACTGCTGCTGGCACCAGCTCTGCTTTCAGAACTGGGCTCCTGGCCAGCAGCCACCACTCTCCGGCCAGCAGTCACCAGGGTAGCAGTACTGCAACCCCTCCTACAGTAACATTTAGATGTTCCACAGAACTTCTTTTTGGGTCAGGATTTCAATAATTACATTTCAGATTAAAATAGCTCAAATCATGACACTTGTGACTTTTTTTTTAAACTTATAATCATGAAATTGACCAAAGGGACCTGGAATTTGGTAGGGTTCTACAAAAGAACTAGCACATCTACTAGTTTAAGTGGGTTAGCCATATACTGTGTAAGTAATGTGGTATACAGTCTCTTAAAAATGTTTGTTTTCATTCCCAGAACTACAGTTATCTTTTCACATTAAGCAGGACGTGAAGCCTGGAAAGGAGAGTTCAGATTCATTTTAGTACCTGAACCTACATGTAGTATTAAGAAGATTACTGTGTTTTCAGCACTTCTGTCAGTCTGTTTCCCCATCTTTCTGTAGTGTGCTTTCCTTCAGAGATGCAAAGGCAATTCAGATGTCAGATTTGGACCTTTTGGAGAGAATTTCTACCTATATGGCTCCTTGCAGATATACATATGCTGTTAGACTAGAACCAATGTAATTCTGGTTACTGATTTAAATACGGGTATTTTTTAGGGATTTTTGTAGCTGCTGATTAGTGAGATGGGGCTTCGGTGTAACTTCTGTTTAGCTTTTATAATGTCTTAAGAGCATTCCATCAAATAATTTTGTGTAAGTCTTGTATCTGTTTAGACCAGTTGTCCATCTAGTCCAGAATTTTGTGCCTGAAAATGGGCAGTACCAGATGCTTCAAGGTTTCTTGTGCATGCTCCACTAAAGTGAGCAGTTAAGGGGTAACTGGCCCATAGAGAGAACTTATTCCTAATCCCTGCCAGTTAGTGACGGGCTTGTTCTGCTCTATAGTGGGAGGATCTGTATTTCCTAGGAAGTTTAAATTAAGCATATTAAATAAAATCTTTGTATTTACATTTACCTTCCTGTTGGCATTATTTGTAGCAGTGGGTTTTCTTTAAAATATCCTCAATTATTTAATCTTTGTGATTCTTCCTTTGTGGGCAATGTGTTAGGTCGTGTGTGTGCGCGTTTTAAGGCGTTTTAACAGGAATGCACCATTTACTTTCTCTATGCCATTCATTATCTTGTCTGTGTCATGCCTATCTACTTGTTTCTTCTGCAGGCTTAACAATTTTAAATCGTCACTAGAGGGCTGCGCCCTGAGGGTAGGCAGTCCTGGCTCTCCCCCTGGCCTTCCGGGCGGGGGGAGAGGCGGGGCAGGCCAAGGTGGGGCAACCCTGGACAGCCTTGGCTCTCTCCCACCCCCACCCAGCCCAGCCACTGGAGGGTTGGGCCAGGCCAAGTCCATGGCTGGCCTGGCTCTCTCCCTCTGGCCGTGAGGGAAGAGGGCATGCCCTGCCCCGTGCCCTGCTGCATGGGGAGAGGCCTCACAGATCCGCCCTCCCGCAAGGGGAGAGGCCTCATGACTCCCGTCCCCCCTCCCTCCTAGGAGGGCGCACAGTTCCCGGACCCTGGGGAGAGAGGAGAGGGGAGGCCATGTGGCCTGAGTGCTGGGAAGGGTGGGAAGAGGCAGGGCGGCTGAGAGTGGAGGGAGGGACTGTGGGAGGCAGAGTCACATGATGATGTCCCTCTGTCATCCCCCAAGAAAAGTGAAATGAAAAGTGAAGAAAACTGTGACTAAAGAGCCATTAAAGAAGGGAACTGAAAAAGGGTGAGAGAGAGACACTAAGTAATTAGAATCTATCATTTGTTTTCACAAGACATCTAAAACCAAAGAAATATGAACCAGCTCTAGAAGTGTTTGGATTGCATAGCTCACCTGAAAATCTCTATGGGATAAAAATTCTATCTGCACTTCTCAAGAAAATGTGTATGGTGCATCATGCTATGTATGTATCTGCTAAAATTCTTTTTTGAAATAGAATAAAATCCCCGAATGGGAAATGCTTCCTGGGACATTTCCAGTAGGATGCAGCATTATTAGGTAGCTTAGTTTGAGACAGATCATTCTGCCTTAAACTAGTTAGTTGGTCACAGCTTCATAGGTTCAGCAGTAGCTGCTTGGGGGAGAGGGTGGCAGCAGTGGCCCCATTATGTAGTGCTTGGTTACATGGATCTGTGGTTTATCAATCCTTGTATGCAGAAATGCTAAAATTAGTTTGTGACACACATGCCCATTTGGCAGCTCCTATAGCTACCCAAAGAAATCCCTGCAGTAACCGTCGGAAAATAGTAGTCATCAAAACTATATTTCTTAGCCTAGGATCCTAAAGTATCTTTTACACATAATGGATTCAAATGAACCAAATATAAAATATGCTTTGTTCATATGCCAGATTAGTCTCCTTGCCAAGGACAGAATTATTCTGTTCTGTAAGCCAGTAACGATGTTCTATCTTATTTCCTCCTCCCTCGCTGCCTTATTCCCCAAATGTTAGCCCTGATCCCTAATAGATGTGTGTATGGTTCACTTAGGGATGAGGGGAGGAATATTGTCCCATGGTTAAAACAAAAACTTTTTTCAAACTATTAAAGCTTAAAGATGAGTTTGAATTTAGAGCTCACTTCTTAGGCACAAAAGTATACAATCAAACCAAAACTTCAAATACACAAAAAACTACCCACAGGAAGTGTTGTCCAAGTGGTGATTTGCCATATCTTGATCACATTGCTTATGTCGTATCAACTTTCCACCACTTTTTATCCATTTAGTGTATTGTTTTCTTTGGGATAGGGGTCATGCTTTCCTTTGAATGTATGCATTATCTGTCACCTGGCTGGCAATGCTAGAAACAAATAATATAGCCCTTTCCATAGAGATGACTTTCTGGCCATGGACAGTAGTGCTGTGTTAATGCTGGTATGAGTAGTTTATAACACAAGCCTGCTCTTCCATGCTCATGTTCCTTAATTCTGCACCAGATTCTGACCTGACTTACTCATTGTGCTGGTTTTATCTTTTCACCTCAAATGATGTATATTAGAAATACCTTCTTATTGTACTTCTGATGAGTTTTTTCCTTTGTTATTCCATAACTGGATTATTATTGCTTAGAAATGTTTTTTTCTATGTGATTTTTTTTTAATTCCCATTATTATTAAAGGGGCACAATCCACTTAAAATTGCATTTCAGTCTGAAAAGAATTTTACCAACAATTGTTACAAGAAGCATTAGGAGATTGTTTTCGTTGTGGTCAATTTTTGCAATTGACAGCTCTTTATATATAGTAAGTTTCACTGTTGTATCCAATCCCTTTTTCAACTGTGTGGATTTCAAATTGGATAATGTCTTGTTTGCTGCTGCCAAAAATGCCTGTTGTGTCGGTGAGTTAGAATGCTGTTGGGCAAATTAATAAAACAAATTTGAAGTGCAGAGGGAAGCAGGAATCTGGCTGGTTGTAAGGGAGAGGCTATGTTTTTCATCAGCACTGTTTCAGGCGACTCTAATGAGCCATTGGATTGTACAGGGAAGGCCTGTGCACACACCAGAAGATCTCCATTTAGCAGTTTTCCCAGGGTGAAATTATATCTCGTGCTTTCTCAGAGGAGAATGGTAATTGGCAGTGTTCCTTCTATTTTTGAGGCTGAAAGTGCTCGGGGGAGAACAAACATCTAATGTGCCTCTGGCAGTTTTACAGTGGGTGTTAGCCTCACTTTGTAAAGAGGTAGACAGTGTTCTGGAACACTCCCAAGAGGAGGTACTCCAGAAACTTTAGTAAGAAATTTTCTCATGCAAAGTTAATTTGTATATATTTTTGTTGTGCTTAAACTCCAGTGGTTTAAAAAAAAAAATCCTGTTCAAACTGACAGTTGACTGATTCTTTAGAAGAAGTTTGCGATGCTGTTGTAGCTGTGTTGGTTCCAGGATATGAGACACGCAAGATAGATGAGGTAATATAGTCTACTAAACCAGCTTCTGTTCCTGAAAGAGAAAAGCTTTCAAGCTTTGCAGAGCACTTCCTCATAGGGATGTAATAGTGTAGTCAGTTAACCAATAAGCAAAAGCTTAAAGGTTAATGCTATAGACTACATGCGTTTCTGCCTCCCCTCAGCCAGTACATTGTTTTAGCAGGCTGGCCAGTAGCCTAGCTCAGTCCTGGCTTGTGACAGGTCTGAGACCTACCTCTGCTGCTGCTGCTCTGCATTTAAAATGTATTGGGAGCTGGGTGGGCAAGCAGCCCGGCTCAGTTCCGGCTCGTGCTGGGTCCGGGAGCTCAGACCTCCTCCCCGCCCCGAGACGGGCTGCTGCCACCCCGTGCTGCTGACTCTTTATCAGAGGTAGAAGCACAGGGCAATAGGCAGCCAGCCCACAAGGGGAGCTGGTCTTTAAATTGGCGCCCCTTATGGACCAGCTCCTGCATGACACCCCACGCTGCTGCCCCCCCGGAACTATAGAATAGTTGACTGACTGATAATTCATGAGGTTACTCGACTATTCAGTTAACTGATATTTAACTCCCTATTTCCTCAATGAGAGTTTCTCTTGCCAACAGAAGTTGGTTCAGTAAAAGATATTGCCTCATCTAACTTGTCTCCTTCTTCTCTATAGCATATGTAGGGTTTTAAAACGGGCATGCCTAAAACTTCAAATGTGACGTTTATAAATATTAATCTTCCCTCATGTTCTAACAAAGAGAGAGAATTTTAATTTGAAGAGGGGGAAGATTAGCAGCTCACGTTGGGAGTATTTGTTAATCCTTTTGATGAGAAGTGTCAGGCTAAAAGTATAAGCTCAGTACAAGAATAGATTGATCAGTATTTACCCAAATTTTGACACTGTGTTTAGGAAGTTACTGATCTTTCTAGAAATTCAAGATGCACAGACAACTCCAAAAGACCTTAGCTTAATTCTTCCCCTTTAAATGTATAAAAGGAAGTTTATTCCTCTCTTTGTGAAGATGCTACAAAAAATAGGAATTTCCTTCTAAAGGCAGAAATCTTGACTTGGAGTTGATAAATCAAGGCAGTCTAAATTTTGATAGGCATGGTAACCTTAACAAATATTCTTCATTTAAGAGGAAGGGGTTTTTTTCTTCCAAGTGTAGAGTGAAAAGGGAATTCTTAAGAGGAACTTGAAAGAATCTTAAATATTGATATGGATCTTTGTCCACAGTCTAGTTAGGGTAGTATTTGTCATGCTGCAGTGACAACATAATGCTAGTGTCAAAATACCAATGACTAAGTTCACCTCTGATGTTTCTAAGTGCAGTAAGAGAGTCACTATATTTTCCAACAGATCTCTCATTGTAAATAGGAGTACTGCTGTATGAAAATTTTATTTTTTAACATTGAGGCATTTCAGAGTTAAAGAGCCTCCAGGCTCTTTCAGTATCAAAGACAGGGCAGCTATTGAGTCTGGCCCTTACAATAATATGGCCACAGTTGGTACAAGACATTTTGCCTGTAAGCTTCAAAATAAAATAAAATTGTTAAAATAAAACATGTACCTGCTTCACCAAGGGATCAGTGGTCCAGGATATTCAGATTAGCATTACTACTCATTGGAAGCAGTGAAGGTGCTTACAAGAAAAAACTGATCTTATTAGGCATGCAGTACTTTCACTCCTAGGCTTTGTCTACACTACAAGTTTTTGCAGCAGAGACTATGCTAATGATGGACTCATTAGCATGAGTTGTAATGTCATTAGCAAGGATCTTGTGCAAAAGGTTTTTTTTGCACAAAACGGAAGCGGCTATACTGCTTCTTTTTGCAAAAAAAAACCCTTGCGCAAAAAGCATCAGCAGAAAATACGCTAATGACATCGTGACTCATGCTGAGTCCATCATTAGCATACTCACTGCTGCAAAAACTTGTAGTGTAGATATAGTCCTATTGTGTGCAGAAACACCTCTGAAAGTATGTTGCACACAACTTCTTGTATCTCTTCTTTCCTATAAAACACAGGTAATTTCTTTCACTTTATTTATTATGTGACCTATCATGCAGACAAGGGAAAAATCTTTCTGGATTTAAAGAAAGGAATTTTAAGTTTCAGGAAAGCTGTTTCTAATGGCAGAAGCTTAGAGGCAAAGTGTCTTGTACTAACTATGGTCATAATGGTAAGGGCCAGACGCAACAGCTGCCCTGTCTTTGATACTGAAAGGGCCTGGAGGCTCTTTACTTTTTAACATCAAGCCCTTTTAAAAGTTAACACTTTCTTACAGTGGTACCCCTATTTAGAATGAAACATCTGTTGGCAAACATAGAGACTCTCTTGCTGTATCTGGCAGATCTTATCTTCATTTACGTCTTGATGGTGGTAGCTTTAATTAAGGTCATTGGGATGCATTCCTTGAAACCATTTGAATTGGAGTGTGTGTAATATAGAAGGCTCAAACTGAGGAAGCAAAGCAGACATCCTCAGTCTCTCCAGTTTTATGTTAGAACAGTAAAAGCTAGAGAAGACTGGAGATAACCATCTTAATGGAATAAGTGGTTTGAAATTACAGGTGTCTGCTCCTTCCCCCACTTTAGATATCCTTGGAAGAGGCACAGCAGGTTTGCTGACCTTTACCCTGACATTCTATGCTGGGTGAATCTAATTTTTTTTCTCTCTAAAACTGATGCAAAATTCTGTTGCCCATGCAGCTGCTGAACATACAAAATCTGTTTTGCATGTGCAGTGTAATGCAAATTCCAAACACCCATCAGTTTGTAAATGAGACTTCAGTAAGTACGTGTAACTGTCTGACTTACGGGTATGGCGCCTCCTGCTGGTCACACTGGGAATTAGCTCTGTCCTCAGCAGAACGCTCCCTTCTGGCTGGTGTCTGACGCATCATCATCTATTGGCAATTGGAGCTCTCCCACAGGAGACAATATGGTCTGCAGGGTTAACAATATAAAAAGTTACAAATGTTTGTTTTTAACAGCAGGACAGTGTAAGTGTAGATCTCAAATATATGAAACTGCAGGTCAAATGATATTTTCAAGGAAGCCAGAGGGACCTGGGAAAATAAAGGTTCACAAAGAATTATTCAAACATGTAATCTTACCTAGACTATAGTTATGTTTGGACATACTCAAAATGACCTACTGAATCTATCTCTACTGTGGTTCTGCTAGAATTTTATCTCTAAATTTCTGTCCCCTAGTGAATTACCCCAGCCTAGTTTGGACTAAATTTAATAGTGGGAAGCCTCATATTTTTGTTTCTGACTAGAGCGAAATAATTCCAGTTTCCTGCTTGAAGGAATTTAGTCAACTTGTAAATGACGCTTTGGTCTGGCTATTATGGGGGTGGAGTAGGGGGAGGGGTGGAGAGGGATCAGTATCTTTCAGTTGGTTTAGCTTTGTGCCTTTGGCAATGTTTGTGTGTAGTTTTTCCCCATTGATGATGATTGCATTTCCTCTGTCATGTACCAGCATGTTTACATCACTCCCATGTACTTCCCTGATGGGGAGTTCACTTCACTTTTCTCCAATCCCTCTCCAAGAGGGCGGCTGCTGCTGCTGCTTATGAATCTGAGCCAGGAAAATCTTTCTCAAAAGCCCTGAATGGAAATGAGAAGCAGCAAGAATTAGAAGAGAGAGCAGGAGCCAAGGACCGTCATCTGTGTCCTCCTCAAACCCCTGCCCGTGGAAGAAACTTTTCACTGCCAAGGATTTCTGCAAGTCTTGTGGAAGGAGGTTAGAAGGTCTCATAGCCTAAGTTGTGAGGAAATTGTTGAGCAGGCAGGCAGAACTGGGCACAGAGGAGTAGGAAGAAGGGAGAGTCAAAGAGTGTTTAGTGACAGTCCTTGACCACCTACTGTCCTTTGTTGAGAAGACCTCTGTAAATTTTAGCAAAGAAGCAGAGAAACCCTTAACTTTCGTTAATGTTTTCTGTTCCAGTGTTCTCAGTGTCAATTTTTGAAATTCACTACATTTTAAAAAAATTGGTTGCCTAGGTTTCAGTAGTGGTTTTGATCCCAATATCAGTTAAAAAGTGTTTCTGGACTCAGGATCTAAGGTCATCATTTAAAAGGTGCCTGGAGTCAAATCCCTTCAAGCCCTCTGTTGCTGATCAATAATTCACAAGTGTCTGAAATAGGCATGTTGAACAACTTTTCATTGACTCAAAATTGAAATATACACTGGCTTTTAAAGCTGGAACACAATTAAAAACTGTAAGGACTAGGGATGTTAACAATCATGGAATTTCCATCGACTACTCGACTAGTGGATAGGCACTTCCGCATTCCTCCTTTGAAATATACATTTCAAAGGAGGAATGCAGAACTTGGCATGTAGCCCGGAGCCAGTGGGAAGTCCCGCTGACTCTGGGCTGTACACGGGCATGCCAGCTTTGAAGTGTACAGGAGTCCCCAGCGGGGGCTCTTGTGCATTTCAAATCGGCAGCGCAGCATGGAGCCTGAAGTCAGTGGGGGACTCCACAGCTGATCCCAGGCTCCGGGCTGCATTTCCCCAGAACCCGGGATCAGCTGGGGAGTCCCCAGCTGACCCCGGGCTCCACATGGCACTGCTGCCTTGAAACGCTGTCTCAGCGTTTCAAAAGGGCAGCACCACACAGCTGAGCTGGGGATCAGCTGTGCAGCACTGCCCCTTTGAATGCCATGCTGCACAGCTGAGCTCAGGATCAGCTGTGCGGCACTGCTGCTTTGAAGTATCCCCTTCTTCCCCCCCCCCCCCTTTGCTGCCTCTCTCTGATAGAGGCAGCAAGGGTGGGGAATCGACTAGTCAACTGACTATCTGATAAGCATTTGCTTATTGGATAGTTGACTAGTCCTTAACATCCTTAGTAAGGACAAGAACAAAGTGAAAAATGAGAGGATAAAAAATGGTGGAAGCTCCTGTCTGTGGAGGGCCTTAAGGGTTTGTCTGCACTGCACCGTAGGCTAAAACAAGATACACAATTTGCGTAGCTCCAATTGCATATCTTATTTTGATATGGCACTGTCTACACAGCATTTTTATTTTGAAATAAATCACTATTCTGAAATGTCCCTTACTCCTTGTGGAATGAGGTTTACAGGGACTATGGACTAGCAAGCCTGCTATATTTTGAAATAACGGGCACCCTCAAAAGATGCGGAATAGTTATTTTGGGATACCTTTGGTATCCTGAAATAGTGCTGCAATGTAGATGTAACCTAACTGTGCTTAACAATACCTCTTGTAATGAATGTCTAAGGTCAACAGACCCACCTTGTCGGCAGCTGGGATTGAACCTAGGACCTTAGGTCTAAAGTCATATGCCTCTACTGCATGAGCTAAAAGCCACACTCCCTTTCTCACTGGTCTCAGGGTTACAAATTTTCTGTTTTTTATAAACTAAATTGTCTGCTTCAAGAACAATGTCCAAATAGCCCTAGTCTTAAGACAGTTTCTGTTCCATGCATGTGCTGAATGGCCACATGAGACTATAGAAGTGTGGGCAGGCTCAGTGTTCTCAGATCTTCTCTACAACCTGCTTGTTTTTTCCTCTCTTGTGTTTTAGTTTTAAAGAGAATTGTATTTGTAAGCAGTTTATACAATGATAATTGTAATTATGCACAAACCGTACAAATGCCAAATTAAACATCTTGTTTGATCAGTAACAGTTTCCTTTGTATTCATGTCTAGAAACAGACTCGTTTTTCCTCATCCCGATTGCCCTTCATTGTTTTCAATTCCTTATTCAGACTGAATACAAGTAATGCATTTATTGGGATGATATTATAGGGCTTTGGTCACTTCATCATCAAATCTACTTCATTTCTCCTATGGCATGCACTGACTTCCCATTTAATTCTGAATAATTTAACAGTTATTAAAATAGTCTTGTGCTCTGTCCACTGGACAGTGTTGCTTCATGTTGTGCTGGAAGGTTGAACTTATTAAGATTATAAACTGTTTCTTGTGGCATCTAGTGCTATGATCTGTCTTGATTTACGTTCTCGAGGCAAGTAATATTGTCCTCTTTTTTTTTTTTTTAGAGTGGCCTCAGAACTAACTAACGAGACGTGTCTAGTGAGATGTGCCAATTAGTAAACTAAGTCTGGAGTAAGTTTTTAACATTGCTGTGTTTAACAACTGAATATTGGGCATAGGGGAATTTCTTCAGGAGCAACAGATTTAGGTGGCTTGAACAGAAAAATGCTCTAGAATTAAACGGGATCGTAGAATTATGCTGAATGAGTTCCTACTCTCACTACTTGATTAACCCTGATAATCTGTTCATTTTCTCCTGAGATACAGTAGGATAAGCCCACCTGAAAGGCTATCTCAAACTCCATGGAGCTGCAGCGTGCTACATTCAGAGATGTTTGTTTTGTTCAACAAAAAAAAACTAGAAAAGGAGGTAGTATAGTGTGTTGCATGCACCTCTGAGGATTTATTTTTGATTTTAATCACTTTTTCCTAGTTTAATCTTTTAAAATACTTAATGTGCTTTTCTTCACTCCTATCATGGCTATTATCAAATTTATTTCCAGTTTGTGTCATTTTTGAGTTCTTCCTATCCCTGTCACTTCTCCAACTACTTTCCCCTGTAGTCTTTTTGGAGAACTTTTAACCCAGTCTCATTGTGCAGATCAGCTCCATCTTGGGATGATGGCTGTGCCAGACCACATTTATGGTAGATGCCAAAGTTTTGCGTAGTGTGTGTATCTTGTCTGGGCTTGTCTTCGTTTTGCCCCAAGCAGGTCCTCAAAACTCTAGTTCTTAAGATTTATATTCTGCAAATGTATATGTTAAAGGTGTATTTTTATGAGCAAGGATTTATATAAGCCAGACTTTTTACTCCATCTCCCTTCCCCTTTGTTTATTTGAGTCAAGCTCACTTTTGGGTATGGAAGAAAAAATTGGTTGTTTAAATATCTTATGGTTTATAGATGCCTTGTGTTAAATATTGTTTGACTTTACTTGTCTAACTAAAATGATTAGTGACCACTGTTTCACAATAATCTACCTCATGCTGCCTTTAAAGTTTTTTGTTTTTAATAGCAATGTAAAAATTTTAAATATTTTAAACACCAAAGAACCTTATTCATCTGAATACCCCATAATTCTTGCATATAGCTAGCTGTCTTCTCTCACTGCTTCTCAAAGATTTAATATAACACTGTACTTAGAATCCATTTCCTCTTACAACTAAATGACTTGCCAAATGAACAAAGCATGTTTTTTGATTTCTCGCTACTTAGCTTGTCTTTTAAAAGAAAAATCCAGTAATTCCTAGTTCTCCATATATAAATAGTATTCCACTGAATATGTATTCTTCCTGTAGGTAAGACGTGAAATTGTCTCAAAACAAATCTAGGCTGAGTTTCTGTTTGACTCCCAGAGCCTTGAAAATAGTCTGCCTGACTGGCTTCTGCAAAGCACTTTACCCTGCCCCACCCTATTGCGTGCACAGATTGCACTGCACGTATTCCTCCTGTGTGACTAAAAGTTTGTTTCATCAGCATCTGTTTCTTTTCTACTTTGGGAGCTTGCTTTGGATCGGGAAGCTGCTCAGAACGACAGTCTACTTGGGGCACATAGGAGCACTTGTCGCTATATGTATAAATTTTTCATGGAAAATGTCTTTCTCAAAGGCTGTCAGTGCCCATTGTTTTACAGTACATGAACAGTTGGCTAGTCCAGGTGTTTCCTCTTTTGTTTTCGTGATATGTGGATTGGAAATTCAAGAGAAGCCCTTGCAGAATGGAAGAGCTGAGGGTTTGTATTTATCCATCCTAACTGCATAGCAATGAGTGGATTTGGTTGTGTGTGCTTTTTAATTAAAAAGTGTGTATTTTTACCCTTTGACTCCTCCTTTAAATCTGTTAGTATTTGTTAGTGACTTTACAAGCTCTTAAATTAGTGAGCATTCCTATTTTATATGGAATAGTTTTATAATGAATAGTATTCTGAAATGGCCTCTTCTATTCAACACTGTAATGATTTCATGTCTTTTTTTTTGGTGCGCTTTATAACTGTACTTTTTTCCACTTTAGTCAACATAACTATATTTAAGTTTGAAAGTTGAACTGATTTAAAAAAAAAAAAACTAATAGTCTCTGATGTAACAAAATGAAAGTTGCAGGCTGTAGATGAGATTAGTGATTGCTCAGTGGGCATCTGTGTCTTTGGGGTGGCCTGGCAGCCCTAAGGAAATTCCTGACTCATGTCTGTCTCTTTACAGGACAGTCGGCCAAATATGTCAAGACCTCTGATCACTAGATCCCCTGCATCTCCATTGAACAATCAAGGCATCCCCACTCCAGCACAGCTCACAAAATCCAACGCACCAGTTCATATTGATGTGGGTGGGCACATGTACACCAGCAGCTTGGCCACGCTTACTAAATACCCTGATTCCAGGTAAAGATTGCATTGTATGCATGTGGCCATTCATTGATTTAGTTTTATGCTTTGATATTATGGGACTCTCTTCTCAAAATTTTACTCCTTTTGTTTCAAAATGAGCTTAGTTACTCCTGGTGGGATTCTGTGCCAAAATATTAAACAATTAAAAATTCTTCACACAATTTAAATTCTGCATATTTTTGTCAAATAACACAATATTATCAAGCTGGCTTCATTTAATTTGGTAATGTATTTAAACTTCAATGCAATGGGAGTAGGAGAGCATGGGAGGAAATCACCAGACTCCTTCTGTCTAATAGCAGTGTAGCTAGTATTGACCATTTACATCTAGCTGTTAGTCAACAAATGCGTGCAGCCATATGCTCAGTGTTACATCAGAAACAAATGAACAAGTGAGGGCTGGAGACTCGAACTCACAATTTATGCTGGCTACTGACCATCTCCAAAAATGTCGGTAGCAAACAATTCATCGAGCACGTTTTTTTATAAGAAAATTTTCCAGTCCAAAAATTTAGACCAGTTCTAATCACTAAAGCATCATAAGCATTTATAAGGCCATCTTGTCTTTTATAAAAAGGCTTTTACCCCAGTCTGGCAATGTAAAAGAGTCTGGTTTATATTCCTTGGTGGAGTTCATTAAGAACAATGGGAACAATTCACTAAGCGGGAAGGCAGCTACATTCTGCTGTGCTTGTGGGAACGGAGCTTGCCCCACACCTACCTCTTCAGAAACACACCAAGGCATATTCCTACACTCCGAGCATGCCACAGTAGTGAGTGAAAGGGGCCGTGTTTCTCTTTCACGTGCATGACTACCAGCCCCTCCCCAGTGCTGATTTATTTTTGTCAGCTGTTCTGGCTGCCCAAACTGTGCTGCCTCCACTGTTGGGTAGGAGGTGGGTGGCCACTCTTGTAGCTTCCCTGTCAGATGTCGTTTTTCTGCAGGGAAGCAAAGAAATCGGCGGGGGCAATGAATACTGTGCACGTTCAGTGTTGTAGAGTTCCCCCAGGAGTACTTAGTATTTCTGAGTTTGTAGGAGGTGTCAGGTTGATCTTTCTTCTTCTTCTTCTTCTTCTACTGTACGTCTCTGACTAAAGACACATCTTTGCAAATCTCTTTACATATGACTTAAAATATAGTTGGCACCAAAGCATATGTTTTTAACCCTTGTATAAGATTTGTTAATATGCACTAATTTTCTGTGACTACTTATATGAAAAATCTAATCCTATGTTTACAAATTTACATGCAATTTAAAACAAAATTTTGAGCAATATTTACTTTCCCTCACTGTCAACTTTTAATACCAGGCAACTCAGGTTTAAAATACAGTTAAGATTGTAAACTATGTTTAATAGTACTAACTTAAAAACCTTTACAGATTATTTGTATTGTTAAAACAATTGCAATTATCTGTGGAATCCTGAATCTGTTCTTCTATCCCCAATTCTACACTAATGGGTTTAGATTGTGAGTATTAACTAATGCTAAGAAAGTTTCACATCTGTACACAAATTATGTTACGTAGATGGAGCAAAGTTCCATTATTGGCATGGGGGTTATTTTGCAGGGTGTCTCCTTAATGCAAAAAAACAAAAACAATGCAAAAACAAAACCAAAAAAAAATCCCAACACCCAAGTTTGATAATTCCTCAGTTGGCAAGTTTTTAATTCCTCAGTTATTTTTTTGTGGCATAATTCCAGAACTTGAACCAGTGTTACTATTAATCTATTTTGGCTAAGTTAAAAAACAAAAATGAACAGAGAGAAGAGATTCTTGTAAAAACGTGGGCCGTATTTATTAAATGTCCCTCTGTTTATCACTAGAGGCAGATGATCCCAATTTCACAACTCCCCAAAATGAGCCATGAAATTGACGTGGTGCATCTGAGCTGTTCTGAGTGACTGACAATGTGGATTCTCTATTTGTCATGTGTGAGATCAGATTTTTTTTTTTTCTTTTTGCCCAACAGTGTCTGTGGCCATGCTTACACTTTCTCTCCCAACCTCTCCATCTGAAGGCATAAAGTCCAACCATCCTTTGGTTTCTTCTTATTGCCTATGGCTGTAAGATGGACCCCATGCAGTGTCAGTCTTGTCTTTGCACACTGTTAGTTTTGCTTAGTTGGATAAAATCATACTTATTTTATTTTAATTAGTGCTACAGAATCGTGGAATCCTAGGGTTGGAAGGGACCTTGAGAGAGAGAACTAAGTATTAGCTAGAGCAGTGGTTCTCAAACTTTGGCTCATGGCACACCTGGCTCAATGCAAACCTTTCTGTGGACCACCAGTTGCTAATGGAGGCTCACCGTTAATTACATAATTATGCTCAAGCCATTTTGCTAGTGCTGCAGCTAAGGAGAATGGTTTTAATGTAATAAATCAGGAAATATTAATTGAAATTATTAAACAGACTAAGCGCTTTAACTTTCTCATGTTAGCTTATCAAACTTCGTTTTAAATCAAGTAAAATATTTATTTATGTCCAACACACAAAGTTCCCATGTTTGTTTTCTTTATGGCAGGGGTGGGGAACCTTTGTGGATGGGTTCCATCTTACAGCCACTGACCCACACAAGTCAGAAGCAAAAGCAAAAAATACCCAAAACCAAAACCCCTCAAAAATCACCAGCCCTCATGGAGGACTGAGGCCAGATTAACTCTTCTGGGGTTCCAGGGTTAGTGGATTTTGTGGAACTCCCCCGCCCCCCCCCTCCCCCCCCAGGCTCTGGGGTTGGGACAATATGAGGGGTTCAGTGTGCAGGACAGGGCTGCTAGTGAAAGGGATGAGGGTGCAGGATTTGGACAGGCGGTGGAGTGCAGGAGGGGGTCAGGGTACAATGTCTGGGTGGGAGGTAGGGTGCAATAGAAGGTTGGGAGTAGGGTGTCTGGCTAGGGAGGAGCAAGACCAAGGGAAGGTGCAGTGTGTGGCCTGGAGGGAGGGTGCAGGAGCAAGGGAGGATGCAGGAGCGGGCTGGGGGTAGGATGTCTAGCCAGGAGAGAGGGGACAGGAGCAGGAGCAGGCTAGAGGTAGGTGTCTTGCCAGTGAGGAGAGTGCAGGAGCAGCCTGGAGGTAGGTTAGTGAGGAGGTGCAGGAGCGCAAGGGAGGATAGAGGAGTGGGCTGTGGTAGGGATGTTAAATATTGGTCAATTGAATAGTAGACTAACCTCATGAATTCTTATAGGTTACTTGACTATTCTGTAGTCCCTGGGGGTGAAGCCAGCAGGAGCTCCCTGCCACTCTGTGCTGCTGCCTCTAATACAGAGGCAGCAGTGTGGGGTGCCAGCCGGGAGCTGGTCCGTGAGGGGAGCCAGTTTAAAACCCGGGGTGGGTGGGGGGAGGAAGGAACTCTGAGCTCCCTGGCACAAGTTCGAACTGAACTGGGCTGCCTGCCTCCTAATACCCTGCTGCAGCTCTGCATTTAAAGTGTAGGTCCATACCTGGCACAAGCTAGGACTGAGCCAGGCTGCTGGCCAGCCTGCTAAAAAATTTATTGGTGGGGTGGGGGAGGGCTGGGAAATGTGTGTAGTCTGTAACATTAACCGATAAGCTTTTGCTTGCCATTTACTCGGTTAATCGACTACACTATTATATCCCTAGGCTGGGGGTAGGTTTCTGGCCGGGGTAGGGGACTACAGTAGGCTGGGGGTACAGGGTCTTAGTGGGGGGTGCAAGTGGGAGCCGGCGCCCTTGGCCTTCCTCCCCACCCCCCCGTGCAGTTGGAGCAAGGCTGGAGTGCCAGTGCAGGCTCCCTGCTGCTGGGGAAAAGTGGGGCTGAGCTCAAGCTGCTGACCACCTGGGAGGTGGCCACGGACATGTAGTTTGAGAACCACTGAGCTAGACCATACTTGACAGGTGTTTGTCTAACCTGCTCTTAAAAATTCCCAGATTTCACAATCTCCCTAGGCAATTTATTCCAGTACTTCATCAGTTAATATAGTTAATAGCCTATTGGCTAAATACTAATTAATTGCTGTTTAAATAAGCTTCCATTTGGATCAGTTCTGCTTTTCTCTCATATATGGGCTAGCAACAGGGCAGCCTATTCCTGTCCCCTCCCCCCTGGCCAGACACCTACCCCCAACCTAGGGATGTAATAGTGTGGTCCAAGATTCAGGAGTTGTCCCTTGTGAGATACTTCTATGCCTGGTGGCACCTAGTACTCCCTATGCCTACTCTGTCTAGGAGGGAGCGACATCCAGTAACAATGTTGGCCTGTCGTTCTTCTCCATACTCACTCAGAGCCAGGCAAATCCACATGAAATTGTTCCTCCTTGGCGAATTGATACAAGCTTCCTTGCATATCAAAAGGAAAGCTAAAGCCAGATCTCACTTGAGTAGTTTCCCCTAGAGTAGATCTACATAGTCAGGCTCCTGGGGATTGTGCAATAGGACAAAAACCAGCAGTGTAGATGTTCCTGCTTAGGCTGGAGCCTGGGCTCTGAAACCCAACAAAGACAGGGCGGAACTCAGATCCCAGGACCCAGCTCAAGTTGAAACACCATATCTATACTGCTGTTTTTAGCACACAGCATGAGCTGACTCAGTTGACCCAAGACTTGCTACCGCAACTTGTGTTTTGCTTTTTTGTGGTATAGACATACCCTTAGTGAGCCAGAGAGCTGAAATTACAGCATGAGTAGCCTCATCTGCTCTCACACCCCCTTCATCTGCCACTATATCTTGGTGTTTCTGTCCTTCAACAGGCAGAAAGGAACACACTTCCACAGATTAGCCAAGACAGAGATTACCATCTCTGGCACCTAGCAATCTGAGACACAAGAGTCATCAGACACCATTTGTCTTAGGTGCAATCATCTAAGGGCCAGAAGCCTGCAAAGGCATGAACCATTGCCTCTATACTAACTGCTGGGAGAGCCCATACAGCACATGTGAAATTGATGGACTGTGCTTCTCTTGATACAGACTCCGGCACAGAATGCAGGAGCATGGGCACAGAATAGTTCAATACTTGCAGTTTTGGAGCAATGTATTGTGGTACCTAGTATCTTAGCATCAGCTATCTTGGTACCTAAGTGATAGATAGCACAGAGTGATTTACTGTGGGCACAATATCTGTCATCTCTCTTGAGGGATTGAAGGTAGTGGCTTTAAAAGCACTAGGTTTTGGTTGTGGGTTTGTTTTGGTCTTTTAGTTATCTGTACATTAGGTGAAGGAGGCATCCTATTTACAGTACTACAGTAGACACTTCTCCTCCACATGAGCTCAACATTTTCCCAGTGGAGTGGTGCCTCTCTTGTATTGCACCTTTTCTCCTCCGTTTCTGGGCATAGTCAGGACTACGGATGATTCCATGAGAGATCAGCCAACAGGCATAGTGGTCATAGTCCTTTGGGTGCCTCTTACTTCAATATTCATATCCTTACCAGGTAAGGCCTTATTGGATGCCTGTGGCTCAGCAGTGCTCCAAAAATCCTGTACCATCTGCTGACTCTAAGGCGAGGTCACCTGCCCCAAAGAGGGAGTTTTAACACACTCTCAAAAACAGCTGGTACAGTCTCAGCTACTGGATAGGGAGGAGGATAAAAGAGGAAAAGCGGGAGGAAGGAAATACTGTCCCTGTAGTAATCTCCTCATCCTCCTGTCTTGTGTCTAATTGGCCTTTTCTAAATTGCGGTGTAGTTGACAAGCAAATTGGCATACGTGTTATGTATGTAATCGCAGATATAAACAGACTCCGCTTCCTCCTTTGCAGTCAACACCACTTGCCACCCGTTGAATGTGTTTGGAACTTCAGGCTTATAGATGCCAAGGTCTGGAATGTCTCTGGCAGTAATCTGCTTTCTTGCTGCCTTAGCATCCATTTACATTTCCTATTTCATGGGACTCCTCTTGCAGAACTGTTTAAAAGAGAAATTTAAAAGAGAATTTGTTAGTCTCTAAGGTTCCACAGGACTGCTTGTTGTGTCTGAAGTTACAGACTAACATGGCTACCCTCTGAGTCTTTTTAAAAAAGAGGGCAGTTGGGATGGGAAGATTTGCTCAGGGAATTAGGTAACCAGCATTCTCTCCAGTGCAAGTGATGTAAAGCCAATGGAATGTTCTCTATTCCCATAGCATGTAAATGCTCTGTCACTTTACTGCTCACTTACTTAAATGAGGTCGAATCTTAGCTTCATATTCCCTTATCCCTAGTTTCTAATCTGTCTTCCTTCCCTTGTCAATCTCTAGTTGCCCCCTTAGCTCCATCCCTTGCACCCACGTGTTGTCCTCTTTTCCTCCTCTTCTATGAGCATGTCTCTTTTCTGGTGACTCTTTATAGGTTATCTCTGTTATCCTGCATCCTGGGGAAAAAAAATTCCTGGTCCCAACCAGGAGCCTATTTCTATTCTCCAGGTTTACTTCAGCTTGTGTCTTGACTTTTTTTTTTTTTCTGGCATTTTACTTCTCTTTTCCAAAACCCACCCTAATCAAGGTCACTAGTGACGACTCCTTCCTGGCAGGATCAAAGAATCATGTTGTACTTCATTGATTAACTGCTTACAATATTATCAGTCTCTCTCTCTCTTCTCCCCTCCCCCCACCCCCATCCCAACCTAGTGCTCCTAGGTCTTCTGCTTGACCTCTCCTTCAGGGTCATCTCTGACAACTTGCCCCTCTTTTCCCTAGCATCAAGTGGTCCATCTTTGGTCATCTCTTCTCCATCTACCACCCTCTTCTCTATCAACCCTACTATATCAGTTGTGACCTCTTGCTGATGGCTTCCATATCGACTGCTCTTCTTGTCACCAGCTTCTATCCCAATCTAGCCATATACCTCTATCTGTCTCTGACATTGCTTGCTGGACGTCCCACCACTATTTCAAACTCAATTGGCCAAACTTATCAGGTGTAAATATACCTTACGTGAGAGATTAAATCAGCCCATTTTATCTAAACTGAGTTCAGCTCTTTCCCTATTCCCTCTTTTGTCTCCAACTCTACTTTTTCTCATCTCCAGTGACCTTTTTCATTCTGTCCTTTTCCCTTCATGCCCAGGCAATATTTATTCTCTCTTTGTAATGTCAACACAATCCAACTCTTTCCTTGCCCATCCATATTGATAACACCAACAGTGACCGTTTCTTGTTGTAATAACTATGGCTGCTTGCCTCTCTGAAGTCCCCGTTACTGTTCACTTATGACGGTGTGCTAGATGTTTTCTAAGGAGTCGAGGAACTCCGTTTAAGAAACTCATGTAAATATAATGCAGCTTCCTTCACTGAAGCCTATCCAATATACTGCTGCAAAAGTCATCTTCCTCTTCAGCTCTGATCACTCTGATCCCCACCTCAAGAATCCTGTGAAAAGTTTTGTTGTTTGTTGCCTCAAATTCAGCCTATTTCCTCTTCTTGAAGGCCATATACACTATCCTCTCTTTGCATGTTGAATCTCATTATTGCCTAGGAGCCCTAATCATGAACTAGGATCTCAGTGTGCTAGGCACTGTATAAAACAGAACAAAAAAAAATTCAGCAGTTACACGTTTACAGAAATAAATGTTTGCTGACATCCCTATTTTAGAGTTCTTCTATCTAAGTACTTATCTCAACTAACCCTACATAGCATGTGGGCCCCTGCACAAGAATCTAGAATAGCTGATATTCACTGGTGTTTTGTCTTTTGTTTTTGTAGCAAAAGGATAGGATTCTTTTGAATATCTAAATGGTTAAGCATAATGGCATTAACTGTAACAGTATATTTTATTGGTCCATTAAATATACAGAGGCACTTGGCTGCAAACCCACCTTAGGTGGGTATATTCTAGATCACAATGGAGCTTGTTACTGTGTTAGAATTACAATGCAAGTCAGAAAGCACTATGTTGTTGCTCTTGAAATGACCTATGAAAACGCTGTTTCTTTTCATTAAAACATGTCTTCTCCGGCAATCCATATTTAAATCATTAAAGTTTTTCTCTGTTGAAAATTGTCACAGGAGGCTATAATGTGTTCAACACTCACAACCCGAAATCTGTGACTGAGAGCATTTCTGCAATGAGGGGGTGCCTTCAGCTCCCACTAACATCAAGGGAGATTGCAGGCACTCACATCCCACAAGCCCTGGCCCCCAAACACTTCGCATTCTGTGCTTTATTATAACACAGAATCCTAGTATTTCTGCTAAGTGTCCTTCAGAAAATACAATGGACTGCATACATTCCAAAGAGTTTACTATACTGTAATTTTAAAATACTGTGTGTATAAATAATGTATTTTAATTAGAAATATTTTTCAGCCATACAGTGAATGTTTTTCTGGGCTGCCTAAATATCATTTTGGTACTACTTCAGTGGACTGAAGCATTGTCATGGGATAATAGTTTCCTGCTGCTAAATAAGTGCCAAATACTCGCTTGCTTAGTAATAACTATACTGCTGTTTTATCTTCATTAGCAGTGGTGATGAACTGTCTACTTGTGCAACTTCTTATTATGTTTTCCATATATATGCTGTAGTTTATAGCTCTATACAAAAGCTAACCACAAATTCTAACCAGTAGCAAACACCAAGAGCTGAGAAGCTCTCCGTGCCAGAAAGCTTCCCGCTGAAAGGAAGGTTTAAGCTTGCCTGAACTTGGTTGGGAATCAAGCTGAATGAGTTCCAAAACTCATAGCCAGGCTCATTTGGACTTCCTAGGCCCCTTCTACCTATTGAAAATTGATTTCTTTTAAACACTTTGGGAGACCCACGGGGCCTTACAGCTTACATAAAAAATGAAAACCCTTCTTGTCTTGCAGCAGTGTGAGTAGTCAATATGAAAGAGAAAAACGATCTTTTAAGTGCATCCCATTGAATTCATT
Source organism: Pelochelys cantorii (assembly GCA_032595735.1). Classification (NCBI taxonomy): domain Eukaryota; kingdom Metazoa; phylum Chordata; order Testudines; family Trionychidae; genus Pelochelys; species Pelochelys cantorii. The sequence goes on from CM064327.1 coordinate 77,884,049, forward strand.
ATCTTGAGGGCCCCACGTGTGATACTTCATCAAAACATCATCCTCTTGATGATACACTACAGAAGGTATTCCAGGGTAAAATTCAGAAAAAATACTGCAGTATGCTTAAATATAGTGCCACAGTGAGTAGGTAAACTCAACAGAAGCAGGGAATTGATCTGTGGAAAGCTGATGCTGTGTTTTCTTGTAATTAACCCGTTTAGGCTTTAGATGTTTGAAATGTAAAGCAATTGTTTTACAAGCATTTCTTTTCAATACAAAAGGTATATGAAGAGAGAAGTATAAAAACATGTATGTGACGTTGGATCAGAACACCTTGTTTGCATTCCTTCATATTTTTATCATATGCATCCTTACAAGATTACATAGGAAGAGATAAAAGGTAAAGCCAAGGAAGAAAAAAGGAAAGTGCCTGTCAACACATTTTTAGTTCTTGCTGACAAAGGTTTATGGGTTTAGATTCATGATTTAGGTCTCTGTTGCGTATTTCCTGGCTGTTAGTCTACCACAACCTAAACAACAAGGAACATTTTGAAAACTATTCTGTTCTAACAATAAATATGTCCATTCTGGGATTTTTCTCTTTATCAGGTATACTGCCCTGGAAAGACTTGCTCTCCTCCCTCCTCTCCTTTTGGTGGGTTTTTTGTTTTTTGCTTCCTACCAAAATTTATAATCGTGTTATCACAATTGGTAGTTTGGACATGTCACACAAGCAGGGTTTCCTCTAAGGTGCATGCCTGCATGGGGCGCGCACCAAGAATTTTAGTCCCGCCTACCTCCTCAGCAGGGCTGTGCAATGGCTGCTCAGATACTTTGGGGTGGGGCTTGGCGTGCCTCTCAAGATTGCCACTTCCCCAACCTCTCAGCCCCCCCAACCTGAGCTACCCCCCTGCCCTGAATTCTGCCCCCCCTACACACACACATACCTTCCAGGCCCCTGCCTTCACTCCTGCATTCCCAACTTAGGTTGCATACTGTAGTTCTCTACTGATGAATTACCACATGAATTACAAGTGCACATGACATTGATATTGGTGCACAAGACACAACTCACTCCGCTCATGGATGGGAAATCTTAGAGGGAACACTGCACATTAAGTAACTCAGTTCTTGAAGCTAATTCTCCCTGGGTGTGTTTTTGTTTTCAGATCATAAATAATAAAGAAAAAGAAACAATTCTGATTTGACTCTCAAAGCTTCATTAGTGTCCCATAAGGACTAATTCTTCAGTGCTGTTTCACAGTAGAATTTATTGAGGGTTTGATATTGAGGAATAATTTCTTGAATACAACAGAATTTTAAAACGTATTTATCTGCATGAATCTGCTCAGTTTTGCTTGCATAAAATTCTGAGCTTAAATAAACTATGCAGTACGCACTGGGTATATGCTTTTTACACAATAATACACATTTGCTGCCTTGTTGGTTACGATGATCCCAAAAGCAGCATTGCTGTCAACAAACCTAATTAGTTATTACCCAATAACACACGCCCTCAAGTGCATTAGACTGGTTAAAAGTGTGTTATAGTCTCTTCGACATGAATGATGGAACATTTGAAATATTCATCAAATGGAATTCAGCCTCTCTTCTGACTAGAGCGCATTTGGAGATAATTTTCTGACATGGAATTTTAGGTACATCTTCAGTGGCATGGTTCAGAATCATAATTCACCACTCGTGCAGGGGGAATGACATGACATGACAACTCTAACTCCTGAGTAGAGATTTTGACAAGCAGTTTAGTTACCAAAATAATATGGTGCAGACTTCTCCCCCCTCCCCCTCCCCAAAAAAAGATAGGGTGGTGAATTAGGTGTGATTTCTCCACGTACACAGTGATAATATCCTCTTTATAAATTTTAGTCCAGTGGTGAAGGTGCTGGAATGTGGGATAGGCATGTGAAAGACTAGTCGACTAGCTGATAAGCAAAGAGGACCTACCCACTGGGCTATGAGATATTTCATGTGAAGATGTTCCACCATATATAACTAGTCATTGGAATAGGGTCTTAGGTATCTCCCATCCTCAATGAATGCTGCAGCCACCAGGCTATAAAGTAGCCTTTCCTTGGCCCAGTGGCTTCATTGTCATGCGTAGTGCCAGTTCAAAATCTTGCTGCTCATAGATGTTTTTCCCCCCCATGTCTGATCAATTTTTACTGCTATTATGGAACTGTATTGCTGTCGAGGAAAGCTCTGAGGCAAGTATTAGATCTATTCTATGGTGAGAAGGATGCAAAATTAGAGAAGTGAATATGACTTCCATCACAGGAGCTGGTAAGTTGGAGGAGGGGTCAAGTGGCAGAGATACCTATACACACCTTTTGCAACCCCCCCCCCCCCCCAAACACGGCACCCAGGAAGTGGAAGGGAGAAGAGAAGGTGCTGCTACTTTCTAGCAGACAAAGAGAAGAATACCAAGGTCATGCCTGCGCAGCAACTTTCTAGCTCAGGGGTTATCCGACACTTACTCAACAGATTTCAGAGAGGTAGCTGTGTTAGTCTGTTTCAGCAAAAACAACAAGGAGTCCTGTTGCACCTTAAAGACTGCAGCTTATGTATGCTGCAAGTGAAAGAATCAGATGACGGGGAAATATTTATACATACAGAGATGGGAGTGTTAAAACAGTGTTGATAGGGTTAATGCAATCAGGGTGGAAGTAGCCCACTTCCAGAAGTAATAAGAAGGTGGGAATACCTAAAGGGGAAACTTATTTCTTGTAATGAGAGCTCCCAGTCTCTATTCAGACCCATTTTAATGGTGTCAAATTTGCATGTGAATCCCAGCTCAGCAGTGTCATGTTAGTCCTCTCTTACTGCATTTTTTTTGTTATCATTCCTGATGTCTTATTTGTGTTCATTTATTCTTTGTGTAGAGACAGCTTGGTTTGTCCAATGTACATGGCAGAGAGGCATTGCTGGCACGTGACAGCATATCACGTTAGTAGATGTGCAGGTGAATGAGCCCTTGATGGTATGGCAATGTGGTTAGATCCGGTGATGGTATCACTAAGCTATATGGATAGAGTTGGCAACTGACTAAGTGTTTCTGTTGTAAGGGGTGTGGTTAATGGTGAGTAATTTGTTTTAGGAGGAGTGCAGGTATAAAGCTGACGATAATCACTATGTTGTTCAAAATCCCAGTATCTGATCTTCTCTGGCTCGTCTTTCATACAAAAGACGTAAAATCCCATTTAAAATGTTAAGCTGTTTAACCAATTAACCAGCCTCTCATGTGTCGTGCCACTGGCGGGGGGATGCGGGAGCATCTTCCCATCCGTGGTGTGGCACGGTGGGTCTGGCTGAGCTGGAACAGCAGGCTGCTCTGGCCAGGTCGGGCTGAGCCTGCTGTGCTACAGGTGGAGAGCTGTTCTGGCCATGCCAGGCACCGGCTAACTGGATACCCAGTAAGCATGCCAGGAAGGCGAATGCTTACTGGGTAACCAGTTAACCCTTTACATTCCTATTTCATACAAGCCTCTGGCTAACAACAAAACTGTAGTCACTTTCTGAATTTTTGTTTGGATCAGTGGAATAGCTTTCCTAATCAAATGGTGGCTGCTTTCTAGGTGCAGGTAAATGTTTGCGTTTTTTTATTTTACGAATAGAGACAAAAACCTAAATCAGATGTGTCCTGGCCCTCTCTTCTGTTTACTTAAAGTGGAAGTTAAAAGCGATGTTACTGAAAGCTGCAGCCCGGCTGGCACCATTACAAGGCAAAAAGCATTGGATTGAAAATAGAGCAGCTGGGCTGGCTGCAGTCTCAGTGGCACTAGTCCAACTGGGTCACTTCAGTTTGAGCTTAAATTTTTAATAAATCAAAGGCAATTCATCCTTTCCTATGTGTTGTACTACTTAAATATGGAAAGTGTGACACAGACAAGGGATCTGGGAACTGATGGGAAACACTGATCTTTGGCTCCACGAAAAATCCAATGCTTATAATGCACTTCGGTTTTTGTAGAAGTGGAATAGTGCAGTTGTTCTCTCACTGTGTTCAAAAACCTGCTGGTGGTCCTCAGAACTGCTTCTGTTGCATTAGGTCAGTCTTCAAGCAATGGTTTTTCTATTGACTAAGCTCAATCTGGAATCTTTTTTTAAATGGACGTATAGTGAGGCTTTTTTTGTTTAACTTGAAAAAAAAAACTCTGAATGTAGAAGAAAGAAACAGAGCACCTCTCGGCACTCTGTGTGGCTCCGTAACAGCCACCAAATCAAAATATTGCCTCTGAGTAAATGAAACAGCGATCAAAAGCTGTATGACTCCAAAATTGGAGAGGTTGCAGAGAAATTCGGGCCAGCGCAAAACTGGCATGAGACAAAGGAGCGCTGGAGAGCTATAGACAGCTAAGGGAAATCCAGTGCTAAGCAACATAAAATCTATACCATTAAGGTGGTCTGATAAACAGCATGGATATGAAATGAAGGCACGTTCAGGACCACATCAGAGGAGATTAATATGTCAAGATAGAAATAACAGTCCTAATATTATTAATGAAAGATTGTGACTGGGCAGGGAAAAGTGTAGGACCAGTATTATGAGGATGGGTGGTCCACAAGAGAGTCTTTTAGGAAATGCTTTTTAATACAAAGACTGAGAACTAATGCAGAAGAAAGAGAGAATGGATTTGCCTTTCTAATCCATGAAAAGGCAGGTAGAAAGGTAATTTATGTAGATACATCTAGCCAGTAATGCTACATCCATTTATTTTACGCTCTCAGTAAAAGCTGTCTTATGAAACTTTGTAATTGTATTTTTTTTCATTCTTAATTACTGGTCTGTCTTGGTACTCTTAGCTAGGCCATGCCATTCCCACAGAAGCTGCTAAGAGTCTAGAAAAAAATCAGGATGCAGGTGTGATGGGGAGTGAGGTCACAGAAGACCACTGGAGATTGTTCCCTGATGTTCTAATTGTGCCACTGACACCGTAATTCTTGCTCTCCAGACCCCACGCTGCTTTCTCCTACTGGGCCAGATCTTTTGGGCTCCCCCAGAAAAGGCACAGAGTTCGGATTACCGCCCCCTGAAGAGCAATGCAAACACTGAACCACTTCAGCGCTGGAAGAATGCAATTCTAGGCCACAGCACATAGGAAACCAACCCTCAAAAGGGATCAAAACTGCAAATAAATCTGTCTTTCTTTGAGTAAAAAGTTTTACATAAAGAACGCTCATGAGGATGTTCACCCTCTTTATCAATTATAAAGACTATTTATATTGGACCTGATAGTAAACAAAAGTGTTTTTATTAAGTACAAACAGTAGGATTTAAGTGGTTGCAAGTGAAAACAGATCAAAGTAAATTACTAAATTGAAATGGAAAAAAACCCTCATAGCTAGTTCTAATTCACTACTTCAGAATCTTACCCTAAAGAGCTGTTCTTGCTTTAGGTATAATCTTCAGGTAAGAGACACTTTTTTTTAAATCTTGACCTGGGCCTTCAACCCTTTTTGGAGTGTGTCAGGTCAGCTGAAGACAAAAGGTTGTTAGCATCTCTTGCTTAAATAGTCTTCTCCCCATTGTGGGAATCTTTTGTTCTATATTCCTCCTTCCATGGAAAACTACCTGGGTCAAAAAATGGAACCCCAGTACCAGGTGGTAGGGTCTAGGGATGTTAAATTGCGAGTAATTGACTAATTGAATAGTCTATGCATTTTGCATCGAGTATTCAATTAGTCAGCAGGGCGCCTCTACCTTTGCCGTAGGGCTATTGCTATATTTCAAAGGCGAAAGCGCTGCATAGAGCCTGGGGTCAGCAGGGGACTCCCCCACTGACCCTGGGCTCCATGCAGCACTGCCGCTTTGAAATGCTGCGGGGAGACTAGCATCAGGCTCCTTGTGGCATTTCAAAGCAGCAGCACCCTGTGGAGCCTGGGATTAGCTGGCCCCAGCTCCTCACGGCGCTGCTGTTTTGAAGTACCTTCCCTCTTCTTCCCCGCCCTCCCTTGCTACCTCTTTCTGATAGAGGGCAGCAAGGGAGGGGAGCAACTAGTCAACTAGCCTGTCGACTGTCCAGTAAGCATTTGCTTATCGGATAGTCAACTAGTTCTTCCCATCTAGGGCTGGCCCACAACATTTTGGCACCTGAGGTGGGGAATTCAAATGACGCCCTCATGCCCCCTTGCTTGGGCCAAAACTTTGGAAGGTCTCAATTCTGCCTTCTTCCTGTTCTTCTTCTCTCATGGCACTCCACCATCTCTGTGCATCTAGAGCAGAGAGAATACATATGCACCAGCAGCAGACACAATTTTCTATACTCTGGGTCCTAGTGGTGCCCCCCCACAGTCTGGCACCTGAGGTGGCCATCTCAGTTCGCCTCATGGTAAGGCCAGCCCTGTCCACATCCATAGTAGGGTCACATGTCTTACTAGTCCAATCACCTTTGGACTTACTGGACAAACAAGGCTGTTTACTAGTTGAAGTTGACCTAGTTGTTCAGGCTTCTGGAGCACCAGTAATGGCTCTCATTAGCACATTTAAAACTATAAACAGTCTCATGCTTAATATTTCTAACTTCACATACAAGAATGATACATGCAGATCCAGCAGATTGTAACATTAAAATTGATAGGTTACATGAGGTATTTTATACAAAGCATCTTTGAGTTGTGCATATTTATATTCATAAGCCAGTTTTCATAAAGCATGGGGGGGGCATGGCAGCAGGAATTAAGTGTGAGGCTTCAGAGTATACACTCAAGCTGGGCAATCACAAGTTAATCTAAAGTGAGATGGCAAAGTTGACGGAGCATGACTGCAGAAGAGCAGTGGAGTCCATGCTGGCATTGTGGCCATTTGTGAGAGATGCAAAGACTTCTTGGTGGTTACATCCTGTGATTCCTAATAGCACAGCTCACTTTCCGTCTGTACTCATTTTCAGAGGGTGTTAGGGAACAACATCTCTGTCCTGTGTGGGGACTGAGTGGAACTGGTCTAGGTTCAAGAAATTGTACCAAAGCTGTTGCTTGCTTGCTTGTCCTAACCATTACTGACAGCTGCTGGGTGTTATGGAGGCAGTATTTCTACAGCATGCCTTGAGAAACTCTCCTGTCAAGTGATAGTGATGGCACTTTGAGGCAGCCTTTTGCTCAGAGAAGACAGCAGACAGAAACCATTTAAAAACCAGACGGAGATCATACAGACAATAGGAAAGTGAAGACCATAGTCATAAAATGAGGATTTCACAACCCCAGCTATTGATAAGCAGTTTCTTGCCAGACAAAATGCTATTAAACTAAGTTTTCTTTAACCATCTTGAGACCATCTAATCTAGTGATATTAGGTGCCATTAGGATATGGTCTCCTTCACAGCCTGGTATTACATTATTTTAATGCAATTTGGATGGAGAGTGAGTGTGTGATTCCCTGCTTTTCATTTAGTGGCTTCTACTCTCTTCAACTGGCTGCAAACAAAGGCTTTAGGCCTTCCTATGTGGCTATAGGCCTTTATTATATGACTACAGAAAAAGGCTTGATCCTTAGAGTCTAGGCAGATGGTAAGAGAGGAAACATAAATAAGGTACCCTGGGGAGCTTGTGGGAAGGGAGAAGTGTCAACTGTTAGGATTTCTCATGACACTGCATTTTCACTGCAGACACTGAGTTGGCAAAAAGTCAATGCTAACTCCTGGTTTGCCATAGATCTTTGCATGCATGGTGGCAGACATGAAAGGTGTTTGGATGAAGAGCATGTTAACTCCTTGTGCATTGTGAGAGTTTCTTGTTACCACTTCTGTAGTGCAGACAAAAAATCTATGTGGATTTTAGGGCAGGGTGCAGGATTCAGGGAAGGAGGAAAGATGGGCTTGGAAACTCACCTGAAAAGAGTAGATTGAAGAAACGGAGGAGAAGAACTGAGATTGGAGATGCACCGTTTCTCAAAAAGTCAAGAGTGGGATTATCCTATTTTTATGAAAACACTGGACACCATCTGGTGGTAAAAATACTAGAAAACGTTTTCCAGATCACACCTGACCTCTAAAAACTGTTTAAATTATCTAGTTCTAATTCAGCCTTTTAAAATCTTGACCTTTTTCCATTGATTTTGGTGCAGTTTTTTTTCTGCCTGTGAGTAGGAGATCGTAGATGCTTAGTAAATTTTACTTTTAACCATTTGTATTGTTCTAAGGCCTTATCTGTGATGAGGATTTGCTGCCTATTCCAACTATCCATGACCAGCCCTTAGTGCGACAGAATAAACTCCTAGCGTAGACTGGGGATGTAAAATTCCATTCGTTTAATCCATTAAACATTACGTTTAACCACTTAAACAGGTGTCTGGGATGGAATGGCCGTCCCCCAAAGCAGGATGTGGTAGGCCTGGCCTGGCCTGGCTGGGATGGCCCCCCCCACCTGCAGCACATCAGTTAAGCAGTAATTGGTTAACCACTGACATCCCTAGTGTAGACATGGTAAAGTGAGACTTGCACTAGTGCAGATTACTGACTGAAACTGGGGTATGCCACACCAGTGCAAATTGCAGCTTAACTGGTCTATATGGTTACGTCTATACTGCAACACTATTTTGGGATAGCGGAGGTATCCCGAAATAGCTATTTCGCGTCTTTTGAACACACCTGTTATTTCGAAATATAATGAGCTCGCTATCCCCACATCCCTGTAAACCTCATTCCATGTGGAGTAAGGGATGTTTTGGAATAACAGGTTATTTCGAAATAAGTGCTGGGTAGACAGCATCAAATTTCAAAATAAGCTATTTCAAAATTAACTTGAAAAAAAGACACAATTTGCATAGCTCAAAATACGTAGCTTATTTCCAGATATGGGTACAGTGTAGATATACCCTGTAAGAGCATTTAGCAGCACAGTAGCTATTCCAGCATCCAGTCTCCAATAGCTTGGATCAGGGTGAATACACAGTGAAGGAAGGCCTTAGACAATCTCTTGTTTGTTACAAATCTCGTTAGATTAAGAAAATTGATTGGAAATCTTGGAAAAACCTGGAATGTCCCTCTAACTCTTTTGAAATAACAATGTTTCCAAGGAATAATATGGATTAGAACCACTCCATGATCACTGTTCTTCGTTCTGCTTAGGAGCAGTTTTCAACACAACACTGAAGAAATTCTAGTAAATTAGCATACAGGGGTGATTGTGATTAGCCTTTCAGTCATGCCAGATTTCTAGCCAATAGGAAAACCATGCGCACACACAGACCCATATCCTTGGCTGGTGTAAATTAACCTAGGTTTATTGAAGCCCATGGAGTATCTAACCAACTGCATAGCTGACCCCTGAAACCAATTTAGTCCATGTGTTCACATTTTAGGACTTGTACATTCTTTTTACTTGTTGGATTACAACTGTCCTGTAACTTTTATCCTGTATGATCATACTGATTCCAGTTTAAGTGTGTATTTGTCTTACACAAGAGTGCATGCAAACACACACACCCCTAGAAAAATATGAGACTAATATAATGGCTTGGCTCTCAAATGTGCATCTGTCTGTCCATCTCAGAGTCCATTTTGTTCAAGAACTCCTAATTGGTAAGAGCTAGGATCATCAAATTTGATATGCAGCTTCCTATTCTCTTAACTCAAACCAAAGTCAGAGTTTGGTTGTGCCAAGAAAACAGGGTCTGCTTGGAATGGATTGTTTTCCATAGCATGGAAAGGGAGGGGGCTGATCAGAGGGACAGCTCTACTGCAGAATGGCCACTGGGGGGGGAGCCACACCACCAAGAGTGGCCGGATGGGGTCAGGGCTTGCCATCTTGCTGGCCACCAGATCAGGTAATTGTTCCCCTCCCCCCCGCCCTTTGGCTGCAGTGGGGGGAAGAGGAGGGAGCCCCCCTGGATGATGGAGGGAGAAAGCCCAGCCACTCCCCAGAGGAGCCTACAGCCTGCTGCCCCTGCGCAGCCCTTCCCCTCCCTTCTCTTCCCCTGGACTGGGCCTGGGGAACACTGGCAGGGCTGGCCTATGTGGCCCTCTCCAGCCCAGCCCCTGGAGACAAGCTGGTGGGCAGAATACACAGTCCCCTGGCCTGCCCCCCACCCTAGAGACAAGCCATCAGGTCAGGTGTGTGTGCTGCCCCAAGAGAAGCCAGTGGGTGGGGTATTCAGCTCCCTCTACTGCTCTGGGGAGAAGATGGCGATCCCCACACCACTGCACACCTTCACCCTCCATCCCAAGCTCCTACTACATTCCCTGCTCTGACTCCTGCACCCCACCTGCTCTGAGCCCTTCCTCACTCACCCCCCCCACATACCCAGCCTTCTGCCCTGAGCCCCTCTTCAACCCCACAGCTTGGCCTCCTCCCCCAAACCCCCACATTCCCAAGGCCCTGCCCTGGCTCCTTCACCCCCCACACCACCAGCTTCCTGCCCTGAAAGACCTGGAAAACACCAGGTAAGCCTCCTGGTTACTTACTACTGGCAACTTTGCATACATTTGCCTCTGCTAAATCTGATTTCGGAAGGAACATAAAAAAAATCAGTGTTTAGGCTTAAGGACATGTTTTTCAGGGCAAGATGATACACAGATTGAGGGATGTTACTGATTCTTAGTTTATAATGCCACTATCTTGTGTTTTTCTATCGGGTAAATCCATTCTTTTTTTCAGATGCTGATGTCCATCAAAATATATTGCTGTATTGTAGTTAGCGTGCACCATTCATTGTACTTATTTTCCAGCTACTGAAATTCATGTGAGCCACCCAAATTTTAAACATATCTTAGTACAGGTTGACCCTCTCTAGTCCAACACCCTTGGAACCTAGAGAATATGCTGGACTATGGGAGATCAATATTGGCTAACAGCATTACCAACACTTCCGCCTCTTAACTGGGCTTTTAGAAGACATTTAGCGGTAAAAGAGAGCTAAATAACAGCACAGAACACTGAGAGCCAGGACTGGTGGCAATAAATAAACTTTATGGGACTGTGGAAAACTTGGCCATACTCATGATGAGTGGGCATCCAGCTAACTAAAATCATGTCGGAACACAGATGTTGCTGGATTAGAGAGGTTGAGCCTGTATAATAAACAGTGACTCGGTATTTTCTGGGCTTGTCGAAACATTAATCTGGAATCCGATAAAGAATAAATTTTTAAAATGGGTAACTGTTCTGGATTAACTGTGGGGAAACCCTTGTTCTGGAATCAGAATGCCTGATTGAGTTGTTCTTACTTTATTCCAAATCCCCCTAATTCATGTTGAAACAGATTAAGAGCATCCATACATGGCATTACTGTGGAACAGTTCTTCCTGAGCAACTCCCTTCATACACATGCTTAATGATATCATCTTACCCAGCCACTCATTATTATCCTGTTACTGCTTTCATAATTTGTATCTTCATTTCTTTCCTTTTTAAAATAACTTTCTTCTCTCTTCACATTCTGCACCAACACCTTTTTAGTTCAATGGAGAAAGGTATTGCTGCAGGGATTTTACACACACACACACACACACACACACACACACACCCCCCCGTATGATTTTTTTTTTAATTATATGAATCACCTCCCTGGGAAGGAGGATTAAGTGTGACTGATATTTCTAACATAGACATTTAGTTGTAATTTACTGTTTGTAGCTGCTCTATAATCTGTTTTGATGTGGGATTTCCCTGTAACTGCAAACTCTGGCCTGGTCTACAGCGATTTTGTACCCCCTTACATATTTTGGTTAGTGTTGTTACTTTCTCACTGAGGTAATTAAAGGAGTACATCCTGTAGTGTGCATGCATTTGAGTATAGCTAGACTATAAAAGTTGACAAAGTGAATAAGGATGAACATTTGTTAAGAGAGAAGCTTTCAAGCCACACAGAGCTCATCTCCAGTTTTGGGAAAGGTACTCCTACCATCACAGTACAGTCCCAGATCTCGAGAAGCTCTGTGGAGCTTGAAAGCTCGTCTTTCTCCAACAGAAGTTAGTTTGCGCCCATAGCAATTACATTTACATGCTCTTTAGCAAGGGCACAGCTACTTAACTGACACCATTAAAACAGTACATGCACAGTGCAGATAGACTCTTAAACTCCTATTGTTTACTTGTGTATAAGTAAGCTCCCGCTCGCCCCCTCCTCCTCAGCTTCTCTAGGTACTGTTACACATAACTAGTTCCTGCCCCAAAGAGTTTACATTCCACTAGAATAAGCTGCTGCTTACCATGAGTAAGGGTTGGTAGACTGGCCCTGAGAAGTTAAGCAACACCATAAGTGTGGGAAAGGGTGGAGAATATATAACACACACACTCCTTCTACTTTATCCTCTCTGCCCCAGGCTTGTCACTTGGCCAGATTTGGGTAGATTTTCACAAAGATGGCAAAAGGCACATCCCTGATAGAAGGCCATCACTCTGCTAAATTTCAGCTCCCTGCTCCAAAGCTTGCAGGTACTAGAGCATTTCAAATAAAAATTTGCCTGAGTTTTTAGCATGGGCAAAACAACATTTTCCCTAGGCTTATTCTCCAAAATGGCTGAACTGTGTCTGACTTTTTTTTTTTTTTTTTTAAATATATCAGCTGGAGGTAGATAGCCAGTGTGGAAAATTTCAACCTAAATGGCTGAAAGTGTGACACAGTTATAAACAACTGAAAAACAGGGTCTTAGCCTGGGAAGTATGGAACAGCTTTAATAATAAGCAATGCTGCCAGATCTGCTTGTCATAAGAATGTGTGTAATGCATGACCTTTAAACTGATTGGTCAGTTTTTTGCTGAAATACGTCATTTTTGTTGTAATTCATACGAGAGACAATTCTTTTTTAGTAATACTATCATCTTTGCTTGCCAGCACTAGAGTACAGTAGATGCTTGGTAACTAACCAGGGCAAGTTTTTTGAATGTTTCTTTCTCATTGGTTTGATTTGCTAGGTAGTTGAGAGGCTTTGCTGCAGCCTTATTCATGTCTCTTTTCCCCTCCATTATGGGGTAATCCTATAGGATAAACTGCTCAGTCAATCTTGTGATCCATTATACAGAGCTAAGGGGTTGCACAATCTTATCCTCATGGGTTTAACTGTGGATACAGTTTGTGTAACTCTTAGACCAGCAATGTGCATTCTTGCCATGTCTGTAGAAGCTCCTCTTCAGAGGAGAAAGAAGGAAGCAGTGATTAGTGAGAAGAAACTGCTACCTAAATAGTACTAGATGGAATTTCTAGTTGAGTAGCTAGGCAGCCCCAGTTAACAGAAGCATGGCACTAGGAACAAGGAAAGTCAAGTTCTTTATGCCTCTGTTATCACTGTTGTCATTTTGTGTGTCCAGCACAACTCCTGCCTCGGGCAGTGTGACACCCAGTTCTTTAATATCATCCTTGAAAGGGGCAAAGCTAGGGTTGTCTATGTATGTGGTGTGAGAGGCATTATTTTAATTCTGCATTATCTACTAGTCTTGAATTTTTTAGATTTTGTTGTGTGGCTGATTCAGAAGTTACCCTCTTTTAAAATTCATTTTTAATAACGTTAACTCCCCAGTCTCATTATAGAAGTTAGGTGTGCAAGAGTTGAAGCCATTTAAAGACAGATATTATTCATATGTATATTTTTGTAAAGGAAAGTTTTGTAAACTAAGATGAGAGGGGGATTGGGCCAAGTTTTTTTAATATGATTTCTGAAACCGTTCAAGTTCAGTGTTATAATATCAATGATTGCAAAAGCTGCACAGTATCCTAAAATGCACACAAGCTAGCTGCATCACAGGGATGCTATTTGTTAGTGGTTCAGTTGTTTGGTGCTTTTCAGTCATTGTACAATATACACTCCCATCTCTGCCATCCTCCATACTCACAACAAACTTGACCATCTGAATTTGTTTCATAAACCTGATAAAAGAAACACTTCTCAACTTATTAGTCTCAAAATAGCTAATTTGCCATTCCACTTGAATAATGGAAGGGACCTTTTTCTTATAGCTCGGTAAAAGGACTTGTACAATGTTCTTAATAAGTTAATAAGAAACCTCCCTCAAGTCATATTCTAAATAACACCCTGAAATGGAATTGGATTTGCGTTTAGTAAAATTCTCTTGGCAAGCAGAGTGTGTGTTAACTTTTCTGTAAATGTTGTTGTAGCCAAGAGAACTTGATTACAAAAATGTGGCTTAGAAAGTATTTTCATGATTGATCAGTGTAAGCAAGTTTATGAGAAAAAATGGTTTTGATATGTTTGAAAACCTGCGGAACTAATGAGGCATATTTGCAAAATAACAGATGTAGACCTTTTATTGTTTTGCTTCTGTTAGCCTTGATCTAATGAAGAGACTAAGTCAACACTGGCACATTATTGCACTGTAACCTTCTGTCTCAGGTGTGTGGAAACCTTCCCCCCTCCTCCCCCCCCCCCCGAGCGCACCAAGTTACATTACTGTAAAGGGCCAATGTGAATGAGGCTACAGCACTGGGAGCGGCACTCCCAGCACTGTTACTTAGTCCCCTCATGGAGGTGGTTTACTTGTGCTGTGGCCACACTTTTTCAGTTTAAAGCACTGCCACAGCTGCACTTAAAAGTTTAAAGTGTAGACAAAGTCCCAGTGTGTATGAAACCTGAGAAATGAGTGAAGAAAGGGCCTAGAGCATGATAGCAGAGTACAGAATGTGCCTCTAGATCACTAACTTACTTGATTTAGAGGGTAATTGTATTTGGTCAGGTTTCATCCTGCTGCTTTTGTTCCTCTATGGCATTTTCTGTATTTTTACGGCACACACGGAAATTGACTGACATGCACAGAGACGAGAGAGGGAACTCAATTGGGACCAGAAAGAAACTCCTTAAAACTTTTCTCATCACCTAAAGTTTTGGAATGTTGCTCTGCATCCTTGCCTTCAATTTAATGGCTTACCTATGAGAGATGGCTTCCTTTTGCCTATATACGGCTAGAATACTGAGTAAGTCACTAGCTCTTAGTATCCCCTTCCAACTACTCCTTTCACATCTACAAGTGGCATCAGAGCCAGTAAATGATATTCCCTTTGGCCACAGGCATTTAAAATATCACTGTAGCAATTGTACTTGGCCTCCTTTTTGCAACCTACCTCTACAAGAAATTTTCATCTCAGTTTCTGCAACCACACCTTATACACTAATATGTCACACAAGTCAATGAGAATTGCTGTACTTGCTCTATTTCAAGTAACTGTGGACCTATCAAGGAAAACAAACTATTTATCAAGCAGTTAAAAACTAGGGGGCTTCATTTTTCTTTTGAGGCCTCTTCCCATTATTGCTTTTTCAAACTTGATTTCTCCCCAACATTTGCTCCAGTATTGTCCCCACTACCCTTCTCTATTTAGTATAACTTAGTTATTTGCTGACCTCTACATCTCCAGTCATGTTTTCACATACAACTAAAGACAATTAATTCATTTTTGGTCTCTCTCTCTCTCTCTCTAGCATACAGAGCATTCTTCTGTTGTGATTTCAAATTCATTGTTCAATTTATTCTTCTCCAATTATTGTGACAATTTGTCCATGTGGGTTAGTTCAGCTAGGTCATTGTATAATATGTTGTTTGTGTTTGTCTCCTCTAGGTGCTGCTTGTGTTGAGGCAGGTTGTAGCAAATTGCCTTGTTTAATTTTATTGTCTCTCTCTAATGTGTTCCTTAATGCTTTCATCTTGCTCATCATTTCAGATCCCCCAGTCTGTTGCTTACAAACGTCACTCTGCATGTAAGACTACTTGCCACTTTCATCTATCTCTGCATCTAATGAGCATTTATAGCCGCTAGATTTGACCTTTGCTTTTCATATTTCTTTTGTTTCCACACTTGCATATTAATCCTAAAATAGTTGAAATGCCCTTTGTGTAAAGTGTTCTATTCCCTTATATTCTTTAGCAAGATGGCTCTGTAGAAAATTATTTTAAACCCCCCTGAGTTTTCCCTGTAACGTTTTCTGATAGCATCTCATCGGGGTGCTGGAACTGTTTGTATACTTGGGGTGCTGAGAGCCACTGAACCATTCTGTAAGCCTGCTATCTAACTGAAATTGCTTCAGGCTGGGACTATGGGAGCAGCCCTTGTTCCAGCACCTATGCATATCATTGTTTAGTACAGGTTGAACTTCTCTAGTCTGGGACTCTGGTCCAGCAACCTCCATGGTGCAGCATCGGGACTCTGGTTGCTCTGGTGTTGAAACACTCAATGGGGGAAAACCAACACAGCAGGACCACGGATATTGCTGGACCATACAGCTGGGCTGGCAGCTGGGGTCAGAGCTCAGCAGCCAGGACTGGGCACCGGCACCGAGCAGTTGGGGCCAAGGGCCAGGAGTGGAGGGTAATCATTGACCTCCACTGCTCCAGCAAACTCCCTGATTTGATCAGATCCCAAAAGTGCTGGACTAGGGAAGGTCCAACCTGCTTTTCTGTCCGTAATTGGCTTTCTGTATCTGATCCTCACTTCCTCTCTGCTGCCTTCTTTATAAAAAGCTTCCTCTTTAGGAAAGCTAGTTTTAATATACTGTTCCCTCATGTCTGTCTCTTTATGCTCACTGCATTCAGGCCTCTTTTTCTGTTAAAATTTAGTCAGTCTAGTAATGTAAGAGTGATCTATGGCAAGGACATCTCTAGGACTCTGAAAGTTTTGAGTTTGAGTTAATATTGAGAGATGATTAAAATAAGAAGGGGTTAGCACGAGGTCTGTGAAATGAAAAGCAGATTGTTAACCTGAAAGCAGCCTACTGAAGCACAACTAAACTCAGGTCATCTCAAGTAGGGATGTTAGCTATTTGGTAATTGAATAGTCATGTAACTGCATTAAAACGTTGCGGTTACACGACTATTCTGTAGTCCCCGGAGGTGGGGCAGCAGCCAGTGCACTGCCAACCCCACTCCACACTGCAACCCACTGCCACCCTGCACTGCTGCCTCTGTATCAGGCAGGAGCTAGTCTGCAAGGGGAGCCAGTTTATAAACCAACTCCCCTTATGGATCGGCTGCTTGCTGCCGCTTTTGTATCAGAGGCAGCAGCACAGGTGGTAGCAGCCTTTGTCCATGGGGTCTGAGCTCCCCACAAACAGAGGCTGCTGCATGGTCGGGGATAAGGGTGCTGGGGAGGCTGCCATGAAGCAGCTTCTGTCCACGGTGATCTTGGGCCCACTGTGGACAGAGGCTGCTTTGTGGCAGCCTCCCTTGGCCCTGATAGAGGCAGCAGCGTGGGGGGAGGGACAGACAGCACCACGGAGCTGGTGTTGAAGGGAACCAGCTTTTAAGATGCTCCCCCCCAGCACTGCCTCCTGCTTCCCGCACCTCCTCTGCCTCTTGCTGCCTTTGATACAAAGGCAGCAAGGGGGGGAAGATGCAAGTAGTCGACATTAACTGATGAGCCTAGGCTTATCTTGGTTAATCCTATAGTTGTCTATTCATTGGCATTCCTAGTCCCAAGTGGTTTAGCTGCATATTTCTCTCTCTGCCATGAATGTCCCATGATATGTGCTAGCTTCTAGGAGAATGTTTTGTTTTGTTTTGTTTTGTTTTGTTTTGTTGTTGTTAGGGCAAAACAGAGACAAAACCCTTCAAAATATTATTTAAACTTACTAGGAAATGACACTGCCATGAAATGAACACACACTTAAATGGACTTATTTTCTAACTTGCTCTTATGCAAACTGCTTTTGAGCACTTGACAATAGAACTAAAAAAGCTATTGTTAAAGATGACATGGACCAATCAATGTTTGAGCAGAAATAAAAATCCATTGCCAATAAACCACTGTCTCTTAACCAGCCTTCCAAATAACACTCAGGCTATATCTACACTGCAAGCTTCTTTCGCAAGCAGTTTTTTCGGAAGAGATCTTCTGAAAAAACTTCTTGTGAAAGAGCGCATCTACACACACAGCCGCATTGAAAAAGCCATGTGCTTTTGTGAAAGAGAGTGTCCAGACTCATTGGACGCGCTCTCGCATAAAAGGCCGCCCAGAACCACTTCAGGCAGGTCTTTAGGTCACCACTTGCTTCCAAGTGCTGGTCCCAGAGCCTTGCAGAGACACTCGCTTAAAGGAACCCCCCTGTATGCTGCTGCTGCTGCGTGCTTGCTACCTCTTCGAGGGATTATAAAGTGTTAGCAGTGCCTGTTGTGGTTGCCCTGTTCTTTTTGGATGCCACAGCTTTTTCCTTTGTGCCATGGAGCCGGAGCTGCCCCTGGGCATGCGATGGCCCTACACGGCTGTGCTGCAGTTTTTGCAGCACATTCTGCCAGCTGCCTTCTTGGTCCTGCACAACCTGGACCCTGAGCTTATTATGGGGACCCTCTCCATGGCTGCAGCTGCTCCACTCTGGCAACTGCACCCCGCTCGCGTTTCTGGAGGCTGGACACCAGTTTGGACTGGTGGGACTGGCTGGCTGTGGAGTGAGATGACCAGCAGTGGCTCCAAAACTTCTGCATGCGAAAGGCCACCTTTTAGGAGCTGTGTGCCTGGCTTGCCCCTGCACGCTGGAGACACAACACCCACCTGTGGCCCACCATCCCCCTGGAGAAGCAGGTCGCCATTGCACTCTGGAAGCTGGCTACCCCCAGACAGCTACTGGTCAGTGGGCAACCAGTTCGGCGTGGGCAAGTCCACTGGCGGGGCCTTCCTCATGGAGGTAAGGTGCACTCTGGCTGTAGTCCCTGCAGGGAGGGCGGGGGTGGAGATTATTGCATAAGGGGGACTCTCGGGAAAGGGAGACTGGGAGGGTGAAGTACAGGTGTGGGGGGGGGGAAGCCCTGTCCCCGGGGACTTGTGCCATCCCACCCTCACACAGTCCTGCTGCTGGGGGGCGTGCGGCCTCATGGGAGATACCCGCCTCCCTCAAACACCCCAGGAGTCACCTCCTAAGGGCTCAGGCACCCCCTCTCTCATTCTGTTTTGTGTATTTCTGTGTCTGTCTGTAGGTTATGAGGGCCATCAACTCCATCCTGCTGCGGAGGGTCATCCGTCTGGGAGACCTGGACGTGACTGTGGCAGGATTTGGTGCCCTGGGGTTCTCGAACTACAGGGGAGTGATCGATGGGACCCACATCCCAATCCGCGCACTGGACCATCGAGCAGTCCAGGATATTAACAGGAAGGGCTGCTTCCCCGAGGTGCTGCAGGCCCTGGTCTATCACCAGGAAGGGCTGCTTCCCCGAGGTGCTGCAGGCCCTGGTCTATCACCAGAGACACTTCACAGACATTTTTGTCAGGTGGTTGGGCAGGGCACATGATGCCTGAGTCTTCAGGAACTCTAGCCTGTACCGCAAGCTGCAGGTGGGCACATTCTTCCCCTGCCGTGAATTTGCCGTTGGGGATGTGCAGATGCCACTGTGCATCGTGGGGGATGTGGCCTACACCCTCATGCCATGGCTTATGAAGCCATACACCGGCCACTTGGATCCCAGCAGTGACCAATTTCATGCCCATCTGAACTGGGCCTGGTGGAGTGCGCCTTCGGCCTCCTCAAGGCATGTTTCCGGTGCCTCCTGGCCCGCCTTGACATGGGGGAGCACAACATCCCCGAGTTGGTGGGAGCATGTTGTGTCCTCCACAACATTGTGGAGAGGAAGGGGGAGGCCTTCCTTCTGGGTTGGGGGGCAGATGCCAGCCACGAGGGGCGAGCCTTCCAGCAGCCGCGGACAGCTGCCATCCGCCAGGCTGGGGTGCGCATCTGGGAGGCCCTGGGAGGTTCTCTCAAGAACCCCAGTAACTCTCCAGGGCCACCTCCCTAGGGGCCTCTGCCTTGCAGTCCTATCCCTTCCCCACCACAACCCTTCCCTTCTCCCTTGCCCTGACCTCCCAATAAAGACACCTGTTTGGGTTTTTTTTAAATACAGTCTGTATTGAGTAAAGATTCAGAAAAAGGTGGGCAGTGGGAGTGGAGCTCATAACTGGGAAGGGGAGGCTCGATGTGCCACCTTGGGTACAGGGACCTTGTTGGGGTTGGGTGGGTCTGGGGACCACAGGAGCGGGGTCAGGGTTGGCAGGGGGAGGGGCCATAGGCATCGCTTGGGGAGGGGGCATGGGCATTGCTAGGGAAGGAGGTATGGGGAGGGAGCAGATGCATGGCGGAGGGCAGGTGGATGGGAAATGGGCATAGCAGGGGGGGCAGGTGGCTGGAAGCCAGGAGTAGCGGCATCAGGCAGGTGTGTGGTCACACCGTTGCATCAATTGGTCTCAGGCACGCTCCCGCTACTCCAGGTCAGTGCGGACCTGGTGTGCCAGGGTCTGGTGGATGTCCCGAAGGACACTGATGTGCTGGCGCATCAGGTCCTCATGCACCCTGGCACGCCTTCGGGTCCCCAGGGCTCTGGCAGGTGGCTGCGGTGGTGTGGCTTGGCCCTCGGTCCCGGCTGGTCCAGCTGTGGAGAACACACAGAGGGAGAGGGGGTCAGTCATCCCTGCAGACTCTGTCCTGGAGGCCATCCCTCCTCTGTGAGCGGTGACCAACAGTCCACAGCCCAGAGGGGGATGTCCCAGGTGCAAGACCATGTGGGGCCTGCACATCAGGCCCTCTCTCACAGGTGCCCAGAGAACTGTGCTGCTCACTTCCCACCTTCTTCCCCCTCCCCCTCCACTCCACCCGGCCCACGGACATGCAGCTGAGGGAAGTGTCTGGCCACAGTGGGATCATCTCATGGGCAGCAGAGGAGCCAGGAGCAGCCTGGCCTTCCCTGGGGTCCACGCACACAGGTGTGGTTCGCAGTGCTGTCTGTGGGAGTGGCTGGTGCCTCCACCATGGCCGGCTGTCCCTGGCTCTCCTGCTCCTCTTCCGGCTGGGCTGATGACGAGTGGGGTCTGGAGTCCATAAGGATGGGTGCAGAAGACATTTCCCCACCCCCCCAAGATTTGGTGCAGCTCCCTATAGTAGGGGCAGGTGTGGGGTCCTGCCCCTGAGTGGGAGCTGTGCTCAGTGGCATGGCGATATCCCTGGCGGAGCTCCTTCACCTTACTCCGGACCTGTTCCAAGGTCCGGGGTGGGTGCCCACGCTCCGCCAGGGACTCAGCCATCCGGCCATAAATGTCTGCGTTGCGGCTCTTTGCCTGAGGATTCTCCAAGGCCTCTTCCTCGCCCCACAGTTCAAGGAGGGCCTGGATCTCTGGGCCTGACCAGGAGGGTGTGCACCTCTTGCTCCCCTGGGTGGGTCCTGGGACCCCTTGGGCTGCTCCTGGCAAGGGCCAGGGGGTTCGCAGGGGGCTTCAGCTGCGGACTTGGCTTGCAATGCCTGTGGCGGGGAGAGCCGCGCAGTCAGGGTGCTGCTCTCTGGCCAGCTTCCTGCCACAAGACTTGTCCAGGGTGCCTGCATCTTTAAGAGGGGACAGGAGAGAGAAACTATAGAGTTGTGATTACTTTGTATGGAGATGCCACCAGGGCACCTGTGCTTTTTCCTGGAAGTTTCTTCTTCCGCAAAAAACCCCTCCTCCCCATCCACACTTGCCTTTTTGTGAAAGCTCTTTCGCAAAAAGGCTTCTTCCTCAGAGAATGAGGATTACCGCTGTCAGAAAAAGCCCTCTGTTCTTTAGATTTACTATCGAAAGAACGCGATTGCAGTATGGATGTTTAGCAAGTTTTGTTGGAAAAACAGCCGTTTTTCTGACAAAAATCTGTAGTGTAGATATACCCTCAGTAAGCATCTCCCAAGATGATTTTCTACTGAAAGTTACAGCCGTTAGTCTTTTAAGGATGTGCTGTACTTGCTCAGGTGACTCTGGTAAGTCTAGCCTCCTGAGCACTGTAGATACAGTTTGTCCCTAAGTGCTTTTGTGAAGAAATCTGTAGCCATCTAGTATGTTAATTTATTAAGGAGACAAGTATTTTCATGTGTGGCCAGCTCCTTCCTAGCTCTTTTCTTCCTTCTTTTTTTATACTCCAGAAGAAATCTTTAATATTGATCAAGAAGCTTTAGTCAGTACCATCATCATGCTATGGTGTCATAAACACAGGATATTACTTCATTGCTGAAGCAAGCAAATGGAGAAAATAGGTTCTCAAGGGAAGCCTTTGGTAAGGGGGCATGGTCAGCTTAAGACATAGTTTGCAAAAGAGTTGCAAGTAGTTCATTGTATTCCACCTGCCTGTTTTGTGGCTTTAACATTTATGTTCCTAGCTTGAAGATAATCCTCTTTCCCCATTCTCTGTGAAAGGTACAAAGGATAGGGAAAACATTGACAATAACCGTGTAAAAGATCTTGTGAAATGTGCAAAGGAAATAACTGATTCCCCTTGTTGTTTTGTCTAATGTTCTTCAGTGCTACCTATAAAATAGTACATGTAAAATTTTCAATGAGGTTGGTTGATTTGTTTTGAGTTTGCAGTGTCCATGGAAGCACAAGCATATTCAGTGATAAACTAGCAAACCATATTCTCTTTCTGCAATCGTTGTTTCATGTTCATTCTCCTTTAAAGCAAAAAGTAATGTAACAATCTAAGTAGTTTCAGACAATCAGTGTTTGCTTCTGATTCAGCTGCCTATGTCTCCAACCAGCGTAAAGGAATTTTTTCCTCGTCTAATCCAGTTAAGTATCTAATCACCAATTAGCAGGATTTTATTATGTTATCTATACATGTTATGGAAACTATGGAATATTCTGTTTTTCACTGGCACTGGCTCTCTCCCCCCCCCCCCCCCCCCGAATTCCGTACTGAGGCACAAGACGCTAACAGAAAATCAGTTTTTATAATTTTCTTGCAGGCGCAGGGTACCAGCAAAGCTTTTAATTTGACAGCCAAACTGGGAGTTATATTTTGAAGAAGACAGGTGTTCCTTTTAGTAATGTCATCTTCCATTGCTCAAATGCCTGGATTCTAATTCAAGAATCACAGATTGAAAAGTCTATTGGGTGTGCTCGTCTATGGGGAAAATGCCCTCTGGAGTACGTAGTAGAGTAAAAGATTGGTCGTCTTTGTGTCCCAGCCTTCTTTTCCAAAAATAATACTGTCTGTTTTAGGTCCTTAAAGTAAAATTTTCTGAAACTGAGTTTGAGTAGTTACATTTTTCAACCTTTGAAGCAGTAGTTTGCTGCCTGTCGAATATGATATTTACAGCCACAGAATTAACTATTGCTCTTTGCAGGTCACCGTTTCAAACCTTGGGACATGAATTTTCCATCTATAGAGAAAATTCATCTAACTTTTAATTAAATATGTTTAAGCAAATTTTCCTCTGAATGTATGACATCTTTTTGATCCTTTGCCCTTGCTAGTTGGCTAAATCTGTTTCTTATTATCAACTTGCTTTGCAAGCTACCTTCAAACCACTTCCATATTTTGAAATCCATTCATCTGTAATAAATTTGTCATACATTTTTTGCTATCTTTGCTGATCAATTGTGTGTGTTAAACCAAGGTCATCAGGGACCATGTGAAGGAAACCATATCTTCCAATCTTTCTTTCAAAGTGAAATTATAGTAAACATGACTTCACAATCCTGTTGCATGCCAGCAGACTTATGTCATTTAAGCATTATTTCAAAGTCTGATGAAGCAGAGAAGTTGAGTTATGATTGAAGGAGTTTATTCAAACACTCACCCTTCAAAATCTTAGGTGCAGAACTTCACAGCATGGTTAAAGGATGGCTCTTAGCCTATATGCTTTCAATATTTAATGTTTAAATATTGTATATGTGTGTAATTTCATACATACTATTTTTAATTACTACTTTACAGTCAAATTTGCAATTTGTTTCAGAATTTAGGGTGTCTGGGGGCACTGCCATGATGAAAATTAAGTTGTAAGCTTTTTGGAGCATGGACCATGTTTTGTGTATTTGTAGGGAACCTAGACAATGGGTGCCTTCATCCTGCTTTGGAGCCTTTAGGTGGCTGATAAAAACAAGTTTTTCCTTTGCTTTGTTTTGCAGTATAAATACTTTGTTCATTCCAGTGTAAATACTAAGCTAAAAGGCTCAAAATGTGTATGAAAATTAGTTTTGCAGGCATGTTTTCACTAGATATGTCATTGTGTAGACGACCACACAGTTAACTGATAATGTATCAGAGACAGCAAGTGGGGAGAAGTGGGAGCTGGTGCCTGTGAGGAGCTGGCTTGTAAACTGGCTCCCCATGAGCACCCAATCTGCCTGCCTCACCCTGCGCTGCTACCTCTGATGCAGCTTTCAAGCCTCCTACAGAGGCAGCGGGTGTGGGGAAGCCAGTGCTGGGGGGAGCTGGCTTAAAAGCTGGTTCCCCCGCAGCACCAGCTCTGCTATGCCACTGCCCCAGGGAGGCACCAGGGGAGGCTGCTGTGGGCCCGAGCTCCTCATGGGCAGAGGCTGCTCCACATCCCATGGAGCAGTCTCTGTCCTCAGGGAGCTTATACTCCAGTGGATAGGGGCTGCTGCCACCCCACACTGCTGCCTCTGATAGAGAGGCAGCAGTGCAGGGTGCTCCCCAGGAGTTGGGCTGGAAGTGCACTGGCTGCCAGCCCTGTTCCTAGGGACTACTGAATAGTCGTCTATCCGCTTAGTTTTCATGTTACATGGTTACTATTCAGTTACATGGTTTCTAACATCCCTAGTTTTCACCAGCATACCTTCACATACATAGCCACAAACCTGGTTGTAAATTATGCTCATCAAATCAGTGAACAGAATCTATATTGTGTGACCAGTCACAATAGTGAGCTACATAGTTAATCGCATGCATGAAAAAGTTTGTTGAATAATTTTGAATAGAAGATTGCTGTGTGCAGCCCATGGTGAATTGACTTAAATGTAATCTTGTTTTGCATTTGTATTTCATAAAACTTTTCAGAAATAAAGGTTGAGTCTCATTGGTTTATAATTATTCAAACGTATTGACTGGCAATTTATACTATATTTGATACTTCTTTGTACTAACCAGATGGATGCATGCTATATCAGGCAATTATATTGCTTAACATTTTAGTCAGATTCTTAATTTTCATAATTTTATAGTGTTAGAAGATGGTGAATGACATACTAATTTTTTTTATTCACAATTTATGCTAAGCTATGTTTGGTAGAAACTGCAATTCAATCAAAAATGTACAAAAATAGCATTTTAATTTTTATTAAGTAAAACTACCTTAAATCTGCTGTTACAGAAGTGGAAAAGTGTTTATTAAAACATGTTGTTTTTGAAACTGATGTACTAAATAACATATTTGTTAGTAATCTGAACTGATTTCTTTTTGATTACTGTGTTCTTTAATATTTTAGAACTAATAGATCTCATCCTCTCATACCTAGTTCTTACTCATACACTGGAAAAAGAAAATAAGCTTTCCTGCTTTGTCAACTCCCAATTGCAGTTGAAAAAATTGAAATGAAGAAAATATTCTCTCTGCATTTGCAGAACAGGCTACTGCTGCCAAAAACTTGAGTATTTTGACAAATTGTGGTTTCTGGTTCTTTGCTTATACTAGTTCAGTGAACTTTCTTGAAAACTTTTCCAGCAGTCATGTTCTGTTGAATTTTTTTTCTTTAATTTAAATTATGTTAATAGTTTATAAGAAGTTTAGATTAATTGCTATTTCCAATTTAATTTAAAATTGGTTAATTTGAAAAAAATATTTACTTTAAATTAAAAAGAATTTAAATAAACTGATTTAAATTAAAAATTTTCTTAAAATTTATTTTTATTTGTACTTGTGCAACCTTTCTTCAAAGAGAAAGAAGCAAGATTCATTCAGCAAGTTATCTGTTACAAATTATTCACCCAACCGTAATAAGAAGGATTACTTCAGCCTAGGGCATTCCCTGCAGAATTTTAAATGACCATAGGAGGTTAGTGGTCCGCTGTGTTTCTTCAAGTTGTCATCTCTCTGAGCTGATCAAAAAGAGTAGGTTAAATCTGAATCCTAGCCTTAATATAGTGCAAATATCTCAATGGCATACTACTTATTCTATACTGGTATATAATTCATTTTTAAAATCAGTTTATTTGCTCTTTGCATAACTTTTGAATAGACGAAGATTAATGGGTTATGCTCATAAAATGCTTCTTATTTGTTATCTAGAGAAACAAGGGTGAAAGAGGAAATATCCTTTAGTGAACCAACTTCTGTTGGTAAAGAATTCATTTTTTTATTTTATGCAGACCTTTTCTTTATTGGACCAGCAATAATATTTTATCTCACAGATATTCCCTCACACACCTAGTCTCTCTAATGTCCTGGAACAAACATGTCTAAAGCAACAATGCATGCAACAATGGAAGTTATTTGAGATGTAATAGTTGGGGTTGTGTGGTTGTTCCATCTATTACTATTTTAGTATGGGAACAGTCTCTGTAGTTTACATTGTGGTGGTTGTATATTCTGAATGGAAAGAGACTTTGATCAGCTATACAGTTTTTGTTCCAGTGTAACTGTATTCATTTAGAAACTAATATTGTTTCAATTGTTGTCACCCCCTGGTATGACACAGTTATAACTGGGGTATAAAGGTTCTTATAGCTGTATAGCTTATTTTTATACTGATATACTTATCTTTTTTGTACCAGTATAACTGCTTCCACATTAGGAGCTAGCATTGACTTAGCTAGATAAGTTTTAAACTAATAAAGCTAAATTGGCACAAAAACTATGTGTAGTTGAGCCTTTATTTCATTAAGAAAATGAAAAGGTAGAATTTGCAGAATATAGCAAATTGCAACAAGGCTCTAAAGATGTGTGATCTCAAATCAAGCAAAGCCCTAGCCTCCTGCATGGAAACTGTCCATGGTGTTTCAGAGTTATGCAATATTTGATGCAGCCATTTCACAAAATGTCCTTTGGCTGGTTTTAGTAACTAAATGTAAGGACATGTGCATGCTTGCGAGTGCTCTTTCTCTCCCTCACTTTCTGTCTTTGAAGAAGATTCAAAAGCAGCATAAGGAAATCTGTTCAAATTTCACATCCCTCTTTCCCTCCATCCACTCTCCAAATTTTTTTCCTTAGACAGCAAACCAAGAAAAAAATCCAGCCTAAAGTTTCATGTTGCAGGAAGATTAAGCCCATGAGATTGTTATAGAGGTGGACAAAAGCGCTGATAACTTTAGAGCAAGCTAATAGTACCTGCTACAATAACGTTTAATTTCTACTGTGAAATCTCCTCACCTGCTATTTTTATAATTTACTTAACTGTACAAGGTTTAACAGAAGTGCCTTGATGTTTTCATTTGTTATGTTGCTCTCCCTAGTATGCAATAACATTCCTTCAAATCCAGAATTTGCTGCCCTTACATTGAGTAGTAGTAATGTGCAAGAATAGTCCAATTGAAATCAAGGAGTGACTACATGGAAACCTTGAACTGCTCTCATGATTCATTGTTATGCAGCCTGAGGAGGTGTAAAATCAGATTGTTCAGGTGCCCTTCTCTTGTGTAGCAGAGCAACTGTTCAGTAACAGTGTGAGTAGCTATTGGTGGTTAATGGCTAAATGTAGTTTGTAATTTGACCTTGGTGTTCACCTCTTTTTTTCCTCTCCAGAATTGGAAGGCTTTTTGATGGCACAGAGCCTATTGTTTTGGACAGTCTCAAGCAGCACTATTTCATTGACAGAGATGGGCAAATGTTCAGATATATCTTGAATTTTCTACGAACATCAAAACTTCTAATTCCTGATGATTTCAAGGTGAGATTTTAAGTGACTTAAATGTATGAAATTATTGTGCAAATGTCTTTCTTCCTCAGAAGAGATAATCTGTGAATGTAATTAAAATGGTCTGAGACAGGAGGTGGATTTGGAGCATTTGACAGAAGCATTTACTTACTTGGCAGAAGAAAGCTTTGTCTCACTAAAGTGCCATCTATTGGCCTTTTCTTGAAGGGCATTAGTGGTAAATTTTGCCTTCCTGACCGTAGCATGGTATAGCATATGTATTAAACTATATGACCTCTCCAGAGGGGTTTCTATCAATTCTTGTTCTCCTCCTTCAATTAAAAGGACTCCATCCTGTGATCACAGGTTGACAATAGAAGAATGATGTGTGAGTCCTGATAGCCAAAAGTAAATAACATGTAAAATGTGTATAATGGGTGAACTGCAGAGTTTTTCGTCTTCCCATACCCATGAGAACCACACATGTGGTTTGTTCTTAGTGTCTTAACTGAGAAGTGAAGGGTGAGTTCTTGCAACCTGATGATTAAGCCAGATATCTATTCTTCTGGACTTAGATTTTATTTTTAAGAGAGTTCTTTTCATGAAAATTGTGATTATTCTTCATTTCATCCGCTAAGCTAGGTTTGTGGATCCAGTGCTTCAGACTTCTCAGAACTTCCTGGGGGGGAGAGGGTTGTCAGTTAAATGAGACCTGGAAAGCAGAGAGAGGCTCGGGAGGGATCTCTTTCATCCCTCTTCCATGTGAACGTATATCCGAGAATGCATCATGTCCTGCCTTTACCTTAGATTAGGAGGCATGGCATTAAGAGTGGCTAGGGGAGGTGACATGGAATAGTAAAAGCAGGTTCGGATATTTGTATAGCCTTTTGGTTATTGTTGAGCATATAGCGTGTTAAACTCTTTTGAAAATCTGGTCGGTCTTGTGTATGTGGCACGACAATTTGTCTGACTGGTGAAATGAGCATTAGTTTCACTTTAAGAGCTATACTGTAGCAATGTTTTGAATAATCTCTGGTGACAACATGCTTACTCTTTTATGCATGACTAGTACAGACCCACCTAAGTAACGTGTGTCTAAAGGCTGCCTTGTTCATAACATTAGTAGTTTACCCTCACAGAGTAGTCTAATGCATAATTATAACTTCTGAAATTTTAACCAAAAAAAACCTCTTGACAGGACAATCGCTGTGGTGTTCTGAAGGTCCCTTCCAGTTACATTTTAAGTCTTCTGTAAAGGCGCATGTTTAATACAAATAGCTCTTCCTCTCTATTACAGATGCTCATATTAGTTGATGATTTTCATTTAATTATAAACGCAGCTGGACAATCATCCATTTATCATCTGCCTATTAAGCATTATGTCTGTTGCTCAATTTCAGGGCAATATTGACCTTGTTACTATTGCTCCTTTGTTATTACATTCCTCTGCCTTGTGTGATTCTCAGATTAGTTTTCTTCATGCAGTCACTCCCCCCCCCCCCAATACATGCTTATAAAAAAAAAAAAAAAAAACCAGCAACAACAAAATAGAAATGTAAAATATGGAAGCAAGCAAATTTGGGAGCATCAGATCTAAATACTGATACTGGCTATGCTTCAAATTGTATTTTCTGTAGTGTGCAGAGGTAACATAGCAGAAACAATACTGTTGACAAAAAGGGATATATTCAAAATACTTAATTTTTAAAATGCAGTAATATATACAGATCATTATGCAAATATCAGAATCATTTTACTTTTAAAAACCATTGTCGTCATCTTCATTTACATATTTATACCTGTTACTATGCCTGCTGGTATTGCTGTAAGACATGATGGATCCGAATGATGGATTTTCTGAATCCTGATTTAGTTCTGTTCCATCTGTTCAGTGAGGTTGTCATTTTATGACATCATTGTGGGGATAAAGATTTCGAGAAAAGTGGACTGTGACTGTCTGTGCTCCACAAATCTCACCTTTTTAAAAAAAATGGAGGTAAAAACTTTTTTCTAAGTATTGTTTTAGTCAGTATATTTTCAGAGACTATTTGTAGAAATTATGAAATGTGTAGCAAGGGTTTCAAACTTAGAACTGCTCTTTGCCAGAATAACCAAATACAAAAGCAGTTAATATATCTTCACGATGCATCTTTCTTAGTTGTGCACAGTAAAATATGTGTCTTTCAGGACTACAGTTTGCTATATGAAGAGGCAAAGTATTTTCAGCTCCAGCCCATGTTAGGTGAAATGGAAAGGTGGAAACAGGATCGGGAGACTGGCCGTTTTTCAAGGTCCTGTGAGTGCTTGGTGGTGCGTGTTGCCCCAGATCTTGGAGAGAGGATTACACTGAGTGGTGATAAATCTTTGATAGAAGAAGTTTTTCCAGAAATTGGCGACGTGATGTGTAATTCTGTCAATGCTGGCTGGAATCACGACTCCACCCATGTCATCAGGTTTCCATTGAATGGATACTGTCACCTCAACTCAGTTCAGGTATGAAGACGAGTGCTTCATTTTAAAGGTAGACCAATGACTGATTATGTGCCAGTGGACTGACACTCTATCTTCACTCCTAAAAGTTTTGATGCGTAAAAGCAAATGGAAATGCTAAGTAAGGCTAGGTTTAGTTCCACAGGTTAGGGCTGACTTCCTCAGCTTGTCATGTGCATCTTCTCCAAACATCCTTGAGTAAGAACAAATGTTGCTGAAACAAGCTGCTTTGAAAACCATGTAACATCCCTAGTATTAAATGAATCTTTGGGTTTGATCAGAAATACCTTGGTATATGTATTATGTTGCCATATATGATTTGTGTTAGAGCTGAGATGTATTCTTTCTTTGTGCACTATGAAGAAACATAAATGAGGACATGACTGCTTCTGAGAAAGTGGGCATCTTTGCTTTAGGGGAAATATGCTGATTTCTTCCTGTTCTTCTTTGGATGATTTTTCCATTTTATTATGAAATAATGAGTAGCCATAGTACATAAAATGAGTACACTTGATGTAAAATAAATGCCATGAAATGGCTGGGGAAAGCTGGTGGATAGCACATCTAGAGTAAGTTGTTAACTCCCTCATCCCCTGGATTGGTGATAGTAAGGACTTTTCTTTTTAGCTACTGCATTATATTCAACAGGTGTTTGGAGGTAAAGTACCGTTCAGTTCTGGAGTTTTCATCAGTTACTTCATCATGTTGTTTTATTTAGATACACCTGTGCAATGCTTTGGACCCAGCAAATGATACTTGCATGTAAATAATTCAATTCTAAATTGAACCTGACAAACTTTCCTCTCCCATTCAATCCATTACTTATGTTACATATGCAGCACTCAGAGTTAGCTGAGGTCAACCCAGTTAAATACAATCTGGGAATAATTTAAGTAATTCTTATTCTTCTTCTAGTACATGTCCCTATGGGTGTGCCATCATAAGATGTGTGAGTATCCATGCTCTCAACCAGAGATTTGAATCAGCAATGTCCAGTGGTTCACACCTGCACACTAGACAATATTGTGCTCCCAAACAATGGTATATAGGGAGGAGTAGACCCACTGCCACTCTAGTTTCTTCCCAGCTGTCTGCCACCTGAGATGGAGCAACTGAGCTATCCGCTGCTTCCCAGAAGCTATTTCCTGTTGTTTTGTTTACTCAGTAGTTGTTTTGGTTTTGTCACTATTTGTTTTCTCTTTTAATTTTACACAGAGTGTTTTCTGTGACTGCCTCTGCCCCAGGTTCCTCGGGGTTAATTCTTTAGTTCTTCCTTATTGGCTTAACTTCTGAGAAATGCAACATGCATTCCAGCTGTCTCTGGTGTCTTGGAGACTCGCACATCCCATCCAAGTGCAAAGATGCATGGGGATTAAAAGTAGGGATGTAAAGGATTAGTCAACTATCCAATAAGCAAATGCTTATCAGATAGTCGACAGGATAGTCAACTAATCACTACTCCTCCCCCCCCCCCTTGCTGCCTCTATGAGATAGAGGCAGCAAGGGGAGGGAGAGGAGAGGGGTACTGCTGCTTTGAAATGCCGGGTGGTGCCCGGGATCAGCTGAGGACTCTCCTGCTGAACCCGGGCTCCACGTGGTGTGCCAGCTTTGAAATGTACAAGAGTCCCCAGCAGGGACTGTTGCACATTTCAAAGCGGAAGCACCCACGTGGAGCCTGGAGTCAGTAGGACTTGCTGCTGGCCTTGGGCAACACGTGGTGTCGCAACTTTGAAATGCACAAGAGCCCCCACATTTCAAAGGCGGAATGAGGAAGTGCTTATCACAGCGGTGGCCAACCCATTACAGGCAAAGAGCCAAAATAGTTGTGCATATAGCACAAAGAGTCGGGGGGAAAATGTTGTTTTGGGGGGGGGAGGGAAGCCCCCCCAGTGTTAAAGGATTTTTGGCCACATCAGGCTCCCTCTGGCCATCACCATCTTGAAGACGCCATTTTGAATGGCCGCGCCGGACGGCTCCCCTACCCCAGTGAGCACAGGGAGGCGGGAGCTGTTTTCAGTGGCACGGGGGCGACTTGTTTGCCATGGGACAAGGACCAAGTTCTCCTTTTTGAAGGCCTCAGTGGTTCTCATTATTTTAGATTGGGCTGCTGAGCTGAGGTCCAGGCTGTACTTCTCAATAGCAGAAAGTCTTCCACATGTAAAACTTACCTATAAAAATGGTAACACTTGCGTCCCTCCTTGGTGTTTCTGTCATTTTGCGTCTGCTTTGGAAACTTCTCTGTCAAGGACTCTTCTCTACCTTTTGGAATGGAAAACAGAAACTATCTGAGTTCTGTTAAAGTACAGGTAAATGCCTGTGAGCACCTGTGCATTCCTACATCTCTCTCTTAATACTCCATTACTTGCCGCCTTCATCTCTACACAGGGCACTCATGGAGGCTCTCCCCCCTTGCACTACCTTCTCCCATGACACAGTCGTACTGTGTGCCCATGCTTAGTTTCTCCCAGTGGTCTGGTCAGATTTTCATATCATTCAGGATATCCATCAGTCACCAGGCATCCCAAAACTCACTCCTCATGGGAAGGGGCTGGGTCCACACTTCTGAGATTGATGGCACTCCCCTTCTGCCTGGCCAGGGGAAGAAGCTAGGGCTCCACCTCTCCCTCTTGGAAGGAATGAAAGGGCAATCTGTTTCCACAGAGAGACTGTCAAAGTGGGTTTTAAATTGCATCCTATTCTGCTACAAGGCCACTGGAATGCAACCACCCCACCTCATGTTGACAGCCCACTCCACAGGGGCTCAGTCTACTTCTACAGCCATTTTCAAGATGTTTCCATGGCTGAAATTTTCAAGGCCACAGCCTGGTCCTGTTTTAACATGTTCTGCAAACATGACACTATCCTACCTGTATCCAAGATGGGTGTCACCTTTGGTGCCATCCTTGAAACCATCTTGGAGCCACCACCTCAGTACACATCTTGTCTCTGAGTCACTACATAGGGGTCTCCCAGAGGGCCATATGCTCAATGAAGAAGGAAAGCTTACTTACCTTTTTAAAAACTTGAGTTCTTTGAGATGTTTTGTCCCTGTGCATGCTTCATCTCCTGCCCTCCTTCCTTTCAGCTTCAGAGTCTCCGACTCTCTAGTTGAGAAGGAACTGTAGCAGCCGTGGTTCATGTCTCCCTACATCTGCTCACTGTGCTGCACAAGATGCATTGTGCTCAGGAGCAGACCTGTGGACACTGTCAATTCAAATCTCTGGTTGATAGCGCATGACCTCACATGCTTTCCATGATGGAGCACCCATAGGGACAAAATATCTTGAACTCAAGTTACTGAAAGGTAAGTAACCTCTTTCTTTAATAGATTAAAAGTTGGGGAGTGCCGTGGCATCTAAAGGAAATCTACTAATTAAAACATTCTAGTAAAGTCTGTTAACAGAGCTGTACATTCTTTGTTCTTCAGCTGGGTAAGACTTTACACAAGGTGACAGTTTGGCTATTGCAAGTTGATTGTCCTTCATTAGCGGTAGCAGTCTTGGTGGTTTGTTGTTGACATTTATTTACTCTCTCTTTGCAGGTACTTGAGAGGTTGCAGCAAAGAGGATTTGAGATTGTTGGCTCATGTGGAGGAGGGGTGGACTCTTCCCAATTCAGTGAATACGTACTGAGGCGAGAACTCAGAAGGACATCTCGTGCACCTTCCGTCATTCGAATAAAGCAAGAGCCTCTGGACTAAACGGACATGTTTCTTTATGCAAAAAAGGGACGTTATATTTGCAGTTTGGACACCAAACAAGTCGTGGAACTAAAATTGAATAAAGACGCCTTTGTATGAAATATAGAGACCATACCTGAATTCATATGGGAGCATTTGGAATAGTAATAATAATAACTTCAAGGTGTAATTATGTCAAAAAATAGGAAATGCAAATGAAAGAAAAAAAAGTTGGTAGATAGGGTTGGTGCTGTGATGACCATTAAGTGTCCTAGGCCTTGTTTAGGCCCACTTAACGGTAAACAAGCCATTACCATAAGGGGAGACACAAACTACTCCTATATATTTTCCATTACCAGAGATCCATCCATTTTCCCTTGTGTACATCTTGATTCAATTTATTTCCATATGGAGGTTTGTCGGTGTCTTTTTAGAGGTAACCAGGCAGGAAGACTTCAGGAAACATCCATTCGTTGCAGTGAAAGCTAGTCGACTGAGATTTTAAACATAGTCTGTATAGAAGTCACACACTTTTGTCTGCCCTCACAGATGTGAAGTTACTTTTTTCATTTTAAATGAGTTGAGATTTTTGTTTGTGATGGGGCCAGAATTAATATTTGGTAGAGTTTTTCTAGTTTGAATCTGCTGCTTTCCTACAATTTTTTTTAATTTTATAATGTGTAGGATACAATAAACGCTGTTTAAAAGAATAAGGGTCTGGTTTAACCAACAAAAAAAAAAACAGTTGAAATAATCCATGAGTAGCTCACTCTGTTATGCTTCTCCTAGTCCTATTAGAACTCCAGAACAGAAAGTTTTCTTGCATACAGTAAATAAGCTGCAATTCCCCTGCATGGTAGAGTGAGTTACAAGAAATAGATGCTCTCATTGGCCTATACTGGAAAACTTGTCTGGTGTGCCCTGTATTGCTGGTTTACATTAAACACTAGTTTTTTAAGGTTTGTCTGAGTTTGAAAAGAGGCTACTGTGGTGATGGGACCATTTTCAACACTGGTCAAACTCAAAATAATAATAATAATAATAATAATAAAAGTTTGGCCCAGAGACCTCAGTCATGGAAATAATGC
The DNA here is from genome assembly GCA_032595735.1 of Pelochelys cantorii. Lineage (NCBI taxonomy): Eukaryota > Metazoa > Chordata > Testudines > Trionychidae > Pelochelys > Pelochelys cantorii. Next base: position 77,918,778 of record CM064327.1, read on the forward strand.
CAGGTGAATGTTCTGAAACCTAGAACGATAGTCGCATCATTCCTTTTTAAACATGCAGTTGGCAGCTATAACTCTGAATTACCTTGACTGTAAGTTGGAATGTTTGTTTTTAATGTTGTTACTTTCCCTTGTTTAGGGCTAATAAGTTTCTGCCTAGAAGTGAGACTCTTCTGCTGCACCATCAACAACCACCTTCTCAGTAGGCAGCAACTTTCTACATGGTTATCCTACAAGTTATTCTCATTGTGCAACATCTTATTGAAATCAATTGAGCATGTGCCCAATTGATGTCAATTAGACTTTGCAAAGTAAACATACCATGTACTGACACTACTGCACAAACTTCACAGGTTGATGATTTTATCATATAAGATGCACCAGCAACCACATTATCTTCCATCCAAAGTATTTCTTTATGCAATATTACACTATATGACTGTGTATTATTATGGAAAATCTGACTGAATCAATGGTGCAGGCATTCCATTCATTTGAGTGAGACCTTGCTATTTATTTAAAAACATTGTGAAAAGCAAATACTCCATGTAACAAGTTTTTGAATATAGTTTTGATCACTGAAAAAAGTAAACCATTTTTTCTGGTTTTTATTAACATTCAGGAGAGGGCGGGATAGTTAATATTTTCTAGTCAGTGCATACCCTTGTGATTTGAAATGAGCAAGTCATGGGAAGGATATGAGGGCTGAGGGAGGGGAACTCCAGAAATTTCAGTTGGGTAGACAGTTACAAGGTTTTACTTTCATTTTGATCTTGTAGGTATACATTTATGAAAAGCTGAAATAGCTGCATCATTTTTAAAAACTTATTTTCAAGAAATAAGTACTTCACTTACAAAATAAATACATTCTTGTACTTCATTCCCTCCCCCTCCCTCCAGGTTGGCTGTACCTTTGGAAAGGTGTGGGGAAAGACAGCTGAATCCATGAGAAGTAAATATTTTAACAAGTCTCTTCTAACCTAAAAATAATTGAAAATGGTTAAATATTGTTTGTGATTTAAAAACACAACCACCCCAGGGACTGATATTTGTATTGGTGCAAAGTAGTCTGAAATGGGTGAGACTAAATTGAAAAACTTCAAATATATGTTATGGAAACTCTGCCTGACTCTTGTTGCTACTGGGGCATCTGACTTATTCCAATGCACCTGACTGTCCTCTGTTCTGTGTTAGCACAGAGATCATTGGGATGGATGGGAAACAGGCATCAAACAAATTCCCTTTATCTTTCCTCTTAAATTCCACTACAAAACATTTTGGTTGCTGTTTTTTAAAGTACCTGGGTTTTGTTCAGATGACACATTAGTGACTCTTTGTACAATGTACCTGTTCAGCTCCCTGAAGCAGGAGAAAACTTCCTGCTCTTTCCAAATCCCTGAATGGGCAGATATGCTTTCACTGAATGTTCATTCATTAGAGTTGAGTCATGAATCATTCTGAGACCCTGAATGTAAATGTCAGAGCAATTATGTTGTAGCTATGGAGTAAGAGGTCACAAAGTAATGACTAATGAAAAGTAATGAGATGCAGGAAAAAACAGAACATAGATTTTTTTTTTTAAGAGGAAACGGATTATTTGTCTGTTGACAAGTCACGCTTGTAACAATGTGTCTTTTTTTAAATATTGCTTAGGAAATCTGATCAGTAGACACGTAAGCAACATATCTAGTAAAAGAAACTGAAAGGAGGAAAATAAGGACAGCTCATTTCTGGAAGCTAATCATTTTTACATGTACAATAGTTTTAATTTATCTTTCTAAATATAACTGTATTTTATGCTATCAGTGGGTATTTTATTTAGCTAATGCCAAGTGGAAAAATTGCAATGAATGCCATCTGCCAAATCTACATGTCTGGCAGTTTCATTAAGCAACTGTCAAAGGACTGCTATGCATATACGCTGAAAATGCCATGACACACAATCTTCCTTAAAATAAAACTTTCCGGGGGGGGCCCCTCTGACTTCCAAAGAACTGTGACTGCATTGTTGCTTTTTGGAAAGTTAACCCTGGATTTTTACAAATAGTCCTCAAAAGGTTTCATTTGAAACCCAGCACAGTTCTTTCCCAAATTCAACCTTAATATACTGTGTAAAGTAAGTGTTCATCAATAATGACTCTTGAAACTCCAGATCTGATGAGCCCCTAAATTGAACTAATCAATTCTCTCTTCATTTGATTAGGTGGGAAAAATTAAAGTCCCTTATTTTAGTTACATTTTGTAGAATTTCTGCATACAAAAAAATACTAGTTAATCTCTTCCCCACTGCTCTTACAATAGGAGCTTTGCATAGTTCCATTTTGCAGTTTCTTTTCCCAATTCATTGCCATGAATCTAGGATAAAGCTGAATTGTGTGTGTTTAAGCTGCACTGATCAGCAGGCTCATATTTTCAGTTGTTGGCTAGCAGAGGCGGGGGTTATTGTGAAGCAAGTTGGTTGGGGTGGAGGAAGGGAAGGGCTGTATCCCATTGAAATTTGACTAAGGCTATATCTAGACTACAGAGTTAAATCGGAAAAAGTTACACAATTTACGGTACGTAAATTGTGTATCTTTTTCCGATTTACTTTTGAAAGAGGCTTTTCCAAAATTTGGTGCATCTACACGGTGCCAAATTTCAGAAAAGTGCTCTTTTGACACATCCCCTTATGCCTTGTAGAACGAGGTTTACAGGGATGACGAAAGAGCGCATCTGAAAATTTTTTCGAAAAAGCGGACATGTTCCTTGGACACTGTATTGCTTTTCCAGGATAACTCCAGTATCCTGGAAAAGCAATGCAGTCTAGATGTAGTCTCTGTCAGACATGCGGCACAGGATGAAAAATCATATGACTGAAGACATAACAAAAGCCAGCAGGGACATCACCTGGAGCCTGACTCTGGCTACAGAGGACCAGATCTGAAAGTACAGGATTTGAGCAACCCATTCAACTATTTTTGTTCCCATTGTTCTGCAAATCATGAGCTAATTTTTAATTTACAAAGAAATAACTTGTTTATGGACCGTGAATATTTCATAGACCTTTTTAAATGGGCTCATACTTAAATTACAATGTTTTGCATTCCCATGAATGACTTATCAAATACACTTTAAAGAGAACGTCCACACTTTTAAAGAAAACTTGGAATTCTATTGACCAATGTTTATTTTTTACAGAAATAAAACAATTTACTTGAATCCGTCACTTCTTTACTGAGGAATTCTATATTCCGAATCATTTGTTGTGGACAACTGGTATTTGAATGTAGGCATTCTTGTTTGTTTATTTACAGTGGAAATGAAACCAAGAAAGGTCCTTGGGGGGCCTTTAGACCAGCTGATTTTTCTCAGACTTGAATGGTTTATTATTTCTTAAGGGTCTGGAGGGGATCACCAGCACCAAAATCAATACTTTGCATTAAGTCTCTATGCTGTCTTTGGCTATTACCTCACTGATCTGGTTATTCACGCTCCCTGAAATAAACTGAGTGTGTTGGATCAGATGTTCTGTATTTGAGAGAGAAGCTATTGAAGTCAAATCGCCACCTCTCTTCCAACACAGATGCAAAATATATAGTTGAATTGACAGTACACAAGTTTCCACCCAACTTTTATAACTGTAACTTGAGCTAGAGCATTGTTTTCATATTAGCCAATGACTAATGTCAGTGTTTTATGGCATGTTAATATTAGCACTTGAAATTGTCCCTCTTTCAGATGAGACACTTGTTAGCAAATGTAGAAATGTCCCATGGGAGATGTTGGATAGCTTTTTGTTTTCTTGTAAATATATATATTTTTATAACTTTCTTGGCCTGCAGTTTAATACATTATTGTTATTGTGCCGCATGTCCATGAAATTATCAATTAGCCGACTTTCTTTTGATAATTGCTATTAAGAACCAGATTGTGCTCCCCTTTGTTCACATTAACTAGTAGTTTACTCCTTTAGTAATTTTTTTTGGATTTGATTAGATTATTTCATGGAGTAAGATGCTATGTAATGAGATCAGGGGTCAGAACCTGGACCAAAATGATCAACTGCCCACAATCCTGTGTTTAAAAACTTAAAAAAAAAAAATTTACATTTTAACATCAGATGAGGTTCATTTCTCTCACTCTTATCTCACAGCAAAATGTAGACCTTGCATTCCTGACAACTCCTCCTCTTTTCCCATTAATATGAACAATTTGCTCTGAAGTGGTCAGCTCCAATATCTGTGCAAGTTGTGATGAGCGCTTGCTGAGCTACATTGGTCAGGTATATTGCATTTAAGAGGACAGCTTTGATTATCTTTCTTGGATGGATGGTGGAGGAAATAAACTGATCCTTGTGATTTGTCTCTGTACTCTGAGTTGGGACTGATAAATGAGTTCATCTATAACTCCAAATAGTCTTTCTGTTTCTGTTCTACTATGTAGCTTGTCAGTATTTTTTTTTCCTGAGGAAAATATGTAATATTGGATGCCTGACCTTGCTTAGTCACCACTATTAAGCAGCCTCTAATTTATAGGTATGCAACATGTGAAGTACGCATCTCAATTTGGGTGGCAACCTTTTTTTTTTTTTTTTAAATCTATACATAGTCTACATTGGCACTCTAGCTTAATGTACTGTTAGTTGTATTTGTTCTGATTTTTCCATTCTATTACATTCAAATTTATGGATTAGTGAGGATCAAATAAGTTGATGTTTGATGCGTCAATTGATTAATCCAGAAGAAATTACACTTGATATAAGAATTAGCACATGGGATGCTAGTTCTAAAGATCTGTAGCAGCTGTTTCACTAATCCTTACAACTTCCTAATAAATAACATATTTCAGATTTGCATTTGGTGTCTTGCCTTGAATATAGTCATTGCCAGATAAATGGTGAAATTGGTTATGAATCTATATATTTGCCTTTTCCTCTCCATTGTATTTGTTCTGCTTGGGTGTATTTAGGCAGTGCCATAGTAATACTTTGCCTGTTCAGAAGATTGTACAAACCTTGGATTAAGCATCTCCGCAACTGTGAAGGAGGTAAGTGGTAGCCTGCTCATCTTACATATGAGGAAACAGAATGATTAGAGAGCAATGACTTGAGCGAGGGTTGCAGGCAAAGCAATAGCAGTTCCAGGATTCAAACTCGGGTGTTACCGGCACTCACCTGCCTGCCATCACAGTCCTTTCATTTCCCTTCACAGTTACACCTTCAATACAAAACCACTTTGAGAACATTGATGTACTTCAATGTATTTATGGTTTGCTCAAATGTGGCATAGATGCTGTATCGCCACTGCCTTTCTGTTTCAGATTTTAAAATTATGACCATTACAACTGTGGTCATCTTGTATAGTCACTTAGTTTTTCTTTTCTTTTTTTTGGTGCCAGTTACAAAACAAAAATCCAATGTGCTTAAATAACCTCTTTTTTTATTTCTTCATCTTCATCCTCTGAGCCTGTTCTTTCATTAGTATCTATAATCTATATTGGATACTTCAATTCCCTTCCATACAACTAACACATCATAGAAGGAAAATGCTGGGTAATAAGTGAAAAAGAGCTGGTAATTCCTGTTAGCGATCTGAAGAGGAAAATACATGAAGAGGAAAAAGGCATGGCTGTTCAGTTTTTATTTTTGTCAATGCGGGGAGCGCTTTAAAGCTTTGTGTGCTAATAATGGATATATTTGTTTGAAGCTAAAATCAAACCATACCTTGCACAGAGCAAAATTGATATTTGCAAAATAGAAAAAGATGAGGATTAACCATGGTCCTTTTTGGCTTACCTTACAGTACTACTATGTTTGGATGAGTAACTTTAAAAGAGTACCATATGAATAACCTTAGCCAATTCAACTTTCAAATACTCTGTTGTTTGACTCAGATATTTAAAAAAAAACAAAACAAAAAAAACCTCTTCTGAGGCATTACTCAGATGTACATTAAAGCCTTAAAGCTTGCAGCTTCATCAGGCAATATCTACTAAATCCTGGAAGCATGTAAGATAACCTAAATGTAATCTACTTCATATCAGCTCCTTCAGTGATGGATAGCAAAACAAAAGCAGGGCTAATGAAAAATTAATGAAAACAGTTACTTCCATAAGAAAAATGATCTTTTTCCCCACCTTTGTATTGATTTTAACTGGCCCTGTAATTGGAAGTGTATAATTTTATCCTAAGGTACAGAGGGCTAGGGAGAGCAAGCATATAATTCTATTCATGTTTGTGACATATTTTCAGGCTAAAAAACCCGAAGCATTTTCCTTAGGATGTTAGTCACTTGTGAATACAGACTTCAAGCATATTTTTTTGGTTCAGGCAAACTGCCTTGCTGTTTGCCTGAAACCAGATATTGCATGAGCAGTGGACTCTGAGTATTTTGAAAGCTAATAGGGAAATACAAAGAAACAATGTTTAAGAAAAATCAAGTCTATTCCATATAACTTGGATTTTTAATGTGTGTGATGTACTCCAAACTTGTTTCTCACTGATCTTCCCCACTGTTGGAGAAACTTTTTTTTTCTTAAATCCCTGTCTCTTTTGTGCAAACAAATCAGTACTCATACCCAGGAGCTGTAACAGACTCAGTATGGCCCAGCTAATTGGGTTAAATTGTTCCTTGCACTGGCTTAAATAATGAGCTCCACTAATTTCTGTTTCCTTCACATTTTGTCACTGTTACCTTTAAATACAGATGGCTTTTTGTATACAGTGAACAGAACTAAGGATGTTAAATTTAGATTAATCGGCTAATCGAATAGTCAATGCAATTTGCATCAACTATTCAATTAGTCGATAAGGGTGCCTCTGGCTTTCAAGCGAAAGTCGAAAGTGCTGCAAGGAGCACGGGGCCAGCAGAGGACTCGAGCAGTCCCCCGCTGGCCCCATGCTCCCCAAGGCGTTTCAAAGCAGCAGGACTGCATGGAATCTGGGGTCAGCAGGAGACTCCCCAGCTGGCCCCGTGCTGCATGTGGCGTTTCAAAGCAGCAGCGTTGCATGTAGCCCAGGTTCTGGCCCTGGGCTCCACGTGGTGCTGCCACTTTGAAGCACCCTCCCTCCCCCCCCACCCTTACTGCCTCTTTCTGATAGAGGCAGCAAGGGGGGAGCAACTAGTTGACTAGTATGTCAATTATCCGATAAGCAAATGCTTATCGGATAGCTGACTAGTCATTCACATCCCTAAACAGAACAGTGCTGACTTTTTCAAGATACTGTAACATAAATTGATCTAATACTTTGCTGTAAATTGTATATTAAGTTATTTGAAGCCCTCAGATATTTAATGTTAGTATGTCCACCAAGCCCTTAGTAGAGCTGCTGAGATGATATTTCAAAGGGACTGGATTAGAATATGGTCAGATTTTGAGGAAAAATGGGTGGTTTTAGTAAAATGCTTAGGGAATGTAACTTTCCCTTTCCCCATTCTGTGTCGTATAGGCCTCTTAATATTATTTTCTTTTAAAGAGTGTTACGCACCTACCTGAGTCTGTGTTGTGGCCAGGAGGTAAGAAATGAGATGTTTCCACACCTATAGGTAAGTGAGTACTACTTCGGTTCCTTTTCTGGAATCCCCTGACCCGTCTGTCCTTTTGGTTGCATAATTCACCCTGTTCTCTTTTTGAGTTGGCTTCATCTTAGGCTGACTTTTTTTCTTTACAATTGCATGACAACAGCTCTGACCAATGAATGACCCATTGCCTCTTACTGTGAGTGTCATTTAACATGGAATATTTATCACACCTCACTGTTTAGCTTTATTGGATTTGTATTACAGTAGCGCTAGGGAGGCCCTCCACAGACATAATCTTAAAATAAAAGCACTGTGGTAAATGGCTGTGGGATGGTAAGTGTTTAGGTTTTAATGGTGACCACTGTCTGAGGTATGTCACTTGGTGATAGCTTATCAGTGGAGATCTGAACAGGGAAGTGTCAAGATCACAACATGAGGAGTAAAAATAACCCATCATTCACCATTAGCACAACCTCATGGTAGCAATGGTGTAGGCAGGGCTCAGGAACTTGTAGCATTATGTCATCTATTCCACCCGGATGGTAACACCAGAGCATTGCCTATGCCACTGTGTCTGCCATGGTGCTCAAAACATGCAAGCTACTTCATGGGCAGTGACCATACATCCTGTTTTGGCCAGGACAGCCCCCTTTTTAAGCTCTGTCCCAGATGTGTCAACCCCCAATGGGGCACAGAGGAATTTCCAGGGGACACTCAGGAGCGGAGGAGAGCACCTCAGGCTCACCCTCTATGGTGTCCCATTTTCACATGCAGAAGTATGGCCACCTAAATAATTAAATACTCCCTGCCTCCTGTTGTTTACAATCTGAATGAAGGCACAATACAAGAGTAGGAATTTAGTGAGGACACACACATGCACTGTACATGGCTGTCAACTTGGTTGTCAACATGGGTCCAAACAAGATTCGGTGCCAGGTACCCATTGCATAGTGTTACAAAGAAACATTTACACAACTAAATTGTAGTCTGAATCCAGAGCTAGCAACCACGTTAGAGAAATCAGTCGTCATCTTCAAGAGCTGTTTTTAAAAAGAGTAATAGGAAAAAGGGGTAAGAGAAGACCCACAAACCCTTGCATGAAAAGGTGCTAAGGGCCTGCAAGATGCTAAGCGTGCTGGTTCTGATTCCACAAAACACTCCTCATTCTCAAAAGTTAGGGGTGAGAAGAACATCAGTAGTATGGGACTAATTACTGGGTTAAGTTACAATTAAGTGCATGTTTGAATTTTGTCCACTTCAGCATCCTGTCCTAGAGTTAGTATATAGACCCCCACATCCCAGTTCAGCAAAATCCTTGTAGTCCTAACTTGAATGGGACTACTCATGATCTTAAAATTAGGTTCATGCATATGTCCTTGCTGAGCTGAGACTCAGGTATCAAAGAGGAAGAGGGGAGTATATGAAATGGGAGAGAATTAGTTAATGTTTTCTTTGTTTTAGGGTTTCTTGGGGGAGGTCATGGGAAGGTTAAGTGATGAGGCTTACAGAGTTAAATTGAAGACCAGGACCTCAATGGTAGTGTTTTCTGAGATGCTTCCAGTTCAAAGTGCAAGACCAAACCACATGCAGGCAAAACTGCAGGATCTCAATGTGTGGATAAAATGATAGTGTATGGGTAAGGGTGTTAGATTTATGGGGGGAAACTTTTGGGAAAGGAGGACCCTATACAGAAAGGATGGGTTTCATCTAAACCAAAACAGAACCAGATTGCAGGCATTTAAAATTAAAAAGGTCGTAGAGCAGATTCTAAGCTAAGAGCTGGGGCAAAAGCCAACAGGTTCAGAAGGGCATGTGGTTGGCACAGAGAAATCCCTTGGGGGAGCATCTATTAATGGAGATTTTCTAGATCCTAGTAAGGAGGAGAGGATGGAAAATGATTAAGTACAGGCAGGATCTGTTCAGAAATAAGTCAAATGAGAGTTCATTCAAAGTGCTTATATCTCAATGCTAGTAGTATAAATAATATGAGTGAACTAGAGTGCCTTGTATTATGATATTGATATAGCAGGCATCACAGAAACTTAGTGGAATGAGGATAATCAATGGGACACAATAATACCAGGGTACAAAATATATCAGGAGTACAGAACAGGTCATGGCACTATATGTGAAAGAAAGCATAGAGGTAAAAATGAAGTAAAAATTTTAAATGAACCGAACTGTACTACATAATCTCTACCTTAGGGCTGGACAATAATTTTTGATGGGGGGGGGGAGGGGGAGAGGCATGCCAAGATTTCAGTAAGTGGTCAAGGGTCACACTTTTCTATGGAAGAGGTTAAGTGAAGGAGGGGGTTGTGACCTGGTGCAGGGTCTGGGAGAGGGGAGATAAGTTCAGGAGAGGATTCAGGCCTGGGGGAGGGGCATGGAAGGGGGGCAGGATCTCAGAGGGAGTTGTGACCTGGAGCAGGGGGGAGAAGGGTGCAGAGGGTTTGGTTGGTGATCTAGGGAAGGTGATTAGGGTGCAAGGTCTGGGAGGGGGTATGGGTGCAGGAGAGAATTCTGACCTGATGAAGGTGGGATGCAGGGTCTGTGAGACAGGCTCTGGTCAGGAGGTGCTTACCTAAGCAGCTCCCAGCCAGTAGCAGTCTGATAGGCTTTCCTGCCTGCCAGCAGCCCCAGACTGCTCACAGCAGCTGGCTGTTCTGTGTGGCTTTCTGTGCTGCCAGGGGAGGCTTCGCATGCTGCCCATACCAGCAGCAAAATCTTTCAGCTCCTATTGGCTAGAAACCAGATAATGGGAGCTGAGAAATTGTGCTGCACTGCCCCCATACCCTAGCAAAATCTCTCAGCTCCCATTGGCTGGTTTCCAGCCAATAGGAGCTGAGAAATTTTGTTGGGGGTGGGGGAAGCAGGTAAAGCCTTCTCTCCTCCCTCCCCCCCCCCCCACACACTATGCAGTGCAGAGAGCCACAGGAAGCAGCCAGCTTCTTTGACGGGTGCTGCTCTGTGATGCAGGGGCAGGCCCCGGGTCAGATTAAAAGGGTTGGTGGGCTGGGTCCAGCCCATGGCCATATCTTGCTCACCCTGCTCTAGACAGTAGTTCCATTCTTTAATAATAATTTATCAGTAGGAATATATTACCGACCGCCTTATCAGGATGGTGATAGTGACTGTAAAATATTCGGGGAGACTAGAGCGGCTACTAAAATAAAAAACTCAATGGGATATTTTCAACTATCCCCATATTGGCTGGGTACATGTCTCTTCAGGATGGGATGCAGAGAGACTTTCTTGACACCTTAAATGACTGCTTCTTGGCGCACATGATCCTAGAAGCCACAAGAGGCAAGGCAATTCTTGAGTTCAAATTCTGGTCCAAGAGGTGAAAATAGTTGGATTGCTTGGCAATAGTGGCTGTAATATAACTCACTTTAACATCCATGTGGCAGGAAAAACACCATAGCAGCCCAACACTAAGATTTAATTTCAGAAAGGGGAACTACACACAAAAGAGGAGGTTAGTTAAACATAAATTAAAAAGTACAATGCCAAAAATGAAATCCCTGCATGGAAATTTTTCAAAGACACCACAATAAAGGGTCAACTTAATGCTTTTTTAATTTTGGATATACATTTAACAAAGAAAACCAAAAAAGTGCAACGGTGGCTGAACAACAAAGTATAGAAGCTGTAAGAGGCAGGCATCATTTAGAAAGTGGAAGTTAAATATTGGTGAGGAAAATACAAAGGAACATAAACTCTGGCCAATGAAGCATAAAAATATAATTAGGAAGGTCAAAAAAGAATTTGAAGAACAGCTACTGAAGGACTCAAAGTAATAGGAAATGCCAGTTGGACTACTGTACAACAGAGGTAAAAGGAGCACTCAAAGATAACAGGCCATTGTGGAGAAACTAAATGAATTCTTTGCATCAATCTTCACCATTGAGGCTGTGAGGGATATTCCCAAACCTGAGCCATTCTTTTTAGGTGACAAATCTGAGGAACTGTTCCAGATCCAGATATCATTAGAAGAAGCTTTGGAACAAATTGATACATTAAACAGTAATACCATAAGTCATGAGGACCAGATGGAATTCACCCAAAAGTTCTGAAAGAACTCAAATGTGAAATAACAGAATTACTGTTTTGTAACCTATCCTTTAAATCAGTTTCTGTATCAAATGACTCGAAGATAACAAATGTGACACCAATTTTTAAAAAGGGCTCCAGAGTTGATCCTGGCAATTAGAGGCTGGTAAGTCTAACTTTCACACCAAGCAAACTGGTTGAAATTATAGTAAAGAATAATATTGTCAGACACATAAATGAACATAATTTGTTAGTGAACAGTAAACACAGTTTTTGTAAAAGGAAATCATGTCTGACCAATCTACTAGAATTCTTTGAGGGGTTCAACAAGCATGTGAACAAGTGGGCTCCAGTGAATATAAAGTACTTAAATATTCAGAAAGCCTTTGACAAGGTCCCTCACTAAAGGCTTTTGAACAAAATAAGTTGTTGAGGAATAAGAGGGAAGGTCCTCTCGTAGATTGATACCTGGTTAAAAGATAGGAAACAATGAGTAGGTGTAAATGGTCAGTTTTCAGAATGGAGAAGGATAAATAATGGTATCCCTCAGGCATCTGCTTTGGGACCAGTCCTATTCAACATATTCACAAGTGATCTGGAAAAAGGGGTAAACAGTGAAATGGCAAAATTTGCAGATGATATAAAAAGTACTCAAAATAGTTAAGTCCCAAGGAGAAACTGAGAAGAGCTACAAAAGGATCTCTCAAACCTGGGCAACTGGGTAACAAAATGGCAGATGAAAATTTAATATTGATAATGTACAATGGAAAACATAATCCCAACTCTACATATAAACATATACATACCCTAAATTAGCTGTTACCAGTCAGGAAAGAGATCTTGGAGCCACTGTGGATAGTTTTCAGAAAACATCCACTCAATGCGTAGTGGCAGTTAAAGTGAAGAGAATGTTGGGAATCATTAAGAATGGGATAGATAAGATAAATAAATTAATGGTGCATCCACATCATGAATACTGCATGCAGATGTGGTTTCCCTTACCCCATCTCAAAAAGATATATTGGAATTGGAAAAGGTTCAAAAAAGGGCAACATAAATAGTTAGAGATAAGGAACTGCTTCCATAAGAGGGGAGATTAATAAGACTGGGACTTTTCATGCTGGAAAGCAGACAACTAAGAGAAAATTTTATTGAGGTCTATAAAATCATGACTGGTGTAGAAAAAGTAAATAAGGAAGTGCTGTTTTCCCCTTCTCAAAACACTAAGAACTAGGGATCATCAAATGAAATTAATAGGCAGTACATTTAAAACAAACAAAAGGAAGTATTTCTTCACACAACTCACAGTCAACCTATGGGACTACTTGCCATAGGATGTTATGAAGGCCAAGACTATAACAGGGTAGATCAACTAATAGAGGATAGCTCCATCAATGGCTATTAGCCAGGATGGGCGGGGATGGTGTCCCTAGTCTCTCTTTTTGCCAGAAGATGGGACTAGGTAACAAGGGATGGATCACTTGATAACCTGTTTTGTTCATTCCCTCTGGGGGCACTAGCATTGCCCATTGTGAGAAGACAGGATACTGGGCTAGATGGACTTTTGGTTTGACACCGTAGGGGCTTTCTTATGACCTTATGTTCTTATATATTTATTTTCAATCTCTCCCCAATAAAAAGCACTGCACATTTCACATCCCTTTATGTTGTGTTCTCAATACCTTAAAAATCACACCATAAGCCACATCTTCCCTCCAAAAATGGAAGCAACCAGCATTCCCACTTCAGTATACATAATTTACTGTAAAATATATATATTTAAATGACTTGGCAGTAACAGCTCCACCACAGTCATAAACCTATTTATGAATCGTAAGTAATAGTGGATGTTGATGGCATGTTATTACAGTTAGCTATCCTGTTAAATAACTGATGCGGATGTACAGTAGCATACCACTATTTTTGCCATTTTCTTGTTGTTAAATGTAAAAAACATCCATTCTTCCATTATTTATTGGATGATTTCTACGCACTCATTGCTATAGCATCTGGGTATATTAAACAGATGAGTTCAGCATCACATTAAGCTAAATTGCCCACCATGGACAACACAAACAGCTGCCTCATTTCATAGTGCTTACAAATCTAAAAATGTGTGTTTATGAGAGTATAGCATGTGTTTGTTGGAGTCCCTGGGGCTGAGCCCCTGCAATGGGTACTGGGAAAACATTATACAGGCTGAAATGGGAAGTGGAATAGACAGTGTGTAACCCAAAGCATGCATGTATTCACACCTTACCCACTACTGTAATTCTCACACTCCTTGTACAAAATGTGCCTTGTTGAGGTATCAGTTGGAAACAAACAACTTGCTGATCATTTAATATTCATGTGTGGTATATGTACGCGATGTGCATGAAGTTACAGTTATATGCTGAAATTACAATTACATTGTGCTTAACCCAAGCATGTCAGGGGGAATTGGTAAACAGGTCTGCACTAAACAAAGAGATGTGGGTTAACTTGGGGCCCTTATTCTTATAGAGGACTTCAATCACCCTGACATCTGCTGGGAGAGCAAGACAGCTGTGCACAACAATTCATGATGGTTTTGGAGAGTGTTGGGGACAACTTGATGCAAGTGCAGGAGGGACCAACTAGGGGGTCTGGCTCCTCTTGACTTGCTGCTCGCAAACAGGGAAGAATTGGGAGGGCAAGTAGCAGCAAGTGGCACTTGTCAGCAGTGACCATGGGATGGTTGAATTCGGGATCCTAACAAAAGGAAGAAAGGAGAGCAGCAAGATATGGGTCCTGGACTTCAGAAAAGCAGACTTTGACTCCCTCGGGCAATGGATGGGCAGGATCCTCTAGCAGTCTAATATGAGGGGGAAAGGAGTCTGGGATAGCTGTCTGTATTTTAAAGAAGCCTTCTTGAGGATACAGGAACAAATCATCCCAATGCGCAGGAAGAATAGCAAATAGGGCAGGCAACAAGCTTGGCAAAACAGAGAAATCTTCAGTGAGCTTAAACACAAAAAGGAAGCTTACAAGAAGTGGAAACTTGAACCAATGACTAATAAGCTGTGATTCTCTGATTTAACTTCAGTTTACATATGTAAGCAGTAAACAGGACCATCAAAATCCTGAGGGAAGAGATTGCTAAAATACCAATTGTTGTTACCTGCAAATACCAATGGGGTGAGGGAAGGGAAGTGCTCAGAGTTTCCTTCACCATCACATTCCATGCTGCCTTCTCCAAAGCTTGAATAAATTGTACTTTGGTGAGTAACCTACAGTCTGTATCAAAGGTTCACTAGACTATAAAGAAAGAGCCAGAAAACGCCATGTTACCTTTCTCACCTAAGGCAACAAAGCAACCAGCACTTTTGGGGCTTCTGGAGGAGATCCTGACTGGGGGGCAGCTTCCATCTTATGGAAAGACTGAGAAAAGCCATCTTGAAGACAGCCTGTACCTTACTAGATTGTTTTAGGAAAAAATTTAAAAACTGCAAATAATCTAGTAGCACTTTAAAGACTAACAAAACATGTAGATGATATCATGAGCTTTCATGGGCAAAACCTATGAAAGCTCATGATACCATCTACGTGTTTGTTAGTCTAGTAGCACGTTAAAGACTATTTTTTGTTGTTTTAAAAATTTTCCTGTTACAGACTAACTCAGCTACCCTTCTGAAGTTTTAGATTTTTTTAGTTTTTGAGCTGCAAGTTTTCAGTTTTATTTGAGTGTGACCATTTCAACTTTGTCTTAAACTTGCTTAAGTCCCTCTTTTATTTTGTTAACAAAACTTGTTCTACTTTTGATCTTTACCAACAAGGCTGTGTTTGAATGCAAGTGCTAGTTAACTCCAGTTAATGTGGCAAACTGTTCTGTTGTCTCTTTAAAGAAGCAAATGGATCATATTCTTTTGAATTCAAGAGAGGGCTGGACACTATAGAGTACATAAATATGGACAGTTCAGTTTGGGGTGTGTGCTGGGATCAGGGTGGGACTGCATACAGAACATAAAGTGTATGCTGGCTGCTTGCTGCTTACATGTCCCAGGTAAGGAGTCACGAACAGCAGAAGCATTTTGGGGCAGGCAGGGTTACACAGTCTGACTGGTTTGAATTGCACCTTAGAACATGACCCAGCACTGTTTCTCTTTGGAGACTGGATGCATACCAAGGCCAAACTTTTCAAATGTGTTGGCTTAAAATTAAGGTCCTAAATCCTTTTTTGGGAACCTAAACTAAAGCAGCTCCAGGGTGCTGTACCCCCTTAGTTCCCTTCCCAGCAAGGGCTTAGCCCCTTTGGAAAAGCTGGCTCTTGTTTTTCAAAGCTTCCTCTTGCTGCTGCTTCCCTCCCCTGGGCAGGAAGCCCAGGAGCCCCAAAACCTTCTCAGCAAACACCAGCTCTTCCTTATGTTCCCACTTCCAACTATTCTTCTCAGTACAGCCTCCCAACTCCTGTCACGCATGAGGAGAGCTCTCCTCCTGCATTCCCCCTTCACCCCATGCTACTTACGCTGACTGCCCTCCCCCCCCGAAGGCATTCAGCATGTTAAAAACCTGTCAACTGGGTCAACGCCTCCTCAAGCACTTCACTGGCTCCTGTCTCATTCTGCATGAAGTGCAAGTTTCTCACCCTGCTTTCTAAGGCTCTGCCTTTGCTCCTCACCCCCGGTGCTCTGCTCACGCTCCATCCCTCGTTCCCTCATTTAGCTCCTCCCATATTCACCTGGCAGCCTTTCTTGTGCCTCTTCCTGAAATAAAATCCCTCTTCCATTCCTCTTCAAGGCCCTCCTGTAAAGGCACTTCTTCAATTGCTCTTGCCATCTTTCTGCCTTTTCTCTCTCTCTCTCTTCTAATCCTGTACAATTAGACAGTTTTATTTTTGGCTGTGTAACATAATCCTACCATGTTAATCCCTGTCCCTTCTTGCCTACCCTCTTTCTTTGTCTATTGTCAGGGTTTTGTGCTGGCCAACGTTGAATCCAACTCTATCCCATGGATAGTTTTGCCATGTTTGGAGTGGTAGCAGGATCTGGCTCTTAGACTGTAAATACCCAACATTTTCAAGCTTGTGTGACTAAAATCAGGCTTCTAAATCCTGATTTTTTTTTTTTCCCCTTCCCAAAGTACCAAGCACCTTCAGCTGCCCTTGGCTTCAAAAGGGTTTGTGGGGTGCTCCCCATTTTTGGAAATCAGGCCAAATGTATGTAGATGATAAAATTGGATCTAGGCACCTAACTGTGTCCTTGTCTGGAAATGCTGAACTAACTTTTCAGAGAAAGGGTTGTCGCTTTTGTTAGTCTCTCTAAATGCCATGCCAAATGATTGTGCGAAAGTTAAGTTCAACAGTAAGGGATTGGGGAAAAGGTAAGAAATATATTTGCCCAACTTCTTCTAGGAGCTGAGTTGCCTCAGGAAAGGCTGTTCCTACAAATCCATTCCCTCATTCAGATGCTGACTGAATGCTGTGCTGACCTAAGAGTTTCTCTGCCCTAGGCCTGTTCTGTTTACATGCCAGAGCCAGGCCTGCTCCTTTTAATCCCAGACCAGGTCTATAACCTGTTGCTGGAACAGGTAAGTCATGAGGCATGAGTTGTGACCAACACATGGACAAAAGTCCATGATATGGAGGCAGCTTTAGTGGCAAACTTCACTTCTACCCATCCCCATCTAGCTTATTTTTCTAGGGAGCTGGCAAAAAGTTACTCTGGCAAAAGTTCACATCTGTCAGGGTTGCTGTAGTCCTGGGAAGAGCACTGTGTACTAGTACAGCCATATAGGCAAAGCCTTCTGAGTCTAGGCCTGGCACCAGTCTGCCATAGCAGTTTATAATTTTATTAGAACGGCAGAAGAGTTCCTCATGATACTCTGTTAAAGCCATTGCTTCTATTCTCTTTTTTTCTTCAAACTGTCACAAAAAAATGCCAGAAAAACAATCCAAAGTGCTTTTGAAGAGGAAAGGTACAATCGTGATACACAGCTCTGAGCCCAGATGCACTGTGGCCTCACGCTACAGTGGCAGGTGGTGCTAAGCTAGGCTTCTTTATCAAACAGGAACTTGTCGATCCCCTTCTCTTCGCACAAAATGTCCCACGAGACAAAGTCCTCTCTTTCCAGCTTTTCTTTTAAAGAGCTGTCAGTGCCGTATAGTTCACCTGCATCTGTAATGGTGTGAGGGAGCTAGAAACTCTTCCCATTAGTTTATTTCATTGCAAATATTTTTTTGTTGTGAAACAAAAGGGATTGAGAAAAGGGCAGTTATGGGAAAACACAGTGTGGGACAATAAATCTGGGGCAGGGAAAAAACACACCAATTACTGCAGCTTGCACATGCATCTGCTAGATGAAACCAGTTTTACTGGCAGTTGCCCAAGGACAAACACCAGAGGGCTGTTGACTTCATGTTGCCCTTTGGTGGTGTGCCCAGGTAAGCTAGATTTTTATAAATGGATGCCTGGCATCAGGAGAAAAAAAAGATTCTACTCTTGAATGCCAGTTTTGTATCCTTGTGTTCTTCTTGCATCAATTAAACATGCCTTTGTCTGGTTCTGCCTGCCAGAGCAAGGGTGGTATTCGCTTTCCTCCCAGAACTCCTTAGATTGCTTTCCCGGAGCTTTTACAACAGCAAAAGTTGGCATTTGCCTCTAGCGTGGCAGGGAGCGAGAGAAACCATTTCACTTTCATGCTGTTTTCCCCCTTCTGCCTCTGCAGTCTGCACAGAGAAAGAAAGGTATTTGATGAGTTGGTTGTCTTGGAGAGGTGATGTGCAGGGCCAGTGCTGTTATTAATTTGCAGTGTTTCAACAGCATTGGCTTTCTCCCTAGGACTTAAGTCGAACGAAAGCATTGCTGGGGTTATATAGTGCTGCAGATCTGAATTGTATTCAGTGTTCTTGTCTTTTTTTAAATTACATTAGCTTCTTTTTTTTAAATCTTCAAGACCCAGTGAAGCAGGCTTTATGGCGCAATAATTGCGTATGTTTTGGTTATAAATGTCCTGAGGCAAAGTTAAGATTATTTCATTCAACCATCAAAGTAACACACCTGCTTTTGCTTCAACAAGGAATGTGGCAGGCACATTTTATGCATAATAGCTCATCAATGAGTAGTAAGAGGCCTTGGTTCTACTGAATGGTGCATACATTTATTGCAACATGGGCTGATGACTGGTAAAAACAGATACCATCTGACTGAGAGATGAAGACACACGTGGTTAGATATTATTTAGGGGCCCCCAGCAGGGTGTTTGTCTTCCTATGTGTGTTGCTAAGCACCAGTTGCAAAATACTTGGCTGTTGTAAGATGTATTTTTAAAATGGAGCGAACCTTTTCCCAAAGAGCCAGCCAGGCTATCTTTCTTGAAGGAAAAAAAATCAATTATTTTGTTTATGCTGATAATTTGCACAATTAAAGAGAGCACATTTATTCCATCCCATGCTTTTGGATGGGATTTTTCAAAGGGGCCAGTGCTTTTCAAACAGGCTGTGAAGTTGGCGGGCTGCTCTCTATTTGCTCTTGCTGCATTGATCTGAGCCTTCAGTGGCATGTTTTCTTTGAGAACTTCAGCACCATTTGTTTTTTTTTTTTAATTGCTGCCACAAGTAAAAAATGAAACATTCTTGACTGTATAATGTGAAAACATAGCTTGGCTCATTCAGTAGATCTGTATTAGGTACTAACGTAACCAATTCCTCCTGACAAGCTCTGTCCTGTATTCCTTGCAGGCAAAACTCCCCGGGAAGGTTTGCTTGCATAAAGGGTACAGGTGAAGTGTAACTGCCTAGAGGCGGCAGCAATTTGGCTGGGCTATGGCAGGTTTGTTTTAGCTCCCAAATGAAAGTGTGCAGCCTGTGATTCTTAGGGAACCCCTAGTCTGCCCCACCTAATGTTGTTCTTGAGAGTATGCAGAGGTGCTTTGTTGTTTAGTCTTTGGCCCATGGGAAGAGAGTGGATTTGTGGTCTGAATAATTTTGCATTCCAGCCCCGGTACTGTAAGACAGCTGCCAGGTCATTTTAACAACAGTTGGCCCCAAGATCAGAAGAGGACCTCTGTTCTATGAAATGCCTAAAGGTCCATCAGACACAAGCATGGGCCCTTCTGTCTGTGTCCAGTAGGGGCTGGCAGACCCAAGGCAGCTCTGCATGTTGCAATTGTTCATGCTATCTGCCAAAATCCAGCTTGCATCTTAGGGCGCTGCTGCAAGCACCAGGCATCAAAGCTCAAGCCTATTAGGGACTGAATGCCATGAAAGGAAACGTGCTTGAGGTGCCCATAAGGGGAGTGGTTTAGGGAATCTTACACTCTGCCTCTCCTGTGAAGTATCTCCCCCCCCCCCCAAGCTATCTGGCACACGGACAGTGGCTGCATCAGTTCTGAACACAGGCTTGATACTTCTTACGATAAACGCTGCAAGCTGCTGGCAGAAACGAGATTCTCCTTGAGCAGCTTTAACTCGGGCACTCACTCCTTACCCTGGACCAAACTATGAACCTATTGACTGCCAGGCCATGCTGTAAAATCAAAGCTCCCTGGAAGAGGGGAGAAGAGCCAGGGCTGCCATGGGGTAGGATAAGGAGCAGTGTCCTATCGCCTCTCCCAGCCCCCTTTGGCTCAGCATGGGAGCTAGGGCAAAACTGCTGCTTTTCTAAGGGCTCAAGTCTGTTTTAAATACTTGTCCAAGGCACCTAGAGCCATGGTGGGCACCTCATAGCATTTTGCACAAATAAAATAAATGCTCCTAGCATTAAATTACAGCTCTCGGAGCCACATGAGTGTGGCAGAGCAGACGTAGGACCCACGCGGTGGCACTGTATCCAGCGTGTGGCAGAAGCTATCGGAATGTGTCTGGGGATGATGGGCTGGGCTGAGGCCGGGAATGGAGGTGCATGATCAGTCATGATAGTTGGTACACCTGTGCCAGGGGAGGGGGAGACAGGTGTACTATGTGGCTGCCCCCGATGGGTCCTTTTGGCATTTGCATCTCTCATAATTCTTTCCCTGCCCCTCAGATTTGAATGGCACTCAATATGCCACCTCTGGTTCCCTTTCTGCTCTTCATTCTGTAGGGGTCAGTCTCTGCAGAAGATGACTAGATGTCCCTTTCTTAAGGGGACAGTCAAATATTGAAGTCCTGCTGCAGGTGTCCGGACTTTTTTCTTAAAAACGGGTAAATTGTCCAGTATTTTCTGTCTCAATGAGCTCAGCCCTGGCAGGTCCTGCTACTGACCAGAGAGCTACTCTCCAGGGCCCTGCCCAGGGGCTGTTTGGTGGTGCCAAGTTGTAGCACATGGGGCCAGCCACTCCCCCTTCTGGTCTGTCAGTGCTGCCCTGCTGCATATCTGTTCTCAGCCAGCAGGCAGCCTCGCCGCCCCACTGCATGTTCAGCTGGCACTAGCTGCATGCTGCTGTAGCTGGTGAGTGTGGGCAGGTGCCAGGGGATGGCTAGTTAAGGGTTGCCTCTGCTGCACACCCATCAGCTCATTTCTTGCTTCCCATCTTGCTGTCCTCTAGCTGCTCTGCTCCTCCCCCCCCCCTTCTCTTCCTCAATATCTCCCCCAGGGGATAGTCTCAATTTTCTCAATTTATGACTAGGGGGCAGTGCCCCCTGCTCTCCCCCGGCTGCTGGGGAGGGCCAGGCCGAGGTGTGGTAGCTGTGGCCTGACTCCTTCTGCACTGCGAGGCCAGGTCAGCCCGAGCTCCTCTTCCCTCTTGCTGGTGGCAGGGGAGGGGGCCAAGGCCATGCCAGCCCTGGCTCTCTCCCCCATCTGCTGTGGGGGAGTGGGGGCTCAGCCCAGGCCTCACCTGGCCTGGCTTTCTCCCCCTGGCTGTCGGGGGGGGAGAGGAGCTGGGCTGAGACGGGGCCAAATGTTGGAAAAAAATCCTCTTTTGGAACATCCCTTCTTCCTCATAAAACAATGTTCATGGAGATGCTGAAAAAACATGTCTGCTTTTCCGAAATTTTTTCTGGAAAAGCAGATGCGGCAGAGCTTTTCTGGGACACCTCTGGTGTCCCAGAAAAGCTTTGTAGTCTAGATGTACCCATAGTGACAACCAGGAGCTACCTCAGAGACACCCACAACCCATCAAAATGTAAGGGCTGTATGGTCAGGCCTCCAGCTTCCAGCACCTATGCCTGGTGCCTAGGGAATGATGATACTTTGGATTGTGAGGGCTTGGGACAAGGCTTTTTCAGCTCTATACCATCATACCCTGCTGAGCTATGATTCTGAGGAGAATCTTCTGAACCCCACCTGCCACATCCAAGTCTTATGAGAATCCCTGAGGACTGTTCCCCTTTTTTCCCCCTCAGTGGGCTTTCTGGAATCACTGGGGTTACCTTGGTGAGCATTTTTATAGGTACCAGTCAGAAGCAGACACTCCCACCCCCATGCATGGACACTGCATAACTCAGGAACTGACTGATCAGCTTTTAGCAGCTCCTGATTGCTCTCTAATATCTAATGCTCCTTCAGCACTGGGAGGCCCTGAAGAAAAGCAGGACCTACAGATAGACGGAAACTCACCGGTATCAGTGAAGTCCCCTTGTTAGCAATGTTCCCCTCCCCCTCTTTATGCTGACAACTTTCTGGGCCTTCTAACAAGTCATGCACTGCCTGGCCGAATCCCTCTAGATCCTGTAAGAAGAGATCCATGAATCTCAGTGCTCCATGGTGTACACACTAAATATCATCCCTTAAGAGCAACTAGCCAGACCATGCAAGCAGGCAACAATAGCGATTTGATGCTTGAGATGACAAACACCTACCACTCTCCTATCGCCCGGTAAGTAAGCAAATAAGTATAATGTTCCAGACAAGGGAATGGAGCATTTTTCTTTCCTCTTTGTGTTACCTCGGGGTGGGCCTGGCTCATGAAAGAAATCAACAAACCCTCTCCCAGAGTCCAGCTGCTTAGCCCTCCTGGGCAAAAAAAGCACCTCTTCTACCACTCTTCAATTTTGGGTGGCAAACTACCAAACGCTGCTGGCAAAATAGTGTTTTAACTCCTACTCTAAGTTCACACATTTTACTGAACATCTGCCAGAGGGGGAGGGAATAATTCCAAGTCCTCATTTTGGAGGGTTCAGTGGTAGCTAACCCCCCCCCAAGGATTCCTTCAGTGCCACAGACATGGCTTCTACAGCTGGGCTATGCAGAGAGCATTCTGGTTGCTGCAGTCTTCTGGTTGCTGGCGAGACATGCAGAATGCTGCTGGAAACCTTTCCTTTGGAAGTCTAACACAGACTCCTCCCTCCAACACTTTGAAGGAGTCAAGCATGATCTTACAGCAGCTGCTCTCAGGCCATAGCCTGAGGGCTACATGTGGCCCAGTTAGCACATAGAGGCAGCCCAGCTTAGCTGTGTGCTAAAGGTCACAGCTTCCAGGCTTTCTGCTGGCCACATATGGTGGGTTCCAGGCTGCCTGGCCTCCAGACATCCTCCC
The DNA here is from genome assembly GCA_032595735.1 of Pelochelys cantorii. Lineage (NCBI taxonomy): Eukaryota > Metazoa > Chordata > Testudines > Trionychidae > Pelochelys > Pelochelys cantorii. Next base: position 77,941,745 of record CM064327.1, read on the forward strand.
TGTACACTGCAGGCTATTGGGGGCAGGGTGTGAGGCTCTGTAAGCTGCTCCCAGCCTGCAGCACACACCTCTACCCCCACGCACACACAGTCTGCAGGCTCTCCAGGGGGGAGAAGGCTCCAGATTTGGGGCAGGGAGGTTACTTACCCTGGCTGGAGGCAGGCAAGATAGTGGAACCCCAGCCCTGCTGGCCACTCTCTTGTTGCTGCAGCTGCTGCCCTGTGGCCACTCTCAGTAGTGCATTTCCTCTCCATGCCAGGCCCTTGTCCCCCTCCACTTGCTGCCCCTCCCTTTCCACGTTATAGAACAGGGATGGCCACTCCAAGAATTTGGTAAGTGGTCGAGGGTCGCATGCTTCCATGATATTAATGGAGGAGGTGCGGGGGTCTGAGATGGGGGTTGGGTGCAGAAGGGAGTCTGGGGTAAGGGACGGGGGTGTGGGAGGGCATTTGTTTGAAGGAGGGGAGTGTGACCTGGGGCAGGGAACTGGGCTCCAGGAGGTGGTGCAGGGCGTGGGGGGGAGTGTGATCTGGTGTAGGGGTGCAGGGCTTTGGATTGTGACCTGGAACAAGGGATTGGGAGGCAGGGTCTGAGAGGGATATGGATACAGGCGAGGATTCTGCCCTGGGGTAGGAGAGGAGTACAGGGTCTGGGAGCGGGTGCAGGGATTTGGGCTGGGACCAGAGAGAGCAGATTGCAGTGCGAAGTCTGGGAGAGGGTTGTAACCTGTGCAGGGGTGTAGGAGGAGATGCAGTGTCTGGGAAGATGTATGGAAGCTGGAACAGGGGTGCAGAAGGTTTGGGTTACATGGAGTAGGAGGTCAGGTGGGGGGGGGCAGAGGGTTGGAGGAAGGAGGAGCTTGGGGGTGCCAGAGGCAGGCTCTGGCTAGGACACCTTATGTGGGTGACTCCCAGCCAGCATGTTTCTCAACCAGGGTCCCTGCCATCCATGCCCTTGTACTGCTCGAGCAGCCACAGGGGTCATGTTTGCTGTTGTGAACACTGTGAGATGAGGCAGGAGGAGCACTTCACATGCTGCCTGTCTGGCAAACAAACAGGTAGCTGCTATTGGCTGAAACCTGGCCAATGGGAGCTACTGGGGATGGGACTAGTGGCAGAAGCCTCTTGCTGCCTCCCCCGAGCTCTCCGCATTCAGAGATGCACATGGCCCCACAGCTGGCTTTTCTGAGGGCTGAGCGGGGGTGAGCCTAGGCCTGTTACAAAATCTAGTCCCATTCCTGCCACTTCCCGTTTTTTGGACACAGCCAAACCTTGACCTTGGTTTAAGAGGAAATGTGGTAGTCCTACCTCTTATGATTTAAGGGGAGGTCTTGAACAAGTGGACTCACAGACAGATACACTAATAGATAGAGAGAGATTATTGGAATGAAAAGAAATATAGTGGCATTTTGTTTACATTAGCAGTCAGGTGTTCAAAATCCAGGCTTTACTAATACTTGACCACTAATAGTCCACAATAAATACACTATCTTACTCTTACAAGAACTTGTGTTTCTCCTTTTACAAGCTTGTTAAAGCCGCTTATCAAATTTTTCAAGCCTAGCACAATTCAAATTCCTCCTAGGCACAGCGTCTTGGGGCTCACAGCTCGTAAGACAGCAGAACAGCTGTTGTGTATTGCTGACCAGCCTTCCCTAAGCAGCAAGCAACACTGACTCAGTGTATGACTGGCCAAAACAAGGCTGATGAGCATGACAGAACAGCCAGGCCCCACACCCCAGGCAGCAAACCAAGGCGGCACTCTTTTGAAGTTATGTCAAAACACATTTTAGCTGCATTTACATGCGCACCACTGCGCCACAAAAATAATAAACCTAACTTCTGACATAACAATGATGAAGCACTGTTCTGCAAGTACAATATTTGATATTCTTGCTTATAAGAGATAATATATTAATATTAGGGATGTAAAAGTGTAAACTGATACTTATTGGTTAATGGTATCGGTTACACTCAGTCTCCTGGGAAGGCAGCTTTGCTGCAGTAGGGTGGCAAAGCCTCCGCCCTGGGAGCCAGGCCACCAAAGGCTGGTGGTCTCACTTCTGGGGAGGCTTTGTTGCCGGCTCTGAAGTATAAAGGTAGCTTCATACTGCAGTGCCTGCAGCATGGGGAGCCATGTAACCACAGCGCTTTTCAGCCATTATGCAGTTACCCTATTATACAATTTTTAATATCCCTATTTAATATTGTGTTTGGAAACAGACGGTGATGCCCCTTAAAGGCTGGTGCCCTAGGCAACCACTTAGTTTGCCTATATGGTCTGGCCAGCACTGCTTAAATGTAATGTAGATGGCAACTGGCAAGCAGTGTAGGCCATAATACTTAATATATACCATTCTATCTCCTGCACTAACTGGACTGCTCAAAGGGCTCTAACCTCATCCTAGAATATGTCTATGCATGCTGTCAGGCATCAAAGACAAGGATACCCAGACCACGGGGACTATGGTGCTACCCATTCTAGAATCCCCCCCCCCTTTGCACATTACAAATCAATGCCCTTCAGCCTGTCCATTTTGCACATGCCTTGAGGGTAGCACTAAAATGAGGTGTCCCTCAAACAAAGTTTAGAAAGGAGACCTGGCTTGGGGCATGATAGTTCTGTGAGCATTTGGACACAATCACACACGATTTGGTTGATTTGGATGGTGGTTACAGGGGGGGGGGGGGGGAGCAAGAGTGTCAGACACAGCGGTTTACTGTTTTATTGCAAACTATAGTGGCTAAGTTTGTCAGATAAGGTGTCTCTGAGTGGCAGAACCTAGCTAGAGAGGAAGCTGGTTGGGTTTGCCTGGAGAGGTGTGTGTGGGGGGGGCCCCTAAGTTTTTCCAGTGGTCCCATCTACCACAAAGTAAACCAAAATTAAAATGTACTCAATTTTTTTTAAACAAACACACACACACAAAACCATTACCTTTGTGTAGTTAACAAGTAGAGGGATTGGAGTGACAGGGTGCGGTTAGTTTGGGGTTCCCCCCCCCCCCTTTGGCCAGTGGCAAAATTTCCGCCAGTAACTAATGAATGTTCAGCAAGCACATTCCATCTATAGAGCCTTTTACATTATATTAACAGCAGGGCCTCAGGCCTGTGCACTCACACTACTAGCCCTAGAGGCTGCATCGAGACTGGCCGCTTGAATTTGCGCAAGAACACTGACGATATAATGTAAGATTGTCAGTGTTCTTGCGCAAATACTATGATGCTCCCGCTCAGGGATAAGCCCTCTTGCGCAAGAGGGCCAGTGTAGACAGGGAAGAATTGTTTTGCGCAAAAAAGCCCCGATAGCAAAAATGGCGATCGGGCCTTTCTTGCGCAAAAATCGCATCTTGACTGGCCACAGATGCTTTTGCGCAAAAGCACTTTTTGTGCAAAGGCACCTGTGCCAATCTAGACACTCTTTTGAGGAAATGCTTTTAAAAGAAAAACTTTTCCGTTAAAAGCATTTCCGCAAAAATCATGCCAGTCTAGACGCAGCCATAAAGTTTAATGGGGGGGGGGGGCCATGTGTGGTTTCATTTTTGTTGCATGCATGGAAAAGGGGCAGCAGCAGGCACAACACATGCATGTCATCACACTAATCCCACTCCAACCCACAGTGCAAACAAATTAGCCAGCTGTCCATGGCTGAACATAGGTACTAGTAACAGCAGCCAACTTTAGTTTGAACTTTAAGGCCCATTAACTAACCGCGGGCGCATCATCAGCTGATCCAGGAAGTCATAGCATGTCACCTAATGCTGCATAATGTTAGAGATGAAAGATTGGCTACAGTTGCAATAGGCTCATGCTTTGGCATATGGTGGTCATTTCCTGTCCTACTTTGTGATTCTATCACGACTACTAGCTGGTTGATGGTGGGGATTGGGCACAGAACACTAAAGTGGGCCATGAGCTGTTCCCCAAAGCAAGGCCTGCTCCCATGCTTGGAGGGAGTAGCTGTGTCTATGCGATACTGAAGCAGGAAGCAGCATGCACCCAAACCCACAGCAGCTGAGGTGAATCCTCCATCTGTCAAAGCCAAAAAAAAAATGGGTGTGGACCCTGCTGTTGATGCAAACACTCCCTTAGCGCTTGCTTGTTCCAATTGTTGGCAGAGCCTGGCAGGTTCACAGTGGAAAAAAAATGTATGCACCCCTCTGCTACAGCTGAACAGTGGAGAGCAGACATGTGCCTGCACACAGGAACGTGCAGCAATGAAAGCAGGTGGTGGGTGAGCAGAAAGCTGACACAGCCAGCCCATGGGTGCCCTTGCCCCTATAGGTACATCTTACTGCTGGTGGGATGCTGTTCCTCCTCTCCCAGTGGACTCCAGCTGGGGAAGGGCTGCTGGTAAAATGAAAACTAGGGTGTTTTACTGGCCCATTCCTCTGGAGCAGCAGTGGCTTCAACAAGTAGCTGGCATCTGCAACTTCCCCCAGGGAAATGCCTGGGGCAGACATTGCCCTCTCTCAGCACACCAAGGATTTTGCTAGCATGGTCAGCCATGAAGGCAATTCACTTGCTCCAATGGCACACCCGTCAAGTACTGTGAGTAGCCCAACAGTGCTTTTCAAAGGGGCAAAGCACTTGGCTGAACTAACCAGGGAGGGTGGCAGGGAGGCGGGGTGGGGGGGGGGGGGGGTGTCACAGCTGGCCCCGCCATACATGGGACACCACAAGAAAGCTCAAGTAGTGACAAGCCTGTTGCAGAAACAGCCAGCTAAGAATCAGATGGCAGGAGTTGTACGACGATGGGGTTGGGGTACGCCCTATACCTTGTTTTGCATGCTCATAGCGAATCACAGAACACTAGAAGGGACCTTGCGAGGCCATCGCGTCCAGGCCCCTGCCCGCACAGCCAGTAGGTTGCTAATGACCAACCAAAACTATGACCCCACACCCTGGTTGAGTCAGCCCATCTGTCTGACCACAGGGCAGGTACACCATGGCACGTCCTGGCAACACGTGCTGCAGGAGCTGGCTGTGCTGTGAAAATGGGGCCATTAGATTGTGTGTGTGGCTCAGTGCACTGGGTGTGGCAATACGTCCCTCTTCCCTGTTGCATAGCCTGTGCTCCCCTCCTGGCTAGTAGCTAGGAGAAGGGAGCAGAGTCTCATGCCTAAGCTCCTGCAGTGGGCTGACACACTCTGGGTGAGAGATTTCATCTTGCTGAAAACCTTGGGGGATGAGTAATGTGTGTCCCATCCCCACCAGCTAGGAGTAGCTTGAGAACAAGGACAGAGAAAAGAGATTCACGGGAGGGCGCTTTTGAGGTGTGGCAGTGCCTGTCAACAGCTCCCAGGGAGGAGGTGCTAGGTGAGGGCTCTAGCTGCATCAGTTGTGTTGGTCTTGTTAGCCAACACAGTCTCACCTCAACCCTTAGGCAAGCCTCAGGCTACCAAACATTTGTCTTTTGCTCCTTAATAGAAATGCTACATCTTCTGTGTAGGGCTTTGCAAGTGAGACTGGCTCCCCCCTTCAAGCCCTCCTTCGACTACGGTTGGCTCTGGCTGAGGGTGTATGTAATTACTTAGTTGTCCTTTTTCATTGATACAATCAACTTACTTGCAGGCCAAACTGCCATTGGGTTGGTGCGTGATTCTTGAGGCCAGAAAACTCCCACAGCTGTTTGCTATGCTGAAGGAGTAGGTGTTTAATGCCAGGCTTGACACTAGAACAGCACTGGATTAGTCACCCTGCATCAGCAGAGAGGCAGGGGTGTCCCCAAACGCAATAGCTTCTCCTAACAATAGTGTATGCTCCCAAAGCTGACCAAGGAGCCTTCCTAAGGGGCCAACCACTCCCACCCTGCTTCCCCACAACACATTGCTGTGCAAACAGAATAAAATAGCCAGTTGCTACCCCCATGGATCTTAGTGTAACTACAAGACACCCATTAGCTACAAGCAGTCTGACAGGGGAGTACAAGCAGCTTCAGCTTTTCCTCTGTCACAGCACAGAAGTTGTAACATGCCTCGGTTAGATTCAACATTCTTCAGCAAAGAAGAAAGCTTGGAAAGTCCTCTAGGCCCATCCCCTGCACCCACGGCAGGACTAATTATCTAGAGCAGGGGCTCTCCACCTTTTCCTTTGCAAGGCCCTCCCAACCGCAGCCCACCCATGCCACAGTTACTGGCTTTCAGCATACAAAAGCCAGGGCTGGCAGTAGGGGTAATAAGGAGGAAAATTGCCTGGAAGTCTATGCAAAGCCAAGTTGTTCAGGCTTTGGCTTCAGTCCCAGGTAGCAGGGCTCAAGACCCCAGGTTTCAGGAAGGAAGAATGTTCTTCCCTTGACTTCCTACAGTGTAGACAATGCCAAGTTAAGCTACTTCAACTTCAGCTACACAATTAATGTAGCTGAAGTTGTGTATCTTAATTCGCTTTGTCCTGTAGTGTAGACATACCCCATCATGGCAGATTTTTTACAGGAGGTTACGCTAAACATCCAACCTAAACTGCTCTTGCTGAAATTGAAGCCCATAGCTTCTTGTCTTCCCCTCAGAGGTGAAGGGGAACAATTTTTCTCCCTCATCCTCAAAGCAGCCTTTCAGGTACTGTTATGTCCCTCTCAGGCTTTCCTTCTCTAGACTAAACAAACCCAATTTTTTCAGTCTCTCCTCACAGTCACAGGCAATGTTTTTGAGAACTTTAATTTTTTATTGCCCTTCTCAGGACTTCCTCCAGTTTGTCCACATCTTTCCTGAAATGTGGCAACCAGAACTAAACACACTACTCCAGATGAGAGCTAATCAGCATGGAGTAGACCAGAAGAATTACTGCTCCAGTCTTGTTTATAAGACACGTGGCTAATACATCCCTGAACATTGCTTGCTTTTTTTTAATCCTACACTACTGACTTGGATTTAGCTTGTTATCCACAATGAATCCCAGTTGCCTTTCTAGGCAGTCACGTCCCATTTTTATTTGTGCACTGGGGCTTACTGTAGAAGTTGGGCTGGTGCCATGAGAGGGTCAGGGTCTCAAGAGCTCAGAATTGAGCCCCACACATCTAGTTTGAGCTCTGCATCCTAAGCCCAGGAGCAGAAGCCTGTTGAGATTAGATTCTAAAACTCAGTGCCTGGATTTTTTTTTTAATTGCAGTGTAGCCATAGCTAGAGCTACTAAGATTTGCCTGGTCTTAGGTTCCTTGCCCAGCCAGACCAGCACCCACTCACTTGAGACTGAGTGGCTGAAAGGGCAGCTGCACTACAAGCTCCTCTCAGGGCAGCCAGTGAGGTTTTTCCAACTCCACAACTGCCCTTTGATCATTAGGGGCGGGCTCCTCCCTTCCCCGTTGAATTATTAACATTGTACCTCAATGCAGGCTCATGGGAAAAGGAGCACTTCGGCTTCCTCTTTTCAGTGAAATGGGGGAATTGAGGGGCCATTCCAACATAAGGCAGGCAAAGGCTCATGTCCTCATTCTCCCTGGCGTTAATGGGGACAGAGAGAAGCTCTACCTGGGGCAGGTACTTTGCCTAGAGGTAGGGCTCTAACCCTCAACTTAGAGTTCTCATCTCAGCCTCTCGCCCATTTAAGTACACACAGTGGAACAACTACAGCCAGAGCGATTGAGAGAACTGTCTCCACATATACCATAGCTCTGGGCTGACAGCATTCACAGCCCTGCTCTTCCTTAGACAAGCCTCCTAAACCACTCCCTGAAGAAGCCCACTTTGAGGGAGGCGAAATATCATCATCCCTGATTAGAGTCCAGAGGAAAGGGAGACAAACTATTCCTAGCCGAATGGTTTAAAAACCAGCAGCATACAGCCCTGGCTGTTCTCCACCTGTTTAGCTCCTGCTGTAGCCAGTGTCACCCTGCAGAAGCTAGAATGCTCACATGAATTTCAGGCCTACCTAGGGGAAACCCCAGCTGGCTGCTCTTCCCTAAGAAGTGAGGCGGCCACTCAATCAGGACTACTACAGGAAACAAGCAGTGCTCACCTATGCCTCAGGCAGAAGGGAAAGGAGGAAAAATCCCAGCACTACTGCTACCAACACACCCTGCAACCCCAGGCCTGGGAAAAGAAGGGTGGGGTGGAATTATCCTCCCAGGTTTGGGAAAGAGAAGCAAAGAATTCCCAGGGCTGGAGGGAGGCAAAGGTAGGATTAGAGGTGGTAACAAGATAGATTTTTAGAACTGGGAAAGGAGCAGGCATCATTTTATACACATCTGATGAAAATGAGATCCCTGCAAGTCCCAAAATCATTTTACTCCATAAATTCAGGAGATTTGCCACATGGGACAGGGATGCAAAAGGGAAATTTAAAAATTAAAAGATGGACCATACACTGGAGTCTTAAAGTTTCATGCTTATTGGGATAGGATTTGGGGGTGAGTGTTTTGAATATTTGGTAATGTTAACACTGCAGCTCAGGGGTCTCCCATCTACCTACCCTCCCTTCCAGAAGCCATGAAGATTTTTCTGCGCTTTCCCACCTGCTAGGTAACAGGGCTATGCTTGCACAGCAAAGGTAAGGTTAGGCAATAATTCCTTTATTGGCCCTAGGCACCCTAGGACAGAACTCCCATTGCCTGCAATGCAGCCTCTGGGGTGTAGCCAGCAGCTGGGAGTTCTAATGACTGAAAGATCTCAGAGCTATAGGTTATGAACCTGAAACACCAGTTATACCATGAGCAAGTATGGGTAAGCCACTTCCAAGTCAGTAGAAACCAGAAAGTGTCCTCACTTCTGCCTGCTACAGTGCATCACTGAGTTTTTGATGCAATACTGTACGACTGGTCCTGTCTAGATCCAAAGACCCTCTCCCCCCTACACTCTCCCCTACACTCTAAGGGAACAGTAGTGTCCAACTTTTTCAAGTTGAAGGTCCAAATTTTTTTTTCTATAAAGGAGATAGGGCCAGGTGCTACAGTTGGAAGAGAAGCTGGGCCGTTTGCCCAGTTACACCACTCAGATGACAAAAGAAGGGGAAATCTGCTATCCCAGTAAACCTCTCTCTACCTATGCTCTTGGCATTTCTACTGCCTTGGAAAAGGTTGTGAAACTCAAAACTGCCCTGCAGCTATTCTAGGCTAGTTATTACATCCCACTCTCACTGAGTATGCTGGTTTTATACAAGGGCCTAGTGCTATTGACAATCTCAGTTCAGGGCCTTCCAGCTGGACCCACCTGAGTGGCAGGAGACATTAGAAATTCTGACTGGTCATCAGCAGCTGCAGAACAAGTCTCAAGGATTTGACCAGTCCATTCCAGAGACAATCCCTTTCAAAATATCCTCTTCAAACCCTCCATTCTAGGAAACAGGGGTCTACACTGCTTTCAGGTCAGTACACAACTGAAGTTCAAAGGAAGTTAAATATGGGACATGCTGCAGATCTACCTACCCTCCTTCCTCTGCATGTATGGCCACCCAGGGTGCATCTAGACTGCAGGGTTTTTTCTATGGCCACCCAGGGTGCATCTAGACTGCAGGGTTTTTTCAGAAAAACTGCCATTTTTCCAAAAAAAACCCCATTCACTTGCATCCACACTGCTATTGCAGTCTTTCGAAAGAAAATCGAAAAAACACAGGGGTTTTTCCAACATTGGTAAACCTCATTTTACGAGGAAGAATGCTTTTTCCGAAAGAGCTTTTTTGGAAAAAGGCATGTGTGGATGGGGAAGAGGGAGTTCTTTCACAAGAAGAGGAAGGAGGAAAAAGCACAGGTGCCCTGGTGGCCACTCTGTCCATAGTAATCACAGCTTACATGCAAGATAGCGTCCATTCAGTGTGGATACTGTCGAAAAAGCAGATCACTTTTTCAATGCGCTTTGGCAGTGTGGACGCTCTCTTTCGGAAGAAGTTTTTTTGGAAGATCTCTTCTGGAAAAGCTTCTTTCAAAAGAAGCCTGCAGTCTAAACGTACCCCCAGTGTCTGGATCAGGCAACATTGACCCAAGGGAAAAAATGGGGGCAGGGGAAAGAGGGAAAAGGGATGGGGGAACAGAGTTGATACTTTATCCTTGCACTGAAAACACAGTAGAAGCTCAGAGTTACAAACACCTCAGGAGTGGAGGTTGGTCATAACGCTGAAATGTTCAGAACTCTGAACAAAATGTCATGGTGGTTCTTTGAAAAGTTGACAACTGAACATTGACTTAATACTGCTGAAACTTTACTATGCAGAAAAAAAAATTATGCTTTTAACCACTTTAATTTAAATGAAACAAGCAGAGAAAGTTTCCTTACCTTGTCAAACCTTAATTCCCCTCCCCCCTTTTTAAAATAGTTTACGTTTAACACAGTACTGCACTTTGTCTCTGCAGATGCCTGATTGCACATTTCCCATTCCACATAAGGTGTGTGATTGACTGGTCAGTTTGTAAATTTGCATCAGTTGATATCACTGAAGTGCAATAGAACTCCAATGGGACATGAAGGAGTCACCAAGATGAAGCCTCAGCAGACTCAAATTTTTGGTGTTCCTCGGGCACTTATTCAGGATGGAACAAGCAGGGCCGGCTCGAGCCATTCCTGCGCCCCGGGGAGCGGGCACGCGATGCATGCGCGGCTCTGCCCCCGGGCGCACGCGCAGCCCTGCCCCCCGGTACGCAGTGCCCCTTACAGCTGCCATCAGGTGCCCCCCATAGGTTGGTGCCCTGGGCAGCTGCCCGGCTAGCCCCCCCCCTTAATCCGGCCCTGGGAACAAGGGAGAGTGTGAAGAACTACAATAGATTTTTTCAGAACCAAGACTCGTGTAGGAAAGGACTGGATAGAATGTGAGGTGGATTGAAAAGTGTGAGGTTTTCACACATTTCTTCCTCTGATGAATACCAACCAGTCTGTTAGTCTGAAAGAATTCTAGAGGAGACATACTGGTGCCAGAATGCAAGAGAACATACTTCAATAAAAGCAAATTGACTTGAAACAGAGCAAAGAGCAGCTCTAGCTAATTATTTTCCTTCCTTCGAATTATGCCTTTACTTTTACTACTGTCCTCCTTGATCATTCCAAAATGATCAAATGTTTTTCAAAAGAGTATCTTCCCTGCACAATTCAGCATACTGTGTAGAAGTAACAACTCAACTGTTTTAAAAAGTTACCCTCTCCCCAACCAATCACTATTCACAAGGTGTCAAAGGATTTAATGTATAAAAACAAATCTTACACGACTCCCCTTTTTTCTATCTTCTCCCAATTCTTGCTGGCAAATTTATTATTTGACACATTTGGGAATAGCAATAAATCAGTAGTTGCACCAGAGATAATATTTCCTCCAGAAAGATAGTCACTCCACATTTTTCAGGTCTGAGCTGACACTCTCACACAGTATGCATTCATTTATAAAATACACAGCCCTTTCCAACTTCTGGGAATACCAGTAAGGAACCTATACAAACAACTTTAATTATTAAGGCTGTCACACCAAACAACTCAAAACGTAACTGACAGATTTTGGAAGTAAACCAATATGAATTGGCTTTCAGTTACTGAGAAACAGATGATGTGTCAGATTCACTCTAAACAGATTTTAAAACAATTGTGTAAGTCAATGTGCAGGAAATGTAACTATGCAGGAACATAACTGTTTAGAGAGGTACATGAAGTGTTTGTAATGCACATCTGTGTAGGTGATGAATCTAAGCATTAGAAATGAATGGCACTGTATTCTGAATGTTGGAATCATACCATGATCTGGACAACATTTAAGGGGTCAGTTATATGGACATGTAACTCAAAGATGATATAACGTGTGCAAATTCTAGACAAGTAACAAAATATATTATCGTACATTCCCAGTGTTAAGTTAGCAAACTGGTCATCCAACATCCTTCATAAACTGCTAAAGATTACAAAAATAACCCTGAGTTGCATCTCTTTCAGGTATGAAAGTCTTAAAAGTCCAATAAAAGGTTATTGAGATACGCTTCTTTATGTTGGCCTATCCCCTGCCCCAAAATGCATGTATTTAAATTATTTAAGACCTACTTTAAGACAATGGAGAGACAATGGCTTCAGGGCCTCAAGTGTCCATGTGTTTCTACTTTATGAAGGAAATACTAAACAGGCACCAAAAATACTACATTAAATTAATTCCTGTTCAGATTAAAAAAGTTTTTGCTCTTGATATTTTTATATACATTACACACACACACACACACACACACAAATCTAGCACAGATATGAGTTATTATTCCTGAGAATCAATATTTTGCATTTCAACTGTCAATTTGGAGGTTATTTCTATTAAAGAGCACCTTGCTGATTTTGTTCCCTATTTGTGTTTATTGGGAATTTAATTTCTTAGTCATGGTAATCAACCCCATTGATGTATGTACAGGAAGCTCTGTGTTGCTTAATTTGTAATAATTTGAATGGTTAAACTGCAACTCTTACTCATTGAACCATTGCTTTTCAAACATTCTGAAGACTGCGTATTTATGGAGCAAGCTTACCCATTACTTTAATAAAATAATTGCTTTAATGCAGTATGTAAAATAATTTTAAACATCTGGTCAATAAGATACAGTACACAAATATGGAAAAATGCTGCACTTTACATAAAAAGTAAAGCTAAGCATTTAATTACAAAACAATTTTGCCTGATGCCATCAATATCTTGCAAACTACTGCTTCATGGCCAAAGTACTGCTTTGTATATACATATACGCTATATGTACACAAATAATTTAAAGTCATTTACTAGCTTTGTTCACTACTGTCCCAACAGAAAAATATGACATTCAAAACATACTTACTGTATTTGGTAAGTGTCTACAGTGATCTCAGTGACTGATATGTTTAAGTTTAATTTTTCTCCACTTTAGCATGCCAAATAACTGTAGGAAGCCTTTTCTCTAAAGTAATTTCAGCAGGAAGGCATTCAATACACAGTTCCTGCTTTCCCTAGGAGTTGTGTCGGAAAAGCCATGCTATATCATCTGGTGTCATAGGGTCCATGATGCAGTAAGAGGAAGGGATTTTTCCCTTCAAAAAAGGCAGCTTTCACCAGATCTTCCAATGCAGAAAAGAAACTATTCCAATAGTATTAAGAAACTGGAGTCACCTTGACTGAGTGGGAACACCACAACTGGTTAAACTGTTTAGTTTACATTTTTAAGATGATCCCTTGACCCCTAATTCAGCTATTTTGCACATCTCTGATTTAGCATCAGCATCACATCAGTTACATTTACATTCTCAATGAAGCAGTGAAAGCTTTGCACCCTGCAAATGCTACTCTCCCCCTTAAAAAGGGGCTTATTTTCTGACTGTATAGTCCTAGAATGTTTAACATGTTAAACGGCCTTTTCTGCAGAAAGCCAATGCAGGCTTTTATTCAAGAGTTACCTGAACTTCCTGCTAATTAAATGACTAGCAAAGGAAAATACTACATCTAGTTTCTCATTCCTTTTTAAGCTCCCTTTCTCATTCTGGATTTTCAGTAGTTCCAGGTTTCTGCAACACTGAAGCTCATCCTAGCCAAACCATAGCATGTGATCACAGGAGCTTGTGCATTTAGACTCACATTCTAAGTTCCCTGTAAGCTGCCCCACCACTCCCTGCCATGGCCAGAGGGCTCCCCCCACACACAATGGCCAGAGCAGTCCAGCCCAGGCCCAGCCCCAGGATCTGCCATGGCCAGAGCATCCCTCTCCCTAGCTACTCAGCTTTGACTAGAACCGGTCGGGGCTGGGTGCCTGTCCTGCATCCTCAGCCCTGCAGCTGCCATGGCAGGGAAAAGTGATTTTCCCTCCCAGTCCAGGTGTTGCTGCAAGTAGAGAGAGATGGGAAGTAGTCCCAGAGCACCCTCCCTCATCCCAATGCACTCAATCTGGCCCCATCCCAGAACCCACAGCCCTATCCAGAGCCCTAACACTCCGGTATCCCAGCCCTGAGCCCCTCATCACCAGCCCCGCACCAGATCTCGTACCCCCAGCTGGAGCCCTCACACTTCTCCAGCCCAAGCCTCCTCTCACACTCAAAACCCTTTGGCCCCCACTGCCACCACATGAATTTTGTTATGTGCACTCCAATATGAAGGTGATGTGTCACACATTGCCCCCATATGGGTGCACACAAAATTCATTCCACTCGGGGTGGGAAAAATAATTGCTCATCCTCCTCTTGGTTTAGAAGTGATATTATTCCACATCCCTTTGCTTGCTACCTTGTTCCTTGCATTTTAGAAATAGTTACAGCAACTAATTTTAAAGCCAGAAAATGTAAAGATGCTGCGTCAGGTAGGCAATATACTAGCATGACTGATTGCTGGTTCATGATTAGATACATTCATCGGGCTATGAAGTGCCTTGAAATTTGTTTTCCTAAATAAGATTGGCTTACAGGAAGGCTTTACACATAGAACAGCCATTGTAGAGTTTGAAGTACTGAAGCAAGTGACATATCTTGGTACACATCTTAAGTCTTCAGTCTGCAAGAGTTCAATGCATGCAAGTGGGTTAAGTACTCATGTGCAAGGTGTCTTCGGTGTTTTGCAGACTGGCCCCAAATGTGACTGATTAGTTAAAAAGCCCTCCAGGTGCTAAGTTAGGTATTTAATAAAAATTAATCTGTAAACAAAAGTTATCCTTATAACGGATTATTTTCCAGAAATTGGAATCTCAGGACAGTGCAACAATGTTTCAGTGTTTTCTTTGGCAGTAGACAGCAAGAAATGAAATATAAGCTTTGAACCATCACTTGAGAAGAGCACGATACAAGGCTAGAGAATGTTTCATCTCCCTCTCTTGTTCCATGCAGAATATCAAGTCCCTGAGACAGACACGTGTTAGTCTTGGACGAAATAATTGTTTTGTAAGACTAAAACCAGATGATCCAGAAGCAGCTGCATTGCCATTCAAGCCCTAAACAGGCATGGGGAGAAGAGAGAAAAGAGAAAGTTAAAATTAATTATTTTTCAAAATATATACATTAGTTTATTCTGACTGGACTAGACTACTAAAGTCATGCAAAGGCAGACAATATAATCTAGCATGTTGATGATCACCTTTATAGGTGGCTCTGTAGGACAAACCTGCAATCCATAAGTCCCATTTCTACATTTCCTATGACTTAAATTTAATCTTTTGCAAAATAATTAGTCTGCTATTTTAATTGTTATTTCAACAAATGGAAGAAAATATATCACAGTCAACTCTATAATGAATTGCATTTTCACTCCAGCTACAGATCCGTGAGTGCTTGTACAGACAAAAGCCATGCTAGTGGTGAAGACAAATAGCCATCTAATTACACAACTGCATAACTGAGGAAAATTCTGAATTTTCAGTTTGTAAGAAACTGACATTTTAAAATTTGGTTCTGGGCTAATCAGGACCAAAATAAGTTTCTTTAGCATTTGCAACAAAGCAAAGATTCCCTAAAAAATTGTTTTGGACAAACTGATGAAAAACAAGAACCACACACACTGTTCCCTGGCAGCTCCTGAGTGAAATTAAGATCTTTGTCAATTTTGCTGATTATCACCACTGAATAGCAGCAGCTGCTTTTCCAGGGCAGGGAACCTGGAAACACCTGGTCCCCTGAAAATTCAGGCTCCTCTAGCCTACCAGCATGGCTGGGCTGCCACAGGCCAAGGCAATCCAGGTTTCCTAGCATTCC
This sequence comes from Pelochelys cantorii, assembly GCA_032595735.1. Classification (NCBI taxonomy): domain Eukaryota; kingdom Metazoa; phylum Chordata; order Testudines; family Trionychidae; genus Pelochelys; species Pelochelys cantorii. The sequence goes on from CM064327.1 coordinate 77,957,316, forward strand.
CACCAGCCAGCATACCATCAAAAAGAACTTTGTGATTCAACAAAATTCCATCAAACCGGAATCACATTTGCGAAATATTTTGGGTTCACCGAATGAACATCTTTTGTTTTGTCAGGAAGTTTCGTAACTGTTGTACACAAAATAAAGGGTACGTAGGAGAGAGAGAATACCATAGGAATACACTATTTTGGAAAAAGACAGATGAAATCCTCATTCCTTCCCACAACCACAATCAATCTTCAAATGGTGGTCTCCTCACAAACACAGTGGTGCCTGAGAAGGGACTCAAGTATTAACACGTGGTAAACACAGCAAAGAGGAACTGGAACAGTCTAACCATTCACCAGTCTTTACAGTCATTTGTCTAAAAGTGTTTAAAAATAATCCAGGAGATTGTATCATTCAAAGCAAAAAACACACACAGCTAGACCATCTAAACGCTTGAAGGACTTGAACATGCAGTCTATCTGTCTTCCGATCTACAGGTTTATCTGGATATGAAAATCCAATTAGAAGGAAAACAGGGATTAGCTGTCTCATGTTCAGAATGTTAGCATGAGCACATGTACACAGCCATCCCCATTTTGAAACAGAGATTAATTAATAGAAACAAAGGAAGATTACTATGAGCTACACAATTGACTGGCTACTTATCTTGGAGCCAATCTATACTATCCAGCCAGTCTCTTATCACTACTGGAGGCTTTTCGGTAATGAATGCAATTTGTACAAATATAAGCGCTCAGACTTTAACTTCAGCCAGGTGATGCCCACCAGCATCAATGCCACTTGGAGATGGTGTTACTTGGATGCAATCTTCACTGTTGTCAATTCTTACCCTAATAGTCTCGGTGAAACTTTAGCAAAATGGGGCTTCATCACCTTGGCTTAAAAACTGATTAAAAACATATATTAGAAATAAAAGCTAGTACAGGACAGTCTGCGGCAACGAACTGCATATTTATGCCATAAGGAAGACTTTACCTTTTGATACATTTTATTTATAAAATGTAAATGCTTTTTAATGTAGTCTCAGAGATTAGACAAAGATTTGCAGAAAATTAAGCTGTATTTCTTACTAGCACTATGCACAGAATTAAGCACTATTTCATTTATTTTACAGTCATTACTATTAAACTATGAAATGCCATCATTTGAAACTTTCAGTTTGTTAAATGGCTTGGAACAAATGGTTGTGTGGGGGAAGACTGCTGGCCACGTAGCATAAGAGAGGGCACTGCTGGCTGGGTAAGACACAAAAGGGTCACACTTCAAGTTTGTCATATGACAACCCTGAAGGATCCAGGAAAAAGATAGCTCTGCAGTGCAGCTGCTAGCATAGAGTTGAAAAGGAGGTCAATCCAACAGGATGCAGCAGAAGGCTCAAGGCAATGTTATAAATGAAAAACCCCCAGGGATTTTCAGTAACCCAACAGCAATGTCCTTTATAATTCAAAGAACTTCATGGAGGTGAAAACACTCTCTAGATGTGAAGTCTTACCTTTCAAAAAATAAACACACAACTCCTCTCACTCTTATTCATTCCTTTGGAAAAATGGGGCACATATCTCAAATCCCCAATCTCTGTTTGGGAGCTGTCAGTAGCGCAAAATGTTATAAGTGGGAAAGCCAACTTGTCCTGGTTAAAGGAATTTTGCTTTTATCTTTTTGAAAAGAGTTAATTTAGTCTTGAAGTTTGGAGTCCTTGGGAAACATCTCTAGTGCATCCTGCAATGTGGAAATTGCCTTACGAAAGAATAATCAGAAAACCAAACAAGCTTATAATAGACTGTGGTCTATTAAGACAGTAAATTCACACTTCATAAGACAGCTGTTACCTATTATACAAATCTTTATCAATAAGCTATTCAACTACAACATTCTGAGGGCCTTTCAACTGACTGCAAAAACACATCCAAACCAACAGCTACTTCCTCCAAACTCACTTATTAGAAAGTTAAGGCCACTGCAGGTTTATCTGAAAAGAAAAAGATAAAGGCTTAGATTTTTAAAAGGAAATCAGGCAGTACTGCACTCAGCATTGTAACACTAAAATGATTTAGGAGACAATCTCATTTTCAAATGGGATTTAGGCACTTGGTAGAAATCCTGTTGATTGCTAGTGAGATTTTGGGTCTTAAGAGCATAAACACTTAGACTAAATATGATGTAAGACCATATTTCTAAATTATCCTGCTTTTACATGCAATCTGGGTCAGATCACTCACAGATCTGAAGAGGTAACTGTTGGTGCTGCAAAAGGAATGAATCTGGTTGGAGTGACACTTAACACATGATGCTGTGTTGCTTTGAGGCTACAGAATAGACACACCTCCTTTAAAGTACAAGTTAATCACAGAGCACATGCTAGCAAAACCTCAGATGTGTGTTATTCCAGTTCCCTCTTGGTTTGTCCTTCCCCACCTGCAGCAATTTTTTGTCCTTTCATATTTTGTTTCAAACCAGGGAGCAAGTGGGGAAAAATGGAAGCATTTGTACTGACACTTTTTACCTCTAAGGGTATTGCTTTAAAAGCAAACCATCTTTTGAGGTACCAAAAATACAAACCGGCACTCAGTGCTTACAAGTTTGTATTCACACTGTGCACTGAGAACAGCTAATTGCATCAGATGTCTGCATCTGTCAAGAAGAAGAAAAGACTGTTGGCACAATTTACTGCTAATGCCAAATATCTTGAGTCTAGATTACTTGGATTTCTGACACTCAGGGCCATACGTTCAGGTGACACTCCAGGGAAAGTGCTCTTTCTAGTGTAATTCCCAGAAGAGTCCTCTACTTCTTGCTGTGTGGGGGAGAGGATTAAGATGCTTCATCAGGATTGGGGCAAACCCTATATGGGCTGTGTGTGACAATTACTGACCTTCCTTCTTGGCCTTTCCCCTCCCTACTCTAGATGCCTTCATAGTAGCTCCTGCCTCTGCTTTTCAGAGCTTACCTGAAAATAGGTATATCAGCCTACAAGCACCAGCCTGAACTCTAGCGTTAGTTTTCAAACAGGAAGGAATATCCTCATTTGCTGGAGGATTCTCTGCATCTTGGGGTCTTTAAATCATCATTTGAGGACTTCAATATCTGAGATATAGGTGAGAGGATTATTCCAGGAGTGGGTAGGTGAGATTTTGTGGCCTGCATTGTGCAGGGGCTCAGACTAGATGACCATAATGGTCCCTTCTGACCTTAAAGTCTATGAGTCTATGTTCTCCTTCTCATACTCCTTCCACTCATTTTTCTAGAACTACAGGTTGTGCCTCCTAAAACTGGCACACTCATCTGGCAAAACCCCAGATGTTCCTGGATCAGACAGACCAGTAGCCTGCTGACAGGAGGGCTATCCAGAAGTGGGTGGACTGAAGCAGCAGATGGGGCACAGGCTGGTGCTGGGGGCAGCCCTGAGCAGCCTGCAGCAGCTCCCAGCAGCCTGTGGCACTGGGACTGGTACGGGGCAGCACCCGGCAGCACAGAACCGGGCTGGACAGAGCCTTGGGCGGTCCGCGATGTGAAGCCAGAGCCTGGGTAGGAAGTCGAGCCCTCAGCTGTGGGCATCTTATGGGATCAGGGGACCAGAGCCCACAGGCTGCTGCAGGGCCGGCGCCCAAACCCTCAGCAGCCCCCAACCAGCCCACAGCAGTGGGACCAGGGTTGGACCTGCAGCAGCACAGAGCCAGAGCTGAGCCTATGGCAGCCTGTGATGGTGCGGGCTGCTGGAGCCCCCAGGCAGCCCAGCCAGGGCAGGGGAAGCAGGTTAGCTGGAGCTGTGGGTAGGGGGCCCCCTGGAGCTGGCAGCACTGAGGGTTGGGGGCTGACTGACTATGGCAGGGATCCTTCTCTGGTCCAGCAAATTCCCTGGTTTGGGACCAGTCAGGTCCTAAGGGTGCTGGACCAGGAAAGTCCAACCTGTAGTATGCATGTCACAGCAAGATACTTAAGGGGTGTTTCTTTTTCTGGAACACAACAGTTTTTAAAAAGGATATAAAGTCCTTCTATAGGGAATTCCCTCCCATCATCTGTATTACAGTAACAAGTGTCCTACCTAAGGTCAGGGCACCATTCTACTAGGCACCATACATGCACAGCGAAAGGCAAACTAGGCTCTTCAGGGCAGGGCTTAAGACAAAAAGGTGAGAAAGGAAGTAGAGGTACAGACAAGTGAAGTGACTGCCCAAAGTCAAAGCAAGTCAGTAGCAGAACCAGGAGCAGAATGAGGGATTTTTGACTTCCCTACTGTAGAGGTAGGAGACCAGCAGCAGATACAAGGGGTAAAGGATTCCTATTTCCTTATACACAGGGCCTGAAAGCCAGATAGGCCGGAGCAGTGTTTTCAAAGCCCCAAACCCACTCTAACTTCCACTTCTGTGGCTGAATCTGTGGAGAACTTGCTCCACTACAGATATGTTCCAGTTTTTCCCCCAGCTGGCCCCCTGATATTCCCTATACTACCGGAGTGGCACAGGTGAAAAAGGGGTAGAGGGCTATCCAGTTTCTCCAAGAAATCATTAAATTACTGCCTTAGGGCAGCTTTGATGTCACTTCACAAGAACTCTCCAATTGCTAATCTGAAAATGTATCAGTGGGAGAGACCTCATCAAAATAAGCAAGGGACAGACATGTGGCTATATCCATATGCTGGTAACAATTATAGCACAAGGTATCAAAACCCAAGGAAGACAAACTAGCAGACCTAAGAATGAGTGCATTACCCTCCAGAAGGCAGTTATAATTACAGAATTACCACATCCTATATGAAATAGTTTATTAAAATTATGGCTCTTTGTGGATCTTACCTGAAATGAAGACGGGCGCAACATTATATGTAGGCAAAAAGAAGGAAACCACAGAGTCAATGGCCTCCTTAGTAGGGATGTTAGCGTGTAGTCATTCACGATTAACCGATAAGCCTGAGCTCATCTGTTAATCCTAACTACTACCTGCACCCCTCCCCCCTTGCTGCCTCTATCAGAGGCAGCAAGGCGGGGGAGGCGGAAGCCCTTTCCCATGGGGAACTGGCTTTTAAGTTGGCTCTCCCCATGTGCTAGCTCCCAGGGAGCCACCTCCCCCACCCCTGCCCCTGCCTCCCACAGATATAGAGGCAGCAGTGCATGGGTGATGAGGGGCAGGCGGCTCCCTGCACATACCGGCTCCCACAGAGCCACCTGCCTCTATCAGAAGTAGCAGTGGGGGAGGGGCAGGTGGGAGCCAGCTTTAAAGCCAACTCCCCCTGAGCACCAGCTCCCACCTGCCCCCTGTGTATAAACGTGTAACCACCGAAAAATTCAGCAGTTACACCTTTACAAAAATTAACGTTTGCCAACACCCCTCCTACTTATTCTTTGTAACTATAGTTAAAGAATTGTGGGACGGGTAGGGATCTTATCTAGTTCAGTCCCCTGCCCGCAACGCAGGACTAAGTAATCATTTGCCCATTCCTGAAAGGTGTTTTTGGTCTAACCTGTCCTTTAAGACCTTTCAGTGACAGATTCCACAACTTCCCTAGGCAATTTGTTCTAGTGCTTATCTAGCCTAACGAAGTTATTCCTAATATCTAACAAGTCTCCTTTGCTACAATTTAAGCCCATTGCTTCTTGTCCTATCCTCAGAGGCAGAGTTCAATTTTTCACCCTTCTCCTTGTACTAACCTTTTGTGTATTTGAAAAGGTATGTCCTCCCTCAGTCTTCTCTTCTCTAGACTAAACAAACCCAATTATTTTTATCTTTGCTCGTAGGCTGCATTTTCTAGACCTGTAATCATTGTTGTGCTCTTATCTTGACTTTCTCCAGTTTGTCACCTCTTTCCTGAAATGCAATGCTCAAAACAATACTTGACACAATAAGTCAATTTAGGCCTTACCAGCATAGAATAGAGCAAAAGAATTATTTAGGTCTTGCTTACCACATTCCTGAGACATTCCAGAATGGTTTTTACTTTTCTCTTTTTTTTTTTTGGTAGCAGTGTTTCACTATTGACTCTCATTTAGCTTGTGATCCACTATAACCCCCAGATCCCTTTCCACAGTACTCCTTCCTAGGCAATCACTTCCCATTTTGTATGGGTTCAACTGATTATGCCTTCCTAAGTGCAGTACTTTGCATGTACTTCAAACCATTTCTCCAGTTTGTCCATACCATTTGGAATTCTAATATCCTCCAAAACAATTGCAACCCCTCTCAGCTTGGTATCATTTGCAAATTATCTAAAATTATTTGTGAAGATATTGAACAGAATGGGATCCAGTACCAATCCTGGAAGGACCACACAGTATATGCCCTTCCAGCTTGATAGTGAACCACTGATAATTACTTTTTGAGAATGATTTTCCAACCAGTTATGCATTCACCTTATAATAGTCTTTACTTTCCTAGGTCATGAGAAGTTCATCTAGATTTTACTTTGAGGTCATAAGAAGTTCTCACAAGACAGCACCAAAAGTCTTACTGAAGTGAAGATAAACTACATCTACCACTTCTCCTATGCACACTCTTTTTTATATTCTCTCAAAGAAGGTTATTAGGTTGGTTTGATATATTCTTCACAAATCCACACTGACTCTTATTTATCACCTTATCTTCTAAGTGTCTGCAAATAGATTACTTGATTATTTCCTCCATTATCTTTCTGGGTACTGAAGTTACACTGATTGGTCTGTAATTCCTCTAAATTGTCCTTATTCACTCTATTCTAGATTGGCACAATATTTATCTTCTTGTAGTCATACAGCATCTCTCCCATTTTCCATTAATCTGGCTGCAGGCACATTCTGACAATTTTATATTTAGGGTATCAAATAAGCAACCCTTCCCCTTGCCTTTCTTTCTGTAAGAATAAGAATCCTTTATTTACCAGTGAACTCATCATAAGATACTATGTGAGAAGACAGGAGACTTATAATTACAATCGCCAGCATGATATTGGTACAGAGTGAATGGAAACAATGGTTCCATAAGATTTTAGGGTTTCAATTAAAAACCTTTCATTGACCTATAAATCAGTCGCATGTAATACTCAGATTGTTCTTCAAAACTTTTGTATGGAAAGTCTCCAGAAAATCCAGAGCTTTTGTTATGCGCCAACAGTTCTGTACTTGAATTGTACCTCAAAAAGCTTGAGTTTGACAACAGTGGTGGTGATTGTGAAGTAAGAACACTACAATTTGTGCAGTAATTATCTGTTTGAATTGATTCAGTCTCCTCCAAGATATTAAGTGTGTAACGCAGCGGTTCCCAACCTTTTCCAGATGAGGACCCATTTTGACAATTCAGGAAGACTTGGTGACCCAGGGCAATTCAAAAAATGTGTGAATGGCTCCTTAAGAGCCACCTGGGGAGACACCTGGCGACCCTTTGGAAATGTAATGGCAACCCATATTTGGGTCCCGACCCATAGGTTGGGAAACCCTGGACTGTAACCAGTTGAAAAGGTATGACTGCAGACTTCTAGAACATATGTTCCAAAGTACAGTCAATGATGTCAGTACTCAGAGCTGTCCACTCAAGACCTGAACCAATGCTCACTGAAGTGACTTTTTCCACTCAGAATTCCTGCTCAGATTTAAAAATAACTGGCTGATACCTAGATTGTTTAAAATGTTAGCATACTGTTGCTACTATATATGCAACTCACTAATCCATTCTACTTTTTAATACGTGAATGTTAATTTTGTTTCTTCAGATCCTAGAACCACTGTTTACATTATGTGAGTGTGGAATAAATACATTAAAATAAGCACTCTCAGTTAGGTGTGCATAGTGGGGTTTCAAAAAATTCTTTAGGATTTTTTCTGTATGTTCACAGTAATTCTACTAGCCTATTATGTACACCAAAAAAAGAAGTGGAAGAAACATAAGTTAAGAGCTACACAAATACAGCCCTGATATAGTTGCTGTTCATAATACAGCCTATACAGATATAGGATTAGGATCATAACAAATGCCAGAGGAAGGTCTGGGTTCACTGTCAATCTGATGAGTACTTCATGTGATGGGATTTCAATCTGGGTTAAAGAGACTGGGACTTTTCAGTTTAGAAAAAAAGAGGAGACTTGGAGGGTGAGGGGAGGGATATGAGAGAGGCCTATATAATCACAACTGGTGTGGAGACAGTGAAAAAGGAAAAAGTTATTTACCTGTTTCCATAGCATAAGAACTAGGGACCACCAAATGAAATTAACAGGTAGCAGGTTTAAAAACAAACAGAAGCAAGTACTTCTTCATGCAATGCACAGCCAGTGGAACTCCTTGCCAGAGGACGTTGTGAAGGCCAGGACTTCAACAGGATTTTAAAAAGAGGATACATTCATGGAGGATAAGTCCATCAATGGTTATTAGACACGATGGGTAGGAATGGTGTCCCTAGCCTCTGTCAGAGGCTGCAAATGGGTGACAGGTTGATGATTAGCAGTTCTGTTCATTCACTTTGAAGACACCTAGCATTGGCCACTGTAAGAAGACAGGATACTGGGCTAGAGGGAGCTTTGGTCTGACCCAGTATGGCCATTCTTATGGCTGCAATTCCCAGTTCAGTTAGACTTCATATGCTATCACAGGCGTGTCATTTACAATGGACATTGTGATCAAGATCCCTATTTGCATTTTACAGATAACACTTCTCTAGCCCCAGAGGCTGCTGATTGTTAGGTGCTCAGATACTACAGGGATGAAGGCCAAGTAAAAGGTTTGCTGAACTATCGATTAAATAGCTTATTGTTTAAGTAATGCGGCCAAAAAAAATTAAAAAACATAAAAAAAAATCAAAACATCCAGAATCTTGCTCATTAAGTCAGAGAGACTATTTCTATCTGCCCTCACCAAAATGAGGAAAAGGATCACAGTGTAGCCCATAGAAAGTAAAGGATACTTGGTGAAACAAATCCAGCTTCCTCAAGTTACATCAAACTGGATTAGAGTAATTCTGCTTCACTTTGCCCTACTCTGATAAATCTTGGTTGGCTAATAGTACGTGGGTCCACGAAATTGGTTGGAAAGCTCTCTGAAACAGTATTGAATGCATTCAAAACAGGGTTGTTTTTTTTAAAATATAAAAACTTGTTTAAAAAGGAAATCAAGTTGAAGTCTGAAGGTCTTAGATCTCTATTTCCAGGCTCTCTCTCATACAGCTAAAAACAAACATGTATATTTACAATGATAACTTTAGTCTAAAAAGGATCTTCACTACACTGTCAAGCATCTACAGAACAAAATATTCAACTACATTTTTTCCCTCAGATTTCCCTGTGACACTTTTACAAGTCCTTTCAAATGTAGGCGACATGTTTTACATATTGAAACAAATTATTGCAAATGTAATGTCGGTTTATTCACTATTATGCCCAAGACTCATGTACGTGTGTCGCTTTCTATGGCTACATCAGATGCTTAATCTGTACCTGGAGGTAATGAATACTATACAAATGTCATGTTAGTTAATAGACAATTATTAAGATGAAGTTTTCTGGCTTTTTGCCACATCATTTTAAGCAATATATTGTCAACTAAATTATAAATCTCTTGACCCTTCACATGTCATCAACATTTATGTGTTACCAATATGTTCAGCCTAAAGCTACAATGCAATTAGTCATTTAAATTGCAGATATCCTTCACACATAAGAAAAGAATTAAGTTAATCTCTATACAACAGAGAATATTATATGGGCCAATGAGCTACATTCTTTAATATATAACTGGCAGTTTAGAATATCTTTGTATACTTACATGCTAAAATATGTCATGAGTATGGCCTAAACTGACAACTGCCATGAAGTTCAGAGCTGAAAAACTACAGCCTTAACTGACAGGGGTTGAGCCTGAGTCTTGCAGCAAAGTACAATATTCTTTTTTGCAAGGTTTTGTTTTTATGACTGCAATATCCTGCACGTCAGCTGGACAGTACAGTTAAGACTAGAGTGTCCTAGATCCTGACTTCTTCCCCAGTCTGAGACAAATGGGACAGTAATAAGTATGGAGAACAATTTGGAGAGGAAATACACTCCCCATGACTGTATTTAGAAGGAGCAGCTGGCTTATTTGGTGACCATTCTGTTCAGTACTTTGTCCAAAGGATTCGTATGTGAGGTAACAAACAAGATCTAGCTTCTAGTGCTTGATAAACATGTAAGTGGATAACTGAGTTGAAGATCTGCATACTTCATTTCTACTCAAGAAGATGCCACAGAACAAGATATGTTTTCCCCTGTTCTTCCCAAGTTTCATGGGAAGATGCCTGAAGATGTCTGTATGGATCCATTTCCAATGATCTTCAGAGTTCAGCTTTTGTCACTTCACCTTCCGGTGTTGTGGGTCTAGGTGCTGGTATTGAATGAGCAGCTGCCCACAGGAATCTGAATATGAGGGGAATGTCTTCCAAGGATTTAGAATATGGTTGATGGTGGATTTGAGGTAGCTGAACAGATACTTAGGGTCTATACCTAGCTGGAGAAAGTCCAGCCATTTTGGAATGCTGGAGTTTTGGTGGGATTCTTCATTCTTTAGAAATGAAGGAGACTTGGTGCCCATAATTTAGCATGAGCTGGATAATGGAAGCCATGTAATGTACTGTAAGTATTACTGTCAATGCGGATCCTAAATCTCATTCTATGTCTCATCTTGCTTACTGGTCATGTTGTCAAACTACCGCGGGCTGGAGTTGGGGTCCCTCAGAAGTCAAGGTATTTGCATGGCTGTGAACTGTGCCCTCGCCAGACTAGCAATAGCATTTGTTATTTATAAAGCACTGTCTGAGCACTCTGTGATATACAAATCATGGAGGAGATAAATGGAAATATTTGAAAGGTTAACACGCCCTTTTAAAAAGTGATTTAGGCACTTGGGCTACTAAGCCTTACTGAAAGCCAGTGGAATTTAGGTCCCAACACACTTGAAAAACAGGACAGTGTCTTAGAGACTTTGACATATTTTGTGTAACTTTCTGAAAATGGGACCTAACTGCTGTTCAAAAAGTGCCTTGATCTAAATTCCACTGACTTTCAGAGAGACACTAATTACTTACAATTATTTTTTAAAATAGGTCTTAAGTGCTCCACTTTCATGGAGAATTTCAAAAATATCCTCATCACAAATACATTTTTAAAGTGTCCCTGTCATGGGGTGCGTCCCACCGCTGCAGCACCTCCCACTGGTTGCTCCAAGGAATTAGTTTTGTCTAGTAGCTCTTGAATGCACTGCAATAAGGCCGAATGGCCAGAGTCTGTGGAGTAGCCCTTATCACAGGGCAGCATGGTCCAATGGCTAGAGTCTCTGAAGCTGGAGTTCCTGTAATAGGTCCTTCCTCTCCAGCATCCAGCCCAGACTGAACTGAGCTGCTCCCTTTTATAGTACCCCAGTACTTGAACGACCCCCAGGACGGCTGGGAGGTAGGGCTTCCTCCACCCAAAGGGTATTAACTCCTTTTGGCCCAGTGCAGTGTATGCACACCCCATCACACACCCTCCCCCCTTAAGAGGGGATTGGGCAGGAGTTCTCTTCCCAAGGCTCTGGCAGCTCTCCAGCTCCCATTGTCAGGGTCTCTGTCTGCTATGTCTCTGGGACTCCTGCACTGATGTCTTTTCATGATGGTCAGTCACAATCTTGAACAACTTCTTTGAACATGGGACAGTCTTTGCCCAATATCACAGGATAGGTCAGTCGGGGTGCCACACCCACCTGGAAAACCTCCTCCCAAATGCAGAACTCAAGCCTTATCCAGGCAGTTGGATAGGGTCAGATATCCCCATTAATACATTGTAGGTGCACCATAGTTCCGGAGAGTTTGAGGCCCAGGCCTAGTCCCTCTTGTACAATGATCTTACTGCAGCCACAGTCTACCAGAGTTGCCCCATTTTTCTCCACAGACACTGGTGTCACTCACTTTCCTGGGCCAGGCTTCCGTGCTCAGTTACCCAGGAGCCAGATTTGGCTGTAGTTACAGTCCATATACGGGCAGTCTTATGAAAAAAAGAGTCCCTCTTGGCCATCCTCCCAGCAACGGTCCCACAAACCTTCGGCAGACCTCTCCCCTCTTGTGGGCCTCTCTTCCTATAGGCTAAATTGCCATTGGTTCTCTGGCCCAGAGGTTTTTGCGTGTCTGGGGCAAGAGGTGCATGGGTACACACTTCCCAGACCCTCTTCTTTCTTTGGGCTCTCCAACCACTGGGGTCAGATCCAAGTCTCTAATGAAGGATTATCTGTCATCAGAAGTCCCACTGCAGCTGCCAGGGTTGTCAGCTGGTGCTATTGGACCCATTCCTTTGCTCCCATGGGGAGCAGCCCTATAAACTGTTCAAGGGTCACCACCTCTGCCACTAGAGGCCTGGATAAGCCCATGGTTGAGCCCCTGCAGGGTACTCTTCTATACACAGCTGTAGATAGGAGGTTTCTGGGCTGATACCAGTGTGGTCCAATATAGCCTTTCACCCCTGACTAATTCAAAGCCTCTCTTGAATCGAGGTTGCAGTAAGCATCTGTGCCTGTCCTGTTAAATGTGGGGCTAATAGCATTGCCCAGTGTCCCTGGAACTAATAGGTGGTCATAGCAACTCATTCAGAGGTCACTAGGAAAGCCTCCCATCATAGCCAAATGAATAGGAAGATCCATCATGGTGTCTCCCACTCCTGCCCCCGTGGCAGTGGGTCTTGAGGGTCCAATAGGGCGCAATAGAGCTGCTCTCTATTGGACAAGGGCCTCCTGTTGGTTCTGGTGCTGGGCAGCCAGCTCATGGAGCAGCTACTTGTTGCTGTTCCTGAAATGGAGTATTTGAAGTTGGTGCTGTCAGGCCAATTGCTGAGTGAGTCGCTCAGTATTGTTGGTTTTCCAGGATCCACTTCAGGCGCTTCTCCAAATCCATCTTCCCCAAAGGTTATAGGAATGGGGGGTTTCCCTGTTCCAATCTTTCCACCTCTCAGCAAGTTCTGGACATTACCACATTCTCCATCACGTGTCCTGGAGGCACATCCCACCGCTGCGGTGCCTTCCACTGGTTACATAAGAAGAGCCATACTGAGTCCAGAGGTCCATCTAGACCAGTATCCTGTCTTATGACAGTGGCCAATGCTAGATGCCCCAGAGGTAGTGAACACAACAGGGAATCTTCAAGCAATCCCTCTCCCCATCACCCATTCCCAGCCTCTGACACCATTCCTACCTATTCTGGCTAATAGCCATTGATGAATCTAACCTCTATGAATTTATCTAGTTTTTTTTTAATCCTGTTAAAGTCCTGGCCTTCACAACATCCTCTGGCAGGAGTTCCACTGGTTGACTGTGCGCTGAATGAAGAAATACTTCCTTTTATTTTTAAACCTACTACCTATTAATTTTATTTGGTGGCCCCTAGTTCTTATGTTATGGGAACAAGTAAATAACTTTTCCTTATTCACTTTTTCCACATCAGTCATGATTTTATAGACCTCTATCATATCCCCCCCTTTACTCTCCTCTTTTCCGAAAAGTCCAGGTCTTTTTAATCTTCCTTCATATGGGACCCATTCCAAACCCTTAATTTTTGTTGTCCTTTTTTGAACCTTTTCCAATGCCAGTATATTGTTTTTTGAGATGAGGCGGCCACACTGTATGCAGTATTCAAGATGTGGGTGTACCATGGTTTTATATAGAGGCAATGAGATGTTCTTTGTCTTATTCCCTATCCCTTTTCTAATGATTCCTAACATTCTATTTGCTTTTTTGACTGTCGCTGCACATCGAGTGGATGTTTTCAAAGAACTATCCACAGTGACTCCAAGATCTCTCTCAAGTAGTTGTAGCTAAATTAGTCCCCATCATATTGTATGTATAGTTGGGATTATTTTTCAGTGTGCATTACTTTACATTTACCAACATTAAATTTAATTTGCCATTTTGTTGTCATATCACTTAATTTTGTGAGATCTTTTTGAAGTTCTTCACAGTCTGCTTTGGTCTTAACTATCTTGAGCAGTTTAGTACCATTTGCAAATTTTGCCGCCTCACTGTTTACCCCTTTCTCGAGATCATTTATAAATAAGTTGAACAGGATTGGTCCCAATACTGACCCTTAGGGGACACCACTAATTACCTCTCTCCACTCTGAAAACCTACCATTTATTCCTACCCTTTGTTTTCTGTCTTTTAACTAGTTATCAATCTATGAGAGGACATCCCCTCTTAACCCAACTAACTTTACTTAAGAGCCTTTGGTGAGGGACCTTGTCAAAGGCTTTCTGGAAATCTAACTATACTATATCCACTGGATTCCCCCATGTCCACGTTTGTGGACCCCCCCCCCCAAAAAAAAGAACTCTAGTAGATTAGTAAGGCATGATTTCCCTTCATAAAAACCCTGTTGACTTTCCCTCAAAAAATTATGTTCATCTACATGTCTGACAATTTTATTCTTTACTATAGTTTCAGCTAGCTTGCCCGGTATTAATTTTACACTTGGTTAGTTAATGCCTATTATGCCCACTGGCGTGTAGAGCAGCAACAAAGGTACTCCATTTTTGTTTGTCTTTGGCCATTGACGTTAGACTTACTAGTCTGTAATTGCCAGGATGACCTCTAAAGCCCTTTTTAAATATTGGTGTCATGATAACCATCTTCCAGTCATTAGATACAGAAGCTGATTTAAAGGATAAGTTGCAAACCACAGTTAATAGTTCTGCAATTTCCAATTTGAGTTTTCAGAACTCCTGCGTGAATGCCATCTGGTCCTGGTGTCTTGTTACTGTTAAGTTTATCAATTTGTTCCAAACCTCCTCTAATGACACCTCAATCTTGGATAATTCCTCAGATTTGTCACCTAAAAAGAATGGCTCAGGTTTGGGAATCTCCCTTAGCCATGAAGACCAAAGCAAAGAATTAATTTAGTTTCTCCCCAACTACCTTATCTTTGAGGTGACATGTACCCAGTCAATATGGGGACAGTTTAAATCCCCCACTATTACTGAGGTTTTTATTTTGATAGCATTTCATAATCACTATCACTATCCTGGTCAGGTGGTCGATAATCTAGCCCTACTGTTATATTCTTATTATTGGAGCATGGAATTACTATCAACAGAGATTCTATGAAACATTTTGGCTCATTTAAGATTTTTACTTCATTTGATTCTACATTTTCTTTCATGTATAGTGCCACTCCCCCACGAGCACAACCTGTTCCGTCCTTCCAATATATTGTGTACCCTGGTATGACTATGTCCCATTGATTGTCCTCATTCCACCAAGTTTCTGTGACGCCTTTTATATCAATATCCTCCTTTAATATGAGGCACTCTAGTTAACCCATCTTATCATTTAGACTTCTAGCGTTTGTGTATAAGCACTTTAAAAATTTGCCACTATTTATCTGTCATTTCCTGATGTGTTTGACTCTTTTTCATTTGATTGTTTCTCATCTGATCTTACCTATACTTTATCCTTTTCCATCCTCTCCTCTAGAATGGAGAATCTCTATTAATAGACCCTCCCCTAAGAGATGTCTCTGTTTGGTCCAAGTGCTCCTTTGCACCTGCCAGCTTTCCCCCAGCTCTTAACATTAAAAAGGATCATAGAGCAGTTTATAAACTAAGTGCCAGCAGTCTGATTCCATTTTGGTTTAGGTGGAGCCCTATATAGGCTCCCCCTTTCCCAAAAGTTTCCCCAGTTCCAAATAAATCTAAACCTGTCCTCCCTACACCATCATCTCATCCATGCATTGAGATTCTGAAGTTCTGCCTGCCTACCTACCTACCTGGCCCTGTGCGTGGAACTGGAAGCATTTCAAAAGATGCTACTGTAAACATCCTGGATTTCAATTGCTTTCCTAGAAGTCTAAATTTGGTTTCCAGACTCTCTCTCCGACCCTTCCCTACATCATTGGTAGCTACATGTACCACGACCACCGGCTTCTCCCCAGCACTACACATGTCTATCTACATGTCTCAAGAGATCTGCACCCTCTGCACCAGGCAGGCAAGTCACTGTACGGTTCTCCTGGTCATCACAAACCCAGCTGTCTATATTTCTAATGACTGGATCCCCCATTGCTAACAACTGCCTTTTCCTAATGACTGAAGCTCCCTCCCCCGGAGAGGTATCCTCAGTGCAAGAGGATATACCACATCATCTGGAAGGAGGGTCCCAACTATGGGATGCTTTCCCTCTGCTCCAGATGAATGTTCTTTCCTGAACCTTTCACCCTCCTTAACAGCATAGGCGCTGTCTGACCGGATGCGGGACAGTTCTACAGTGTTCCAGAAAGCCTCATCTACATGCCTTTCTGCCTCCCTTAGCTCCTTCAATTCAGCCACTCTGGCCTCCAAAGCCCATATGCGGTCTCTGAGGGCCAGGAGCTCCTTGCCCTGGATGCACACATAGGCCACCTGTCCATAGGGCAAATAATCAGACATGTTTATTCACCCAATGTAGCAGGATAACCCCCAGTCTCCTGCTGAGCCTCTGCCTACATTCTCTCCTACAGATGATTATTGATAGTTTGGTTTTAGTTTAGTTTAAAAGTTTTAAAGAATGCCAACTCCCCCTCTGAACTCCGTCATGAAACTCCCAGTTAGTGAACAGGAGCAGCTGACAATCAGACTTTATATAGCCCTGGCCTTCCCTTCTTGATAACCAGGGTGCGGGGCTAAGGCTTGACCAGTGAACAGAGTTCTAGATTTCAAATCCTCATTAAGAAGTTCACAACTTGTAACTGCTGGCCTCAGGACATGGTCCTTCAAACCAGCAGCTCAGCACATGGATCTCCAAACAGACAAACACAAGTTCAGCATACAGTATGTTTCAGGCAGCCAGCAGATAACCCCCAGACACACACACACTACAGACAGCCCTCATTGCTCCAGGGAATTAGTTTGGTCTAGTAGCCCTTGAGTGCAAAGCAGAACGGCCTAGTGGCTAAAGTGTATGGAGTTGTTCCTATGTCATAGGGCAGCACGGCCAGAGTCTCTGAAGTTCTGGAGCTCCTGTAGTAGGTCCTTCCTCTCCAGCATTCAGCCCAGACTGAGCTGCTCCTGTTTACACTACCTCAGTACTTGGAGAATGCCCAGTATGGCTAGAAGGGTGGGGCTTCTTCCACTCACAGGGCATTAACCCTTTCTGGCCCAGTGTGGGGTATACACACTCTGTCATAGTCCCCATCTTATAATTCATTAACCCTCCCCCCACTTTTTTTGGAAACGTGGCCAAAAAAATAGAATTGAAGTGTCAAGGCCTCTGCGCCTACTGTGTCCATGAAAAGTGTACTCAGGGACTACACTCGAGAAATTAATGAAGATATAAAAGGGTACAATGAAAAGAATTTCTTAATGATCCTTGAAATGCATCATCAGGATAACCAGATTCTTTTATAAGGGCTTAAACCCAAATTCATTTGAATGTGAATGTTTAATCTTGAGAAGAGACTACAACAAATGTCTCAAACAAGAACAAAAAGATAATTCTTTATATTGACATTGATGTAGATTCTAGACCTGGAAATGTTAGCCTTAACTGGCAGCTTGATAGTCTTAAGTGATTTTTCCATAGCCACAACATTGCTAAAATGCAGTGGCATGTACCCATCATCAATAGCCATTATAGCACACAGTTTTCTGTATATTGTGGCACAGATGTCCATGGTGCTTTAGAGAACAAAGGAAGCGGTATCTCATTGCCTAGAGGAGTTTACAATTTATTTCAGACATTTATTTCAGCAGGGGATGACAAAGGGTAATGGGACTTTAAGGGAGACAAAGGTTCTAACAATAGATTAGATACAGGTTGAACCCCCCTGGTTTGGCACCACCGGGACCTGACTGGTCCCAAATGACAAAATTTGCTGGACCAGGGGAGGGCTCCTATCATCAGCTCCCAAGTCCACTGCCTACTGCTGGCAGACTGCCCCGCCTTCCCCCACTCCCAACCTGGCTGGGTTACTTGCCCAGCTGTTGCTGGCTTCCTGGGCAGCAGAGGCTCCAGCTCCTATCCCAGAGGCCCAGCCCCACGCAACTGGGGGCAACCGTGGGGGTCTGGCCCCATGCTCCAGCAAGCTGCTGCAGGGCTCAACTCTAGCCTCATGCTCTCAGGAGCTGCCACAGTGCCACAGCCCTGCGCTCCAGGAAGCTGGCCAGGGCCTCTGGTCCTGCATTGCTGCAGGGCTACAACCCAGTACTGACCCGTGTTGCTGGGGGACTCTGGACCAGTCCGGCCCTACGCTGCCACAGGGACTCCAAGACTGGGGCTCCAGCTGCAGTCTTGAGCCGAGCTGCTGACCCTATTGCCCCATCCCCAGCTGGCCCTCCTGCCTTTAGTCTCCTTACTCTCTGGTCCGGGAGCATCCATGGTCCTGCCAGATGACGGTTGTTGCTGGACCAGAGAATGCTGGTTTCTGGAGGTACAACCTGTATGGTTGTTGTTCTTCGAGTGGTTGCTCATGTCCATTCGAATCAGGTGTGCGCACCGCGTGCACCACGTCTTCCGGAGCGTTTTCCCTAGCGGTACCCGTAGCGCTGGCAGGGCGCCCCTTAGAGTGGCGCCGCCGTGGCGGGGCATAAGTACCCCTGCCGGCGCTCCCCCACCTCAGTTCCTTCTTACCGCCCGTGACGGTCTTTGGAGCGTGTCTCTCTTAGTTTAGTTAATGGTTCCCATTTCTCTTAGCATTGTAAATAGTTCAGTTAGGTAGTTAGTGTCTCCTTCGTTCTTTGTTCTTCTTCCCCCCCTTTGGGGGTGAGGAATGCCAGGGCCGCAAGGCTTTAAGGCGTGCGCTGTCTGTGCAAAGTTCATGCCCAAAGGAGACCCACACGACAGCTGTCTGAAGTGTCTGGGCGAGACCCATCTTACAGACGCCTGTAAGATCTGTAGGTCTTTCAAGCCGCGCACAAAAAGGGAGAGAGAGTCTCTCGCCTGAAACTCCTCCTCATGGAGACGGCTTTACAACCGGCACCGACTGGGCACCCTGTGGTGCACAGTGCACCGGCGTCGACGTGCGATGCTCCGTCTTGGGCCCGGGCCCCGGTGTCCAGGACCCGGCACCGGTCTCACTCTCCGGCACCGAAGAGGTCCAGAAAGTCTCACAGCAGGTCCCCGTCTCAGAAAACCACGCCGGACCTGCACCGTGGTGCCGACTCACCGGTGCACACATCCTCCACGGTACGGCGTAAGCGGGCGGAACATCCCTCTACTCCAGGGCAATTGCCCCTGCACCGTCCGTCCACACTGGACACCTTTGAGGCGGCGCAGGACCTCATCAATCTCACCACCTCCCCTCCGTCATCGGTTGAGATGGAAGGGTCAAGGTCGCCTATGGCAGAGGGTGTGTCCGCTTTGGTTTCGCCTCGGCACCGGCAAGACCAGCAGGCTCAGGCCACTTTTGTGACGGGAACATCCCTGGTGGGACCAGTACCACTTGCCTTGGCATCGACGACGTTCTCGACGCCGGCTCCTGAGCCTCACTCAGCACCCGACTGGGTTCGGCCTACCTCAGTATTGGGTCCTCTCCTGGGCCCCCTTTTGGCTGCACTGGTGCCGTACCACCCCAGCCTTGGGGCAACGTCTGCGGCACAGTCATCTTCGACACTGGCTTGTACTACTTTTCCGGGACTGTCCCTTCACGCATCGGCACCGGGCTCTTTAGTACCGACGCCCGTCTTGGCACCGTCGCAAGCACCGGCACCGACCATGTGGACCTTGCTGGTGCCCCAGCCAACACCGATGTCGACATCTTCGGGATTCGTCTCGATACCATCACTCTCAGCGCCGGGGATGCAACCGGCACCGGCACCGGGCCCACAGGCACCTCTTTCAGCACCGACAACGGTTTCGGCACCGGGACTGGGTCCCCTGGTATCGCAACAGCATTCGGTCCCTCCGGTACCGCAGCATGCCCCCGCCCCCTCGGTGTCGCAACAGCCTCCTTCCTCAGTGCCTCAACCGGCACCGGCACCACCAGCACGTCCCCACCGTGCCCAAGCTGGCAAGCCCAAGTCCATGGCCAGGTTTGCCCCTCCATTGGCTACAGGTCACTCCTCGACGGCGCCTCCCTGGCCAGAGTCCGATTATTCCTCGGATTCCAATGCGTCATCCCTCAAGTCGGGGTCCTCGAGAGCCTCTTCGGCCCATAGATCCCGTTCCCAGCATTGACGTGATCGTTCTCAGATGCAACAGACTTGGCCACCTCATCCCCAGTGGCCCTTCTGGACACCGTGGGCTTACCACCAATGGCAAGGGCCCGTGCCCCCCTCGGTGGCGTCAGTAGCCTCGGATCGTTGGATGCAACCATCGGCGGCGTTGTTGCAACCTCCTCTTTCCCCCTACGTCGGACCTTGCGGCACAGGCACACCCCTCGGTGCCTGAACCGTGCCCGCAGCCGGTACCGTATGTCCAACCGGTACCGCACACAGCTCCTGCGCTAGATCTGGCACCAATACAGGAATCGTCCTCCTCATCGTCTCCGGATGAAGCCCTGGGGGATCCTGCTCCGGCGCTGCCTACAATGGATACCCAAGCGCATCAGGAGCTCCTCAGACGTCTGGCTTCCAACTTGGGTGTCCCGGTGGAGCCAGTCGTGGAGGACATGGACCCTATGATTGATATCCTTTCAGATGACGTGCCCACCCACTTGGCTTTACCACTTAAGACAGTGGCAAAAATTACCAATGCCCTTTGGCAGACACCGGCGACCCTGACCCCTACCCTAAAGGGTGTTGAGAGGCGCTATTTTGTTCCCCAGTTGGGGCACGAACACTTGTACTCCCAGCCTGTCCCTGGGTCCTTGGTCATCCAGGCAGCGGCCCAAAGGGAAAAACTCCCCCAAATGGGGCCGTCCCCGAAAGCTAGGGAGCCCAAGCGCCTTGACTTAATGGGACAGAAAGTGTACGCCACTGGGGGGGGGGGGGTGTGCAACTCCGCATCGTGAATCAGCAAGCGATGCTAAGTTGTTATGCTTTTAAACACATGGCAGGCCATGGATAAATTCAAGGATAAGCTCCCTGCCGAGACCCGTCAGGGGTTTCTGGCCATGACCTCCGAGGGTAAGACCATCGCCCGCACAGCCCTCCAGGCTTCTCTGGACGTGGTCGACTCTGCAGCCCGCACCATAGCATCAGGTGTGGTTATGCACCATGATGCGTGGCTACAAGTATCAGGAATACCTCCTGATGTCCAGTCTACTATTCAAGACCTGCCTTTCGACGGCAAGGCATTCTTCTCGGAGCATACGGACTCCAGGCTCCATACCCTCAAGGACATGAGGTCTACCCTTCGATCCTTGGGGATCCACACACCGGCTCCTCAGCGTCGTCAGCTGCCCTACAGACAGCAAGAGAGACCGCAGTCCCAGGTCCCCCCGTGGGGATTACTGGAGATGCCGTCCTCGTACTTCCGGTGGGGGTACAGGGGCGGCTGCAGGTCCATCGTCCTCAAGGGGGCGTAGGCGATGCCCGAGAGGAGACAACCCCCGTGGGATTGGTCAAGGTCCCTCCCAACAACAAAAACAGCAATTTTGACAGGCTCCCAGAGAGTGGCGCACTAGCCTCCCACCCTGACCCCCCGTTTGGGGCCAGGTTATCCCGGTTTGCTCAAGCCTGGGCAGATATCACAAGCGATGCCTGGGTTCTAAACATAGTCAGGAGTGGCTATACCATCCCTTTTCTGGGCTCGCCCCCTTCCAACCCTCCTTCCCCGTCCCTTTTCAGGGACACCTCTCGCGAAGGCACCCTCCGCCAGGAGCTATTGGCGCTCCTCCAAAAGGGAGCGGTAGAGAGGGTTCCATCGCACCTGGAGGGCAAAGGATTTTACTCCCGATATTTCATAGTTCCCAAACCCAAGGGCGGGTTCCGTCCCATCTTGGACCTAAGGGATCTCAACAAGGTGGTCGTGAAGTCCAAATTCAGAATGGTCACCCTGGCTTCTGTCATTCCAGTTCTACAGTTAGGAAACTGGTATGCTACTCTCGATCTCAGGGATGCTTACTTCCATGTGGCGATAAGACCCTGCCACAGGAGGTTCCTCCATTTCACTGTTTCCCAGTGCCACTTCCAGTTTACTGTGCTCCCGTTTGGTCTTTCTACAGCACCGAGGGTTTTTACAAAACGCATGGCAGTCGTGGCGGCGTTCCTCCGCAAGCAAGGGGTACACGTGTTCCCGTACCTGGACGACTGGCTAATCCGTGGTTGCTCTCACGAACAAGTAGAGGCCCACGTGTCCCTCACAAGGGCCCTCTTCGTAAGGCTGGGACTCATGCTGAACGAGGAAAAGTCATCGATCCCCTCTCAACGCCTCGAATTCGTGGGTGCCCTCCTGGACGCCAGGTTGGCAAGGGCTCTTCTCCCCAGGACCAGGTTCCGGGCCATAGTGGAGCTGGTCTCCGAATTGACTCGGTCCCCTATCACAACCGCCCGGGTCTGCTCAAGGTTGCTGGGGCACATGGCGGCTTGCACGTACGTGGTACGCCATGCTCGAATGAGACTCAGACCTCTGCAGGCTTGGTTGGCAAGGGCATTCAACCTATCCAGGGGCCTCTGGGACACAGTTCTTACGGTACCCCTGGAGATAATAGTTTCGTTACAATGTTGGACCCAGGAGTCTGGTCTGCAGCGGGACCCCCTTCTTCGTGCTGCCCCCCTCGCTTACTCTGGTCACAGGTGCCTCGGACCTGGGTTGGGGAGCACATCTGGGGTGCCACAGGACCCAGGGTCTTTGGTCCCCTACAGAGCGAACCCTACACATAAATGTACGGGAGCTCAGACCAGTCAGGAGAGCGTGCGAGACCTTCCTGTCAAAGCTCTCTCGCCGCTCCGTTCTAGTCCGCCTGGACAACACGGCAGCCGTATTTTACATCAACAGGCAGGGGGGTGCTCGGTCACCTCCCCTCTGTCTCGAGGCCCTGCGCCTCTGGGACCTGTGTGCGCAACACAACATAGCTTTGCAGGCAGAGTACCTACCGGGGTGCAAAAATTTGCTGGCCGATGTTCTGAGCAGGTCCTTCGGAGCCCACGAGTGGTCTGTCAAGGACTCGGTCCTTCTCCAGGTCTTCCACAGGTGGGGCTATCCCCTACTAGACCTGTTTGCCTCGGCACGCAATACCAAGTGCCTGAATTATTGCTCCCTGCTGGGGCTAGGGGAACACTCCTGGGGGGATGCCATGGCAGTGACCTGGCCGGCAGGCATACTTTATGCTTTCCCTCCATTTCCCCTAATTCCCAGGGTCTTGACCAGAGTCAGGACCTTCGGGTCCACACTCATCCCGATAGCCCCCCGTTGGCCCAGGCAATTCTGGTTCCCTATACTGGTGGACATGCTCACAAAGGAGCCTATAACGCTCCCGCCAGTCCGGGATCTCTTGACCCAACCGTGGGACCGGGGAAGCATGGTTCACCTGAATCTCCAGTCCCTACACCTAACGGCCTGGTTTATCCATGGTTGACTCAACCTGAAAGGGAATGTTCCCAGGAGGTACAGATGGTGCTACTAAGCAGTAGAAAACCATCTACCAGACAGTCGTACGCTGGCAGCGCTTCTCATCTTGGGCGTCCCGAAGGGGAGTGCACCCGTCCTGTGCACCTGTCCCGTCCATTCTAGACTACCTCTTTGATCTTAGGTCCAGTGGCCTCTCTACATCCTCTATCAAAGTCCATGTGGCATCTCTCTCCACCTTCCATGCTGGTTCAGCAGGAGTTTCTCTATTCTCTGACCCTGTGGTCAAAAGATTCCTCAAAGGTTTGGATAACTTGTATCCCTCGATTAGACCCCCTCTCCCTGCTTGGGACATCAACCTCGTGTTATCTAGACTAGTGTCGCCCCCTTTTGAACCGCTGGCCACATGTTCCTTGAAGCACCTCTCCATGAAGGTCGCATTCATTGTGGCTATTACATCGGCTCGCAGGGTCCCTGAGCTGAGGGCCTTAACGATAAATCCGCCCTACCTGGTGTTCTCCGATCATAATGTGAGGCTCCGCCCTCACCCAGCTTTTCTCCCTAAGGTGGTGTCACCTTTTCATTTGTCCCAACAAATCTACCTCCCGGTATTCTTCCCAAAGCCCCATGCCTCCCCTAAGGAGCAAGTGCTCCATTCCCTGGATGCTAGACATGCACTAGCTTTTTATATCAATAGGACTAAACCCTTTCGTAAATCCACACAACTGTTTATTGCTGTTGCGGACAGAATGAAAGGGCTCCCCATATCGACTCAGAGGTTGTCCAATTGGGTCATGGGATGTATCAGGGAGTGTTATGCCTTAGCCGGGAAGGTCCCGCCCCGGGTTACCGCACATTCCACCAGGGCGCAGGCGTCCTCTGTAGCTTTTGGGGCGCAGGTTCCAATCACTGAAATCTGTAGGGCGGCCACGTGGTCGTCGGTCCATACCTTTACGGCGCATTATGCGCTGGCACAGCAGGCTAGAGAGGACGCAAGCATGGGCGCTGCAGTCCTCAGCTCTGTTTTGTAAATATGCCATTTCCTGTACTGTTGCACTTTCTACGTTTTATGCTGTTCGATTAGTTGAATAAATTTGTTGGATTGTTTAACCCTTGTGGACATCTCTTTCAGTGCTCCGACCCCTCCTCCTTGAAGTGGGGTTGGCTTGGAAGTCACCTGATTCGAATGGACATGAGCAACCACTCGAAGAAGAAAAGAATGGTTACTTACCTGTAACTGTTGTTCGAGATGTGTTGCTCATGTCCATTCGATTCCCCCCCTACCTCCCCTTCGTCAGAGTGTCCGGCAAGAAGGAACTGAGGTGGGGGAACGCCGGCAGGGGTACTTATGCCCTGCCATGGCGGCGCCACTCCAGGTGGCGCCCTGCCGGCGCTACAGGTACCGCTAGGGAAAACGCTCCAGAAGACGCGGTGCAGGCGGTGCGCACACCTGATTTGAATGGACATGAGCAACACATCTCGCAGAACAACAGTTACAGGTAAGTAACCGTTCTTTTCCCATTTGCCCAACTTTGTTCCCTGGCATCTTAATTATTTCTTCAAGTGCAGGAGTGACCAGAACACACAGGAGTAAAAATCTAGCACTGGAATGGGAGGCTCGAGGAGAAAACAGATATGAGATTACAAGGCACAGAGGATAAGGAAGAATATTCTAAGGTGAGCAGCCATCATGACCAAAGACGCAGACCCAATTGTGGGAAGTAGCAGGAAAGTAGGGAAGAGACATGGTACAAGTTATGAGGCTAAAATCCATCTTTCATTTATTGTTATTTCTGGAGCACTGACTGGAACCGTTACAGTCTAGTGTGTTAACTTGCCCTCTGCCACCGCTTGCTAGGATTCTTTCCCCAGTGAAGGTAGATTTTAATGTAAAACGTTAATTTATGTAGGTGAAACATTTCACTTCAACATTTGGAAACTAATCATTTCTCTCCTCCTTCCCTAAACACCCTGGAGCTTTAGTTTATATTACTGACTAATGGCCTGAAACACTTCCATTTATTTTTTAAATACTGAGTTCTATAGTACGAAAGAAAAGAAACTAAACGTTCCACCATTTTATTCCCTTATTTTAAGCTGTGTTGGAGCACGGTTGAATGCACCAGAATTTTTGTACAAAATGTTACCTGATGCATCTTGAACATTCATGGTAAAAGTGACTGTAAAGAAAGTCTAATTCTACAATGAACATTACACATCTTGGGATATGTCCGGTACCCCGAAAAAGTGTTTTCTGGAGGTTAGCAGCACACCTGTTATTTTGAAATTCAATTGAAATAACAGGCTTGCTATTCCAATGTCCCGGTAAACCTCGTTCCACGTGGATTAGGGACTTGCTGGAATAGCAGTCTAATAAGCTCGAAATAAGCTACGCAATTTGAATAGCTCAAATTGCATAGCTTATTTTGACCGCGTGCCGCTGTGTAGACATACCCTAATTGAATTGCATAAAGGGCAATTAGAAAGCAAGAAACAATTCCTTCATCACACAAAATGTAGGTACTGAAAATGGATACAAGAGTATTAGAAACAGACTTATTCCTAGCTGCTACAAGCCAGAAAATTCTGCCATTTAAGATGGAGTGTAACACTTTCTATATTTGCAATATAAAATGAATAATTACACTCTACCAGTTTAAATTACTCTGACAAGTTGCCCAAAAAGAGGATTTTAAAGATGCCCAATGTGTGTGGGCCTAAAGCCACATTGTACTTGCTTTCATCAATTTGAATTCATTGCACAAATTAGTCACCAGCGTGTGCTCATTCCATGACAGCATGCTGGGTATATAGTGCTTCTGAGCCTCTGTCACAAATGGTGTTAAGCAGGGCTATGTACTTGCACCTACACCATTTACCATTCTCTTTGGGGGTGTGCTGCTAGAAATTGTTTCAGAGACTGCAACTGGGGTATTTATATGGAGTTGTGCACAGGGAGTTGCCTCTTCAATCTCCTCCATCTCCATGTTCATACCAAACTGATTGATATGCTCATCGGCCACGAGGCGCTCCCTAATAACTGTGCATTCATGGCGCATAAGTGTGAAGACATGCAGCATCTAATTAACTGCTTTCTAAATCAGCCAAGTGATTTGAGCTCTATCAGCCTCAAGGAAACCCAAGTGCTTTACTAGCCTGCTCCAGGGGGAGGAAAAAAAAAAGTGTTCTGTCTCCAAAATTGCGGTTGATGACACAGCTTAAAGCAGCAGAAAAATACTGCCATTTTGGTCTCAATGCCATGATCAATGATGAAATCACAGGGCACGTTTCTAAAGCCAGTTCTGCCTATGGCTGACTCACTGCCTGGGGAAGGCGATAGGCATAGACTTCATACTAAGATTAGTGAATGTCGTGCAGTCGTACTCAGTATTGTTTTTTACAGCTGTGAAATCTGGATACTACAGCAGGCACCTGACAACCAGACCATTTTCAAATGTCCTGTCTGCTTCTCATATGTAACTTCATGTGGTCAGAAGTCCTGGATGGGTGCTGCATAACTAATCATACAGGCATAAATTCAGCGGGTGGTCATCTTGTATGGATGGATAGTTTGCAACTTTCCAAAGTCATACTTTATGCACTCTTGAAAATGGGAGCATGTATGCTGGGATGCCAACTAAAATGACATCAAGACACTCTCAAAGCTCAACTGAAAGCTGATCAAGTCTAACTGAACACATGGGAAGTGAGATTGCTAAGGATAAAGGTAGACCTGTTGGTCTGTGGTTAGGCCATTGAGAACAGCAGAATAAACCAAGCCAAAGAAGTAGGAGCAAAGAAAGCAGGCTGTGGCAAAACAGGTGGCCATGTCTGCCCAACCTAGAGCACATCTGTGGATTCATCACTGATTTATATTTGCATAAGGCACACTGAAATAAGCAGACTCATATGTCAACTATGATTGGAGACTCCGACATCTGTTCAGAAGTTCCCAAGACCGACAGTCTTCGCTATCAAAATATCCACCTTGAAATGGAATAAACCATTAAGATTTTACAAAGAATTAGGCACTCTGAGACAAACCACTCCTCTGTCCCCAAGACAACAAATACCACACACTGAAATGCAGAGCAGCATTCAAGAAGAAAGTTTTCACATGTGAAATTAACTTTGTGACATCCTTTATTAATCAGCATGCTAGGATTTAGATGTTAGTCAATACAATACATCAACAGTTAAACTTATGAATGTGAATTTCCAATGGAACTTACAACCAACACAATCAGTTTAAGTTCGTATGCAAACTAGGGAGGTAAAAAAAAATTATTTGATCGGTTATAGTTAATTGTTTTACCTGAGGATGTATAGCCTGCTGTGGGCGCTGCCAGGAGTGAGGCCAGCTGTCAGATCGGAGCCTTCCGGTTCCTAATGCAGAGTCGGGAGTGTGGCTGGCTGCCGGGAGCCAGCGTGTGCCAGGAGCCTGTTCGCTCTAAATTAAACTGCAGATTCCGCAGCACAGGGCAGTCACTCCCCAGGCAGGCAGAGTTTAACAGGTAACAAACTGATAAGCAACAGCTTATCAGTAAACTGGTTAAACTATAACATCCCTAATCCAATCCCCTCCCTACTCTTTTTTTTTTTTTTTTAAATAAAGGCCCTATATTAATGGCCCCAAATCTTGTGATATCACACTATTCTGAGCTATAGCGTTTTGGCACAGTGCTACACAATTTTTAATAAAGAAATAATGGACATGCCACAGAATGAACAGCAGCTGAAACATAGTAACAGGAAGCCATTACACAGCCCTTACTCTGACAAAAGAATGTTAGCAATTGCAACCTTGTGTTACAAATCCTTTCCCTACCTATCCAAGGCATTGGTAAACAAAAAAGAATGATGACCCTCCCACTCCAAAAAGAGCTTGGTGGGAAGGACAGATGAGGAAAGTTATTCTAAGGCCAGGCTCATGTTTTCAAGTAATGTTACATAAAAAGGTGGGTAACAAGATCACTTCTAACGTGCAGAAGAAAGGCCACTGCTGATATACTGAAGATTTCAAGGATCATAAAATGCAGCCATTCAAAAAGGTGGGTAAATTCATAATTTGTTCTCTGTGACCTGGTTGAGCTGGGTTCCTCCTCACTTGCTTTGAGGGGCAGAATCGCAAATGAGGATCATATAGGAGTCTCCTACTTGCTAGGTCTCCCTCATTTGCTTCTCCAGTTTGACTCTATAATCTGAAGGGGTATGTCTACACTAGCCCCCTAGTTCGAACTAGGGAGGCTAATGTAGGCATTCGAAGTTGCAAATGAAGCCCGGGATTTAAATATCCCAGGCTTTATTTGCATCTTCCCGGGCGCCGCCATTTTTAAATGTCCCCTAGTCCGAACTCCGTGCCCGCGGCTACACGCGGCACGGAGTAGGTAGTTCGAATTAGGTTCTCTAATTCGAACTACCGGTACACCTCATACCGAGGTGTCCATGAGGTGTACCGGTAGTTCGAATTAGAGAACCTAATTCGAACTACCTACTCCGTGCCGCGTGTAGCCGCGGGCACGGAGTTCGGACTAGGGGACATTTAAAAATGGTGGCGCCCGGGAAGATGCAAATGAAGCCCGGGATATTTAAATCCCGGGCTTCATTTGCAACTTCGAATGCCTACATTAGCCTCCCTAGTTCGAACTAGGGGGCTAGTGTAGACATACCCAAGGTGACAGTGAAGTAAAGTAGGTGAACAAAGGACAGTCTCTTATCAAATACTGGATGAAGAAGGCCCGCAAGATAGATTTGTTTTGACCAAGTTGCAGAAATTAGGCTGGTAAATGGAAAGATATAGGGTCTTGGGTCAGTTTGCAACCACAGAAGCACAGAGATGTAGATCTGGAAGGGACCGCAATAGATCATCTAGTTCAGTCCCTGCACTCAAGGCAGGAATACAGAATAACCATACCATTCCTGACACGTGCTAGTCTAACCTATTCTTAAACTCTAGTGAGAGATTCTGCAACTTCCCTAGGCAATTTATTCCAGCTCTAGGAATCCTGACAGTTAGGAAGTTTTTCCTAATGTCCAACCTAAAGCTCTCTTGCCACAATTTAAGCCCATTGCTTCTTGTCCTGTCAGAGGCTGAAGACAAGTTTTCACTTTCTCCTTGTAAACACCTTTTATGTATTTGAAAATGTATGTTTCCCCCTCACTTTGTCCAGATAATTTTGAAATTTAATCCTATCCTCCAAAGCACTTGTAATTAGAGCCCTGAAAATCCATGGACATTTGCTTCATATCCCCATCCATTGATGCAGACAGCCACAGCCCATTTTTGTAGGTCACAGCTTGGATGCAGATGCAAATTTTTTTTTTATCTGCACAGGGCTCTACAGCATTCCAGCCTGGCTCCCTGAATCACTAAGCAGCAATAGCAATAGAAGTTGTAGTTCCCAGCTCTCTCAGATGAAGGAGGTAAACTACTGCTCCCAGAAGGGAGTGTGACTCTGCTCCTGTGCAGTGAGCCAAGCACAGCATGTTGGACCCATGGCAGCTGCATGGAGTTGTCTGAGCCTCCAATGGGAGCAGTGCTACACACAAAGGCCAAGAACGTACTTCTTTCTCTGCTGCAAGCAAAGTTACAACAGGGATAGAGCAGGTAGGCAGGAGGTCTCTGGGGATAAGAGAGGTGGCTGCAGATTTGGCACACCCTCTGTCACTAGCACAGAGCCCTGCAAATACATAGATATCATAGGACAAGTCATGCGCCTTTGCTGTGAGAGATACTATACTTATAACCCCTCCCAGCTTGGTATCATCCACAAAACTTAGGGTAGTCAACAGGCAGACCATGGGCCAAATCTGGAACATAACACACTTTGAACAGCCCCCAGAAATGTTTTATTTACTTATTATCATTGTTATTTTTCATTAGTTTTCTTCTCCGGAGTCTGAATCTTGACTATACACTAAACAAAAAATTTAGAGCTTGACAAAAAATATTTCACAAGCCTGCACTCTATGCCATTATCTAAACACTGTCAAGGATACTGAACAGGACCAGACCCAGCACAGTCAATCACTGATAATTACACTCCACCAGTCACTCACGTCACAGTCTCTGGAAATTCATGCCAGGATCTGAATAGAAGCATCAATATCTAAGTTTTCTTTTTGAATACAGGAGCAGGTGGAAGAGACAGGAGCAGCATTGGCACTAGTGACACCATTCTCCCTAACCATAAAAAACAGCCAATAGTAGCAGAACCTTAAAGACTAACAAAACGCATAGATGGTATCATGAGCTTTCGTGGGTACAAGTGGCTTGAAGAAGTGGGTTGTACCCACAAAAGCTCATGATACCATCTACATGTTTTGTTAGTCTTTAAGGTGCCACCAGACTATCTGTTGGGTTTTTTTTTTAAGTTTTTCCATTACAGTAACTCGGCTAACCCCTGAAGCTCCCTAACCATAGTTATTCTATTATGACTCCCACTTACAAACTCCCATTTGTTGTCCCGTTTGTGAACTTCCCTTGGAGTCTACGGCTTTTAAACCAGCTCCGCAATATTGTGGGGAGGGCCCTGAGCCTCAGGGCAAGCTGGGGGCCACATCTGGCCCCTGGGTCTGAGATTCCCCACCAGTGTTCCCTCTAAGGTGCGCACCTACGTGGGCATGCACCAAGAATTTGAGGCCCACCCACCTCCTCAGCAGGTCTGCACAGGGGCTGCTCACCTGTTCCAGGGCAGAGCCATGTGGCAAATGGTTGCCCCACCCCAGGAGCAGCAGGGCTGCCACGATGCGGCCCGGGCCCTAGCTTAAGCCCTTCCCTAGGGCTGGAGCTACAGGCTGCATGGCAGCCGGCAGCTGCTCCGGTGACCCCAACCAGGGCCAGACCCGGAGCCACACTGCGGGCAGCTGCTCCAGCAGCCAATGCCAGAGCTGGAGCCATGTGGTGGGGGAGGGCCGCTCTGGCAACCCCGGCCGAGGTCAGAGCCGCATGGTGGGGGACGGGGTTGCTCTGGTGGCTGGGGCCATGTGGTGGTGGTGGGGGGGCCAGAGCTGCTCTGGCAGCTGGGACCATGTGGCAGGGGTTGCTACCTGGGAGAGTCTCTTGGGGAGCAGCATCACTGGTGGGTACCACAGTAGCACACATCTGAACAAGTGAACATGACCTCATTGTTGGCACACAAACACAACTCACTCCGCTCATGGATGATCAAAACCAGCGGCTGGAAGTGTAAGAAAGCTGAGATTCTGGTGCAACCGAAAGTCTCTCTTGCGCTACATAACTGTTCATAACCCAAAAGTACCTCTCTTTCAAGGAGTTAGTATGGTCATGGCTCCCCTACTGGAGATTCCAGACTCCTTCAGGAGCACCCTGCCACAAATCAGGCTAAGTTCTACACAGATTTTGTACAGGGATAACTACACTGGCATGGGGGAGGGAGGGGAGTGACTGATTTTGTTATGAAGTACTTAGTGGTACCATCCCTCGTAAGGATGCAGGTGCTTTGTATAGATGCTGCTTAATTATCTTCCTGTACTTCTGCGATAAAGTGGTACAACTTGTGTGGTTAGACAAGGGCACCGACTCAGGAGGACATTACTTGAACCCACTATCTTAAGCCATTGGGAAGCACAGCTTGTGTACTAAACCTTCTTGGTAGTCTCTAAAACAACTAGGATTAAAAGCAGTTGCCTCTTTCCTACTCCTTTTGGGCAGGAGAGGCTGATTGTGTCCTCTAGAGACCACCTGTTTGTCCCTGTGGGTGAGCTTCTCTTCCCCTTTAAGACACTCAGCACCTAGTTGTCTGTCTCAGCCTCAGAAATAGTTACACTGCTGCCACACAACATTGAGGCTGTGGAGTTTCCCTTGGAAACTGAAGTAGAGACTTCCATCATTCTTTTAATTTTGTCTTGTAAATATAGCACACTAATCAATACACAATTAGTTGAATATGGTTACTAATCTTGGTTCACCACAACGAAAGCTTTTAGTATTTCTTTAGTTATTGAATATTTATTTTCCCTACACTATTCAACAAGCCTCAAGGGAGGGTTTCCCTCATTTTCCTAAAAGGCGCAAAAGATGACAAGTCAGTATAAAAATGGAACAAAAGCATGCAAGCCATTTCAATACCTCAAGCCCAGATCCAAGGTTTGGTGAATCCAGTGGTCTCTTTTTCCTTGGTCCAATGGCTGCCAATGCTGTGAGATTAGCTTCTCTTTGTTGCATCTGTGCCAGTTCCAACTGCTGCATCTAATTTGAGAGAGAAAAGTCTATGATATACGGTATACAAAGGGCCAGTACCATTCATTCAGCTTCAACCATCAGCTCTGCCTTTTATGTAGCTTATACATCTGTATCAGACATGAGACTATGGCTTTTCAGAATTTACACATTCCAATAGTTAAGCTCACCATCATATCAACCATTTTAGGAGCCCAACAAATGCTGACCCCACTACATATACCATCCTTAGGTTCAAGAATTTAGGGACAACAACAATACCAGAAATATTCAACTTCAGTGAATTTTGCCATTTACTGATTAGTGAGACAAGAAAAGTTTCTCGCAGAACGAGTTTAAGTGGCACAAAATTAACACAGAGTTGAAGGTTATCGATTTTTGCGAACTGGTCACTCTGTGCTCAGTTTCTCAGGTTGGTTCCATCTGAGCAAACAAGAGAAATTTTGAAACAAGACCTGTATTTGTTGACATTCATTTGGTCTTCAAATATCTGAAGCTTAATTTTGCAAATGAAGGCCTTATGTCCTGACTTTACTCTGAATGTCATAGGGACAGAATAGTTGGATCAGACAATTTCAGGTGACAGGTTTACTAGCAGGCACTTCAATTCTCTCAGTAATTTTTTCTAACACATCTGGCCTTTTTTGGAATTTGTATTAGACAAGTCAGACTTCAGATACTGATTTTTAGTTGTTCATTAAGAAAAGAACTCCCTCAAAATAAGTCAAGACTTAACAGATCACGTGATTAGTTGGATTAGTTTAGTCAAAATGATTACTAATATGTTTTTTTAAATACACTCACGCTACCACCAAAAATTACCAGCTGTTTTGAAAAAAACCCAAAAACCTATGAATTTCATACAGCAGGGCAGATACCGCCGCTTCCCGAGTGTGTTGAAATATTATGCTGTCTATAGGATGGTAGAATGACTCAAGAAAACAGAGGGGCAGTCTGTAAATATGTTTTGCCATAAAGGAATACCAAAGCGGCAAAATAGAAAGGAAATAATTTTCCAGCTCAGGGTTCAAAACTTTTCCTGACTGCAAAGCCCATATATATTCAATATTTTAGTCATGCATTAGCTACAGTTTTTTACATTAAAATGGCCACACTTCCTTTGAATGCCAGGGAAGTTTTCAGCCGAAGGTGAATACCATAACTGCTTACTTCAACTACTGTGTGCAAGGAAAGAAGCTATGCTTTTCCTTATCTCAATTTCGCTGGAACTTTTTGCAGTCTGCTCACATTTTGCTGTCTAACTACAAAAGAAGCATTTATTGAGCTTACAGCACAGTTGAATACTTTCTCTATTCCTCACTAACCTGTGAGCTGCAACAGAATAAAAAGAATCTTGCTCATCCTGTGCAGAAACTGTCGTTCCAGATGTGCTCCCCTGTGGGTGCATCATAGGGATCAAGAGCTGCACACGATCACACATTCCTAGCTAGCAGTACCCATTTGGCTTGCACATGCATCTTATGCCTCCCAGTGGCAGACACTGAATCTGTACTGGGATGCACAGACAAACTGCCCTTAGGTCCTTAGGGAATGACTGAATAGAGAAGGAACATCTGAAGCAGAAAGGAACAAAGATGGGTCGTAGAAACAAACATCTTACAGAACCACAGTTGCTGCACAATGAGTGACATTTCCTTCATTGTTTCATAGAGTCCCTACGGGGGGGGGGGGGGGGAAGAGAAGAGAAGTGGATGTCCCACTTCAGGTGATTTCTGTGTAGTATCCCAAGCAGGAAGGAGCTTTGGATGAGGGTCCAGTATTCAAGACAATACTGCAGAGCCAAGTGCCACATCAGATCTGATGGAATAACACAGGGCATAACGCTTTGCAAATGTATGGGCTGAAGTCCACATAGTGGCACTATTTAACTCTGATATGGGAACATCCTTCAAAAATGCTGTAGATGTTGCCTGCAATCTGGCTGAATGCACACTCAGATGGGGGTGGGGGAGAGGAGCGCCCAAAGACTCATAACACAATGGTTATCAGATTGTCTGAGGAGAAATAGGAACCCTTTTAATCTAGCTATGAAGGATATGAAGAGTCAAGGAAAACTCCAAAACCCTTTTTTCCTATGCAGATAGAAGGCCTTTGGACTTCTTAATACTCAGGTTATGGAAATAAGATTCCATCTGAAAACTATGAGGGTCTGGAAAAATATACTGGTAGCCACCTTGGATTTTCATCTTGCTCCTCATAGATTTAAGCACATGCAGAACACAATGTTCAATATGACCCTGATCATTCCGTCCTGATGAAGGGCAAGAAATGAAAGCAAGTGTTCCCAATGGCCCCAAGCTCCAAAAGGTTGATTTGGAGACAGCTTTCATGGACTGTCCATCTGCCCTGAACTGTGAGGTGTCAAAGTGGGGCCCCTACTTTAACAGGGTTGGGGTTGACTGGAAGAAAGGACTGCCTGCACAGACCCCTTCCAGTTTAGGGATTTATTCATATGTAAGGGGACCATCATCCACCTATTCAAGGTGTGTCTGGTCAGAGAACAGTCAGTTCTCAATCAACCTTGGAAGCAGTAGCACAGTAGCCTGTCACAAAGGTGTATGCTACCATATGGCCAAGGAGTTGAACACAATTTTTATAATGGTCCAAAGGCTGCTCTGAAATGGTCTGACCATTCTTGACAGGGTGACAAATCTTTCTTAAGGGAGGTATGCACTGGCTATCGCTGAGCCAAGTATGTACCTATAAACTTTATTCTTTGGAGCAATACTAACATGGATTTCTTTGCATTCAGCTCTTGGTCCAATTCTTAGAACACAGCAAGAGCCTTCTGGGTAGATGACACTGCCTTGAAAGAGCACCTTTTGAGTAGACAGTTGTCAAGCTCCAGGAAGACAACAATCGAATGCCAAAGGTAAGCCACTAATCTCCGCTTTCCACCCACTAGATGTTTCAGAAACACCTTTAGAGCTGAAGACAGACTGCAAAGAAGCGACCTCGACTTACAGTGAAGCACAAGTATTTCCTGTGCAATGTGCGTATAGTTACATCGAAGCAGGCACTGGTTTTCATCCCTTGACCTACACAATCTCCTTCCTGTGGCAAAGGAACTATAGTGGTCAAAGTCACCATCCTAAACTTTTGAGGTTTCATCAACTTGTTCAGCAGTCTTAGATAAGATCAGCCTTCCAACTCCATCTTCCCTTGGTAGTAGGAAGCATTTTGAACTCCCTCTTGCCTTAGTAGATGTCATGAAGGGAGTCACAGATGAGGGACAGGGCCGGGGGGGGGGGGGGGGAGGGAGACTGGTAGTGGAAGGAAGGAAGTGTCAAACGAGATGGTGTAGCCCAGTGTTACGACCTCCAAGACCCACTGAATTACAATGATCCACGCCTAAGCCTAAAGAAAGGAGCAAGGTGGTTCCCAAAGGGAAGGCAAGATCTAAAAGGACAGAAGTGCAAAAAATCAGAGGGGTGGGAGGATTTGAACCGGCAACCAACCCATCAAAACTGCTGTTTAGATGATACCTGGATGATTGTGGAGGGTGGTTGGGCAGTAATCTCTCAAACCTGCTGGGGTGTTTTCTCCTGGGTCTACAATACCCCAAGAACTGAGCAAGGTGTGACCTCTGGGCATACCATGACCTATTGACACACTTCTTGCTTGTAGGTATGCAGATGCTCAAGGAATGTAGGGCAGCCCTGTAATCCTTCAGCATGTTTCATGGTCTCAGAAAAGCTTATGATTCCTATTGGATTTTGAACCTCCCTCAGAAACACTCAAGGTTGGAGCCAAGACATCCCACACCTCACTACCATTGTGGAGACAGATCTGGTGGCAATGTCCACAGTAGCTAGGGATGCCTGGAGAACTGTTCAGGCCAGTAGCTGACCTTTTGCTACACTGGACCAGAACTGTTCTTGCTGTCATTTGGCAGCTGTTCAATAGAGGCCACATGCTTGTTGTAATTAATCAAATTGTATTTGGCCACGTTTGCCTGATCGTTCACAATCCACAAATGCATGGTCACAAACAAGACCGTCAAAAAGATCTAGTTACTTTTGGAATTTACCATAGGGTTCATGTGACAGGCTGAATCACAGAGGTCTCCTTGGGATTATCACCCAGTGTGCTGATCGAGCCACTCATGCCCATCCTCCTGCCCTCTGTGGCTCCCCACCATCCTGCCCAGCTTAACAGAGCTCTGGTCTCCCCCACAGAAAGCAAAATTGGGGTTACTGCCCTCCCAGCAGAGCAATAAGACTTTGAACCAGCTCAGCTCTGGGAGAACTCAGCTATGAAGCCTTTGACAACACCTAGGGGCCTGGCCCCGAAAGATGACCGAACCCCCAAATAAATCCCCCTTATTCTGTATAAAAGTTTTCCACAGAGACAGCTTTTAAGTTGGCCCTCTATCAATGAAGGAGAGATGTGCATAATGGTTGCCCCTCCCCCACACACGTAACAATCATTTACAATGGACTTGATAATACAAAAGTGCTTTTGTTAAATATAAAAAACTAGGATTTAAATAATTCCAAGTGAAAGACAGATCAAAGTTACTAACCCAAAATAAACAACACAGCTGCTAATTCTAATACACTAAGAAACTTGTTACATGCAAATTCTTACCCTAACAGTTGTTCTAATCATCTCTTTCAAATGCTAAGCAGCCTCCTAAACTTGGGCCCAATCCTTTTCCCTGTTCAGTCTTCCATGTTTCCAACTGGCATCTTGTGGTAAGGCTGTCTTCCAGCATCTGGCTACTTCCTATTTTTTGGTTTCCCACCTTTATGCCCCTTTTGCCCAAGGCAGGAAATTTAAACTGAGCACAAAGAATTCCCGCCTTGAGTGGGAAAGTAGCAGATGCAAAAGTACGAGCACCTCATTAACAAGTAGCATGCCTCTAGAGCCTGTTGCCAATACAGAACATCCAGCAGCTTATGCTACTGATCTCTAACCTCCTCCAGAGAGATCTGCACAGCATCAGCTACCCTTCTAATGAGGTCCTGGAACTATCGGAAGTTGTTGGCAGTGCAAAGCACAACAGCCTCATCCAATGATGAGACAAAATTGTGATCGCTGGGTTGACTTCCTCATCTGACCTAGCATCCTGTTCCTCAAATAACTCCTCCTATCATGAAAGGGTAGAGGGAGGATGTGAAACCCAGGCCTCCAGCAGGGAGGCTAGCAGACGTCAGTTGCACTATTGCCAGTAGGAAGCCCATGGGTCTCAATATGGTCATTGCAGGGGGCGAAGATGTTATATAAGGTTGGTTCCACCATCCTTGGTGAGCCACAAGGTCCTCCCTGCACAAAGGTAGGTTCCTGAAGGGAGATGTAGGAGAATCCCCCACAGAGAAGACTAATAATTGGCAGCCCTCTTACTCCTGTACATCTTCCCATAAGGCAGGGATGGAGAACCTCAGGCCTGGGGGCCACATCTGGTCCCTGGCTTGCCTGGATCTGAATCCCAAGGCTCAGCACTGGGGAGCCTGCACTGGTGCTCTGGTCCCCCCTCCCACCCAGCCACAGGTCTGGAGCATACAAAATCTACTAGCCTGGGCCCCACAAGGCTTTAGTGTGCAAGAGGAACGTGGGGAGTGTCTTTCTCCCTTTCAGTCAGGGGCTTCTCACTTTGCTTCTCACTTGTGTGTGGGCCCCCGACTGATTTTCTGTGGGTCAGTGGCTCCCGACCCAAAAAAGATTCCCCACCCCTGCCATAATGGACAGTCATTGAGTATGAGAGAGTCAAGTGCCATGGAGTGGCCACACAGAGACCAATGTTTCTGCACTGAGACATCCTTGGTATCTGGACTGCAGTGGGGACTCCAGTTGATTCGTCCCTCAAGTATCAAAACTCCCATGGCAACAGATAGGGACACTGCAGCTGAGGCTGCTATGGCTGTACCAATGATGACAGGCACACTTCAAGCATTGCGTGTCAAACAGTGAGGGCAGTTCACATACGTACCCCTATACAGCCTCAGTGTCTGCCATGAGGAAGCAGAGGGTTCATGTGCAGGGAATGGACATTTCTCACTAGAAAATGCGGATCAAGGGCTTGAGAAGTGCATAAGCACCTGAATAGGAGACCCAAAGGAATACTACTTGAAGAAATTAGGCTTATAGTTCTTGATGTACAAAGGCAGGAAAGTTTGTTTAAAATGCATTTTCTGGTTGGTTAGGTTTTTTTAAAACAATTCAGATAACTTAAGCTGCCCCAGGCTTTTAGGGTAGACAAGATTTATTACCTCCAGTGTCTAGTGGCCATTTTGGGGAAAAAAAAAAAAAGACATAAGAACATAAGAATGGCCATACTGGGTCAGACCAAAGGTCCATCTAGCCCAGTATCCTGTCTGCCGACAGTGGCCAGCACCAGGTGCCCCAGAGAGGGTGGACCGAAGACAATGATCAAGCGATTTGTCTCCTGCCATCCCTCTCCAGCCTCTGACAAACAGAGGCCAAGGACACCATTTCATCCCCTGGCTAATAGCCTTTTATGGACCTAACCTCCATGAAATTATCTAGCTTCTCTTTAAACTCTATTATAGTCCTAGCCTTCACAGCCTCCTCTGGCAAGGAGTTCCACAGGCTGACTACACGCTGTGTGAAGAAGAACTTTCTTTTATTAGTTTTAAACCTGCTACCCATTAATTTCATTTGGTGTCCTCTAGTTCTTCTATTTAGGGAACTAATAAATAACTTCTCTTTATCGGCCCTCTCCACACCACTCATGATTTTATATACCTCTATCATATCCCCCCTCAGTCTCCTCTTTTCTAAACTGAAAAGTCCCAGTCGCTTTAACCTCTCCTCATATGGGACCCGTTCCAAACCCCTAATCATTTTAGTTGCTCTTTTCTGAACCCTTTCCAAGGCCAAAATATCTTTTTTGAGGTGAGGAGACCACATCTGTACACAGTATCCAAGATGTGGGCGTACCATAGTTTTATACAGGGGCAGTAAGATATTCTGGGTCTTATTTTCTATCCCTTTCTTAATAATTCTGAGCATCCTATTTGCCTTTTTGACTGCTGCTGCACACTGTGTGGAAGTTTTCAGAGAACTGTCCACAATAACTCCAAGATCTCTTTCCTGATTTGTCATAGCCAAATTAGCCCCCATCATACTGTACGTATAGTTGGGGTTATTTTTCCCCCGATGTGCATTACTTTACACTTATCCACATTAAATTTCATTTGCCATTTTGTTGCCCAATCACTCAGTTTGGTGAGATCTTCTTGGAGTCCCTCACAGTCTGCTTCTATCTTGACTATCCTAAACACGAGGTGTCCAATTCAACTTTCCTATACCAGTACTTAAGGTGGAAGAGCAACAAACATGCTTAGACCAATTCCTCCAGCCAAACACAAACTTGATATTTCTAGTGTTACTAAGGTTACAAATGATTTAAAACCCGAGCCATTCAGCAATATACAAAGGGACCAAACCACATTTTTAAAAGATCTTTTGCAGCAAGGATGTTATATTTAGATTAATCAATTAATCAAATAGTCATTGTAATTTGTATCAACTATTCAATTAGTCAATAAGGACACCTCCGCCTTTGAAATGTAGCAGAGTCCTGCCAGCTCTTGCTACATTTCAAAGGCTGAAGCGCTACGGGGAGCACGGGGCCAGCGGGAGACTGCTTGAGTCCCCTGCTAGCCTCCTACTCCCACAGTGCTTCTGCTTTTGAAATGTAGTAAGAACTCCACTCTTGCTACATTTCAAAGGTAGAAGCACTGCCAGTTCCCTGCTGTGCCCTTGCCCCCATGGAGATGTTACTGTGGGGAATCAGCTTTTAAGCCGGTTTCCCCCATTGCTGGCTCTATCAGAGAGAGGAGAGGCAGCAAAGGGGTGGGGAAGTGACTACTTGCTTACATCCCTATTTTGCAGCTCACCTTATCTGCTCAGAGAAGTTAAACAGTATTCCTATAGCATTAACTACAGGTAGAAACTCTCTAGTCCGGCAGCCTTGGGATTCAACCAGTGGAGAACCAAAGAATTTGCTGAACTACAGGAGGTCAATATTGTCTAGCAGCATTACCAACACTTCCACTGCTTACTGGACTTTTAGAAAACATTTAGGGGTAAATTAGACCTAAATAATAGCACAGAACACAGTGCCAGGACTGGTGGCTGCAAGCAAACTTTATGGGACCACTGGAAACGTGGCTACTCAGATGTCCGGCTTAACTAAAATCAAGGACCACGGATGTTGCTGTACCAGAATGCCAGACTACAGAGGTTCAATCACATTTGTGTATTTTTTATTTCTATTTACTTGTTAAATGTAAATTATAAATACTTTGTCCATCAGAATTTCTTGCATTTTGCATTCTTCATTTCCATTTTTAGTAGTTTAGACTAACATTTTCTAGAGTGTTGGGAGCCTATTTTACCAGCAAAATTTTGCAGTTACTTAAGTTGCTTATAGCTGCCTTACATAAAGGCTTAATATTTGGGTTATGGGTTTTGGAAGGAACATTATTTTTAATAAAGAGGTAGATGTAGAAAATATGTTGAGGTCAAGAATAACTTACTCAACTGGAGAGGAGAAAATTTAGATCAAAGTAACTGAACCGAACCTTCACTTAGAAGTTCAGACAAAAAACTCAAGGTTTGGAAAAATTCAAATACAAATTTAAAAAATAAAGTGTAACCATTTCTTTCTTTATTAGAAGAAATTAAAAAGCTGGGGTTCTTCGACAATCAGCTGTTTGATTTCCAAGCCCAAGTTTCTAAATCTAGGATGTTCCAACAAACATTCAAATTTGCGAGAAGTCATCTGAGCTGACTTTTACAAAACTGTGTATCCCTTGTTTTAATGAGGCATTCCTATTGATAAATTTTTGTAGTAGCATTTTTCATATAGGTGTGCCATGCTGAACTTTCTTACAGACTATAGTCTGTAAATATATTATGTAGTTGCACAATGTGCAGGTGTCATCTTTACCCATAGTAGACAGGACTCAACTGTGGGAATGTTACATTTCACACTTGAGCAGAATGAGACTAGTTCCAAGAGCATGTGTTTTAATTTTATGGCTGTTACAATAATACACCAAAAAAACCAACCCCACCCAGTAAATACAGACAGGCCAGTATATAATTGCTTTCACTGACAGCTTAGTAAAATCAATGATGGTTATTTTCAAAGATGCTACCTAAAGACAGGGAGCCTAAGATGCTGGTCCTAAACTGAGATTTGTGTGGATTCACTCCTGCACAGCTCATTGCAAGACCAAAGACTTAATCTATAGGTAGGCCTTGCAGTTAGAGGCCAGGTTTTCAAAGGTGTTGAATAACCAGTAAGTCCCAATGAAAGTTTTTTTTATTTAATTCCACAGTGGCTATAAGCCAACTGCCACAAGACCAGCAGGGACTGAGTTTTGCAGCAACAGAAAAATTAACTGGCCTTCTCACAGATTTAAGACCATTACATTTGGGCAAAGTAAGTAGCCCACCAATTCTTACCTTTATAGGCCACCATGGTAATAGCAAAACAAGAGCTAGTTTCACAAATTATGACTGAAATTTGTGACTGAAATTTATACTGATTTGACGGAGACCAATAGGAGGTG
Source organism: Pelochelys cantorii (assembly GCA_032595735.1). Classification (NCBI taxonomy): domain Eukaryota; kingdom Metazoa; phylum Chordata; order Testudines; family Trionychidae; genus Pelochelys; species Pelochelys cantorii. The sequence goes on from CM064327.1 coordinate 77,999,457, forward strand.
ATATGATTATCCAACTGGCTACTGGTGGAAACACAGGCCACTGAATTTTGTACAGTGCATTGAGTAATGCCATTAAAAAGTTATAATGGGGTCTAGAAGAGACATTTATCAATCATCCCAAGAAACAGATTCACCCCAACGGGCAAAAGGAAGTCACTCTTCCATAGACGAGCTGATCTCCCTCCATTCTATACAGCCAGTCCCCGAGTTGCGAACGGTTGAGTTACGACCCTTTGCATTTATGACCAAAGCTCCCATGGAGTGGTCATAAAGGCAGTCCCCGAGTTACAAACGCAATCTGCGCTTACGAACAGCGCGGTCGCTATGTAACTCAATGGGGTACGAGTTACGAACAAATCGAGTTACGGCCAAGTGTTTGGTCCGTAACTTGTTCGTAACTCGGGGAGAGGCTGTATTTCGGAATTCTCAACCCCACCAAGAGGGAGGGTGGGTGCTGGTATTGTTGTCTATCCGCTACTGAGGGGGCAACAAGGATCACCAGGAAAAGGAGAATTTCTTTAACATGGTGAATTGATGCAACCCGACTTATACCACCACCACTTTTTAGCATTTACCATTGTAGGGCCAAATCATTTTGGAGCTGGGGATGTTTTCAACTACTGCATCCATCCCCACTCCATCCACAACACATCTTCCACCTTGGGACCAATAAACAGAATCTGACCAGGGTTTGAAGGACAATTCGAATTTTGGCTATGTTCCGTAGAGGAGAAAGCTGCGGTCTAGTCCAAAGAAACGCCAATTGCAAAATACCATGCCAGTGTGAACTTCCAGTATAAATGTCTCTAACCCTTGTACGGGACTCAGGGAAATAGTAATGAAGAGCACCAGGCTAGAAGCCCAGCTTGACACACTGGTCAGTCAATTAGAAAGATTTGACTGAAATGCACTTATCTATAAATGTACAATAGTTGCAAAAGTGTTGTGAGATTAGCGTAACCAGGATGGCAAAGAGATTCACAAGACCTGAGGAAGAAAGATGGTGTCAAGACATGCCAGTGCGCAATGGCTAGTTGTTTATTGCTGTGACACAGCAGTCAGGACGGTAAGAGAAACACTGAAGTTTTTTCTCACTTAAAAATTTTCGTAGTACATCCTTTAGCTATCAGAAAAGCTGAGGAAGGAGAGAAATAGAATGTGGTTTTAAAACTAGGGACATGAGGGTTTAAACCAGATAACTGGTAAACCTCACTCTTAATGAGGCTTACCAGTTAAGGTTAACCAGTGAGGCTGGAGCTCCAGCCCTGTGGGGGGCCTATTGGGGAATTAGTGGGCCTGGGTGCCCCACAAGCAGGGGTAGCTCCTGTCTGTGGGGCGTCCAGCCTGAAACATGCAAGGACTGCTCCTCCTTCCCTGCCTGCGGTGCGGGCGGGGGGGAAGGGTTAGGGAAGGAGGGCATGCAGGCAGGGGCTGCTCTGGCCAGACTGGAGCAGCTTCTGCCTGTAGGTGCAGGGGGGCATTCAAACCCAGTGGCATCCGGGGGGGCTGCTCCAGCTGGGCTGGAGTGTCTCCCTCCCCCCCACAATCAGTTAACCAGTTAAACAATGTTTAACTGGATTTTACATCTCTAGAGTGCAGCATATAGCAGAGTAACAACTCCCTTTGGGTGGTGAAGACTAAAAGATGTGGAAGCTGCAGAAGGAGTTGGTGCTAGGCCGAAGGGCTTCATGGGCTACCTGATTTCCACTAGGAGTGGATAGAAGTCAACAGCTATGAATGAGGAAGAGGCAGCATCTCTGCTAACCCTCTCCTCTATAAGGGATGCTGTCTAATCTCATTCTCCACTACCTTTCCTGTTCACCCCCCCCCACACTCTTCCGGACACATCCCAGATCCTTCTCAAAATATACAGACATTATGCTTAACTTTAGAAGTGTCTTTACATCTTTTAAAATGCAAGAAGTTGCATCTAAGCATTTCAAATATTTTCCGTTGATTGCTTTGTACCAATAGAACCTCTTCCTATCCCATTTCAGTTAGGATGAGGGATGTGCCCTTACCCAGCGCTACACCGCTTCACATTTATATCCTGGGCTATGGAGTACTTGAACTCTCTTCATATTCTCTTCTTGTTGCACCCCATTACTGGGAGATGGATCCAATGATAAAGCACCACAATAATGTCAACATGCCACCAAAACTGGCAAGCTCCCTCTCCTATCCTGATCTACAGGTCAGCCACTGGTAAGACACAGCTGCCATTATTGTAAATGCTACTCAAAATTTAGGCTCAAGAGCAGCATAAAGGAAGTACTCATTGACCAGACGCAAACCAGAGAGTGTTCATGAACATTTTCCTCCCTTGGATTGCTATTTTCACTCTAAGAATTACAGTACAAAGATTTCTAAAATCCTGTACACACAAAGATCAAATTGCTGTGAAAATGTCTCAAGTTGCAAAATAGTCTTTGTTGCTGCTGGCCTTTTTAATAATAAAAATGGGTTTTAAAGTCTAGTCTTGTAGCAGCCAGGAACTTCTAGGGGGACAATAACCATTTGAGTTAATCTGACCTGCAGCACAAATCAAAAAAGGCACATTTGTAAGTCCTTCCATATAGCGAAATGTCATTTGCAGCATAGGTGTAATCACATAAAATGAAAGGTTTTAAAATTGACCTCTCTTCTCCACTCAGTTCCTCAACCAATAAAAATATTTCCATTCCAGCTCATGGAAATTGCATTTTTCACTCTTGTGAAGTCTTATTCTCCACATTTCGGTAAAATATGCAAAGCCTCTATTCAAAATTAAACTGACTACATTTTTGGTGACAATGCCTTTTAAAAATAAAAGTGAACCTATGAGAAGACCAGCAATATTTCAGTTATGAGACTCCAGCCTGGTGGAAAAGCAGTTTGAGTTGCTATGCAAAGCATTCCCAAGACTGAAATCTTCGGTTGAGATGGCAATTAGAGCAGGTTGCTCACCAATAATCTCCCATCAGTCCTAGATCTGCTAGACCAAGGAGAAAATTTTCTCTGTTATTACCCTAACAGGGTGGGGGGCGGAGGGGCTGTTTCGGTAGTTACACAAAGTGAAGAGGCAATAGTATATTACTTGTCTCACACACAAGAAAGCAGGACCCTCCGTTTCCAGAGGCAGTAACTATTGAGCAGGAGCCAGAATAGTATGAATCACTTCCTCACACCCGACAAAAGGAAACAGGACATAGCTCTTCATGGCACTTCCAACCTGCACTCACTAACTACAAACCTCAAAAGTTGCTTCAAGCCACCAGGCCTTCCAAGCAACAGGTCCAGGGTCTTATGAACAGGAGTTTAAATTGTTCAATAATTCAGATAAGGCGGTCCTAGGTGAATGGTGACCTTTGAAGTACTTCATAAGTCTAATCAAAGCCCTATTTCACACTGGGTAAACGTGGACAGTTATGTGCTATGTAAGAACTGTAGAGCTCATGAAAGTTTGTCTGGGAAATAGGGAAAGAAAAATCAGTGTACTGTTAGTGGACTATACTTCTAACTACACTCACAGTGGTATGTTATTTCTCTGGTATGTGATTTATGTTATTGAATTACACAGTTTAGGCAACATGGGCTAAAAAAGGAGCTATTTAATTCAACATTTATGTTGTTTACAATTATTTTTGTAGGACAAGAACTTGCATTTTGGTCCACTGAAAACAGATGACGTTATCTGGAGAAAGACAGGGAAGAGGAAAAAACTGTGCTTTTTGGGGATCCAGAGAGCAACTGTACTGATCTCAACAACCTATTTTTTCTTACACTAGCCAGTGTTTAGGACGGTCAGTTTTGAGGCAGAGTGTAAAGGTTTGCAGAAGAGGCAAAGTGTGTAAGAGGAGCAGGTCTGGAGAGCTCAGGGTAGACAGAGAAACAAAGGGGCTAAGGTTAAAGGAGGACAAAAGGCAGCAATTTGGCAGATAGGTATCCTAGTAGAAAGGTCAATCCAAATGCTCAATTCTGCATGGGTGCAGCACATGACAGTACGTACACAAAATTTTTTAACAGCCACATACCAGGAAAATACCCTTCTACGCAACTATGGAAGGAAAAACAGGAAGTGGAAAAATCAAATGTTAAAAAATACTATCATGTGGGGGCAAAAGAAAAGGAGCAATATAAAAAAATTAAACCTTTGAGACCAGGCACCAAAGAGTATGCAACTGTTTGGATGAGAACAGAGAGAACAGTATGGAAAGGAAGCTATGCAAGGAACAATCCTGGGCTTTGTTTGGAGGGATTTAAGAAAAATGATGTGTGCAGCACCGACCAAGAGTGCCCATTACATAGATAGGTTTATTAATAAGTAAAAGAGGAACAACTTCAGTACACCAAGTTTTAGAAGAACAGTGGAAAAGGTTATATCAAACAATGTAAAGCATCAGAGGAACTGGCAACAAAGGAAACTGGGGAGGGCTGAAAGACAAGTTAGTGTACGCCCAGGGGTTATGCACGCTATTCAACAATAAAAATATGTTCAGAGTAACAAAAGCAGTAACATGGATGAACAAAAAGATGTAGAAGGCTTGAAGAAAAAGGAGATGGCAGACAAAGACAAATGAAAGAAAACAAGGTAGATAGGACTTTCAGTTTGCAGAATAAAGAAATAAAACAGGTAATCATAAATCATTTAACTTTTCCACTAATTTTAAAAGGATTCCGTTCTCCTTTTAAGTATTTTCATTGCTGTACATTATCTATGCATCTTAAAATTCTAAATTTTAATTGGCAGTTTGTTTAACCTAGGCTGTTTTAGATACTGAAATTACTTTCTCATCCACATTCTATCTTGCTCCACCTAAAGGCTGAGGGATGTAAGATGCTTAGATCTCCCTCTACTCTTCATGCATCAAGTTTTCAGATGCTTTTACCTCTTCTCTAAGATACCTACCTACCTTCTGCATTCTTTTTTGCTGCATGTGAAGCATATTCCTGTTTTTGAAATGTTTATTTTACTTTGCCTCCTCAGGACCTTAACACCAGCTTCCAGCAAACCTAGTTCATTTAGCACTGAGTCTTTACATTTCACTTGTTTTGAAGGCAGTTTTCTGACCTGCAGGCCGAATGCCACATTCTTTCCAGCAAGAGAGGTGGAATTTAAAAAAAAACTGAGACTAATGTATTTGCCATTTTTTCTTTCTTGATGCAGTTTCTCCCTTCACTCCCCTTCAATCCTAACTGAATGCTTTAATTAGCCATATAATCTGTTTTTACTGGCTTTTAGATTGTATTTTATAGTTAAATACAAGATAGCAGGCAGCATTTGGTATGCAGTGGCTTGGTGTGCAACTCTGTAAACAACTGTATTAAATGAAGTAGTATTAGATTACATTGTGGATTTAAAAAAAAGTTTCACAGGCATAGCTTCAGCGGCAAAAAAAAAAAGTATAAAATAAACACTACCTAAGGTTTGCTCTATCGGGTCAGATGTCTCATCTGCTAGCCTGACCCTGGCTATAACCAGATGTTTCAAAACAATATGCAAGACATTTGTACAAAACCTATGCAGGGAGGGATTTGCTTCCCAAGTCTGTGGCTATCTTATACCCCAAAATATGAGGATTGAGATCCTTTACAGAAAAAAAATTCCCAGATCCTTTTCTGAGTCCTACTACACTCATGGTCTCAAATATCCTTTTGTAGCAAGTTTCACATGTGCTTACGTGCTACCAAAGAGTTTTCTTTACCAGTTTTAGAGTTGTTCCATTTCAATGTTACAGATGTGCCATTGTTCATGAGTGTAAACTGGAGCCCATCATTTATCTTCACTATTCTATCTATACTGCAAATGTCTATCATGTCATCTCTATACAATCTTGTCAGTGTCTACTCACACGAAAGTTTCAGTCCCTATTTGTAGCACCTATCCCTGAACTCTTCTTTGTACTAGACACAGAGACAGGGTGGCCAGACTGAAAACAGCATTCCATAGGATACTGTATTTTGTAATGCCATAACATTCAGTACTTCTCATTCTTTTCACATGGTAATTTATTTGCTTTTGACTACTCTTCAATATTGAGCAACAGCTTGCGTTCAGTGGTCTGCAATGATGGGGAGGTCCTTTTACGGAGAAGCTAGTTAACCTAAAACCAGCAGTGGGTATCAACAGCTCCTTTTAATGTGCCTTGTATTTTTTTATCTGCCATTTTGTTGCCCAGTTAATTCCTCTTGTTAAGTCCTTCAAGTATCATCTGATCTTGATATATCTAAACTGTGCTCTAATTTTTGCCATCTCACTTCTTTCACTAATTAAGTACATTCAACATTGGTCCTAATACAGAATTTGGGATATTTCCATTTTTAAACCTTTTTGTTCTGCTGAAAACTATGTATACTTACTATTTTCTCACTCTTCACAAGTTTATAACAAATACATTTTACCTCCCAATCTGCAATTACTCAGGGTACATCCACAATGCAGCACTCACAGCTGACTTGGGCTCACAGTAGGAATGTTAAATTACGTGTAATCAGGAGCTAACCTCTTTGTGGCTCTGCCTTTCAAACATGTTAAGAGCACCCAATCTCCCACTACACCTCTGCCTCCCCTGCTCCCCCCTTTGAGACTGTGCTGGGGAGAACTAGCTTTTAAGCTGGATCCCCTCAGCACTGGCTCCTGCTCCCTCCCTTCCTGCCTCTCTCTGGCTACATCTAGACTGCATCCCTATGTCGACAGAGGGATGCAAATCAAGCACGTCGAAATCGCTAATGAAGCAGGGATTTAAATATCCCATGCTTCATTAGCATAAACATAGCCGTCGCTTTTTTTGAAACTGAGCTTTTTCTAAAAAATGGAAGTCTAGATGTGGATTGTCGAAAATAAACCCTTTTTCGACAGATCCTGTAAACCTCATTTTTTGAGAAATACAGGATCAGTTGGAAAAAGGGTTTATTTTCAACAGATCCACATCTAGACTGCTGTTTTTTCCTGAAAAAGCTCCGTTTTGAAAAAAGCAGCGGCCATGTTTATGCTAATGAAGCATGGGATATTTAAATCCCTGCTCCATTAGCAATTTCAACGTGCCTAATCTACATCTGTCGACAAAGAGGTGTAGTCTAGAGGCAGCAAAGGGGAGGAAGAAAACAACTAGTTGAGTCACTACTCGACTACCCAATAAGCATCGGGTAGTTGACTTGTCAACTAGTTGCTTACATCCCTAGCTCACAGGTGGTTTATTTGTGGTGCATACATTTAGTATCCCCAGGATACCTCCCTCCCCCCCCCCCCCCAGCATCCCAGCACTGAGGCTCCAAACTCAGCCCAAACATCTACACTGCAATTAAAGAGCCCTGGGCCTGCTTGAGCCAACACAGGCCAATCGGGGGGGGGGGGGGGTAGGAAGGAGTATAGCTGCAGTGTAGACATACCCTTAGTTTCCTCAAAAGCCTGTCATGAGGGACTGACAGACTTTTTGATAACCCTAAAAGAAATCACCCTTCAGTCTTTTTAACAGATATTTACATCATTTGTTACCTTCCAGTCCTTCAGGGGAGCTCATTTTCATAAGGTACTACACAATCAAGTCATAGAACTAGACGGGACCTCAAGAGATCACGTCCAGTCCCCTGCGCTCGTGGCAGGATCAAGCACCATCTAGACCAGCTGTGACAGGTGTTTGTCTAACCTGCTCTTAAATCTCCAATGACAGAGATTCCACAACCTCTCTGGGAAATTTATTCCAATGGTTAACGGCTCAGCAGCTTCATTTCTAAGAGGTTTCAGAAAGCCACCTGGGTGTACATCCTAGCAATCTGGAACAAACTGTACTCATCTACCTATACTCATCTTTTTCCTGAAACAACAGCTCTCCACCATCCATTGTGGTACGTGCCCTACACTGCATCCTATACAAATGCTCATTTGTTTCAGCCATATGGATGTTAGCACTTCAGTTTTTGTTTATCAGTCAAATTTGCTTCAACAGATATCCTACTTGTTGGGGAGGGGATGGAAGAAATGCTGAAATCCAGATCACAACCAAATTACTAAAGCTATGATCCCAAACCATAGTCCAGCTGCTACTAGAAGATCTGACAGCTGGCTGGTGACATTTGTGATGTCTTTTCCTTGTTTTCAGCTCCTAGCTATCTTTTGCAGGGGTTACTAATACATAAGAAGTGGTAATGGACTGAAAATAAGTCAGCTTTGAAAACTAGCGAGTCATTACTGGGAAAAGGAATGCGTGGAAGAATGAGAATTCAAAGACGGGGCAGTATGGTGCATTGCATCAGCAAAGCCAAGCAGCAGGGAAGGTAACCAGGAAACCGGGATTTTTTTTTTTTTTTAAATGAGAGGAGTGAATCTGTAAAAGGGGAACTGATAACCAGAGTTGTAGAGCAAGGAGTGGGGTGGGGATAAAAAGAACAGAGGTAGGGAAGGAACATGAAGGGAAGTGGAAATAGAGTCAGACTAGCTTTGAAACTGACAAATGCAAATATTAGTTACTGCTAAATAAATTATATTTTCTGCTATTACTATTTCTCTCCGAAAAACGGTACAGTAGCTGCCACAATGATTTCAGGTTAAACTAAAGAGGATGAGGAAATCAAACCAAATACTGGGATGATCATCCCTGAGACACTAAGATGTGGGACATCACATTTTGATAAGAACCCCCGAATTAAAGAATTACAGTTTCCAAGGTCCCATGGTACACAAGATTATGGAAAAAAGGCGAGAGACGGGAAAGCTTGAAAGATGAGATTTTAGATTTAGACTTACAATGAGCACCACAGCATATGACAAACCCACTGGAATTTTCCATTTACATGAAGTTTATGCTTCTCATCTCATATTATATTCCTACTCAGTACATCTATTTAAGTCACACTGGAAAAGATGATATTAATGTTCTAGAGACAAGTCATCAGAGATATTTAAGAACACATCATCTGGGGAAGATGTAGAGTCTTTTTCACATTTTATTTTAGGTGAGAAAAAAATTTAAACAAGCCTGGAATAGAATGGGGAGGGGCAGAAAATATCTAAAATATTAAATATTTAAAGAACAAGCACCACAGATTTTTAAAAAAAGTGATTTATACCCCATATGCCTGAAGTAACAAACGAGAGGGAAAGGCATGAACAATTTATTCATGATTTGGGAATGCTCGTCCACAAAAGGCTAACACGCAAGATTATTAAGCATAGTAGAAAGCACAAAATTCTTGAATGGATAAAGAAATTGCTTGAAGCGTGCCTACCAGCAACCCGAAGAGGAATGTGCCCTTTCTATAGGGGATTATTTACTGACACATTTGGGAGAAGGGGAGGGGGAGAGTAAATAAAGGATTAAATTTGGTGTGAAGTAGCTAGACAAAGCATTCATCTGAAGTGGGCTGTGCCCATGAAAGCTGACGATACCAGCTACTTGTTTTGTTAGTCTCTATGGTGCTGCAGAACCATTTGTTGTTTTTTTAAGTTTTCAGTTACAGACTAACATGGCTACCCCTCTGAGACTCATGAGCAAACAGGTGGATATTATTGTAGAGAAGATTAAGGAGTGAGGTTAGTGCCATGGAAAAAGCAACATTTATAACAGCACATGCCGATTGCCCAAGTCTCTGGATTCACTTACAATAAAACAGTTTTAAAGAGATGTTGAATCAGAGCTAACCCTGAATGTATATGTATTCACCACTGGGACCAAAATCTTCAAAACTCCCTGCCAACTTTCTATCTATTGTAAAAAAAACATACCACACACACATTCCCCTAATTAACAATTCCTAGGTTAATGCTGGGCAGATGGCAGGTGAACATTTAGAGAAATATATGTTGGTATTATATAAAAGATGAAGAGGAAGATTCAACTAGGGTTGTAAACAGGTAGTCAGTTACCTGTTAACCATCACTCTTACCAGGTGATCCTAGTAACTGGTACCCAGCACTGTCGGGCTTGCCACAGTTGGGGTGTGCTCTAGCCTGTCCGGAATAAGCTCCTGTCCAGCTGCCTCCCACCCCCGGCATGATGCATGTAGGGGTAAATTGAGGCAGTCCATGGTATTCTGCTAAGAACTCTCATTCAAATCCTAAATTTGAAGCCTGGGAACAGAGAACAAGCAGCTACCATGACCCTGGTCGCCCTGGCAACCACATTCCAAGAGGGTCTCACTGTGATAAGGCCCTGGCTGGTACCAAAACAAGCTTCATGGAAGCTGTTCTGTCTTCTTTAACCCTAGATAATAAGCCTGGATTCCAAGGACTGCGCTAATGCAAGGCAGTATCACCCCCGCAGTAGACGTATCATAATTTCAGCAGACAAAGTTGCCATCAACATGTCTTTTGTTTATGTTGGCTTATTTAGCTTGTTAGACATAACTACCTATATTATTAAGACGTTTAATTGGCAGTAGGTGGAGATAGTGTAACTTTTGTAGTTTATTGGCTTATGTGCTCATTATGTCTTGCCACCAGAACCTATGAAATTGCTTCCACTCCACCCACCTGCTGCCTATATAATTTAATGTAATGTTTTGATTAACTAGTGCTCTCCAGGTTAACCCCTGGTTGGTACTCCACCAGCGCTGGTGTACAATAAATCCTTAGCTTGTTTTCACCTGCATCCAGAGTGTCCAGAATTATTCCCTACAATGCATAATAAATATAGTTTAACTAGTTATTTTAACTGGGATTTTACATCTCTAGATGCAATACGGCTGCATAGAAAGGAGGAAAGAATTGAGAATGGTAAAAAAATGTGATCGTGTTTAATGAATTAGGAGCACAAGGTAGAAGTGAGACACTGTTCACATGAGGTGATAACATTGATGAAACCCGGCTTTCCGACAGGGTACAGGAGGGGGAAGAGGCAAAGGGAGCAACTTCTTGGTATCCTGCTTCCATTTTCTTTCATTCTGCCCCTACCAGAAGTGTGGAGCTGGCCCCCCACCCTCACTTTGTCCAGGGGTCCAGCAAGTCTGTTGGCTTGCCTGTATGGAAAAGACATTATGGCCAAGATTGTTGAAAGTGACTGGCTATTTTGGGCGCTCAGTCACACTTTTAATGTGAGTGAAGTTTCCGTCGGATGGGTGCCGGGTACTTCCTTAAAAAAAAAAAAAAAAAAGTCAGGCCTCAAGTTAGGCACCAAAACTGAAGCAACCAAAGAGACTGGCCACTTTTGAAAGTCTCGACCTGGGTGCCTAAATTGTTTGACAAAGTCTTTTGTAATGCCTCCATTTCTAAGGCTTCAAAACGCAAAGTTCTTAACTCCAGTCCTCTACAAAGTATTGACCCGACTTTGGAAGAATAACCATGCAACTGTTCTGGAAGGGATGTTCAGTTTCATTTTCAAATCCCTCATGTGTTAGAGCAGCAATGGGCACGAGTGGCTCTCCATTTCAATGGGCTGCAAGACTGTCGTAATCAAGACGGTCTCCTGGAATAAGGTAGTTTTGCTAACTGTGTTTGTGGGATTTGCGGACCAAACAGAAGTGCTTTGATTGGATGCAGATGGCTCTCACAGTCAGTGTTGTGTGCTATCGGCACGCATCTCAATTAACATGCCTTTGCTTTAGGTGTGTGTCACTTTAATACTGGTAGAAAAAAAAACCATGGATGGAAAATCAGTGGAAACTGGCAACTTTGTGCATGGGAAATTGTAAACAATGTGTCTTATCGGCCACAGACAGAACTCTGACAGTTGCATGGGGCCGATGGGCCGTAGATTGCCCACCACTGTATTAGAGACCTACCACCCACCTTTGGACCTTTAATGGAAGGAAAGAGTTGTATTTATATAGGCCCTTTCACTTTTATTTTGTAGCTCTTTGTGGTGTGATCCTTTCTTCCATGCTTGAATGAGCAGTAAGTAATTAAAACACTTAACATTTTAAAAAAATCACCAACATCTAAGTTAGCTTTTCCCTTTGAAATTAATAGGGCAGTACATGTCAGTGCTAACTGTTTCATGTTTTCTGAAAACACTATTTAAAGATCCTAATTTCAAGGATCTCTCCTGCCACCACAACAGCTCAAAAAAAGTTGCTCTAACTGAAAGCTGAAACTCTGGAGAACTATTGAAAGGACTGTTCGTGACCCGTCCTCACCCTGCTGATCCTTTGCACTCTACTCGAGGAAACACTTCTTAGAAGGGATGTTGAAGGTTTTCAGTGCTAGAGGGTTTTTTCCCTGCAATCCATCTTATAATAGATTATTCAACTTTTTTACTTGTGATCCAAAGACTTAGGAATTGCCCCTGTTGTAAACAGTTCTAGGTAGCCACCATGACCTCTCCTTTTTGGAAAGGCCGTCTGGAAAAGGCAGAATCCTTGCTCACAGGCTTCCAAAACCCCACAGACAAGGTTCCCTGTAAGCTGCGCACACCCTTCCTGAGCCCTGCGCAGAGGTTCAGAGCTCCCCTGCGCAGGCAGGGAGCTCAGCTGATCAGCTGGGGAAGGGAAAGTGGGGGCACTCACCCTCTGGGAGGAGCAGAAACAGCAGCAGCTGCTGCTTGCTATAAATGGAGAAACTGGTTGCAGCCTCTATCCCAGAGTTGGGCACAAGATGATCTGTGGGCCGGATCCAGCCACGAGAGCCCCAGACAGCTCCCTGCCTGCCCCGCACCCGCTTGGCACTTCAGAAAGCTGGATGCAGGGCCACATGTGCTTGTGAATGGTGAGAGCCTGGAGGGAGTGGACACAGGCTTCTCATGCTGCCCCCGCCCCCAGGAGTGCCCATGGGCTGGTTTCAGCCAAGACCAGCTGCCTGTTTGCAGAACAGGCAGTATATGAAGTGGCCCTCCTGCCTCATCCCCAAGCTCACAGAATTCAGTTTACAGCAATAAACATGGCTCCTGCAACTCCCCATAGCACGTACCGGGGTAGAAGGCAGGGATCCTAGCTAAGGTAAGGTCTCCCAGCTAGAGTCTATTCTGGCACTTCATCCCCTCCCTTCCTCTCCTCCCTACCCCATATAAGCCAAACCTCCTGCACCCCAACTCCAGTGCCCATACACCTTCCCAGACACTGCATACCTTCCTACACCCCTCCTCAGGTCACAACTCCCTCTCAGACCTTGTACCCCAATCTGCTATCCCTGGTCACAGCCCAAATGCCTGCAGTCCCTACTGCACTCCTGCCTAAGTCAACCCCCTCCCAGGCCCGCACCCCCTCCTCACCCCAGTCTATTGCCCCAGATCACGATCCCCTACTCCACCCAAATGCCCTCCCATATCCCACATCTCAATCCCTCACCACAAGCTCCCTTCTGCACCCAACCTCCATCCCAGACCCCCACACCTCCTCCATTATTATAATGGAGGAGTGCGGCCCTTGACCACTTACCAAATTCTAGGAGTGGCCCCCCATCAAAAATTATTGCCCACTCCTGTGTTAACGGCTTACAGTAAGAAAGAAAAAGATTCTTTTAACAGAATTTTTTGAGTGTTGCTGATATCTAAAACTCTGATCTTAATGATTTTTTAAAACCCTGTGTTACAAATTAATACATGGTCAACTGTATTGCATTAAGGCCAGATCTTTGCTATCTAGTAGAGTTCCGAGCTCTTATGAGTCAGAAGTAGCAAGTACTAGGTGTGATGCTAGTTTTGTAGGATGAAATCTTATTTGCAAGATCTTTGAAAGATGAATCTGTCTGTTAGAAAGGATGATGATACTTGTACTCCAAGGTCTCAGGGGGTAGTCGTGTTATTCTGTAACTAAAACAACAACAATGGTCTTGTAGTACCTTAGACTAACAAAAATATATAAATAGTATCGTGAGCTTTCATGGACACAACCCACTTCTTCAGCCAAAGGTAGTGTTTATTTAATATGAAATCAGATAAGAAAATTATCAAACATTGCGTCTTGTTAATTATCCCTTGTTTTAATATATTTTCTTCCACACCTGTGGACTATTTAATATATCTATATCTACAGTTTTTGTTTATACTGGTGGGTGCACATCCACACTACCTCAATATTGGCATTGCACATAAGAAATCTCAACTCACCCAAAAGAACATTCAACCCACCCAAGGATGGAAAATCTTAGAGGGAACACTGCCCACAGGGCTGTGTCTAGACTGGCATGAATTTGCGCAAATGCTTTTAATGGAAAAGTTTTCCGTTAACAGTATTTGCGCAAGAGAGCGTCTAGACTGGCACGGACGCTTTTGCGCAAAAGCACTTTTTGCGCAAAAGCGTCCATGGCCAATCTAGACACGCTTTTGCACAAGAAAGCCCCGATCGCCATTTTAACCATCGGGGGTTTTTTGCGCAAAACAAAACTGAGCTGTCTACACTGGCTCTTTTGCACAAAAGGTTTTGCGCAAAAGGATTTTTGCCCGAACGGGAGCATCAAAGTATTTGCGCAAGAAGCACTGATTTCTTACATTAGAACGTCAGTGCTCTTGCGCAAATTCAAGCGGCCAATGTAGACAGCGGCTGCTTTTGCGCAAAAAGTGGCCAGTCTAGACACAGCCCAGGTGTTTGGGGTCAGGCTTCATGCAGAGTTTCATAGGCACAAAAGCAGTCTTGGAGATAATAGCTTTAATCCTGAATTATCACAAAAAGCTGTCAGCCATAAGATAATTTGTTGATTTCACTCTGCTCTTAGATTATATTCTCATCTGCATTAAAAAAATGCAAACATTCAGTAAAGTAGCATCAGAACTGACTATCTGCACTTGGGCTCAATGCAAGCCCTAGAATGGAATCTGTTCAGAGAAAAAAATATCCTAGCTCATTAGGCTGAGTTAATGAGCTGCATTTGGAATCTTGTGGTGCTCTACTTTCCTCATTCTTTAAAAGGACATTGAAATGATAGAGCAGCAGGCAACCAGAATCTCGCACTGATGAAAGATCTCTATTATTCAAAGAGGTATGGCAAACCTATCGCTGGATTCTTTTGATGGAGAGATAATTAGGAGTAGCATTCAGTGGGGTGTAAAAATTTGATGGAAATATGGGACAGATGGTACAAAGGCTGTTTGAAATAATACAAACTAGAGGTCTAAAGGACATGGCTCAAATTAAGAAAGGCAGAACACTAAATTCAGGTGGAGTGTCTTCTCCACCATGTTGCCTTCTTGTTGGTTTATTAATAAGTCATTTTAAAAGAACTGAACAAAATATTCAGGACTAATATCATCCAATGTCTTCAATTTTTATTTCCTATTGTAGTTTAGGATCTTCAGGCTTTTGTACAACACACTGGAGGAAAGATGGCCAGGAACTATATCAGTCTCTCACATACAGGTACTTCTAGTTTGCAATGCTGCATTAAAGTCTCACTAAAAACTTGTAGCACACAGTGTTTTATGGGATATTTACAAAAAGATAGATAATGGAAATCAGGATGCAGCCACACAAGCATTTGAAGAGATACATCTGCTGCAATTTTAGTGACATGAGAATCAATTTATGAAGAAAATTTAACATTCCCCCTTCTAAATTATGTCTACAATAATCCAAGATGAAAAAAATCACACTGTGAAAGCAAGCTTCTCCTGTCTGCCCTCCCTTCTCTCATTTTATGCATTTCTCTTTCTACTATAGTGAAAATCCAGAGCATTGATTTTAGGACTATTTTACTGGATTTCCATTTGTTTTGCCTCAGCTCCTACATTAATCCAAACAATAAGGGCCTTTAAAGCATTCATAAATAACCTGCTAGTGCTGCTGGCACCTAGGAGCCAAGTGCAGCAATGTTAAGCAACAACAAATTTCATAGTTCAAAAGGCACAGTTAAAGAAAAAGGTTGCTCAGAAAAATCACTTCTAATTTAGCACAAAGATCCTTAAAAATTGCATGAAATCAGTCAAGTAACTATAGAAACCAATTTCTTCAGCTCTGTATCACACGTCTCACACCTCAATTGTCTTTATTATCATCTGCTGTCAGATCCTTAATCAGAAATGTGAACAGGCTTGATGATTTATTCAGCAGGGAAAAGAATCTGTAGGTCAAGTGAAAAATTTCACACACACACACACACACACACACACACACACACACACACCCCCCCTTCTCCCCTCCCCCAACCTTAGGTACTTTCATTTCATTCTGTTCCCAGTAGCTGTGGGGGCAACTCCAGTGAGATGCAATATTAAGGCTCAATTAAAATAAGCTCCAATTAGTGGAGCTTTTTTCTCTCAGGCTAGAAGAGTCAGGAAATGGATATTGGGAAATGTAAAAAGTCAGCTACTGAGATGAGGCTGCAGACATAAATGAACTTATTTGTTGATTTCTACAGTTGCTATGCAGAGGCCTCTGGGAGTAAAAGCTTAACCAGTCTAAGCTATAAACTAAAACCCCTGCAGCTAAACATGAACTGTGTGAAACAAGGGCTCCATTCCAGAACAGAAAACTGCTGGGCCCAGAAAATTAAAAGCCAGAGGCGTTTTCCATTTAAAACTAAATCCCAGTACCGCCTCCCAGCCAAAGAATTATAAGCAGTATCAGATTTACAAAACGAACAATTACCCTGGAAAAATGTAGCCTATTGTACAGTCCCAGATGCTAAATCTCAAAGTTCCTTTTTTTTTCTAATCCCACATTATATTCTTACTAAGTGCATAGTTGCAGTTTACAAAGAACCATTTCTAGACAGGCCTAAACTATGAAAATTAAATGTTAAAAAGAGCTCATAATTCATTGACCTCATTTGAAGTACTGCCCTTGCCTGTAGCAGTTCCTGTCCTTCCCCAAGGCCTCTACAAATGGTATGCAACAGCAAAATAAACCCTGACCTAATTGCCAGGAGAGGGCTGCCAACCTTCCCTCAACACACAAAGGCAAACATGGTAACTTGAAAGTCCTACCTCTTTCGCTTTCTGCTTTAATCGCAGCTGTTCTGGATCTTCTTTATTGGAACGACTCTATTAAAGTAAGAGAAAAATTTAACAGAAATTACTAGCATCTAAACACCACAGCATCCGTTAAATATTTAATAAGTGACAATTCCCTCTTGTGATTGAATGTCTTCGCTCCAGGGCTGAATGCCTCAATCCAGATTGGCTTTTCCCTCCTCCCCCTAGCCTCCCTCCTCTTCATGTGGGCCTGGCTGCCTCTGTTCTAGCCTGGAGGAAGCTCAAACTGAAAATGATGCTAACACTGTCAGTCAGGTCCAGTCTAGGCATGATGTTGTTCATGTCAGCAGCAGACACTTAAAAGGACAGGAAGTAGAGAAGAAGAAATTGTTCTTGTTTAAGTACAGTGAGATTCCTAGTAAGTCTAAATTCCAAACACACCCAAGTGATTCTAGAATATGAGCCCCAGACTTATCAGTTTGAAAAAACAACACACAAACTGAGCCAAGACTGCATGGACACACTCAGTGATGCAGCATTTACACGTTTTGTTTATGCTCAACCAATAATTTTAACCAATAGAGCACAGGTTAGAAGTGGATCACATATTAGACTGACTGGATTGCAACACAGCCTGCCAAGCATCACAGCTCTGGAGCATTGGCAGAAACAGTGAGGACAAATATGAGGAAGCAAGCAACATGTTGAAGTATTGAGACAGGCAAGCAAGCCAGATCCAGAAACAAAGACAGGAGATCAGATTAAGAATGTAGAGTAAATGACTGTTTGGATTTTGTGTATGTACCAAAATATGGCCTTTTGGTAACAATCTTTCAAATTCATTCTTTAAAGATTTGTTTATTTCTGTATCAATCATACGATATGTTTCCCGAGTACACTTTGTTCTTGCATTTATTTCTGGAAGATTAGAGCTAAAAAAAGTATAGTACACAATGGACTGGAGTGTAGATGTGGGGAAATCGCAACAGATATTTACCCTATGGCCTGCACGTGAGCTAAACATCCATCTCTAAGAAACAAAACCCCCAACAAGAACACCTTTTCTGCATGTACTTACACATTATAATACAAATTAATTACGAACATTAACGTAGAATATAATGAGACAGGTGCCATTCAATGTCTAGTGTTCAAAAGGCAGTCACTTTTCTGGGTGACCAAGAACAAGACGCTCCCTCACCTTGGCTGCTCGTAGAAGCATTTCTCGTTCCTCTTCATCCTTTCTCTGTTTTTCCATGTGATCCAGCTTCTCGAGAAATCTCAGTTGTGCTCTAGTGTCACTAGACATGATGTACTTATTACTGTCCTGCAAAGAGAACTTTATTAAAGCTGGTCAAGCTTTTATACCCTGTTAAAATCCTATCCTAAGTCAAAATTTATTGGAAAAAAAAACTCTATTGTATGACATTCTCTTTCAAAGTTGATCTTTGTAAGTGCTTTCCATAGGACTCTGCTTGCAAGAGAATCCATTACCATGTCTTCCCTCCAATGTAGTATGCTTCTTGAGGTCCGTCTATTCAACTACTTAACAGCCCTTTAGCATCCAGTTAGGCTTGCCAGACGGTTTTACCAAAAATACCAAACACCCTCCTCCCCCCCCCCCCCCCAAAAAAAAAAAATCACAAAAACCAGGCAAAAAATTCTGTTGAGGAAAAAAAGGGGGGAGACCAAAGTTGAGAAAAAAAAAGAACCCCAAGAGTTAAAAAAAAAATTTAAAAAACAGCATGGCCCCTTTAAGAAATGCCTTTGAGGCTTTTTGCCATCGGCCATCTTGTTTTCCTGCTCCGAGCCAGAAGACAGCTCTCCTGCGGAACCAGGTAAGTGGGGGGTGGAGAAGGTTGGGCCCGGTTGCTGAGTGTGTGTAGGGTTGCCAGGTGTCCAGTATTTTTACCTCCTGGCAGGGGAAAAAACCCAAAAAAACCCCAGAAAATACCGGACATTTTAGGTGTCCGGTATTTTCTGGTTTGTTGTTTTTTTGTTTTTTTTTTTTAAACAGGATAGGAGGCGTCAATACTGGACACCTGGCAACCCTACATCCGGTTCCTCTATTTGGCTAACTATCCTCACTGCCTAATTTAAAAAAAAAAAACTAACAAAAAACCCAACAACCTGGGTTTTAGATACATGTGATTTGAAACTGCCAGTTTATACCCAAGGGAAAAAAAACCCCACAAATTTTTGCTCAGTAAGAATATGGTTTGTAAGTCAAAATGCTATGCAACTAGGATATGCATATCCATGTTTACCATCTACTTAAGAAAACCATAGGAACTATATTTCAACACTTCTGGCAAAATATAAAATTTAAATGTTGTTGCATTGTTTCAGCTAGTCATTCCAGAATGTGAATTAAGCCTTACTGGTACTTCCAAAGGGAATGGAAGAGGGGACTATTTTTTCAGAACCAGTTAAGTCTTATTTAGATTAAGAATGAACGCACATGTGCACTGTTCATTAGTGCTTTAGCAATATATTCTCACTTTGGTGGATTAACAATTCCCATTAATGCTAATGGTAGCTATTGTATATTTGTGCATGAAGGTCAGAATAAGACCCTTAGTGTGGATTAATGGTAAATGCCATCAGTGTTCTGCTCCTTGAGTTCTTCAAATGAAGCATACTTTTACTCTTTCTAGATATAAGGAAGGTTAAAAAAACTAATTTAAATATACACAGCATGAAGGCTAATTCATTATATTTTTGCTCATATTCTTTAAAATATATATTAAATATATCACATACTATCCAGAAAATAATGGAGACAAAACCAAGTATTTCCCCCCATTTATTCTAGATAAATTACTAGAGTGTTTCCTCTTCCTGGTGGTACTTCCCCCTATCTTAAGGTTTCAGTTTCTCTATGTAGCCCCCCACCCCTTTTTTAAAGTTTTCCTACTACAGATCTGTTCTTGTTTTCTTGTTCCTTTCTTAATGGTTCCTGGAACATTCACCCCTTGCTTCAGCAGGCTGCCCCTTCTCCAGCGTGTTAATGATGTACTCTTGTTAGACAAACTGTAGTGGTCAATTGTGGAAGAACTTTGTACGTGCTAGTTTAGGGGTGGTGAGGCCTGCATTCTTTCCCCCCTTTCCCTACATCTGATGAGCCAGAAGCAAGTCTTTGGGAACATATGCCATTGTAGCAAAAACGAATTGTAGATAAGGGCGGGAACATAACAATCTTGTTTACCCTAACGTACTGATCACATAAACAGGGCCAAACAACAAGCAGAACTAGATCAGAACCAGATCGATAACTAACAGCTAAGCCCTACATCAGCACGTAATGAGTAACCCCTGGAAATTTCCAAACTGCCAAACAAGGCAGGAAAACTGTATTTAAGGCTGCCTCAGTGCCTAGCAAATCGAACCTCACTGATGGGCTTTGGGTACCGGCACCTCGGAAGCTGAGACAACCTCCCACTTCGTCCACAGCCTACCCGGGGTTCCAGGCTTGCAGGAAGGGATATAAGATATGCCACTTCTTTGTTATGTTGTTCTTCCAGTTATGGGGCACAGCTGTTAGCTGTCAGGAAATAAACTATTTGTGTTTGACAGATACCTGTGTGGCATATTTTGTACCTTGAGAGCCCAATGTCGGACCTGAGACTTACTCTGGCCGGCTACACAAACATTTTGGAACTGACTTTGTATTTAAACCATCACTAGTGTTACAAAAATCACATGCGAAGGATAAGGCTATATCATACTACATTCTTTTTATACTGTGTCTTTCAAAAAAAAAAAAAAAAAAAAAAAAAAAAAAAAAAAGAGTGCCCTCCCCCCATACTTAATATCCTTATTGGGCAAGGATAAAGTGAACCTTGTGAGCAGCCAGTAATTTAGGTTCCACCTTTATCGTTTTAGTTGATACACTCTGCAGAAAGAATCCCGTGCCAAACAACAATTTAAAATGGGAAAATTATAGAACTAATGGGCACAACGATCTCTTAAAATCTACGTCTCAAACCTCTGGCAAACAGAATTCTCAGCCAACCATTGCTCTAGACCAGGGCTACTCAACTTTGGAAGCCCTGGGGGCCACAATGATACTCACAGCACATGCTGAGGGCTGCAACTTAAGCGTGGTTGCATATACATGCAAATATATATGCAAATAGCTTCTTTCACACTGACAGGCATGAATACAAAAATTAAGGCAAGAGTACACAACACACAGACCCCATTAAGTTAGTTCTGCTGATATTAATAAAATGCAATATTTACCCAATTTTTACCCCTATGACAGCACTTTTAATGAGCAATGACAGTCTAGGAATTTAACTACTAAAATGCATATCAACAGAAGACCATTATATTGACTATTTTTGTTTTGGCTCCCACCCACGGGCCGCACATTGAGCCCTGCATAAACCCAAACTGCACTGCGGGCTGTCAACGGGCCGCATGCGGCCTGTGGGCCACATGTTGAGTAGCCCTGCTCTAGACCTAACTGATCCCTCCCTTTCTCTCCCTTTGTGTATAGCCTGAATCTCTCTCCTAAGAGTTCTTCATATTATGTATTGCCTCAGGAGCCCAACAGATCAGGCTCCCATTGTGTTAGGCATTCTGAAAACACAACAAGGTAACAGTCACTTCTCTTCCCCTTCCCCCTCGGAAGCAATCGAAAAGCACATCCTTAAATTCCATTCTCCTCTGCCCTATTCACTCAGTATTGCTATTGCTCTAGACCTTACACCATTCCCCACAGGATGTGCATTCTACTAATATATCAGTACTGACATTCAGGATAATTTCTTTTGAAGTAGCAACTTAGAATCCACCATGTTGCAATTCTGCTTCAAATGGCAGATAAAGAGACTGTGAAATTTAAATGCATGTGAACAAGTTTAAGTTCTTCAATTTGAGATTTCAGAGTTGACATCACACCTATGCAGGCTTAAAGTAATAAATACATACACTTTAAAAGTGACCTTTTACAACTTTGGAATGTGAGACATACAACCTGAAGTGCCCAAATGCAAGATTTCAAGCTCAAATAATGCAAGGAATAGAGACTTTATATAGTCCTTGAACAGGTAACATCATCCTCCTCAATTTCCATAGAGAAACAGGACTCTGAAATTAGGTCTTTGAAGTAAGGGAAGAACTATTTTTTCCAATTATTTAGTTTTAAAGTTCAGCTATATATGAAATATTTAATAGGGCTGAAAGCAATTAAAAATTTTAATCACGATTAATCGTGCGATTAATCGCGTGCAACTCCCTCAACAGGGCAGTACTGCATGGAGCCTGGGATCAGCTGGAATTCCCAGCTGACTCCGGACTCCATGCAGCACTGCCCTTCAGAAGCGCCGCTGCAGCGTTTCCAAGGGGCAGCTCAAGCGGATCGGCACTTCAAAGGAGCTTTGCAACAGCGGAGCCGGGGATCAGCTGGGGACTCCAGCTGATCACCAGCTCCGCTGTTGCAAAGCCTGTTTGAAGTGCCGGAACGGCACTTCAAAGAGGCAGTGCGGCATCGACACCTGCAATTAATACGTTAATAACGCAGGTCAATTGACAGCCCTAATATAACAACCAACATGTTAACTGGACAGATCTGCTCTCTACGAACATTTGGCATCATAACCACTTGTTTTACAGTAATAAAACTATACATTTTTCTCCTGTTCATACGGCAGAACCATTATAGCTATGAGTGCAAGATTCTGTTCTCATTCACGCACCAATACAATTGCTAAATTTCCAATACAAAATTAAAAACTGTGCCATGAGCTATACTGGCACAATTCCAGCAAAGATACTGAGGTTGCACAGGTATAGCAGAGGGAAGAATTTGCACTGCATAATTTATTATTGCATACCACAAGCCGGACTCTCGTATGTCAGGTTGAGTTTGCATGACTGGTAGTTCAAAATATATGCTTTTGTTTTTAAAAAGTGGGCATGATTACTCAAAGTAATTGAAAGAAACACGGAACCTGTATCATCTCCCCCAGTGACAATCCAAGAATGTTTTCAGACTAGAACTGCAGTTTAAAGTGAAATTGTTTGTAACTTAAGTTTAAACACAGTCTGGCAGGATTTTTACAGTTCATCCCCAAAACCACCAATTCACGTTTTTTGGCGAAGGATGAAGTCTTAAAAGGGCATTGATGAAGTTTAGTCTAATATGTTGGCTGAAGTCCACACAACACTCAAAATATTTTACTTTAATTTTGTAGGTATACATATATTTAAAGTTATATCTGCATACTTTTAAAGTCTCTCTGCAGCAGCTAGATTATAAAAGATTGTGGGGCTTGTCTTTTGTAGGACACAAGTTCAAAAAGCAGGTATGTTCTCTTTCCATGACTTGCTATTTCCTTACTCTATTATCATGCTGCTATGAAGGAATGGGAACTCTCACTAAGGCAGTTATGGTTCAGTATGCCAACAGTACCAAGAATTTCTCCCAAACCATAGGAACAAAATAAAACAAACCGAGTCCCCTTCAGGAGTAATGGTTCTTTCTACCAGAGTCCAAAAACACCATAAGAAAAGGGGGTGACTTCTAAGTGGAGGGAACATTAAGTAGCTTGTAATAAGGGCCCCCTGTCATTTAGGCAGAACAGGTTGCAGCTACCAGTTAAAGCCCCCTTTGAAAATAGCCAATCCCTTTGTCCTCAATAGGACTAAAGCTACAGTTGCTTAGGAAAGATGGTGGCCCCATATGCCATAAAACAACAACAGGGACACTCACTCTGGTTGAGAATGGAGAGACCCTTTGCAGACCAGGCTTCAACCCCACTGAGAACAATGGGAGCTGCTGGCCACATTGAAAGAGCAACTCTCCATGTGATCCCTGTAGTACACAATTCCATCCTTCTGCCACTACAGAGAAGGAAAACTGCCCACTTATCCTTAACAAATACTCAAGTGTAGGTCATGAACAATGCTTCAGCCAGTTTTAACTATAAGGGAAGTTTGAAGAGTGTTTTCCGTTATTGAGATTACTGGGCACAAAACAGGCTAATAGTAGGCACTAAGTTTCTTGAAGGACCTTCTTAGTTTTAACTCCTGAACTGATTAGCAACTTTCAACTGGGTTGTGCCCATGAAAGCTCATGATACCATCTACATGTTTTGTTAGTCTTTAAGGTGCTACTATAGATTATTTGTTGTTTTAAGTTTTTTCAACTTTGAGTACAGAATGAAACTTTGAGAAGTTAAGAGTCAGCGCAGTAGTTTGTGGGAGGGTACATAAAGGGTTGAAGCCTTGCTTTATGTGGAAAAAAACTTCATGGAGTTGCTAGAGATGCCTCCACAACAAAACCTAACTTCTCATTTGACTGCTGTGTCACATTGATTCATCTACAATGACACAAGTCTCTCACACATACCATCCATCAACAGAAAGGAAAAATGTGAACGACTCTTACGGTTCAGTGTAGACAAGCACAATAATCTTCTCATTGTGTTGTCTAAATGCTTAAGAGACTGAGAACTGTTTTGAAATATCTTATAATCCTTCAGCTATGGCTTACCCAAAATCGACTCATCTGCAGGATTTTCCCACCTCACTAGTCACAACTTCTTCCATCTCATTCAATACACTAAAACCTTTTCTTAGACAACATAGCTTAGATACTTTATACTTAACCTCTTTTCACGTAGAAGCCTGACCTTTTATTCCCTCTGTTCTGCAACAAGTTCCTAAGCCATGACAGAAGTTGACCTTGTATGTCATGTGTACATGAATGCCTTCAACAAGAAGTTTGTGTGGCAACCACCAAGGACTTTTTGAAAGGCAGACATAGCTACGTGCTCTCCTTGAGCTACTTTATTGACTCCCTGAAGGAGTAAAATGGACAGGCAGGTCTACTTTCACAGAGCTTGAAGTCCATGGAAAATTCTCCATCCTGGTAGAAACTGGGATTGAGGGGCCAGGAACCTGTCCATACCAAAATTATAAACACTCTGCCTAGCAACAAGCTTACTTGGGGGCATCAACTCCTCTCTCAAACCGTTCATTTACTGTTCTATTCTTGTGGTCTTCCTAGTGCTATAACCTGGTATATAACTGCATGCACATAACACCCAAGAAGATAGCTGCCAGGATTGGCTAGCTTGCCCTCTTTTATTGATCTACATTAGCTGCCAGTTGTAAAAACTGAAACAATTTTGTATCTTCACAGTGTAATTCAACTTATCCAAGGATTCACACAACTGAGCTAAAATTAAAAAGGTATGGAAGCTTCAACATCAGTTTCCTTACCTCAGAGTACGTGAATAAAGTAGCACATTTTAAATCAGTTACTTTTATTAAAGTCACACCGAATGAGCTGCATCAGCGCCTAGTTGACAAGATGCAGAATTTCATACCTCCCCCCCCCCCATCCCCCTACTGTTCTGAAATTTGATTTGTCCTTTTCATGTGTGTTCATTTTTTTGATTGTATCCTTTGGTATATATGGTCATGCCAATTTTCTTCCACTATTTGATCTGAGGAAGTGGGTCTGGCCCACGAAAGCTCATCACCTAATAAACCATCTTGTTAGTCTTTAAAGTGCTACATAGTCCTGTTTTTTGTTTCATAGTGGCACATCTTACTGTCTCTTTAGAAGGGCTAGTACAAAAATACTATGCATGTTACTCTCTGTGGTATTTACTTCTCTACCCAGCAAGGGGAAAAATTTACTTGCTTTTGGCCTGACTTAACGCCCAATAGGATTTCTTCCCCCCCCCCCCTTACCATTTTCACCACTCCTATTGTACAGTATGGATGGATGTTATTTTAATCAAAATGTAATCCTTGGAGAGTTACATGGTGCATCTCCTAACCTACTGCAGATTTGAAATCTAGCTCTTTTGCACATGCACGTCAATTTGTGAATGCTCACCTGGCTGGCAGACATGCAAAACAGGAATGCATTCCCATGTTGCAAATTAATACCTAGCCCAGGAGTGTGGAACCTAAGGCCCAGGGGGCCGGATGCGGCTTCTGGCTTGCCTGGTTCTGGCCCCCCAACACTCAGGGCTCTCCTCCCACCCCTAGCAATGACCAGCAACAAGGAGCTCCACCTTTCCCCACACTCCCTTTGGGGCTGGTGCACACAAAATCTACTAGCCGGGGCCTCCCAAGGCTCTGGAGTGCAAAGGGAATGTGGGGAGATGCTTCTCAGTCAGGTGCCACTTCAGTGAGGGTTGTTGGGGTTTTTTTGTTGTTGTTTCTCACTTGTGTGCAGACCCCAACTGATTTTTTCTGTGAGTCAGCAGCCCCTGACTCAAAAAAAGTTCCCCACCCTGACCTAGCCCTAAGTATCATTCCCTAAAAGGAGAAGGGAAGGAGAATTACACTGGACCCACATAAACCTAGGGTTCTTTACTTTCTATGTTTGTGCTGCAAATTTATTGAACTTTAAAAACAAGTATACTCCTAGTTAACTTATGAAAAGAGGTAGCCTCTCCCCCCCCTCTTTTTTTTAAGATTATAGAGAATTACAACAAACACTACCTATTTAAAAAACAGGTGCTTAGTGAAGTCTGGTTTTCAGGGCCTGCATTTTTCTTCAAGACTATCCATATGACTGGGAATTGTTACAGCCTTTGTTTTGAGGAAATGGGGCAGCTGAAGAAAATGTTATAATCTTTATGTCTTCGCTTCTGGCAGCTCTTGATCTGACCAAAATATATTGGCTCCCATTTCATTAGGACAAAGGCATTCAGAATCTGTATGCCATATTAAGAATTGTTCAGAAATTGCCCTTTAGCGTCCTCTGAAGGCAGAAGACAAAGGCATAGCTCTCCAGTAGTTTTGCAAGCTTTCAGCTTCTGCTTCACCCATCTGTGCAAAAAAAGATTTCTAATTTCCAAGTCTTCTGTGGGGATACAGAGACATCAAATTTTGCTGACTTCCAGACGCTCTTCTCATTAGGAGTTGGTACACTATTTTCAGATTGGATTTCAATCCATTTAATCTTTCTGGTCTGGAACAGTATGTCCCAGTTGCCCATAGACACGGGCTACTCAACTCTGGAAGCTCCGGGGCCACAATGATACTCACAGCACAAGCTGAGGGCCGCAACTTAAGTGTGGTTGCATGTATATGCAAATATATATGCAAATAGCTTCTTTCCCACTGACAGGCATGAATACAAAGATTAAGAACACTACACAACACGCAGGCCCCATTTAAGTCAGTTCTGCTGATATTAATAAAATGCAATATTTACCCAATTTCTACCCATATGACAGCACTTTTAATGAGCAGTGACAGTCCAGGAATTTAAGTACTAAAACGCATATCAACACAAGACCATTATATTGACTCGCCATTATGGAGTGTGTTCCCAGTGGAGGCTGTGGGTGGATCCCACCTGCGGGCTGTGTATTGAGCCCTGCATAAACCCAAACCGCACCGCGGGCCGCAAACAGGCTGTGGGCCGCATGAGGCCCACGTGTTGAGTAGCCCTGATGTAGACACTGCCAGGTACTGCCTCTTCTGTGCTTCATTTATAAAGTTTGTTTAAACATTCAAAACTTCCTTGTGACAAGGCACACTAACTTCTTGTGAGCACCTGCTGTCCAATGGGAGTGATTCTGTACACTTTCCTTTCTTTGCTGCCAGCAACCCCCTGTTGCCTATGGCCTTAGGAAGGTCTTCAGTGGCTCAGTCTCCAGCTAAGTCTGTCAGTTGATAGTTAAATGGATGTACCTTGCTGAGGTACAAGGTCTAACAAGGCCTGTCCCTGTGCCCTTGCTAATGTTTTCAGCCCTTCTCTGGGCTCAATTCCTAACCCCTTCTGGGCTAGCTTATTCAGTGCTGCTTTGGTAAAGAGCAGTGCCCCCAGGTTACATGCACTGCCCTGGTATAGAGTAGTCTCCGGGAGACTCTCTGCTTTTATCAGTTCTTATTGCTCCTGCTCTGAAGCAAGGTCACCAGGGGCAGTCGGTATGCTAGGTGGGGAAGGCATTGCTTGGTGCTGCCCACTCTCCATCTCCAGAATGCCTACTGTAGGTGTTCTGGGGGCAAAATATTGCTGCCCCCAGCACCAACCCTCTCCATGCTCTGGGGCACTGCCTGCCCTCTCTGTGCTCTGGGGCTAGGGACAATGAAGCCACACACCACTTGCCCTCCCCAGAATATGAGGCCAGGGAAGATGGAACCACATATCGCCCTCCCTCCCTGTGCTCTGGGCCAGGGAGGTTGGGCTGTGCGCCACCGATGCTCCAGGCCAGGGAGACCTGCTTCACCATGGGGGTGTGTGTGTGTGTGTGTGTGCCCGCGCACACACAGCACGCTGCCCCCCTTTCTGTAGTGGGGTGCAGGGTTTCGGCAGAAAGTGCAGGGCTGGGGGCTTGCTTCTCCCAGATCTACTTTCACCAACCGCTCATGCAGGTCACTCTTTCAAGTTCAGTCCCCTTTCCAGGTAACAAAGTCTAACAAATGACTGGCTATCAGGGACTTCAACCCTATCCCTGAGCCCTTTAAATTCCAGCCCCTGTGCATGGTCTTCTAAAAACTGAACGCGTCTCCTTCTCATGTCTTTGGCCACTTTCCTGGTGAAAGGGAGGGAGAGACCCAGGCTCACCGCTATTGTAGATCCTAAAGCAGGGACCCTAAAAATAGCAGCCATCTGCTGATTCCTTTAATAGCTGCTACTGCTGCTGGATTCCCTGGGCCTTCAAACCCTTCCTCTTCACTCGGGGCTCAAGTTGTCAACTCTTTTGCTTTGTTACCAAATGTCTATGACACCACCAACCAGCCAGGAGCACCCCTCATTACTCCTCTGGTCCCAGCCAAGGACTGACTAGCTCAAACCCCGAAGTTGCTTTTATCTGAACCTGCTATTTCCAATTGGTTGCTTCCCTGTAACCTTTCTAGCCAGGCTTGGAGGACCCACCTCCACTGCTCCTTCTCTGGGGCTGGGTATGGTAGGATAGTGAGGCCTCTAGCAAGGGGTCTCAAAGGCCTAGTAACCATGTCACACTCCTATTAGTTTCTCTAGTTATGTCCTTCCCACATGTTGCTTCATTTATAAACAATTCAACCATATAAAGTGTCAGGATTCTGACACTGCAAGGTTATTTCAGTTATCTACAAGACTAAGAAAAGCCTTCAGAAAATTATGTTTAGGGCCTGTCATTATGTACATATGCACTATATTAACTGACCACTGTTGTAGAAAATTCAGAGGAAACTCAGATTTACTTTAGAATCATACCAGCCAGTGCTGATTGAGAGAGTTGGTTTAGCAAAGAGGGAATCTTTTCCTAATGCAGCCATATGGGAATCCTTGAGAAGCTAACAGTTCCTTCCCTCCGGTTTGGTTTGTTTTAAATGTATACACGACATTCACATAGAACATTCTTTAAACATGAGCATTCAGACAAAGCTACTGCACAATAGTCCATTTTGGAAACTGACATTTCCTGGCTATTAATCTGTTCAAGTATGAATACCAAATTTTTTAAAATTTAAATATGAAGATGTTAGGAATCCATCTTCAATTGTAATTAATTTTAAATCAGTGTAATAAGATTACTACTCCTCTATTACATTTTATCCTCTAAAAATAGTATAATGGGTGCAAACACAACATGAACTACCTTATCAGAAAAGTAATTACATTTAGAGCAGTTGTCATGGCTACACACTCCCCCCCCCCCTTTTTTCTTCTCTTTTCTTTTTTAAGGGGAGAAGTTTCCATTTCCATGCCTATGGTATTACCTATCAACTTAGTGTGGTTTTAATCTGAAATGCAACTAAAAATGGTCTTGGGAGGCTCCATGATTGTCGTCTTTCAATTACTTCCCTATGAAATGAGTTCAATTTAAAAGCAACTGCCAGCCTTTCCAAGAAGTTGAAATCAGGAAGACAAGCTCTGTTCTTGCAAGCTCATGCTTCACTACCAGCAACAAAAGTTGAGCAAGACAATTCAACCCTGGTTTTTTACTGCTGTGCAATACTAGCTAGGCATGTTAAAATGCATGTAATTGATTAACCATGTAACTGCTGAAAATTTCAAAGGTTATATGGTTACACGCAGGGCAGCAGCCAGCTCCCCAAGAGCTGGCATGCACTGGGTCCCGCCTACCACCCCACTCCTGGGGAGCCGCCTGCTGCCCTGCACTACTGCCTCTGATACAGCTGGGTGAGGAGGGGCGGGGGCAGAGAGAGGGGAGGAGAGAGAGATAAACACACACCTTGCGGGAGTGAGGGGGGCAGAGAGGAGAAATGACATGTGAGAGCTAGAGGAAGAATTTGGCCCACATTTGGAACTTAAAGCTATTGATGTATGGGGGTAACAATACCCCCCTTCCCCAACTATCTGACTCCCTCAAGGCTGCACTGAAGTGCTAACAAGAGCAAAGGCAAGCCAGCAAGCGTTAATATCTCTGAAATCAATGCAGACCAAGTGGCCATGGGAAAAACATTTCATTTTTGGAAGTGGTACAATAATGTAAGGACCTCTCTCATGGCACTTAACTAAAGATACCATTTACATGAAACAGTTGAACTAGGGGTTTTTAAATCCATATTTTAACTTATATGCACATAGCTAAGATGTCAAAAGGGAAACATCAGGATTAACTGTAGACACCATTAACAGTAGGAAGCCTGCAAAATAGTCTTGGACTAGTTTAAAAACCTGCATACAATATGTGTGTGTTTATATAGAGAACAGGTTTACTATTAAGACTGCAGAAGAGGACAAACTTTAAAAAAAAATTCACTACCTTATAGGTTGTCATTCGATGCTGAGCAATTACAGTCAATTTTTCTAGGAGCCCTCGTAATCTCTCCTGTGTAGCATGGGAGATCAAGTTCACAACATCAGAGTTAGGTTCCATAATGTCATGCCTTCTACCTGTGGAAGCAGAGAAAATCCATTACATGTTTTAGTAGTAGCTGATAATTGAAATAATTAGCACAGCAGGTATTCTGTTCCCCCTGGAAGTCATACCCATTACGAATAAAGGTTTGGAGATTATGATTTTCCTGGTAAAGTCACAACTTCAAAGATCTTAGACATTACATTAATAAAACTTAGCCTGAAGCTTCAGAAAATATAGACATTGTTTCACTTAGCCTCTAGAATCATTCTCCTTGCAAGGTCATTTATAGGACAAAGTTAATAAGAACACAAATCAAGCCTTATGTTCAGGGGGAGAAACAGTAGCTGTAGAAATTAGTGCCATATTCTGTTAATTTCAGTAATTAAAAAAAACAGAGAATTACATTTTGCCCTGTTAGACACTGCTTGTTAACAACTCATGACATTTATTTCAATAATGTTTTTTGCCGAGTACTCCAGGCACAAGAGCCTCCTTTCATCTACTGCTGACCAAATAGCACATACCAAATTAACCTCGAACTCCCAAGGTAGTAACTTAGTAAATATGTATCTAGTCCAATTGGGGGTAATAATGCCATCACCTCTGCACTCTTCTCTCAGGTTACCACTCTGTTCCCCAATGAGCCCTTCTGCCTCTCTCTATATTTCAACAGCTGCTATCAAAAAGGGAGACAGCTTTGAGCAAAGCTGCTTGAGCTGTACACCGGAGGCTAAGTGTCACCTCTGCAACCTTCTCAGTTGCAGATAGCCAAAGAGAAGCATTTCTATGGTTGACTCAATCAACATGTCAGTGCGTAGGTACCTGGACACCATAACTTTTTTTTTTTTTTTTTAAATAGAAAGCACAGTTTAGCTACCGATAGCTAATGCTGATATCAGTGTTAAGACAAGGGGCTTTTTTTTTTTGCCCTCCACAAAGAATGTCGCATTTTACAATACAAAATAGTACATGTTAAAAAAGCAATGTCATTTATTATTAACTAAAAAAATCAAGTGCTAAGAACATAGCATATACTTTGAAATAATCACTTGCATGCTTTTATTTATTTTCATTTAATGGTAGCACCCAGACAACATAGGCTCTTCTTGCTTATGTTCTCACAAAAGGCCAATGGTGTTGTTATAGGTAAGGTCAAACTGCATGAATGTTTTGATTATAGGTTAATTACTAGGAGCCCAGTTTTAGACAATACCTTATTTGGGACAACATTAATTTAGATCAGATGGTTTTCAAAAGCTAGTCCACTGAAAGCAGAGGTGAAAAATACATATTGAAATATTTGAAATTACAAGTCACTTAAAATAATTGTTCTTTAGCTTTCTATTTACTTTTTGACTAGTCAAGTTACCCGTACTTGCTATATTTCCCTTGACCTCCCAATTTAAAATTGTGTAATATGAACTAGAAGATAGCTTTCATTTATAAAATGTCATGTTAAAATTGTGTCGTTAAATACTCAAATCAGGAACTATCAAAGGTTGCAGATTCAGCCTTTATTGTACCCCTTCGTCTACATCCTGCATAATGGGACAGATCTTTGCAATATTAACAAAAAAGTTTCCTTCCAATATCTATTTCCTGACCCATAGGAGCACTACTTCCAAGATACTTATTAAATTCGCACTGCCTATAGATTATGCTTTTTCATTTCAATTAGCAGCACTGCTTTTCTGACACATTTCAGGGATGAGAAAAGTATAAAGTTTGGTTATTAACTTAACAGTTAGATTTTTATGCTGTAAACAGCATTTCCACACTAAGCATACTTTACACAGAACATTTGCACAAATTAATTCGTTCAAGTATTCTCTGTAAAGATGTTACATAGATGACTATTACATAGATATTACATAAAAGACTAAGGGTATAGAAATACAGTACAATTAAACTGAGACTAACCGTGTAATTGGACCTCTGTAACATGAGTTATGGACACTTACACAAATGCTATTTTCTGAAAGTGTTTACTGTAAAACCTTAGTATTCTATTAAGGCAATCTGAGCAGGTAGAGACTAAGCAGCAAAAAAGGAACAAGGAAATACTTTGTTTAAAAAAAAAATGGTTCTCTTATCAGTTCATAAGAGCATCCAATAGAGATAATCTGGAGTAAGACCTCATTCTGCTAGGTGTTGTACAAATGTGCTCTCTCTGGGTACGTCTAAACTGGTGGGTTTTTCTGGGATACCAGAGGTATCCCGGATAAACTCCGCTGTGTCCAGGGAATGAGTTTGCTCTTCCAATTTTTTTGTAGAAGAGCAAACGCACTCTTTCAGGGAGCCCTGTATACCTCTATGTACTCTGAGGAATAGGGGCTCCGCCGAAAGAGGAGGTTTTTCCGCCATTTTGGCCCCATCTAGACGGGGTCAAATGGCGGAAAAGCCTCTTCCGGAAAAGCAATCAGAAAAAACTACGCAAATTGCGTAGCGCAATTTGCATAGTTTCTGATAAGAGTGTAGCCTAGACCTAGCCTCCGTTCTGAGCAGCAAACATAACACTAAGGTTGAGGGAGGCACACAATCAAGTTTTTAAATATAGTATATGCTCCCTATATTATTCATAAATACACAAGTAAAAATACATACTTAAAGCATAGACTTGCTGCAACTGCCCTCAACCCGGCTCTTTAAAATGTGAGCTGAATTCT
This sequence comes from Pelochelys cantorii, assembly GCA_032595735.1. Taxonomy (NCBI): domain Eukaryota; kingdom Metazoa; phylum Chordata; order Testudines; family Trionychidae; genus Pelochelys; species Pelochelys cantorii. Next base: position 78,032,676 of record CM064327.1, read on the forward strand.
TGCAGGCATTGAAGCAAAAATGGTCTGAAGAACCGGACTGAAGGAAATGCAGTCATTTTAGCATCAATGCACGAACACGATTACTACTCCTGAAAGAGCTTTCAAGATTATCAAGAGCCCTGAAGATACTGAAAAAAAAGGAATGTTGGAAGAGGTCACCTTCCTACTAAACGGATCTGTTTATATTGGCTAGTATGGGTTTCCTTCTGATCATATGAAAAGAATCTGTAACACTTGTGTAAGAAATACATATTAAATAGTGAGACTTCAGAGCCTGATATCTGCCACTGGGTTAACAATAATTCATACTTTCCCCACATTAGATATTAGGGATTGCATCAGTAGAAAGCCAACTATCCAATATTCTGTTCCAATATGCCTGTGGGTAACTGGTAGTGTTCAATACCCATTACAATTCATAATCATAATTTAAAAGGTAAGTGAACAGAAGCTGTGCCATTGCTACTGCTGGAGTTAAGTTTTATCTGATTTTTTTTCTTTGGGTTATCCTACAGAGTTTGTTTTTAAGGTCCACCCAAAAATATTTAGGACAGATTTCCTGATGGAAAGTTCAAGTGAAGTATAGCTGTCTTCTTTTCCAGACTAAATAGAGATTTATGAATTCAGTATGAGATTACAGTACAGTCTTTTTTTAGAAAAAAATAAGTGTGACAATTTTTAAATGCGAGCATTAATGTCAATTACAAATGCTTGGTCTCACCTATGTCTAAGATCTTCTTTTGCAAAGCCTCTGAGGAGAGAAATGTTTCATCTGCACAAGATCGGATCAGTGTACCAACTACTTCAGAGTTCGTTGCCAAGATGCATGCATTTTCTTCACTTAAGTTGACTCCAGCCATAGAAGTAACATCATTGATGTCATCTTCATCTCTACCAGAAAGGACACCAGTTGTTATTTTGTTATGTCTTGTTCTTTCCATCACATCCTGAAACAGTCTTTCATTTTGGTGACCAGTTAAATTACCTGTGTATAATCATCCCTATGCATCAGTGGGCAAACAGTCTACTACAGTAGAACCTAAAAGTTCCATTCATAACTCATGAATGGAAGTTGTTCATTGTTCTGAAATGTTTGTAACTCTGAATAAAACATTATAGCTGTTCTTTCAAAAGTTTACCACCAAACAGACTTACTGCAGCTTGAAACTTGACTATGCAAAAGAAAAATGCTGATTTTAAACGCCGAACTTAAACGGAACAAGAACAGAAACAGTTTCCTTACCTTGTCAAATCCTTTTTAATAATTTTCCATTTTACTAGTAGTTTACTTTAAACACAGTGATGTACTGTATTTGCTTTTTTGGGTCTCTGTTGCTGCCTAATTGTGTACTTCTGATTATAAATGAGTATGTAGTTGACTCGTCAGTTCATAACTCTAGTGTTCATAACTGAGGTTCAACTGTATATCTTCGATACAAATGCAGTTTCTGACCCTTTACATTTGTTTACTTTTATAGCTAGGCAATTTTTACATAATTTGTTTAGGGAAAGAGACTAACAGATACTCAATCCCATTTAATTTATTCTTAAGTGGCTGACACACTTTTATACCAATTCAATGCATTAAAAAAGGACTAAAGCCCATGATTATCAAAACAGTTAGTGAGCAGTGATAAGTTTAAAACTAAAATCACCACTGACCGTTTCCTCCCTCTACCCATCAGTAGTGGCTGAGCAATTTCAAGAGTGTATTCATAATGTATTAGCAGAATGCAATTCTTAATCTTTCAGGAAATGTGCAAATTAGGCCTTGAATGCATGGTAATTGAGTGCTAACTGATCTTCACAAATTCACTCCAATTCCCCTCTTCCTAATGACCACAGAATCTTTGGCTGCAGTTTAAGTCTGTGATCCCACTGTGGTATAATTACCATTACTCCATGATCAGCCTGTAAAGGGGGTTATGTAGTCAATATACCTACAAATAGAGCATATACACTAAGCCACCAGAGGACTTAACTGAAGTTCATGCTGAAATTTGGCTTAGATCTTTCATGGATGGGTTCTACAGAAAGACTTGCATCTGCAATAACACTTCATACTACTTAATCCAAATGACCTTTTTCTTAACTTGTAGTTTAGCGCTCAAGGGACTGACTGAATATGCGGATAAGTTACATCATGCTTCCTCATGTAGTGTAGCTCTACTAATCAATTTCAACCTGCAAATATCCATTTCTCTGAATAATCCTGCCAGTTACTAGTTTCTGTGATACTTGAAATAAATGAATAGAATGCATGGCACTATGTAATGAACTCCAATGTAAAATTAAAGGCATGCACACAATATAGCCAATAGAGGTTAGATTCTGGCTATCGTCCTGAAGTATTTTCAAGTTATTCCATGTAGTGGTTACACTGGGAGACTTGCATGACATCTGTATAAAAACAACAACAATACTGTTCCACAGTAATTTCTCTGAACACTTCTTACTAGGAGGTCTAGTGCTGAATCCCTGAAAAAAAAAAAAAAAAAAAAAAAAAAAAAGAGGCACCTATACCCTTTTCTCTGCTCATCTCTTCTTGAAGTTAGGTTGAGATTCTCACAACAGGTATTAAATTGGAATGAAAGTCATGCAATGTAGAGGTACTTCGCTGTGTGAACTTGAATGTGTTAGATGAAAAGTGAGTGTCTGGCACCCTCTGGTGTTTGACAAGATCTGTTTTCCTCGTATTCAATATTTTATTTACCCCATTTTACGGAAGGGAGAAGAGGAAGACTAGAAAGGTATACTGACATCTACCTTACATTATATTGACCCTGGATTACTAATCAGAATAAGCATATGGCCTTTAAATTCCATCCAGATGAGACTGATAAAGTTGGTAGAGAAGGAGATACAAATTGAAGAGTGGGCAAGAATTCCACAAGCACTCTCAGATGTGGGAGTGAGACCACCACCAGATGCAGAGACATCTGTCAGCAGTGTGTTCTGTGACGGTGTCTTGCTCTCATCCTTTGTTTGAGGGGGACAAAATGTATTATCCTTTCAGGTAAGTGGTAAGGCCCATCTTTTCACATAAGTATTTGGGGAAGATTGCTTTTGTAAGTATATTGACTGCATCCCACTGTAAAAAAAAAAAAATATCTGTAGAGCTATTTGTATATATTTCTCAATTCTGCAAGAACTCTTTAGTGGCCTGGGATGACAAAGTAATAGGAAAATAAGAAAAGGGAAGTGCTGACATTAATATTGGAGATTTTATTTGGCAAAAAAAAATGCTCAGGGTTTTTTTGGGTTTTTTTTTTGAAAGTCATATGCACTAGTTCCAGGGCACTCAATTGTAAAAATAGGGGCCACTGCTACATACCATATACTCTCAATTTTCAGAAATCCTATTACCAAACCTTCACATTATCCAAATTCCAAAATGCAGAACAAGGAAGGTATTCGGCCAATACAGCAATTCATATAACAGAACAGAGAGTCCCAGTCATGAGGAAGGCCACCTTACTGTTGAATGGCTCTTCTGCAGACCAGTGGTCATGGAAGGGAGGGAGCAGGCGTATGACAGCAGAGGGCTCCCTGCACAGCCGCCAGGCTGGTGACAGCTGATCCCTGCAGGCACAGCTAGGGAAAAGATTCCTAGTCACTGGGTGGGGAGTGGAGAGACTGCTCAGACCAGCCAGGGCCCAGAGCCTCCCTCTGGTACCTTGTTCTTTCAGTAATCAAATGGGCAGGAACAGCAGCAGAGGAAGCCCTCTGCAGTCCCTCTCGAAGCCTAGGCACAACTCTGATTTAAGTCAGAAGTGGAACTGAATTTGGCAGCTTCCGTCTCCACCTCCGTTCCAATGCTCACTTTTCAAGAGGAAAACGGATTTCTGAAATTTAATGAGTTACCAGGACTAAAATCTTCAAGGATTCTAGTGCTCTAAAGGGCCAGGTATTGTGCTGCCCACTACTGTCAGAGCTTTAGCCAGAGACTTTTACCTCTACCTAAAAAGGAGCAAATATCTAGGAGGAGGTAATAAAAGATGCCTTTCAAGCTCCCAGCTATATTAGGAGGTTACCGCTAGAGACCAAGTTATAGTTCAGTAGTATCTGGATGTTTGGATTGAGCAGAGGTCTTTTTTAGTTTAACCTCCCACTAGGGTTTCTAATAAAAGGTAACAGTGCAATAGGCTACTTAATGTTGATTTCATAAGGCAAAACACTGATATGCATCCTCACTATAAAAGAATCATTAACATACAGTGGTAATAACTGCTGATAAAAGCCCAGACCCAACAGTACAATTCCCATACAATTAAGACAAGCCCCTCAATTTTTCAAGTCAATGTTTTTAGGTTCTTCTCCTCCACCCCATCATTAAGAGACGAAAACATCCATCAGAAATCTCTAAATTTACCGAGGCATCAATTCCCATATCTATACTGCTGTCTACTCCTTTTGTTGAAGTCGTTTCCTACAGCCACACAAATTTCCAACTTTGTTTTTTTTTTTTTTTTTTTACCTGAAGGATGTTGTTCCATTCTCTTTTATTTTATTTTTCTGAACAGGAGATGCTTGAAGCGACAGAATTTTGTTTCCTGGCAGTGTAATTTGTTTCAGAAAGGAACCTAAAAACATCAACATGCCACAATGAAATACAAAATAAAAAAAAAAAAAAAAAAAGAGATGCCTGTTTACTTAATACATATTCTAAACAATAGTTTTTTTTGCAGACTGAAAAACCAATTATATCCATTTGGAAAGCACACATTCAAGATTACTATATCTTACATACTCTGCAAAGCTAACAAACTAATAGGTTTTCCCCCTTAATGAAACAGTGTTTCACCAAATTATCACTAACCTACGCAGGTCACTAACTCTCTGCGGGAATGAGCTAGCTGAGACAAAATTGAACCCAAAATTTAGTAAATCATATGTCAAATTACTTCTACACACAGAAGTACACTTAGCACGATGAAGCATCAAAAGAGTTCATAGAAACAGCAATTTACTAGAATGGGTATACTCTGAGTACTCAATAGTAAAACTACTTATCTTTTAGTGAAATATTTTCTCAACAGGCAAGATGATGCATAGGGTACTCCCAAAGCTCTGAGTGCACAGTTCCAAGCAGCTACCAAAGACATCCATATAATTTTACCATAATTGACTGGCTTGAATACATTATTCCCCTTATCCCCTCAATAGCCTTCTTCTACAATATGTAACGTTACTATGAAGCCCTTTGCCCACCTCTCTGTTTAAAACAAACATCCCCCAAAATAGATGTCCAGCCCTACCTGCAGGAACCTGGTTAGTTTGAATTACTGCATTTAAGGGACTCCTTTTTTCACCAGGTTTCTGGAGAGTCAGCGTTGCTGTTTGTGGAAGTGTGGCCACTTGTTTTACGATGCCTCCTGATGGCTGCTGGACTACCTGGAAAGAGAATCTCCACTATCAAACATGGAAAGAGCTAAAATACAGCGAGACATGAATCCTATCAACATGCTCATTCAACCAAAACTGCTGGGGGGCATGCATGCATGTCTAGCTTTCACTAAGAAATACATCATGTTCATGAAAGTTTGCATATACTGTTTTTGACTGGACAAGTAAGCTACCAGTTTTTAAAATTTGTAGTTAGCACTAACTTGTTTGGAATGTTAAAATTGTTGAACAGACATCTCGCCCATAGATATGTTGCCTATTTTAAATTGCCATATTAGAACCATTTGTGTGAATACCATATAATTCAATGAACTTGTTACTATTTGGATTTAAAACTATCCCACTGATTAAAAAGGAAGCCAGTATTTTTGAATTTGCAATGCATTTCATAACTTGCTCCTAAATAGTCTTAATACATAGACAGCTGAAGACTGTATGCATTTAGGAAACTGTGTTAACCATTTGAAAACAATGCTTCCCCCCACCGCCCGCATAAACAAGATTTAATACTTTTTGGACATTAAAGGGCCCCTGAAATCCATATGAATGACAAGTACTATTCAGCAATACTTGCACTGGAGTTTCTACAAGTTAAAGAGAATCATAAGCACCTCTTGGGAGTGCTGCAGCAACAATGGTAAAGAGTTGTTCTGTACTGTATTGGTTTGACCCAGTATAGCAATTCTTAGGTTTTGGTTCTCTTTTTAGGGGCATTTTGTTATTTCTCCAAGATAGAGGTTAAGTCTACACTACAGCTGGGAATGAACGTCCCATGCTAGCAGGGCGACAGTGAGTACACTCGGAGCAGCAAGGTGGACAATGAAGCTCAGACAAAAAAAACCTGGGCTCTCAAACCCTCCCAACCTGACAGGTAAGGAGTGGTGGATAGCAGGACAAAAATGCAGTAAAAAAGTCTTTCAGAAAAAGCACAGTTAATCATAAGAATAGTGTTGCATCTGAAAGAACTGATGTAACACATCAGGATGTGGCAGAAGAAGCTGAAGAGAATGGATCAATTGACCAGAAGCAGGGGCACCAGAACAGGTGGTGGAGGAGGGGAGAGGCTATGGCCCTTCTACTTTTTACTAGCCACAGGGAGGAGAGGGGCAGGGCTGACAGTGCCAGGTGGGGAGAGGAAGAGTGGGTAACAATCCTGTTAGCCATTTAAGTAGTCTTAATGACAAGCTTCAGAAACATCAATTGCTAGAAGGACTGCAAATATACATTAGCATTCTCAGAAGCTGTATCCCCGTTTTTAGCATCTGCAAGGTCCTGCAAGGGACTGTGTTCCTTCATGTCCTGGTCAGCAGAATGGCAGCCAGAGCAGAGGTTGGCAAAGTAGGAAATAAAATCAATACACAGAGCCCTGTGAAACTGTTTATTTTTCACAACTGTTTTATTTTGGGGGAATTTCATTTTATCCAGGCAGGGAAAACCAGGCCCTGCTCCTCAGGGGGTTGTTTAAGGGTCATAAGAACGGCCATATTGGGTCAGACCAAAGGTCCATCTAGCCCAGTATCCTGTCTGTTGACAGCGGCCAATCCCAGATGCCCCAGAGGGAAGGAACACAACAGGTAATCCTCACATGATCCCTCTCCTGTCATCCATTTCCAGACAGAGGCTAGGGACACCACTCTTACCCATCCTGGCTAATAACCACTGATGGACCTAACCTCCATGAATCTATCTAGCTCTTTTTTAACCCTGTTAAAAGTTCTAGTCTTCACCGCATCCTCTGGCAAGGAGTTCCACAGGTTGACTGTGCACTGAGCAAAGAAAAACTTCCTTTTGTTTGTTTTAAACCTGCTGCCTATTAATTTCATTTGGTGACCACTAGTTCTTATATTGTGGGAATTAGGAAGAGTTATTTACTTATTCACTTTTTCCACACCAGTCATGATTTTATAGACCTCTATCATAACCCGCCTTAGTCTTCTTTTTCTAAGATGAAAAGTCCCAGTCTTTTTAATCTCTTTTCATATAGGACCCATTCCAAACCCCTAATCGTTTTTGTTGCCCTTTGCTGAACCTTTTCCAATGCCAATATATCTTTTTTGAGATGAGGCGACCACATCTGTATGCAGTATTTAAGATGTGGGCGTACCATGATTTTATATAGAGGCAATTAGATATTTTCTGTCTTATTCTCTATCCCTTTTTTAATGGCTCCTAAAATTCTGCTCCTTAGGGGATTGTTTAAGGTCCATATCTCAAACAGCTTGGCCCCTTAGTAGAAGCCATTGAAATGGCCAAGTTAAAAGGCAATAGGCTAACTTCACCTATTCACCTCTCTCAGGAAGGGCCAGACCTTGGAAATAGCCAGAGTCTAGAGGTCTGAGCACTAGATATGGACAGGAACTCAAAGTTTGTGCTGGATGTAACACGACTTCCTGATGAGTAAATAGTTGGGCAAACAGTTTAGTCTCTGGGATTAAAGACCCTGCCCCTGCCTACCCTCAGTTACCAAAAGAGGGATAATGTCACCTCATATGGGTATTATGAGTTAATGAAATAATGGAGAGAATGAATGAATGAATGAATGACTACACCATGGGTAAGGCACTCACCTGGGAAGTAGGACACACAAGTTGAACTCCTTAATCAATTAAATATTTAATGCTTAAGAAGTGGAGCAACTTTTAACAGGCAATATTGAAACAGTCTCTGCACCCTCAAAATACATTGCAGCCCCATGGTTAGGGCATTCACCAAGAAGGAAGAGAAGTTCCAATCCCTGTGCTACATCAAGCAGAGAGAGGAACTGAACCTAGGTCTCTTGTATCTCAGGTGAGCACCCTAAGCAGCTAGCTAAATTAGCCTCAAAATGCCCCTGTATTCAGGGCACTGTGATGCACATTTCTTAGGCTTTTCCTTAGTTAATATTCTTGAGAAAAGGAGACAGTCTCAATATTAACTTAACAAATGATCAAAAGCTTCAGAGGGGTAGCCGAGTTAGTCTAACAGGAAAAACTAAAAAACAACAAATAGTCTAGTAGCACCTTAAAGACTAAATAGTTACAAGAGGCCGATAAAAACCAGCCAACCAACCAACCAATGAAGGTGCTAATGGTTAAGTCACTGACATGTGGAAGATAATGTGCCAGCCTGCTCACAGTCTCTTTTTCTTCCTCCCCCCCACCCTTATTTCTCCTTTTTTCATTCTCTCCTCCATCCCCCTTCCCTCCTTCCCTTATTTATTCCTGGATCGGGTCTTCTACACTCCTGTCATCTGAAGAAGTGGGTTGTGCTCACAAAAGCTCATACCACCATCTACATGTTTTGTTAGTCTTTAAGGTGCTGCCAGTTTTAACAAATGATATCACACTGGATAGTTTATGTCAAACATTTACACTGCTCTAAAAAAACAAAAAAAACACAGCACACACACATTGTTAAAGACCCAGGGCAGAAAAAGAAACTTAAGATACAGTGAATCTCGCATTAAATGTCATTCTTTGATCATCTTAAATAATTAGTTGAGTTTCTTTGATAATATAATAGTGAACTTGTCTTTAAGCGGGTTAGCCGCTTAGCTCTGAAAGCCACTATGCATTTCTACATGAGTTAGCTTGCAGATTTCAGTTCAGTCCCCAGTAAACAGGAATCCACACATCAATATTCCTAGGGAAAGCCCAAGACAGAAGATGTCACATTAGAAGAGATGAAGTCCTATCTCCATAGGCTGTTCCTTTGTAGCTCTGCCACCAAATTGACAGTTTTGGAAGAACACCTATTAGGGCACTCAGCTACAGCTACACTGGGATTTATTATTCCTGCTATAGAAAAAAATTCTTCCTCTTTTTGCAGTGGGTCACCTGGAATAACCATGATAGCATTAAGTCAAGAGCAGACACTCTTCCCCTCAATCTCATTAGGGGCATTCTCAGCACACCTTACAAGATCAGATCCTGAAACAAACATTAAGCTTAGAATACAATCTGTTCAGTACAACTACTCCACACCCAGATTTTTGAACTATAACATTCGTCAACAGTAAGGTGTCTTCATCACTACACTCGCTCTACCCTACTTGCTAAAACAGCTGCAAACCATAATACTTAGAGGCAATATATTAAATGTATCAAGCATACTAGAACAATGTCTCAGGAAAACCTGAAGTAGCCCATTAACTGAGGGAAGAATACACTTACCACACACTTATGCAACTTCAGATCTAAGATTGTGCTTTTTGATTTGAAAACAAAGGCAGAGGAAAGTTGAATCTTACCAGCTGTTTTACTCTAACTGCCTGTTGAGCATGGACAGACTGTGCAACAGTAGATTTGGGCTGTGTAATTTTAATACTGATAGGTGTTCCAATGACGGATTTCAAAGGCTGAAGAGGGGTTGTCGTTGTCGTTGCTACCGGAGATGCAAAGATAGGTTTCACAGCCTGGAGAGAGGTTGTGGCCACTGCAGACACGGGGACTGGATTTGCAGGTTGAAAAGAGGCTGACACTGGCTTAACAGTTTGGAGGGAGGCAGCTGCTGTTGTCACCCGTATAGTGGAAGGGACTGGCTTGACAGTCTGGAGGGAGGCAGCTGATGATGCCACCGTTATAGTGGAAGGGATTGGCTTGACAGTCTGAGCGCCTGTGACCACTGCAGAAGCAAGGATGGGCTGAAGAGAGGTTGTTGCCAGAGCTGAGGTGGTCACTACTGTGGAGGAAGTTGGGGCTGTCGAGATACAGGTAGAAACAACTGCTTGGATTGGAGCCTGCTGCTGCACACACTGCTGGATAAAACTCTGAGCATTGGGCATTAGCTGCCGTAAGGCAAGCATACTTTTCTAGGAAAAGAGAAAAAAAGCAATTGATCAGAATACTGTGAATACCTTACACAAGTATAAGAACTGTATTACTTTTCAACTGATTTTCAAAGTGAATCTTGAAGACAATGAGTTATTTTTCAGAATCACATACAACTCCTATCAAAACAAAACAGCATACATAATGCTATAGCCATAGCATATAATGTGCAATAGTCAGAAGTTATTCACTGCTTTCCTCCATGGAATAAACCCCATCTGATATTCAATTAATTAAGTTTCCTTTTAATTAGTTACCTTTCATTTAGTAACTAGGCTGCAATCCATGTTTCACAATGAGAATAATATAATTATATTCTTTTGATCTTTGTTTAAAAAAAAAAAACAGCAGCTAATTCATGGCATTGTGTTTATTCTATTAAATAAATGTATTCTATTCATACAAAAGCAATATTCTCTGACAATCTATAAGATTAAATACGGGTGACTCACCAGGGTAGTTTCACACTTCCTGCATTGAAATATGCCTATCTAGTCCATTTCTGATATTGTTTGTATATGAAATGTCATTTATAACATATTAATCATTTATAAAATTCTGGGGTCCAATAAAATGTCAATTTCATCCTGGAAGGGAATAGCCCTACCATTCTTTATTCCCCCAAATTATCGGACAAAAAGCTTACCCTGACTTAGAGTTGCATTTAATTTTGAATCTGAATAATGCATTATCTGCGTTGTTGGCTGGTGTATTTGATTCAGATTTCCTAAATTAGATTCTGATAAGCCTTCTTAGTAAATCTCCACAGAACTTTTAATGAGAACTTCAAAGAGCAGTCAGTGGAAGTTTCTCTTTCTAAGGGATCACCTAATTATGCAACTCTTAATATATGCTTCCACGTTCTCATATTAGCAAGCTTCGTCATTTAGTTAAAGTACTTCAGTTTTTGCTCTATTCTATTTACAAATTGTTTTTCCTTTTAAAAAAACAAATGGTGTAAAGCATTCACTTAAGCTCCACATGCAATTAGCATTCAGGAGGCATTATTATTCTTTGTTACAATTACCACCATATAATAAGGTCTAATGTTTCAATATGCTTTCTGTCTTCAACGAGTATATATGTTTAGCATCTTAGGTTTATTTGCTTTGAGTTCTCCCTCCCATCATAAGGCATAGTCTTGCTCACTAAAGGTACGTCTACACAGCAGCATTATTTCGCAATAACTGATGTTATCCCAAAATAACAAAGAGCATGTCTACATTGCAAGCCATTATTTTGAAATAATGGTGAGCTGGAGGACTTCTTACTCTGACTCCTGTAACCTTCATTTTACAAGGAGTAAAGGAAGTCAAAGGAAGAGTGTTCTTCCTTCGACTTTGTTGTGTAGGCAGCACCAAAAGCCAAATTAAGCTATTTCAATTTCAGCCATGCAATTGACATAGGTGACATTGCATAGCTTAATTTGAGTTTTGCGCCCTGGTGTGCAGACATACCCTAAGAGTAAGTTTTACTGACATTCCTTGGGTTAGTTAGGGTTGATTTTTGCCAACATTGTTACACTGGCAAAAGCACTAATGTAGATGCCACTATCTGTATAGAGGTGCCTTATACTTCATAGCTTTTTCCAGATGAGGGAGCCAGAGTGTGTGTGTTTGGAGGAAAGCTATAGAACTATACACAGCAGTATACCAGTACGAACTACATCCACAAAGTGCGGATTGCTGCTTTAATTATGCTAATATATTGTAAACATAACAGGATAATTAAGTATAGATAAGCTCTAGCTGTAACAAAAGGACAACATGAACAAACAGATGTCTGGCTAGTCTGCACCTTTTGCTGGCTATAATGTTTGAGGTTTCAGTGGCTCGGATGATCTGAAAGATCTACAGAGTTTTCTTCATAGACCACTTAAACCAATGAGTCTAAATTTAATAGCTAGAGGAAGACCCTCCAAACTTTCAGCTATGTAACATGTACAAGTCAAAAGTTACATTACACTGTGATTTACACTGTGAGGCATTCCAGCTGTGGACTTCTTGAAGATTAAAGAAAAAAATATCTAGTCTATATGCCAGTGTTGCTTATATCTATACTGAAGAGTCAACAGGTTAGCAATGAAAACATTTTTGTATGTTACACATTAAGAATGTCTAAACTTAAAAAGCATAGATTTTTGTCTAACATAAAAAAATGATAACACCTCAAATAGGATAAGAAACTAGAAACAGCTTGTATCCATGACAAAGGTTTACTGTGTTTGAACATGAATGTTAAGAATTGCTTTAGATTATGTGTCAGTTTACAACCCACTGAATACTTCTCACCAAATCAAATGTTATTCATCATTGTTTAACTAGTTATGATCCACAGGATTTCATCCACATAAACCTGGTTTATACTGGTGGCAGTCATGGTTGGCATGTCAGCTAATTAACCTCTTTCAAGCTTTCACACAAGTAAGTTTTGCATCAGAGACCAACCTATATGTAGTTAAAGTGCTCATTTCAGTTATCATGCTATGTTCATTTCATAAGCTATGAAGTGAGAATTTATATACAGTAGAACTTCAAAATTACCAATAGCAGAGCTACAAACTGACCAGTCAACCACACACCTCATTTGGAACTGGAAGTGTGCAATCAGGCAGCAACAGAGACAAAAAAGCAAATATAGTGCAGTACTGTGCTGAAAATATTAAAAAATAAAGGTAAAGCAGCATTTTTCTTCTGCATAGTAAAGTTTCAAAGCTGCATTACATCAATAGTCAGTGTAAATTTTTAAAAGAACCATAATATTTTGTTCAGAGTTACATACATTCTCCATTCCCCCAGTGATTCATATCTGACGTTCTAGTCAGAGAGGAAAATGTTCTAGAATAGTAGAGATGAAGTAACTGCATATTTTACTGTAATTGGGCAAGCTGCAACCCCACACTGTAAAGTCACTGTAGAAAGCCCTTATTCTGCATAAATGCCCTTTGCAAAAGTTATAAGAAATGCTCAAAAAATAAGTAATACCATTTCTTATTCTCAAGCTCACAAATGCCAAGTTTTACATTAAGCACTGTACAGTGGCACTGACTGAAATAGGCAAGCTTACTGACAAGAAGTTCGAGGGTGTGATGGATAAGAGGAGTGCTGGCCAGCACTCAGTGACTAAAGGGTTAAACTTAGGTAGTTAGCAAGGGTGTTGGCAGGGGGCCAGAAGAACCAATGAGATACAGTGCTGAAATCTGAATTGGATACAGATACCTGGTCCGCTCTTCCTTTGTGTTTTCTAAGTAAAGGACTGGAGGAAGCAGATGCAGTAATCAGAATTACCGTGCCTAGAAGAAATACTGGATGTGGGAGTGAACTGGGCCTTGAAGTACAGATCGACATGGATCATTAGTACAGTGAAAAATGTATATTTAGTCGTGATCAGGGTATTTCTTTGTTTTGGTTGTTTGGTTACACTTCTCTGTGTAAACCTATGCCTTCCCTCCCCATTCACTAAGAGATGGTCTCTGTGTTTTAATTTATTTCACTCAGTTGCTCTGTAACACCTAGCAACTAAGTATGCTTTATCAAGTCTATCTTTGTTTTAAGAAAGTCGCCCTTTTTAAAGGCAATGATTTGAGTCTTGTGTCCTGGAAAGAAAGAGGAGGTCTGTCTGTGTGCATGCCTCAGACTGCATGCCTCAGACTAAGAGGTCAGCTACCAGAGGCTGCAGTAGTTCTCTGTTTTCAAGCTCTCTTGTGGTAAAGGAGCTTGTGGGTACCCCTCTGGAAGAAGTCCAAGTGCTTTCTTCCTGGGTTCAATTAGTGAAATAAACTTACCCCTCGCCCCCAAAAAAGTCAGTGAATCTGTGACTCCGGGGAATTTTTGTAAGCAGAGCCTACAGAGGCAAGGTATTTAAGGTCTCTTGTGGGCCCCATCTTCTGCACTCAGAGTGCCAGAGTGGGGAACAGCCCTGACAGAGCATTACCATTGAAACATATTAGCTCAATAGTTGACAGATTACCTTAGTTTAAAGAACTAAATTTACTATGGGCCAATGAAGTTTGCAAAGTAGTACAATATGCTGGAGAAACAGAAGTGGCAATCCTCTCACTGCCTAACCCAGTTCTGCCACATTGCTGTTCTCCCCTAGGTTTTGAGATCTCTGCTCTGTACTATGTCTATATTAGGTGAGCAGATATATTCCTGTGAAGTTTCATGCACACAATAGCTTTGGATACAAGTGCCTCTGTGTACAGCTGTGCAGAGAGAATTGTTTTCATGAGTGGTGCAGGTGTTCACTGACTACTACTTAAGTCAGATCTTTGCCTTATAATAGAATGAATCCCTTGGGAGAACATGATTCACTGCTAATAAAAAAAATTACTATCAGGCTTTAGATCAAATTGGCTGAATGAGGTTAGGGAATTGTCCTGGACTTTTCTTCCTAGGTTGTAGTACCCTGGTTGGACAGTTCCTGTGCAAAGTTTTTTTTTCCAGCTCATACAGGTTGAACCTTTCTGGTCCGGGACACTGTGGTCCAGCAACATCCATGGCCTGGCAGAACTATGGATGTTGCTGGACCAAAGAGCCCCTAGACTCCCAGTGGCAGAGGTTGTGGAGCCTGCCAACAGGACCTATGGGGCTGGCGGAGCCTGCGGGGAGGTTGGCACCCCTCAAGAGCCTGGAGGCCTGAATTTCCCTGGTTAGGCCAACTCCCTTGTCCAGGACCAGACAGATCCTGCGGGTGCTGGACCAGGGAGGTCCAACCTGTAATTTGACTATAGATAGCAACAGAACCTAAAGACAGACAGTACTCACTTTTTAACAATAGCACCGTTACTATTATTCCATCACAAATACCTAAATGTACAACTTTATTCAGCTCTGCAATGTGCGGATTACAACTTTAACTACGTTTGACCAGGTATTAAGTTTTAGAACAACTGCAATATGATTCCCCACAAATTAGTGCTAAGTACAGTAAGAACAGCTTCTAGCATTGTATCAGCAAAAACATAAGCTCTAGGATGATCTATGTTAGTTCTGTAAGAAGGGAGCATGTTTTATATCTGTTAGTTTTCTTGGCTAGAAGTATTATTGTTTCACTCCCTGAAAACTGGATCTGCAAGCACTTTGGTAAGTGAACTGAAAGATTGTATATTTTTGTCGTCGCTTCTTCAGTAGAGTACCCATGTCCTTCACTGAAGTTCAGTTCTGCAGCTTTTTTTACTGATACTCATTTGTGATAGCGGTCCCTCTACCTGATAGCAGTTAAGATAGTGGGAGCCCTGGGCAGGGGTAAGATTGCTGCTCTAAGGAAGTAAGTTAAAGTCACAGCTATTTCATCAAAAAGACTATCAAGCATTAGCCCAAAGGCCCCCCAAGAAGATGGCAACTTTTGAAAAGTTTTGTAAACAAATATCGCTCTGTTAACACTTTAGATTAACAGTGAATGAATTTACACATCTGTCTGATTTGTAATTATTTGTGCTCAGTTTCTTTTGCATTTCTTGCTGCTCAGATAATGGAACAGAAATGACTTCATTTTACTATCAGGTTCTTAAACCAGCAATGGATTTCAAGCCTTATAACTGAATATTAGGGAACTAATTTTTTATAACTGTTTTTATTTTTCAAAAGCTCTACTGATCTCAGATTTTTTACAACAAAATAACCCCAAGCCTCAAAGTATAAGTTTTGGACTAAGGATGTTAAATATTGATTTATTTACTAGTCGAGTAGCTGATGGAATTTCCATTGACTACTCGACTAGTTGATAGGCACTTCCGTATTCCTCTTGTATTCCTCCTTTGAAATGTACAAGAGCCCCACAGGGGCTCTTGTGCATTTCAAAGTTGGAATTTGGCATACAGCCTGGGGCAAGAGGAAAGTCCCGCAGACTCCGGGCTGCACGTGGGCGTACCAGCTTTGGGGACTCTTGTGCATTTCAAAGCGGAAGCATCCGCATGGAGCCTGGGGTCAGCGGGGGACTCCCCTGCTGATGCCAGATTCTGTGGAAATGCCGCACGGAGCCCGGGGTCAGCTAGGGAGTACCCTCTCTTCCCCCTCCTTTGCTGCCTCTATCAGATAGAGGCAGAAAGGGGGAAGGAGGGGGGAGTGACTAGTCAACTAGTCCTTAACATCCTTATTTTGGACCAAATGCTACAAGCTGTGATGTTGGAAGTGGGATGCAACAATCAAAAGAAAGGGATTAGTAAGGAAGTGGTTGACAAAGACAACACTGTGGCATATTTTCTGCTCACTAAGTTTGCTATAGATGTGACTTAATAGATTTGTCATTGATATAATTTCAGACTCATATTGCAAAAAGATTTTTTTTTTTAAAAGTGTAATCACTACAAACTTGAGAGCCACCACACAAACATACCTTAAGGAAAGGAACCAGATATGGTTGCGGAGAAGACTTGAGTTCTACATAGAGCTTTTTTGTAAATTCTTCTGGTTCAATTTTTGCTTCCTAAAGAGAATAAGGAAAACCTTTTATATGAAGTTGATCCAACCATAAATAGAAATAATTTCAAATTATACCTAAAAGGCAAGAGAAAACATCCCATTTTATTGGAATTCCAAAGGCCACAGAGTTCTTGAATATCAGAGTTCCCAAATAGTTTTATTCATATGATTTTTAATCCTCACTGATGTCATAGTAGTTAAGTTAAATATTGTATTAGTTTCCTTTATTTCAGCTCTGACCAGTTAACCAATTTACAAGAGCACCACACCACAGGGATTAGGATCCCAGGGCTGCCACCAATCTGTTTTAAATGTTAGCAGCAATATATTAACAATACAACTAATGGTTATTGATTGGTCATTTAATATTTTACCTCCCCAATGTAAACCAGATTTCCAATGGAGGTATATAGTTTCTAAAGTAGGACCATAAGAGAAGAGTGAAAGTAAGCAACTGCAAATAAGTCATAGAAAACAAGAGAAAATTAAAAGAAAGTGCAACTGACAGAGTATGGAATGAGATGATGCAGGGAAGGACCTATCCATCCACAAATCAAATGTATGAAGGCTTCTATCAGGGAGAATCTGAAACCAATTGAGTTTAACCCTCAATCCCATATGCTAGCACTGTCAGATTACAGTCTTTTAGTGTATATAACCCACGGGTTATACATGTTTTTACAAACCCCGCCCTGGTGGGATATACAAGTTTATTTTTTACTTTACTACGCTGCCCTCTCCGTTGCCCCCCGCCTGGAGGAGGGTGGGTTGCGCCTAGCTGTGGCTGCATGGCGCCTGGGTGGGAGTGCGGCTCCCCTCCCGCAGGCCAGCCAGCTCGCCTGCGCTGCGCTCTACGTTCCCCTCACTGGCAGCAGGTATATGCAATTACCTTAAAGTAGCGTATATAACCCGCGGGTTATACACGTCTGCAGGTTATCTAAAACTTTTTTTTACACATTCAGGAAAAACCACAGGTTATGCACAGGTGCGGTTATATGCACTAATTTACAATACTTGACAGTTGATTAGTTCAGTACATTGAATGAAGCAAAAAGGTTCTGTGTAAAAAAATTGCACGCGATCATCTAATTAAAGCCTGAATAATGCATATGCACAAAGGGGCAAAATTAAGGTTGCCAGAGTTCAGATTTCCCATGCGTTTTCTTGGTTTTAGAGTGCCTGACTTAACAACCTAAGCACTGTTTATGAATTTAACTTGAACAGAAAAAACAAGTCGTGATAGCGGAGGAGAGGGAGATAAAAAGAATAAGCTAACTTATGCAAAGCGCTTTGCAAAGTAATACCTTAAATATTAAATACTGATACAAGAAGATTTTGAATAAAAAAAAAGAGTCTTACCAACAGATGCTGTACCAGATTCTTCACATTCTGTCCCATTTCTGGGGCTTGAGGCCCACTAGATGCCAGCTTTATTAATGTTGCAAGAAAATTCTTGCATTTCTTCACATTCTCTAGCATTTCCTGGTTGTGGAAGTGAAGGAAAAAGTTACACACTGCACTGACTTTCAACCTCAGCAGCTTAGATACAGTGATATTTTAAACTACTTGTTTGCCTTACTGTGGAAGTGTTGGGCTGTGCTACTGTTGTGCCCTCTGCTTTGACAGAGGTTGCCTGTTGGGAGACAGATGGTGCAGGAGGTCCTGAAACGGGAAGCTTTACAGGTGTTCCAGTCCCTGGAGGTTTTACAGCAGTAACTGTCATAACACTGTTAGTTGCAGCTGCTGTCTGAAGAAAAAAAAGTGAAGACTTGTTTTACTGATATCTTCCCAACTTCACAAACATGTGCCAGGTACTGCTAAGGTGTAAGCAGTATATTTTCTTAAGTCATCAAGTCACTCCATATCACCACACAAAATTAAACATCTGTCTCAAACTTGCAAGGATAATCATTAATATTATGTGCTTTATGTACTGCAAATTAATCTTATTCAAACTAAAAAAAAAAAATCAGTCTTGTTTTCTCCAATTAATATGTTCTTCCTTCCTTCAGAGAGTCAGTCACGTTGCTTGTGATCTCTCCAGAATAAAAAAAGTGAAGGTAATCAACTTTTTTTTGAGTTTTTAAGCTGAATTCAACTTCTTCATCTGTTGTCTCTGCTCTACACAGCACAAACGAGTGAAGTAGTAAAAACCCATCTTTCAATGCAGTAAACAGGCATAACTGGATACATATCAATCACAGACCTGTTAAGTAAGGAGGAGCTACACTGGCTTTGTTTTAAGAGGTCACTTCTCAGAATCAGAAAAAAGTTCCTAAACAATTTATGATGTATGTGATCATTCTTTCAATTTCTCTTTTCATGTCTTTACTGCAAGCAGGCGTGTCTCCAGGTAGCTGCCAAACATCACAAGCTGATCCATCTGATATGGAAGAGGCAAGCAATTTCAAGAAAGCATGGCAGCTTAGCTTTCTGTTGCTGGTACACTTTAACAGCTCTCTACAGGATCTTTGCCGCCACTGTCTATTCAAAGGAACCGGCTCAACAGGTCTATGACCATAGGGAGGTTGACCAGGCAAGAGAATCTCAGACAGATGGACTGGAAAAGGACTGGTGGGGATAGAGTACATACCTGTCTAGTTCCAATGTTTTGGGGCTGAAAAGAAGAAGTTGCTGTTCTAGAGTTACTCTTGTGAGTTTGGTATAACTTATAGGTCAAGAGAAGATCAGTGTTCTGTAAACTGAGAGGAAGGAGTCAGAAGCTTACCTTCATCTAAAAAAAGTGACACATGCCTCTTGAACTTCACTACTTTTGACAGGATGCTCATTTTTGGTGTGGGCAATGGAGAAGTTGACAAAAGCGATAGATCTTGTACGAGTGGCTTTTACCCTGCAGATTTGGAAAAGGTTTGTATGCAGAGCAGTTGCTCTCTTAGCATCATACTGGGGTACTGTGATTCCAATTAGATAGTCAATGTTATTCTCCCCAGAAGGGATCACGAGACAGAAAGCCTGCGCACTTTGGGATGAGAGAAGAGGGAGGCATAGGATTCAAGGTTTAAGAACATTAAAGCTGAAACACCAGAGGAATAAGAATACCTCTGTAGCCAGGATGGACTACTGAGTTGGTAATATATTTATTGTAGGGATGTAAAAGTGTAGTTGATTAACTGATTAACTGATAAGCAAAAGCTTATAGGTTAATGCTATAGACTACATGCATTCCACACCCCTGCACTTGCCAGTAAATTTTTTTTTTTTAGCAGGCAGCCCAGCTCATTTCCAACTTGCACCAGATCCGGGAGCTCCGACCACCCCCTAAACAGGGGCTGCTGCCACCCCGCACAACTGCCTCTTTATCAGAGGCAGCAGCACAGGGCAACAGTACAGGTCCACAAAGGGAGCTGGGTTTTACACTGGTTCCCCTCACAAACCAGCTCCAACCTGGCACCCTGTGCTGCTATCTGATACAGTGGCAGCAGCATGGAGTGGCAGGGGTCTTCTCAGGAATGAGGCCGGAGCACACTGGCTGCTGGCCCTGCCCCCAGGGACTATAGAATAGTCGACTAACCAATTAGAATTCATGAGGTTACTTGACTATTCAATTAACTGATATTTAACATC
Source organism: Pelochelys cantorii (assembly GCA_032595735.1). Classification (NCBI taxonomy): domain Eukaryota; kingdom Metazoa; phylum Chordata; order Testudines; family Trionychidae; genus Pelochelys; species Pelochelys cantorii. Next base: position 78,052,897 of record CM064327.1, read on the forward strand.
TCTAATTTATTGCAGAATATATTGTGCCAGTAGTTTTACACACTATTGACGACAGTATGTAGTCTTTTTAGTACAGGTAAAAGCTAAACTAAGAAGTGGGTTGTGCTCACAAAGGCTCATGAAACTATCTATATATATATTTTTAATTGGTCTCTAAGGTGCTGCAGAACTAAGGATGTTAAGTGGGTAACTGACTAATCATGTCCTCTATACAGTTTGGATTGAGTACATGATTAGTTGATAAGCTGCGGCTCTGCAGTTTATATGTAGTAGGAGGCATGCCCGGAGCCCAGCTCCTACAACATTTAAGCTGCAGAGCCACAGTGGGGGGTAGGTCCAGGACCCAGCGCAAGGCGGGACTCGGCCGTTGGCTGACAGCTGGCTCTTACTACATTTAAAAGGCAGAGTTGCAGTGGGGGACCTGGCACGAGCTGGGACTGCTGAGACCCAGCTCACACCAGGTCCTCAGCTGCAGCTCTGCCTCCCCCCCACCCCCCCCCGCACGAACACTGTGGAGATGGTGCTGGGGGGAGCCAGCTTTTAAGCTGGCTCCTCCCAGCACTGGCTCCTGCTTCCCCCCTTGCTGCCTCAGATACAGTCGAGTAGTGACTCGATTACCCAATAAGCCTGGGTCAGTGGCTCTCAATCTTTGACCTGTGGACCACCTGGCTCAATGCAAATCTTTGAGGACCACCAGTTGCTAATGGAAACTCACTGTTAATTACATTCAGCCCGAGCCATTTTGCTCGTGCTGCAGCTAGAGAGAATAATTTAAATGATTAAACAGATTGATCATTTTAACTTTCTCAAATGAAAGTTAGATCAACTAAGTAAAATATTAATTTATGTCTAACAAAAGGTTTCAATGTTTTCTTTATTGACAGCAGGGGCGGGGAACCTTTTCTGGGTTGGGGGCCCACTGACCCACACAAAAATCAGTCTGGGACCACACAAGTGAGAAGCATCACTCCAAAAAACCCACAATGCTCACTGATGCGGCACCCAACTGAAACACCTCACTCCCTAGTGCTCCAGCCCTATGATGGGGGGGGGGAGGTAAGGGGTGAGCAGGGAGGACTGAGGTTCAAGGCCTCCAGTCAGTTTAGCTTCCACGGTTAGTGGATTTTGTGGCCCCCCCCCCCCCCACTCGAGGCTGGGGATAAAAATGAGATGTTCAGTGTGTGGGACAGAGCTGCCAGCAAGTGGGATAGGGATGGCAGTGCAGGATCTGGGTAGGAAGTGGGGTTCAGGAGGGGGTGAGGTCTGGGTGGAAGATAGGGGACAGAAGCAGGCTGGGAGTAGGGTGTCCAGCAGGGGGAGGGAGCAAGAGCAAGGGAGGATGCAGGAGCAAGCACGGGGTGTTGGGTCTTGGGAGTGAATGAGGGGGGCTGGCGTGCAGAGGTTTGGACATGGGGGGGGGCGAAGGGGGAAGAGGACACTTGCCTGGCTTTGCACCTCTGCTGCTCCCATTGGCCGGTCCATGGCAGCAGCATGGAAAGCTTCTGGCCATCATGTCACTGCACTACTGTTCCCCCGGTGGGGTAGATAGGGGCGGAGCTCAGCCCTCCCTCACACAACAGAGAGGCTGTGCTGCCCTCCAGCCTGGTGGTTACCACTTCAGCTTCCTGCTCCGAGGGCATGGGGGGGAGGAGGTGGGAGGTGAAGAAAGCCCCAACTTTCACCCACCAGACTGGCTTGTGGAGAGCGGCAGAGCAAGGTAACCTAGGGCAGTGAAATACACAAGCTAACAACTTAGATGCAAGGCTGCTCTTGGATATTTCATGCTTGTAGCTGCCTCTTGTTCAGCTTTCATCTGGGACAAGAACAAATCCCAGAATGATCCTGCAGCTAGAGCCAGCTACCAGAGTTGTTCCTTTTTTCACAACCACTGAGTAAAGCAGCAGAGACCCCAGCACTCCCTGTTGCCACACTCCAGGCCAAGGGCAAGCTGATCAGGCTAGTGGGCTGGGGGGGGGGGGGGGGAAAAAGATAAAGAGCCATCTGAGGCCAGCCTTCCTCTGGGCTGGGAAGTGCTGATGACTCATGACTGTGGCTGATACTGAGCTGAAGGCACCTGAGCTCAGCTGGGGCAGCAGTACTAACTCCAGGAGGAGCGCCCTGCTCCGTAGGGCAGGAGTGAAGCACATATGCCCAAAGGCTCGATAGGCAGCTGACGCTGTTGTAGCCACGGACCTGCCTTCTCTTTATCGGGAGGGGGACAGGTGGCCTGAGTCAGCACCAGCATTTCCCGGGACCCCACACTGCTCCTCCGCAGCACCAGGTCAGCTGGAGAAAGCTGCCCACAAGAGCACCGAGTCGCACATGCAAGGCAACCGGCCACCCACTCCCATCGGCCACATCTCCCACTGCAGCCTGCTCACCGCCCCCCAGTGCCCCGCAAGAGAGCTCCGAAGCAGCCCCCTGGACCGCAGTGGCAGCAGGAGCAGCTGCACTCGCCACCCGCTTGCTGGGAACAGCCATGTGGGCTCCTTTTCTTCTGCCACCTGTCCCCTCAGTGCAGCAGTGGGAGGTCACCAGCAGCAGCTGAGCTCGAGCTTCCCCTGGCTCAGGGTCGCCCCTGGAGTGAGGCAGCAGGAGGTAGCAGGGCAGCTGCCACTTGCTGAGCCAGCAGAAACCTTTCAGCAGACAGAAGAGTGGCGCTCTGCATCTCTCCACAAGTCCATCTGGTGGGGAAGGTCGGGACCTTCTTCACCTCAGACTGCCCTGCGCACCCTCCGAGCAGTAAACCAGAGCTGGTGCTGCAGCCTTGCAGCTGCGTGGCAAATGCAAGGCTGCAGTGGCAGCAAACGCTCCCCATTACATGAGGGAGAAGGGGGAGCTGAGCTCAAGCTGTGGACCACTAGTGGTCCATGGACCACACTTTGAGAACCACTGGCATAGGCTTACTGGGTAGTTGACTACTCGAGTAGTCACTTACATCCCCATATGGAACTATTGTTTAAGTTATTTTAACTTAGCATTTTTCTTGCTGATGATACCATGCTTTGTTTTTATTTCTTTTTGGTCTTCTGATGTTGTCAAGACTATTGCTAGCAAGCAGAGTATTTGACGTTGACAAGTTCATATGACAGTTACAGAATAACTCTCTTGGGCTTCCCTCTTTCCTTTGTCAGAGGCAGTTCAAGACAAGCTTGGATGTTGCTTCACTGGCTGATTCATGGCCAGGCGCAGGGGAATGATCCTGCAGTGGCAGGAGCACTTTATACTACACATTTATTCAGGATTTCTGAGAGGGCAAGAAGATTTCCTTTTTTGTGCAGTGGTGTTTAGATTTCAGTCCTTTAGAAAACTGGCAGTTTATAAGGCTGCTTCTGTACAAGCACCTGTCATTATTCAGACAGTGATCTTTCTTGCCTAATCAGACTCAGAGTGACCAGGAATTTTGGGGTTTTAAACCAAAAGCCTCTAAGCACCCTTTTGTAAAAGGCTGTGAGGTGTCCATGTTTGTCAGCTGTTTCTTATGGAAAATGTAAAACCTTAACTGACCAAACATGCCAATAGCAAACTGAACAGAAGAGGGATACAAACTACAAAAGGATGGCAAAATTAAAACAGCAGGGGAGGGGTGTGTGTGCAAACAAAGTGAGATTTGTTACCAAACAAGACACAAAATTAAATATAGGGATGGAGGATTGGGCAGCAAGGACCAAAATAAGAAGCTTCACCTATAATATTAAACAGATTTATCTTCCCCTACTGCTAGCCTATCTTCCTGTAGCCCGCCATGGTGTGGGATCTGGAGCAGAGAAGTCCATGAGAGGATCTTTGTCAAAAGAGATCACCAGCATGAGAGAAGGTTTGCAAGTGCTTGTAATTAGATCAAACTGAAGAACAGCAATGCAGAACACCCATATCTGTTTTTGGTGGATCCATTCTTCCCCAATGAGTATAAATAAAATAGGCAATATTAAAAATGAAGCCACTGCCATATTTTTCTCCCTCCCCACCCCCCCAAGCTGTGCTGCTTCATTATGGGGAAAAGACTATCCTTCTTAGCCTCTTTTTATGATATCATAAGCAGATCTTGTTGCCAATATATGTGGGCATCTGCAAACAGCAGAACAGTTTTGAAAGGCAAATTTGTTAATTACGGCTGTAAGCTAAGAAATCTCTTTCCTATCAGCCAGCCAAGACTAGAACTCACAGCCAATGGGCCTGCTTAGCTACTCTGGACTTTGAACTCAAGTCCATTTATACTGTCTTTTCATGATGGGAAAGAGCTGAGTTACCATGTCAGACTTCCCTCAAGCCAACCTCCCCACCCTGGTGGCTTCTTTGCCACCAAGATAGAGAGTATTTTAGTACAGAATGGATTAATTTGCTAAATTCAATGTTTATGCGAGGTTTTTTGTTCCTTCAGAACTGAGATAGGTAGCCCTGTACAGAAAACCAGGCTATGAAGTACAAGGGATTCTTTCAAAACAAGACGACTGTTGAGAGTACTGCTGTGGATACTGAACCACTACACTGAGACAACTGTTTCTATCCAAATAGCTAGATAGAAATGTATTCAAATTCCATAGCAATGTTTTTAAAATCAGATAGTACATACAAGCTACTGCCACTCTGTCTACAATCATCTAGTGTTATTGTAGCCATGTTGGTCCCAGAGAGAAAAAGTGGATGAGGGACTCTTATTGGACTTACTTCTGTTAAGAGAGGCAAACTTGCGAGCTCATACTGAACTCCTCACCCTTCTCTCCAATCTAGATGATTGGCTTTCCTAAGCTGTTTGGACAACCACGTAAAATTTTAAACATTATATAACCTTCATTTTTATGTGGAAAAATATTAGAGAATGACTCACAGCTAGCAAAAGAAAAAAGCTAAAGACATACCTGTACTAGAGCAGGTCTTTGATCAGTAGATGCAACTGAATTTGTTGTTTGAGATACTGTTTTCACAGGAGTCACTACTACTTTTTTTAGTAAATTGGTGCCAGTGTTCTTAAAAATAAGACAGAATATTCTAAGATACAGGAAGCATAAAATAGTAGTTCAGTTCATCAATACAGTTGCAAACATTTACCTAAATTAGAACTTACTCTTGCCCAAGGCAAAATTTTAAAAATAGTCACTAATTTAATCCATGAATTTGAGGATGAGTGTGCAGGTGTAAATAAACCTACTGAATTACCTATATTATAACAAGGTAAGCAGACCAGAAACACACTAAACAAAATAGTTTAGGCATGTTTACTGTTTAGTTCAGAAGTAATCAGATGCTGACCATGTCATCAAGAAAAATACTCCAGTTACTCTTCACTGTAGTATGTCCATATCTGCATGGTTCTTACATTAAGGCTAAAATTCTCTATTTTCAGCTATACACATAGAATCACAGAAACTTAGGGCCATCAAGTCCAGCACGTCCACTGAGGCAGGATGAAGTATATCTAGACCATCAATGATAGTAGTTTGTCTAACCTGTTCCTAAAAACATGGGTGCAACATTCTCCCTTGGAAGCTTATACTAGTGCTTAATTATCCTTACAGTTTAAGTTTTCCTAATATCTAACCTAAACCTCCCTTGCTGCAGATTAAACCCATTACTTCTGTCCCACCTTCAGTGAACATGGAGAACAAGTGACCACAGTCCTCTTTAGATCCTCGGTCTTCTTGTCTTAATCCTAAACATGCCCAGTTCTTAAAACAGCACAAACAAAAAATGTAAAACTTCAGAGCCGACAAGTCCACTTAGTCCTACTTCTTCAGCCAATCATTAAGAAACAAGTTCGTTTACATTTATAGGAAGTAGGAGGCAATCTTATTTACAGTGTCACCTGAAAATGAGACCAGGCACTTTTGTAGGCACAACTGCAAGGTATTTACATGCTAGATATAAACATTTGAATGCCTTTTCATGCATTGTCCAACAGTCTAGAGGACATGCTTCCATGCTGATGACTCATTTAAAAATGTATGCATCAAATTTGTGCATTATCTCCTGCAAATGCAAACAAAAATATCTACCTGAGCGACTGACTCAACAGGACATAGGACTCAGGGGACTTGCAGGATCTAAAATTTTAGATTATTTTTAAGGTTTTTTTTTTTTAAAACATACTTCTACATTTAAGTTCAACTTTCATGAGAAAGAGATTGCACTACAGTACCTGTATTAGTTGAAATGAAAAATACTATTTTTACAGAGCAAATCATATTTTGATTAAAAGTAAGTTTGCATTATATACTTTTTAATTCTGTGTTGTAAATGAAATCAATATATTTGAAAATATCCAAAATATTTAAATAATTGGTATTCTATTATTAACAGTGCAGTTAATCCTGATTAATTTTAACTGCTTCTCAGGACTATTAAAAATTGAATGTCATAAAAGTTCTCTCATCACATGAATTTTATAATCCAGGGTATGCTTTCAATAGGCTTTACACAATCAGATTTGTATTTTTTAATAATTTCAATTGATTGATATATTTAAGATTTTTCATTCATCAATTTAATTTTTCAGTTTCAAGAAGATATGGGGTAGAAAGTCAGATAAGGTCAGGAAGTTAATGACAGATTCCAAAATTGAAAGCTTTATAATATACAAAATAAATTTTTTTAAATCTAACTCTCAAGTACAAGTAGCATTTTTTAAATGTTGCCTATAAATTCAGATTATAATTGATGGAAATATTTTAGTCAGTTTGCGTGTACACAGTGAAACTAATGTTTACTGATAATCTAAACTGGCAAAGGCTAGTTTTTTAGTACGAAAACAAGATACAATGACATTCATTCTTATGAAAAATGGAGGATTTCAAAAAATGTTTAATGAATCTTCTACAATGCTTGCAAATATGAAGTTATAAATACATCACATTAAGAAACATAATATTGTACAGTTACTGCAAAATCAAGCAGCTTGAACATTTTTTACCTGTATAGTACAAATCCTGACTGAAGGTGTGCTGGTAGGTACTGATGGTCTTGTACCTGTGTTATTTTGTGTCTGGCTCTGTGCTCGAGCTATTGCTTGTTGAGATACTAACATTAGTTGACCATTGTTGCTTCTGATAAGAACTGTACCTGTTGGCAAGAAGAAGAATCAGACTTAACAGGAATTATTGCACTGAAGACTACCTAAGAATTCTTAAAAATGGTATTGTAAAGAACTGAGTTAAATGTGATATCAATATCCCAGTAAAGTGATGAAAGTGAGGAAATGCAAGGGCTAAGGTTTGATGAGCAGTCAAATTGGCTGTCTTGAAATTTATGAGGGGGGACATGATAGCTGTTTTCAAGTATCTGGAAGGGTGTTACAAGGAGGAGGGAGGAATTAGGATTTTATGATTCTACGTAGGTTTCATGACCACAGTATTATTTAATTATAGTCAGACAGCAACATTAAATAAAATAGCAACACATTTAATATACCACATACTGCATTTTGATTTTAATTAGATGCTGTTGGAATTTTTTTTTTCCAAGGATATTTGTTTGCTTGGGTGTGGTGTTTTTTTGTTTTTTTTTTTTAAGGTATGAAGAAAATCCAGAGCAGACTGGTTGGGCAGCACTTGCCTATTCAACTATCTGGCTTGGAGAGCTGAAGAGCTTTTATAGATGTTAGCACTTAATTCCCTGAACCAACAAATGTGCACTTTATACATAAATGAACATAAGCATGTTACAGTTTAGAGGAAGCTTGCAATGGAAACAAATATGCAGATTGCTATTTATTAAAAAGCAAAGTACCTCCCAGTGAGAACCATAGCCCTTGCTGAAGACTTCCAAAATAAGTTTAAAATTTTCAAACAGGATCAAGAGATTTTATTTAGACATTCAAGAAAGACATCCTGCTTTCTTTGATGGGGGAAGTCAACAGGTGCAGAGGAGCACTTGGATTGGACAGAGACATCCCTTAGGGGAGGGTCTATTAATAGAGATTCTCCATATCCTGGGAGGAGAGGATGGAAGATGATAAAATATGGGTAAGATCTGCTGAGAAACAGTCAAATAAAAAGGGTCCAATACATCACATCATGTAATGGCAGACAGCTATAGTGACAAGTTTTTAAAGCACTTTATACAAACTCTAGAAGTTTAAATAATAAGATGGGTGAACCAGAGTGCCTTGTTTTGCACAAGAATAGCGATATAATAGGCATCACAGAAACTTGGTGGAATGAGGATAATCAATGGGACACAGTAGTTAAGGAAGTTAAGGACGAGTCGACTAGTCGATTCCCCTCTTCCCCCTTGCTGCCTCCATCAGACAGACTAGCAAAGGTGGGAAAGAGGAAGTACTTCAAAGCAGCAGCGCCACATGGAGTCTGGGGTCAGCTCCTTGCAGCGCTGCCCCTTTGACATGCCAAGGTGGCATGTCAAAGGGGCAGCGCTGCACAGCTGATCCCTGGAATGCGCATGGAACCGAGGGTCAGCTGGGGAGTCCCTAGCTGGACCCAGGATCCATGTGGACACTTCCACTTTGAAATGCACAAGAGCCCCTGCTGGGGCTCTTGTAAATTTCTAAGAAGGACTGCAAAACTTAGTGTGCAGCCCAGGGCCAGCAGGAAGTCCCGCTTACTCCGGGCTCCATGCGGCGTGCCAGTTTTGAAATGTACAAGAGCCCCCGCTGGACTCCCCAGCTGACCCCAGGTTCCATGCACATTCCAGGGATCAGCTGGAGTAGTCTATGGAAATTCCATTGACTACTCGACAAGTAAATTACTCGCTATTTAACATCCTCAACAGTAGTAAGGTACAAAATACATTGGAATGATAAAACAAAATGAAATAAAAATCTTAAGCTAATCTTAAGCCAAATAGTTCCATAGAATCTTTATAAATAGTAATTCCATGCTCTAATATCAATAAAGCAGTAGAGATATATTACTGATCATCTGAGCAGGATGACAATAATACTGAGAAAGGCTAAGGGAGATTAGAGAGTCTCAGAGGGGTAGCCGTGTTAGTCTGTAACTTAAAAAAACCCACAAAAACCAATAGTCCTGTAGCACTTTAGAGCAGGGGTGGGCAATAATTTTTGGTGGGGGGGTCCACACCAAGATTTTGGAAAATGATCTAAGGCCGCACTTTTCTGTGGAGGAGGTGCAGGGTCTAGGATGGAGGTTGGGTGCAGAAGGGCGCACAGGGTAAGGGATTGAAGTGCAGGAGAGGATGTGGGGGTCTGAGAGTGAGTTTGGGTGAAGAAGGGGTTGTGATCTGGGTCAGAAGATTGGGATGTAGGATGCGGGAGGAGGTTTGGGTACAGGATGCGGGAGGAGGTTTGGGTACAGGTCTGGATGGGGGAGAGAGATGTAGGAGGGGGTATGGCATTGGAGGGAGTTGTGACCTGGGGCAGGAGGGTGTAAAGGGTTTGGAAGGTTACTTGGGTGACAGAGTTGGGGTGCAGGAGGGGCTGGGCTGGGGTGCCAGAGGCAAGCTCTGGCTGGGAGGTGCTTATCTAAGCATATACCAGCCAGCCCTGCAGCTCCCCCAAAGCAGGCTGGACTCCCTGTCTGCTGCAGCCCCAGACCTATTGAAAATGCAGGCTGATTCCTCCATGTGGTTCTCTCAGCTCTGGCGAAGAAGGGGGAGAGGCTTGTGCTGCCTCATCCCCCAGGCCAATCTCTCAGCTCCTATTGGCTGCTTGTTTCCAGCCAATAGGAGCTGAGAGATTGGCTGGGGTCAGTTCCTGTTGGCCAGTTGTTTCCAGCCAGTGAGCTGAGGATTGGGTTGGAAGCAGGGTGATCATATAAAGCTTCCCCCTCCCTCCAGAGCAGAGTCACATGAAGCAGCCCTGTAGTTAAAACTGCTGCTGCTGTGTGCCTAAGGATCCCAGCAGGGGGTCCATAGGCCAGATCCAGTGGCTTGGCAGGACAGACTTGGCCTGTGAGAGGTATCTTGCTCACCCCCCCCCCCATACACACACACAAAATGTATTTGTTAGTCTCTAAGGTGCTACAGGACCATTGTTGTTTGTTAAGGAGATTAGAGAGGTTATTAAAATAAAATAAAATAATAAATAATAATAATAATGAGGGATTTCAGATATCCCTATATTGATGGGGTACACGTCACAGTGTAAAGTTTCTTGACACTTCAAATGATTGCTTCTTGGAGCAGGTGGTTTTGGAACTAGTGACCATACTATAATCAAATTTAAAATTCCTCTGGCGGGATGGACACCTCAGCAACCCAACAGTATAGCATTTAGTTTCAGAAAGGGAAACTAAACAAAAATGAGGAGGTTAAACAGAAATTAAAAGGTACAATGCCGAAAGTAAAATCTCTGCAAGATGCATGGAAACTTTTCAAAGACACCATAATAGAGGTTCAACTTAAATGTACACCCCAAATTAAAAAAACCTGGTAAGAGAAGCAAAAAACTGCGACCATGGCTTAACCATGTAAAAGAAGCAGACAGAGATAAAAAGGAATTGTTTAAAAAGTGGAAGTTAAATCCTAGTGAGGAAAATACAAAGGAGCATAAACTATCAAATGAACTGAAAAAAACATAATTAAAGGCCTAAAAGGAATTGGAAAAACAGTTAGCCAAAAACTCTGAAAGTAATAACTAGCTTTAAGTATATCAGAAGCAGGAAGCCTGCTAAACAACCAGTGGAGTCACTGGATGACCAAGATGCTAAAGCAGCATTCAATGACGATAAGGAATTGAGGAGAAACTAAATTAACACTTTGTTTAAGTCTTCAGGGCTGAGGATGTAAGGGAGATTCCCAGACCTGAGCCATTCTTTGTGACAAATCTGAGGAACAGTCCCATAATATAGTGTCAATAGAAGAGGATTTGGAACAAATTGATAAACTAAACAGTAACAAAATCACCAGGACCAGATGGCATTCACCCAAGACTTCTGAAAAGAACTCAAATGTGAAACTGTGAAAATACTAACTGGTTTGTAACCTATCCTTTAAATCATGTACCAAATGACTAGAACATAACAAATGGGACACCAATTTTTAAAAAGGGCTCCAGAGCTGATTCTAGCAATTAAAGGCCAGTAAATCTAACTTCAGTACTAGGCAAATTGATTGAAACTATAGTAAAGAACAATTGTCAGACACATAAATGAATGTAATTTGTTGAGGAACAGTCAACATGATTTCTATAAAGGGAAATCATTCCTTGATGTATTAGAATTCGTGGGGGGGGGGGGGGGGAAGAGGAAGGGGGTTCAAGCACATGGACAAGAGGGATCCAGTAGATATAGTATACTTTGATTTCCAGAAAGCCTTTGACAAGGTCCCTCACCAAAAGCTCTTAAGGAGAGTAAGCTCTCATGGGATACGCAGGAAGGTCCTCTAATGGACTGGTAACTGGTTAAAAGATAGGAAACCAAGGGTAAGAATAGATTATCAGTTTTCAAAATGGAGAGTTGTTATGTCCGTCAGGGGTCCATACTGGGGCCAATCCTATTCAACATATTCCTAAATGGCCTGGAGAAAGGGGTGAACAGTGATGATACCGAACTGCTCAAGATAGTTAAGTCGAAAGCAGACTGAAAACCAGGTGACTGGGCAACAAAATGGCAGGTGAATTTTAATGTTGATAAATACAAAGTAATGCACATTGGAAAACAATCCCAGTTGTACATACAAAGGGTTGGGAACTAAATTAGCTGTTACCACTTGAGAGATCTGAGTTATTGTGGATAGTTCTCTGAAAACATTCACTCATGTGCAGTAGGAGTCAAAAAAGCACACAGTGTTAGATATGGTTAAGGAAGGGATGGAGAATAAGATATTCTCTATCTTATTGCCTCTAAATAAATCTATGGTACGCGCACATCTTGAATACTTTGTTGCCTAATCTCAAAAGATATCATGGCACTAGAAAATTTCCATATGAGGAGAGATTAATAAAATGGGGACTTTTCAATCTTAGAAAAGCAAAGGCTAAGGGGGGATATGATAGAAGTCTATAAAATCCTGACTGGTATGGAGAAAGTATATAAGGAAAAGTTATTTACTTGTTCCCGTAACACAACAACTAGGGGTCACCAAATGAAATTAATAGGGAGCTGGTTTAAAACAAACAAAAGGAAGTTGTTCTTCATGCAAAACACAATCAACTTGAACTCCTTGACAGAGGATATGAAGACCAGGTCTTTAACAGGATTAAAAAAAAAGAACTAAAATTCATGGAGGACAGGTCCATTAATGGCTATTAGCCAAGATGGGCAGGAGTGGTATCCATAGCCTTTATTTTCCAGAAGGTGGAAATGGGTGACAGCGGATGGATCACTTGTTGATTACCTGTTCTGTTGATTTCCTCTGTGGCACCTGGCACTGGCCACTGTCAGAAGACAGGATACTGGGCTAGATGGACCCTTGTTCTGAATCAGTATGGCTGGTCTTATGTTTCCTGTCTTTAAGTGAACTATTTTTATGCATTTCTTTCCCAGTAGCACCTCCCAATATCCACAACCTTTTATTAAAAAAAGACATTACAATTTATCTCAAGGCATATTTAATAATGAAGCTGTCTCAGCTATCCATAGTAGTAAAATATCTGTAAGCAATAGAAACAATTTAAATCAAGCATTCTGCAAATCTACGTCTTGTGATACAAACCAGAATTGCTCAACATAACTTTTTGCCTGAATTGCTCCGCCCTTGCTTCTCTTTTTCTCTCTTCTCCCTTCCCCCCCCCACTCCTGGGCTGCACCAGGTACCCTCTGCCATCCAAGCCCTCCCCCATACCCCTCACTTATGGGCAGCACCAAGTCCCCTCTGCCACTGAGCCCAACTCCCCCCAGCCTCCTCACCCCTTCTCCTGAGACCCCATGCCCCAGCCCACTCCTGCCCCCTCCCCACAACCAGACACCTAATCCCTGCCTGATCCTGCACTCTCACCTGCTCTTGCATCCTCCCCCCCAGTCAGACACCGACCCCAAAGCTCGCCCCTGCCCCCAGCCCACACCTGCTCCCTCCCCCCTGACCAGACACCTACAGCCACAGAGAGGCAGGGGGAGGGGAGGGGGTTGGCAAGCATAGCTAGCAGGGGATGCAGCCCCCTAGTGCAGTGGTTCCTAATCTCTCTTAAACTGCGGACCGGCAAACCCATTCACAAACTTTTGGCGGACCAGCAACATTTTATTTACATATTTATTATGCAAATAATGAATATGCAAATAAAATGTTGCCATTCCACCAAAAGTTTGTGAATGGGTTTGCTGGTCCGTGGTATAAAAAACCCCAGCCCCCAAAACCCCCCAGGTCCAACCCTAACTCCTAAAGCCCACCACCTCTCCATTACTCCCCAGCACCAGCCACTGACCACAGAGCCCCCTGTACCCAACCGCCTCATGCCAGCCTCCCGCCCTTAGAACCCCCTCAGTGCCAGCCCCTCATCCCAAACTCCTTAGTGCCAGCCCTCCGCCCCATAGAGCCCCCACCCCCAGGCTTCCCAGTGCCTGTTTCCTGAGCCCCACTGCACCCAACACACCCCCAGTGCTCAATATTAGCCCTGCACCCCAGAGTCCCTCAGTATTAGCTTCACCCCCAGAGTCCCTAGTGCCTGCCTCCAACCCAGCCGCCAGTTGAGTGCTTCTACTTGGGTCGCATCTGCTCTAAGACTGCTGTGCCGGGCTCCACGGGGCCCTCTCGCCACTCAGCAAATCGCTGTTCTGCAGCTGGGAAGAGACCTCACCCCTCCTTGATTCTAGTTAGCTGAGAGGTGGGGCAACAGCCACAGCAGGAGGGGAGGCACTGGGCAGTGTAACCCACCCCCCAGAGCCACCACGGTCTGGTAGCCAGCAGTTCGCAACCCAGCGCCCGTCTGCACGTGGCCTGACAGTTGGGAACCACTGCCCTAGTGTAATATAAAATAAGAAAATGACACTCAGTGGCAACAGGCAACTAGATTTCTCACTGCAGCTTTCTGTACTGTATTCTTGAGTAATAGATTCCAAACCTAGGTAACTAATTCAACATACAAAAATTAGCTAAGAACTTTTTTTTCCTAGCAACATCCAACACAGCAAACAATTTGGGAATTGATTTCACAAATCAAAGGCAGAGAGGTCTCGAAGAATGATGCGTTGAAAAATTATTTAAGTTACTAACAGGGGCGGCCCGTGAGCCTAGGCAGTCGCCTATGATGCCGCCGGCCTGAGGCGCCCAATGATGACGTCATGGCCATTGACGGCCATGCAGGCAGGGGCACCGATCGCGCCTTCCACCTGGGGCACCAGCTGCCGCAGCTGGCCTCAGGCCACTCCTGGTTACTAACCAGTTGATCTACTCAGTCATATCCACATCTTCATCTACATCATTTTCTCCCAATAAGTTTTCCTTATGATGTTTCATTCTCGCAACTAGGCCCTGCATCATTTTCTTGTTCTACTTACACTTGATATTTTTCCTTTTTTACTCAAGGAATAAATTTCTTCAAAATATTCCCAGAGTCTCTCTCTTACACCCAGGAGTCATGACAGTTTTTCTGTACCGAAAGTGTGGGGGAATATAGAAGTGGGATGTGAACTTAATAATGTCTTCCCTTTTTCTTTCCAGTCTACTCCAATGTTTCTTTCTATGCTGCCTCCCTCCTTTCCTATATATTGTCTCCATCTTGAATGTCTTAACTTCTCTCCCATGCTTGGCTCCGGTCCCCCGCTACAAAAGCGCAGAACAAAAACAATCCTATCCAGCCTGTGTCGGTCTTTGCACAGGTTAATTTTTGTCTGCTGAGAAACAGAAATTGGAGTCCCAGAACATTCAAGAAGCAAGAGGTGGCAGGTAAGCTGGACAGACAAAAGCCATTAATTCATTTTCATGAGACTAAGTGTAGGTATCGCATGTTTGTGATGAGATTTAATTGCAAGTGTTATTTTAAAATGAGAAATGAAGTATTGGTTTTAAAAAAATAAAAATGTCTGATTTAAATAAAAACATTTTTAAAATGCATTTTATCCGCCCTGCACAGTACCTATTCTGACTACTGCTCTGCAGCCAAGCCTTTGAACCTCTCAGATAGTTTTTCATTAGCACTTCTGCATCCCAATTCTTTGCTCTTATAGAGCCTTGATAGATTAGCTGTCTTGAAAGTTGAATAATTGAAGTCTCAAGTAATACTGTTTGGACCATTTATCCTCACTCAATTGTGTGAGATTTATTCACCTGAACCCAAGTACTCCTGGGACCTTAGCTGCTGCTGAGAGAGTCAGGCTCTTTGAGCTGTTGCTAGATTACTACTGGCTGAGCTGGCTGCTGGTAAGTGAAGTTGCCATGTCTTCACTTTCAAAGGAACTGATGTTCCATGAAGCATGCAATTCACATACCACACCCAGTTCTTTGTTCTGCTGTGTACTGCTCAGTACGGTTTGTGCCTGCTTTAATTTAATTGCTTTGAATAGCAAGTCAGCTGTGTGGCACATTCACACAGTATACAGCAGTTTATACAGCTACACTGCTATACAGAATGGCTGCGTCTAGACTGGCAAGATTTTGCGCAAAAGCAGTTGCTTTTGCGCAAAAACTTGCCAGCTGTCTACACTGGCCGCTTGAATTTGTGCAAGACACTGACGATCTAATGTAAGATTGTCAGTGTTCTTGCGCAAGAACTCTGACGCTCCTGTTCGGGGAAAAAGCCCTCTTGCGCAAGTGTTCTTGTGCAAGAGGGCCAGTGTAGACAGGGAAGGAATTTTTTGCGTAAGAAAGCCCCGATGGCGAAAATGGCCACCGGAGCTTTCTTGCACAAAATCATATCTATACTGGCCACGGATGCTTTTGCGCAAAAGCACTTTTTGCGCAAAAGCATCCATGCCAATCTAGACGCTCTTTTGCGGAAATACTTTTAACGGAAAAACTTTTCCGTTAAAAGTATTTCCGCAAAATCATGCCAGTCTAGACGCAGCCATACTGTAATGCTTCCTCCAACCCCAGGGCAGATCTTTTCTTTTTGTATAGTTTCCATATTACAGTGGCTAAAACAAAGAAAGTATCTTAAAAGTTTTTGAAGATGTGTCAGGAGAGGGATTCCACACTCCCCAGCATGCTGTATAGTTTTAGATAGTTATGTAGCTCTAGTTAGCATCTTCAACAACCCCAGTCAAGATAAAGCAATTGCACTTCAGCATATCCTAGGGCTAGGCTCTCTACACAGCTGCTTTGTCTTGACCAGGATTTTTTAAGAGGCTGCTAACTAGACTGAGTTAGGTGACTCAGTCTAACATTATCCTTTTAAATCCTAATCTAGACAAAACCTAAGAGCTTTTTTTCCATGGAAAAATTGCTCGAGAATAAAGTGTTCTTATTTGTACTGAATGTCCATTGGGAACTATTGTGGAACAACTTATTCTGGTGACTTTCCCTGTGTTTGCAAGCCCTTATATAAAGCATTGATTGGTGGCTTAATTTGAACCCATAGAGCTTGCTTACCTGGGGAGTGTCAGGAAAGTTAATACACTTTTAATGTTAGGTCAGATTAGATAAACTGCACTGAATCCTGCATTCACATTATTCAGAAGGGCCTTAATTTGAATTAAGATTAATCAAAATAATAATGAACTGCCATGTTTTTTCTGATGTATGGATATTGATCTTCAAGGCCTAAAGAATTAGAGCTGTTTATAAACTCTGAACATTAAACAGTGATACAGGTTTGGGATTCTTTTTAAACAGGGCCCTTGGTTTTGCTCAGTTACCTGGCAAACACCAAAAAACATTCTTTTACAAGTTTATTGATTAAACACAAGACTAAGAAATTTAAAACTAGTCTTTTTACTCAAACGACGGTTGAGTGATTATACAAAACACACCTAACCAAAACCTTGAAGTGTCTCTTTTTGGAGGCAAAATATTAGTTTCTTATTTTCAAATCATTATTTCTTGATGAAAAGGAAAGGGTTAATTTTACTTTCAGTCCCGATTTATATAAAGGGTATTCACTTCTCCTGTTTTCAGCAGACAAGGGTGGAGGAAATATGGCTTTTATTGATATCTTTGGAATACTGGATGGCAGATTGATGGCAAATCAATGCTTTGGCTGACAGGCTTATGATGGCACCTGTTTTTACCATCATTCACTTTCCAATCAGGGATATCCGGTTGGATCTTTTCATATTAGAGAGGGCAGGGTTGTGGACACCTCACTAGGCCGATGTAATGCTGCTGATTTTAGAGCTTGGAGAAAATTAGAAGGCTTGGAGGAAAAAAAATAGTGTGGAAGGGCAAAATAGGATCACAATTCTAGCAATTAGGTATCTCCACTGATGGAGTGAGACAAGGGTGTCATGATATTTGGCACTCAGAGATGACAGTTTCTTAAAAACATGAGCAAGGCCAGCTGGCTCTCATTCTTCCTGGAGTTACAGTCTGGTCTAGTCCTTCTAAAGCTTTGGGTAAGGGAAGATGAGATTAACTGGGATGCAAGGTAGTACTGGTAGGGAGAAGAGGAGAGAAGACATTTTCCCTACTCTAAGAAACATCCATGCGTGGAAATAGGCAGCATGTGTCATCTCTTCAGTATTTTGTTCACAATTTAGGCTTAATATCCATCATACCAGTTTTAGTCTATTAAGCTTCTGGTTCCATATCTTTAATTTTTAATGAACACAATTTCAACAGTAACAATCAGATCAGTTTGAACTAATCCAACTGCTTTGTCTGTTTCTCTTGTGCTTGTCTATAATATTCCTCTACTGGAAACCTACTCAACCTATTTTTGATGGTTTATTTTCAAGTATGCAAAAATTATAGATTATAACAACATTGGGAACTTTTGCTCACTTTTACAGTTGAGCTTTGAATAGGGTAGATTTTGTAGGTCCCATAGTAACAGTCTCCATGTAGACAACCCCTTAGAAAGGTCTTCATAAGGAAAAAGCAACGAACAGCTTGATCGAGCATTAATTCAGGCCAAGGGCTTGCATACTAACATCAACATTGTTTGGATGGTAGAAACAGGAAAAATGGAAGACCTGGAGAACAGAACGAGATTGCGCCACACCAGGGATGTTAATGAAGTGAGATACAGAATACTGTAGTGTCCATTGACACGACACTGCAATAAGGTAACAAAGGGCCACATCATTTAGGTTTCAGATGTCAAAACCATATCCCTGGTCGAACCCCAAAAAAGGAACTGGTTGTCAGTGGAGACCTTGGTGCATCAGATGTAATTCGTTCCAATTAACTAAATGGCAGCGACCATTTAGCAGCACCTTAAGTTTGCATGAGCTTCAAGTGACACACCAAGTAGAGCACACTGGATGACACAGTCTCACTAGTTATTCAGTCTGAAGAGACAAGATGGATTATTTCTAACTGGAAAGTCATCCTCCTGGCCAAGAGCAATTGAGACCTAAGATTAGAAGACCCTGGGTTTATTAGAGGGCTTAAGCATTTATACTCCTTTGTAGCCCGCAAGTGAGGAACTGCTGAACTTTGGGTCTCAACCTGGGGCTGCAGCATCTATGCTGCATTATGCAAGCCTGAGTGCAGCCAGGCTTTCTAGTGCCCTCTCAAAGAAAAAGGTAGCCACTCCACCCTTTTGTTCATGCTGCAATGTAGGAAAACGTCACTCTCCACTCAACTTGTCTATCCAGAGGACAAAAAGTCAGGCCATGGGATTCTGGAATTTTTGGCAGTCTCCAGAGCACAAGGCCATTGTGGCTGCAAGGATAGGCCAGGGACTGAATGAATACAGATCAAGACAATGGAATACTTGCATAGCCATGAAGAAAGTGCTGTGCATGCTGTACATGTTCTGTACACAGACTACACTGACAGCAGTACAAACTGCAAAGTTCTCAAAATCACTCACTTTTTCAAGAGAAGGCAATGCAGGAAGAGTCTCATATCAAAGATGGAAATCTTTTTCAGTCTGAATGTTTATCATAGGTCAAGATGAAGGGGCCAACACACATTTTGGAACAGGTGCTCTGCTCTGTTCTGTTCAGGTGACAGAGACCTGCTAGTCCCCCTCCCTGCAGGGCAGCATATCCACCAGCAGCTGTGAAACTGACAACAGCCCATATGCCTCTTTCAACTGCACCAGGGCTATAGGTAAGTGGCTTGAGTGCACAATGATCTGGCTATTTCCTACAGATTGAAACTCTCTAAGACGGGACCATGGATGTTCCAAAACCAAAGAATCCCAGTGGGCTGGCAGGGCAGCAGGAGCCCAGCACATGGTGGCAGCAGAGCTGTCCCAGCAGGGCACAGAAGTAACGCCAGCCATGAAGCTGGCAGCTGGGCCAGTGTTGGAGGGGCAGGTGGGCCAGAAATGACCTCCCCTGGTCCAGCAAAATCCCTCAGCCAGGACCAATCAGGTCCTGACAGTGCGGACCAGGGAGTGCCAGCCTGTAGAATGGTCCTTAGACATTTTAAGCTGACAAGACTGACAAACCTGTCCCAGATTGTCAGAACTAGAACTGTTTTTCCTCTTCCCCTGGACTTCCCATGATGGCTGTTTAGTGGAACTTCTAGCAAAAGATGTTCTCCTTCCCCTAGACTCTGGGGGGAGCCAGTTAAGTTCTTATCCTGCTCCCTTGGGAGTCCCAGAACCCAGCAGAGAAGCAGGATAGAGAAACTCTCCCCCCTCCCATCTCTCCGCAAAAGCAGCAGGCAGCCAGCAAGGGAGCTTCTGGGCGCTGCAACAGGTGAAAGAGCAGTGCACCCAGTTCACCTTGCAAATGTTCTAGAACAAACAGTAGTAAGAGGTGCTCCTTGCCTCTCCCCATAGCAACAGGGCCAATTCAAACACTTCAAGAATCACAGGGAACATGCTTTTAATTCATAATTAAATGCATTTTCTCAACAGTTGCTCGAGAGCCACAGGTTGAACACCACTATTTTGAACGCTAATTGCATTCTCTTACCTACCATTTTTCATTCTTCATTTCTAGCTTGTTGCTAGATTTTGTAGCTATTTATTTTCAAATATAAGCTTTGACACTCCATGATTAAGTCAATCATATGTTCAAGGCATCGCATTAATATTTACAGAGTTGTAATGGTACAATTCAGGATCAGGACTTGCTGCCTGAATTACCTTCTTTGCTAATTATTAAGACTGAAATCCATAGGAGAGAAGACTTGTAAATAGAATAAAGCCTTCTCAAGGGGAAGAGTGTCTTTTCAAAGGATCAAAGTAATCCAAGTGCAACACCCAATGATGTTTGTACATTTGAATTTTAACTTTGTAATAGTGGTACACAGAATAACTCCATGTGCTTAAGAGACAAGTATGACATTTTTATATATTAAAACCTCTAAACTCCAACGTGAAACCTAGTACAGCTTCAACCTTTCTTATCCCAGAAGATGCAATGTAATGTTGTATTTGTGACATCTTCCTGGGTCTACAGATACCATATTTAGCACTAGGCCCTTATTTAAGTACAAAAGAAAAAAGCCTTGTGCAACAATCACATCTTCAATTAATACATATTATACACCAGTTAAGAAAAAACACATAGAAGGTATTTAAAATCTTGAAAGTATCCAAGCTATGATCATCACTAGTGAGCATGAACTTCATTTTTTTCTTAAACCCATCTTCATGTCAAAAGTCAGTATGTTATATAGGACTATATTAGAGGCTTAGACTTAAAAAAAAAAAATCCATGTCACAAAAGCTAAACGTCACACTTCTGCAGTGCCTCCTTCAATGAAAAGCTGGATGGCGTTAAACATATCTGGGTTGTGAGTACCTCAGACACCATATTGTGCTAGAGTCTGAGAACTAGAAAGTGACATGGATTTGTGAAAATAGGCTAGGGTTTTTTTTCTTAAAACTGGATAGGGATCCACAAAAGGAATTGCATGAAGCATACTTTAAATATTAAAGAATACAACATGCACTTCAGGATATTGAATTTGCTCTGAAAATTGGGGAATTGCAATAGGAGTATAAGAATTGCCATACTGATTCAGACCAGAGGTTCATCTAGTCTAGCATCTTGACTATCTAACAAATGCTTCTAATATAGGACTTTTCGTGGTGATGTACAATTAAGAAAATACAGGTTGGACCTCCCTGGGGCAGCACCCTCTGGACCTGACCAGTCCCGGATGAGGGATTTTGCCAGGCCAGCTGAGGTCATATCTGGGTCCCCTGCTACTGGCCCCCCCCAACACTAGACCAGACGCAGACCCTGCTGCCCTGCCAGTCCCCGCCTCCCACTTGCCTGCCACACCAGGCAACCTAGCTCACAGCGCGCCAGGCTCCCGCTCTGCTGAGCAGCCCAGCTGAGGCATGCCGGGCAGCCTAGTTGAGCAGCCCTGCTTGGCTCCCAACCCCACTGGGGCATGCCCAACTTCTCAGCAGTGGGGATGTAGGCTCCTGGCCCTTCTGGCAGCTCACTGACAGCAGTCCGCAACCCTACCAGTCCACAGCGTTCCTAGGCACCAAGCGCTCCACTGGGATTCTCTGGTCTTGGAACATCTGTTGCTATGCCAGACAGTTTACAGAGGTTCAACCTGTATTTTTATTTCCACATTACAGCTGGGATAAGAACTTTCAGGGCATAAATTAACCACCAAAAGAAATATGATTTTCCCTTCTAATGTTGAGAATTTCATCTAATCTAGATGCGTGTTAATCAGTTCTTGAATCCCACTAAATCCTTGCAGTCTTGATACACAGGGCAGTGAATTCCAGTAGAGACTGTTTTTAAAAAAAAGCTTTCTGTGATTTAATAAAAGAAACATAGGAATGAAAGGGATCACCAGAGGTCACCTAATCCAATGCCTTTACAATAAGGTAGGCAAAACAACAAGTTTAGAACCAGTAAGAAATAACACAAAGCTGTAGATTTAAAAACTGATCCATTTAGGTGTTCTTTTCTTTCCCACACACATCCAGTATTATCCAAGTATCTCACAAACGTTAACAGATTTATTCTCAAAACACCACTAAGAGGTAGAGAACCAACTAGGGATGTTAAAATTTAAATTAAACTAATTGAACAGTCAATGGGATTCCTATCAACTATTCAATAAGGGTGCCTCCATCTTTGAACTACAGCAAGAGCCCAGCAGAGAGCTACAGTTCAAAAGCTGAAGCCCCGCAGGGAGCATGGGACCAACAGAAGACTCCCCTGCTGGCCCCACACTCTGCAGTGTCTGAGCCTTTGAAAGTGCGAGGGCTCTTGTACATTTCAAAAGCAGAATCAGTGGAACCAACGCCAGCGGAGACTGCTTCAGTCCCTGCTCACACTGTTTCCCTCTGTGCCTCTATCTCCCTTACCCCCTGCGCAGACAGTGCTGCGGGGAACTAGCTTTTAAGCCAGCTCCCCCCAGCACCGGTACCCCCCTTTGCTGCCTCTCTCTGATAAAGGCAGCAAGGGGGAGAAAAGCGACTAGTCGCATCATTAGTTAACTATCTGATACGTTCTGCTTATTGAATAGTTAACTAGTCGTTTACATCCCTAGAACCAATCTTATTTTATAAGACACTTTAGACAAAGCAATTAAGCAACTTGACTAAGATCAAAGGATGCCAAAAGCACAGCCGGAAATTTAATTGCCTGATTTCTAGTTCAATGTTTAAACCACAAGTTAATATTTCTTTACACAGTACAGAACTTTGGGGATTCCCTACTGTTAAACTTTTGCTGTGTTAAAAGCTGACCATTTATGCCTACTTCATTTTTGTTTTACTAATTTTCTGATCCGACTGTACTCTTCCCTCAGCAAAAGTTAGAGAAAATTAAGACACAAGGTAAGAAATACTTTGACAAAGAATTTGAAAATCCAAATGAAGGTCAGCCAATTCTCCTTCACCCACTATTTGATGATACATCTAAAGAACTCTAGTGTCTTTAGAAGCATAATTTTCCTTTATAAAAATATGTAACGATAGGAACAAATTAGCCCCACTTTAGTTATTCCATAATTTTATTTTAATTATAGAGGTTGGAACTCCCTAGTCCAGCTCCCTTGGGACCTGATCGATCTCAGACCAAGGGAGTTTTCTGGACCACAGAAGATCTGGGGTGGGGTGGGGTGGGGGGTTACCAGCCTCTCCAATGGGCTCCTTTGCCCAGCTACCTAGCCCCATTTCCCCTCAGCCCCCTGGCTTCAGCACCCCTATAGGATCCACAGCCCCATGAGCTCTGGCAGCAGCCCTGCAGGTGCTTGCAACCCTACCAGCTGTGTGTTCTGCAGGCCCCCCCCCCCCCACTTTCCTGGCCCCACCAGCTGCAGGTTCAGCACTCCTCCCTCCCTCCCCCCCCCCCCATGGGCTCCAGTGCCCTCATCAGCTTCCCAGCCTGGCTGGCTGCAGGCTCTAGTGCCCGGTGGGCTTCACTAGCCCAGCAAACTTCTGGACCATGGATGTTACCGGACCAGAGAATCCCAGACCACAGAGGTTCAGCCTGTAGTTTCAGTGTATTCCCTGGTGCTAATGCAAAGCTTACTAATCTCCCCCCCCGCCCGGCAAGTATAACAGATAGCTGGATCTCTGATACCAGGAGAACCAAATGGTGAACTGACTGAGTTCAAGGGTCGCAGATCTCTCAAAACATCAAGAGTGCAGTGCTGAGGAGGAGCTGGTGGTCACTGTACATATATTCCTTCTGACATAGGAAAAGGTAGAGTAGGTATATAAAATCCTGTGTAATTGGTAAACTGGCTGGGTGGGAACAGCCCCTGCCTGCAGGCTGCCCTGCACAGCTGGAGCAGTCCCCCGTCTGTGTACACGGTTAACCAAGGAAGCTGGGCTCATCGGCTAAGCCTCATGGTTACATGCCCCTTTTCCCCCCATCCCGCTCTGCTGCCTCTATCAGCTGCAGTAGGGGGATGAGACAAGCCAGTGCTATCCCATCCTCCCCCCGCTACCCCCTCCCAGAAGCAGGGGTTAGGTGGCATACAGTACACGCGGGGAGCTTTCAAGCTGGATCCACCAAGTGTACCGGCTCTTACCGAGCCGACTGCCCCCATTCTCCCATGCTGCTGCCTCTATCACAGCACCAGAACCAGCGTTCCTCTGAGGGGCAGGTGGCTCCCTCGAGCACTGGCTCCCGCCTGCCCCTCCTTGTGCAGCTGCCTCTCATGCATGAACTCACTGTTCATGCAAGCCCTTGCACTGAGGCAAACAGCCGCCACAGTCAATCCTATGGACACGGTGGAAGGCCAGCTCTGGTGCCATGAAACAAGCACAGACTGGTGGGACTGCACTGTGATGCAGCTATGGGACAATCAGCAGGAGCTGCAAAACTCTGAATGCACAGGTTGCTTTCTTGAAATGTTGCAAATGGCTCTCCCCCATACTGAAGCTCAAGAATACCAGAATGAGAAGTGTGGGGCAAATGCCCTTTGGAAACTTGCAATACCAGACAGTTGGGAATCAGTTTGGAGTGGGGAAAATCTACAGTGGGGGGCTCTTATTATACAAGTAGCCAAGGCGCTCAATACCATTCTGATTCAGATGGCTCTGGCTTTGGGAAACATGGACACCACAGTAGATGGCTTTGCAGCATGGGGTTCCCTAACTGCAGTGGAGCAATAGAGGGAATGCACATCCCCATTTTGGCCCCCAACCACCTTGTCAAGGAGTACATAAATCACAAGGGGTATTTCTCCATGGTATGTCACAAGAACCATTTCACCTACATCAACATGGGATAGTCAGGAAAGGCGCATGACACACATCTTTAGGAACTCCTGTCTTCAGAAAGGCACACGAACTTTCTTCCCAGACTGGAAAGTTAGAATCAGAGATGTGGAAATGCCAATAGTGATCCTTGGTGACCCAGCCTACTCCTGGCTCCTGCACCTCATGAAGCTGTACATGGGCATCCTGGCCCCCATAAGAAGCGGTTCAACAACAGTCTGAGCAAGTGCAGAATGGTGATTGAATGTGCTTTTGGACGTTTAAAGGTTAAATTTAGGAATCTCCTGACTAGGTTGGACTACAGCGAATACATTCCCTTTTTGGTGTCAGCCCACTGCGTGCTCCATTCTCTTTGCAAGAGCAAGGGGAAATTTATCTGGCAGGGTGGGCAGAGCACCTAGCCAAAGACTGAGCTGACACATCAGGGCAATAAGGAGAGCACAGCATGGGGCAGTGCAAATCAGAGAAGCTTTGAAGGAAATTTTTATGAAAGGCTTTGAAGGAAAGTTTCACCGAGGTACACCTGCATTCACTGTGTTTGCCTATAACCCCCTATGCCACCCCTATAGTACAAGCAATTAAACAACTATTGTTTAGAAATTATGCTTTTTTTATTTAGGGGAATTAAAGCAGGGAAATAAGTCCATGGTGGAAACGCAGGGGAGGGCGGGGCTCAGAAATGCGAGAAGGACAGCCTTTTGCCTCCTGAGATCCTGGAGGGTTAAGGCTGCCCTTGAGTTTCTACCCCATCATCCCACACCCATCCCCCGTGTCCTGGGGCCCCTGGGATGGAGGCTATGGAACTTGGTGAGGAAGGAAAGCTATTTTGCACAGGGTGGATGCGGTTCTGTGTTTGTGGGGGCGTGTTTCTCCAGGCATGCTACTACTGTCCCATTGCCTGGTCTGCAACTCCCTGCACACTCTCCTCTCCTGCTGTTTAGCAAGTCTGTCCTGACACTTGGCCCGCATCTCCTCCAGGAGAATATTCATCCAGTCCATTTACTCCTTGAACGCATCTTCCCTTGATGGTTTTTGCCTGAGGATCTGCACCAGGTGGACAGCTAGTGGTGCCAGGTGAGTATGCAGTGAACTAACTCCTGTTCCTGCTGTGATGAAGAGTTACATGAGGACACATTTCAGGAGATACATTGTGTTAAACCTAACCCTAATGTGGTCTCCATAAAGACAACGGAGCTGAGTTCTGTGCAAGGCTAAAGTTTTGCCTTAAAGTAGCCACTGTACAGCAGGTACACAGCAGAGTTCAAAGGAGCCTCTGTACTCACACAAAAGCAGGCACGGTAAGATGCCTGCCAGGGCATGATCCCGCAGGCAGGACGGGATCCAGTCATATCGGTGGGGCAGGGTGGTGTCTGGCACATGCAGCTTCCCAGGACAGTGCTACTCTCCCAGCCTACAGGTGGGGGGGGATGCAGCTCCCCTGGGAGAGTGCTAATAGCTTCCCCTCCATCCAGGTTGCCATGCAACATCAGTCTTCTCCAAATCACACAGAGTGATGGGGAGCGGATGCGACTTAACGTGGCCACAAACTTGGGCCTTATGCTGCAATGCTTTGTGGTTCAGTGATGCCAGACCACTTATTTGTGGCTTGGCATAGGAAGGTATCCGACCGTGGAGAAGAGAATAAGGCAGGCCTCCCTATAAACCTTGTGAGAAGGATCAAAGAGTTCCTAGCCGAGAACTCCTGCTCCATCTCCAGACACGTTAGCAAGCTATTCCGGGCCCCCTGTGAGGTGTAGGCACAGAGCATGCTGCACATCACACCCAATTGCCTTAACTCGCTTGCAGTAAGAAAAAAAATTGAACTCACCAGAAGCAACCTCCCTAGGTTCAGTGCTCAGCTGGGAGATGTCCTGGGAGGAGGGGATTGATTCTGTGATAAAAGTTCTTGGCTCTTGCCCATTTTCCTCATTGTCATCCTCTTCCCCCTCGCTGTCCTCCACACCGATGTCAGGAGTGTTTTGGCTGGACTCCTTGGTCAGGCTTGGGAAGCTGTTCGGGTCCCCCCTAAAATAGCATGCAGCTGCTCATAGAGCCAGCACATTTGTGGTGATGCACCAGTCTGTCTGTTCGCCTCCTTTGTCTTGTGGTACGCGTGCCTCAGCTCCTTTATTTTGACTCTGCATTGCTGGGCATCCCCAGAGTATCCTTGGCCATCAGTCAGTTTGCGATCGTTGCCTAAATGTCCGCATTTCTTTTGCTGGTTTGGAGCTCAAACAGAATTAATTTGTCTCTCAATGCCTTGATTAGGTCCAAGATCTACTGGAAACTCCTTGCTGGTGCTATCCTGTGCCCCGATAGTTGGAGCTCATGGGACATGAAGTACTGAAAGGCATGGCCACATGTGCTGCCCACTCTGAGGTGTGATCACAACGCTGGCCACACAGGAAATGAAATTCAGTCTTTCCCAGGGCTTTTTCTGTTCACCTGAAGAATAGTAGAGGTGCAAGTTCTGGCCAGAGCAGGGCACCGTGGGATGCCTCCCGGAGGCCAATAACCTGGACTTTTGCCAACACTGCGTCTACGCTATCAAACTCAACCAGGCAAGGACAGAAATAGTATTACTCCTCATGAAATCAGGAGTACCCAAGAGACTTCAGCGGCCCTTAAGGTTGAAGAGACAGGCTTGATAGTGTGGACACATCATTTAGAAAAAAATCAACCTTATGTGGCTAAATTCAGTGTAATCTCCTAGGGTAGACCAGACCTAAAAGAAGCGAACTTGAGTGCCTGGTATTAAAAGGAGGATATCGATACAATAAGCATCACAGAAACTTGGAGGAATGATGATAATCAGTTGAACATAGTAATTCTAGCGATGTGAACAACCAGTCGAGTGGTCGACTATCCGATAAGCAAATGCTTATCAGATAGTCAACACACTAGTTGACTAGTCGTTTTCCCTGCCCCCCTTTCTGTCTCTATTAGAAAGAGGCAGCAAAGGGGGAGCAGGGAGAAGAGGAAGGGGTGCTTCAAAGCCAGACCCCGGGTTCCATGCGGCACTGCTGCTTTGAAACACTGCCTGCAGCCCAGGGCCAGCTAGGGAGTCCCCAGGCTGCACACGGTGTTTCAAAGCAGCAGTGCCACATGGAGCCCATGGCTAGTGGGGGAGTTCCCAGCTGACACTGGGCTCTATGCAGCAATGCCTCTTTGAAACGCCACGGGGAGCACAGGGCCAGTGGGGGACGGCCCCACTGGCCCCCGTGCTCCCCACAGCGCTTTCACCTTTGAAGTGTAGCAAAAGCCCTGGGGCTGTTTCTACACTTCAAAGGCAGAGGTCCCCTTATCAACTAATTGAAATTTAACATCCCTAAGTAACACTAGGGTACAAAATATATAGGAATGACAAAGTTGTGCTGATGGGGAAGGAATACTATATGTCAAAGAAAGCAGAGTCAGAGGGGAAAAAAAATCTTGAATGAATCAAACTGAACCACAGAATCTCTATGGATATTAATTCCATGCTTGAATAATGAAAATAAATCAATAGAAATACACTACTGACCACCTGACCAGGATGGTGGTG
Organism: Pelochelys cantorii; assembly: GCA_032595735.1. Taxonomy (NCBI): domain Eukaryota; kingdom Metazoa; phylum Chordata; order Testudines; family Trionychidae; genus Pelochelys; species Pelochelys cantorii. The sequence goes on from CM064327.1 coordinate 78,080,994, forward strand.
ATCACTGAAATTCTGTGGGAGATGAGGCTATAAAAACAGAAAACTCAATAAAACTGGGGGATTTTATTTAGTCCCATATTGATTGCATACATGTGACCCCAGGATGGGATGAAGAGAAAATTGCTTGATATCATACGTGAATGCTTCTTAAAGCAGCTAATTTTGGAACCCAAAAGGCAAGAGGCATTTCATGATTTAGTCCTAAGCAGAGCATTGGATCTTGTCCAAGAAGTGACTATAGCTAAACTGCCTGGTAATAATGATCATATAATTAAATTTAACATTTCATGTGGGCAAAGGGGTGACACCAAAAAAGTCCACTACAGTAGCATTTAACTTCAAATAGGTGAATTATACAAAAATGAGGGAACTAAATTAACCAGAAATTTAAAAAGTAGTCACAAAAAAGTGAAATGCCTGAAAGCTGCATGGAAAGTTTTAAAAAACACCATACTAGAGTTTCAAATTAAATATACAGCCCAAATTAAAAAGCATAAAAAAGAGGACCAAAAGCATTTCACATGGCTAAGCAACAAAGTAAAAAAAACTGTTAGAAACAAAGAGGCATCCTTTAGGAAGTAAGGTTTTCCTCAGTAGAATCAAGAGAAGCATAAACTCTGGCAAGTGTAAAAACAATTACACAGGCCAAAAAAGTTTGAAAAGGAAGCGAAGACAAATTAACAAAACAAAACAAAAAAAGAAGTTATGTGCATCAGAAGCAGGAAGCCTGCCAAACAACCAGTGGGACCATTGGAATATCAAGGTGCTAAAGAAGCACTGAAGATAGATAAGACCGTAGGAAGAAAAGACCCTTGCAGACAAGCTAATGAATTCTTTGCATCAGTGTTCACTGCAAAGGATGCGAGGAAGATGCTGAGCCATTCTTTCTAAATGACAAATCTGAAGAACTATCCCATATGGAGTAGTCAATATAGGAAGTACTAGAACAAACTGATAAGTTAAACAGTAATAAATCACCAGGACCAGATGGTATTCACCCCAAAATTCTGAAAAAAAACAGATCGAAGATGAAGTTACAGGACTATTGGTGGTATGCAACTTATTCAAATTATTTCCTGTACCAGGCTAGTAAAGACCATAATTGTCAGATGCAAATGAACACGTTGTGGGAGAATCAACATGGCTTTTGTTAAAGAATTCTAATAGTATTGAGAATGATTTTCCTTAAGGGAGATCAAATATGTGTACAAGGGTGATCTAGTGGCTACAGTGTAGCTGGACTTCGAGAAAGCCTTTGACAAGGTCCCTCACCTAAGGCTCTTAAAGCAAACAAACACCGGTAAGAGGGGAGGGTCCTCATGAATCAGTAACTAGTTATAAAAGACAACGTAGAAACAAGTGATAGAGGTAATGGTCAGTTTTCAGAATGGATATGCAACCACTGATGTTGCTCAAAGACCTGTATGAGGACCAGTGCTGTACAATATATTCATAAATGGTCTGGAAAAAGAGATGAAACTCCAAGGTGGCAAAAGTCTGCAGATAATTATCTTGAGTAATTTTGTATTATGTTCAAAGCTGACTGCGAAGAGTTAAAAATGGACCTAACAAAACTGGCTGACTGGACAACAAAATGGCAGATGAAATTCAATGCTGATAAAGGCAAGGTGGTGCACACTGGAAAACTGAATCCCAACTATACATACAAAATGATGGGATCTAAATTGGCTGTTCCTGCTCAAGAAAGATCTTGGGGCCATTGTGGAAAGTTTCTGAAAACACTCAATGTGCAGCAGCAGTCAAAAATGCTAAAAGAATGCTAGAAACCACGAATAAATAGGGCCCCACACACCATGAAAAACATGTAATGAAGTGAGAAATCTGGTCTTTTGTGTGCTTTTGCCCTATATTATAGGGATTTCATGGGAGAGAACAGTGTTTCTCAAATTCGGAGTGATCCAATAGGGAGTCACTGGGAGGCTGCAAGGTATTTTGGGGGTAAGGGATCACAGTATTGCTACCCTTATTTCTGCATTGGCTTCGAATGAAGTGGCCAGAGAACAGCATCTGTCAGGCCAGGCCTCCAGCTCTGAAGGTGGCATCCTGCCAGCAACAGCTCTGGATGTCAGATACCTTGAATAGTATAGTAATTGAATAGTCAACAGTAATTGACTAGTTGTGTAACCGCACCAAATATTATCAGTTACACGATTATTTGATAGCTCCCAGGGGCAGGGGCAGCAGCCAGTGCATTCACAGCTCCTCTCCCAGGGAGCCCCCTGCCACCCCACGAGGGGAGCCAGTTTAAAAACCAGCTCCCCACATGGCCTGGCTCCCGCCTGCTGCCCCATTCATGGGCAAAATGGATTGCCAATTTGTTAAGACCATATTAATAAGATTAAAAAATATCAAACTGCCACTACATACATCCGTGGAACCCCAACACCTTGAATAAGGATGTGTTATGCTACAGAACAAGATCTGGGAGCTCGGGGAAGTCATCCAATGAAAGAGAATTAAAAAATTAAGAACAGACAAATAAAAAAGGAAGCACTAGACAACTAGGGATATGAACTGGTAACCAGTTACCCAGTAAGCATCACTGTTAATGGGTGATGTTAATGGGTAACCATGGATTACCCACTAAGTCAGGAGTAGCCTCCTGCCTGCAGCCCATTGCAGGCAGAGGTCCAGCCCTGCAGGGCTGCTAGCTCAGACTGGGAGTCAGCAGCCTCAGGCAGGCGAAGGGGAAGAACTGGCAGAGGGGCGGGCTACCGGCTTCCAACCCAAGCGTCTGCAGCCTCACATGGGGTGGAGTGGGCGTCAGGGCTGGGACCCAGTAACCCATCATGGGATCAGAAGCAGCCAGGCTGGAGCAGCCCCTGCTCATGGTGCAGGCATGAGGCTGGCCATGGTTAATTAGTTAAAAGGTTAACTAATTAAAATGGGATTTTACATCCCTACACACAACATGGTCATCCTGTGTAACTTGCTGCTCAGGGAAGTTATGAAGGACAAAACTGTAAAAAAGAGAATGAGAAAAGTTCATAGAGGATAGGTCCATCAATGATTGTTAGCCAGGATGGCCAGGGAGGGAACCCCAAGACTGCCAGAACTTGGGAGTAGACAACAGGGAATGGATCAGTCAGTGACTGCCTATTCTGTTCATACTCTCTGAAATACCTAGCATTGACCACTGTTGGTAGAGAGCCCTGTGCTGACAAAATTCATATCTGTAGATGCAGATAGCCATGAAGCTGTAGGGCTCTAGCAACAAGACGACCAGCAAGGCCATGGCCAGCAGCCAAGCCAAGAATCACAGCAGCAAAAGCAGTTCCTGTGGTGTGGTTATACTGCCCCCAGCCCTGCCCACTGGGGTGGGGACCATGCTCATGGGCAGCTTTATCTGGTCACACTACTATGTGCAAATGGCTCACATGCTTCTAGACAGGAGTCCCTTCCATGCAATGGTGTGCATGAACCACTTGCACATAATGTGATATGGGACAGCTGCTGCTAAGCTTTGTGCCTGCCCCAGGAGACAGGACTGTAGACAATATAGCCATGCTGGAGGAGCTGCCTAGGCTAAGTGCTGGATCCTGTGTGCAGCAGCCTGACATGCTGCTGCTTTTGCAGCTTTAGTTCCTGGCAGATGGCTGGCCAGGGCCCTATTGGTCTCGTATGTGTTGCTAGAACCCCACAACTCCATGAATACCCACAGAACACAGGATACTGTGCTAAATGTACTGTTAGCCTGACCCAGTATGATCGTCTTACTTGCTACTTTCCAGTCCACTGCTATAGCAGCAGACTCCAATGAAAGTTTGCATGTTTTGGTTGAAAACGCTTCTGTTTCATTCTTAAATCCTGAAGATACACATCACTCAGTCCTGGTGACTTGTTACTCCTTAATTCACTGATTTGTTTCAGCATCTAGCACCTCAATCTCACCTATATTACCTAAAAATTAAGTAAAGGAAACTAGAGTGCATGAAAAATGCTTCCTTATGTTTATCACGAATACTTAAAAAGACATCTCTCTTAAAATGTACATAGCCCAAACTAAGGCTCAGAAATGCCATTGAAATTGCCCTCATCTTCCATTAGATTTCATTAGTCTGTGTTATTACAGGCTTCCACAAAAGGACAAAGGCCAGAAATTTAAAGCTTGGAGGCAAGAAGTCAGACAGCTAAATACATGGTCTGAGCATCTGTGATGCTAAGCCTCCAACCACCTTTGAGAGACAGGCCATTTACTAAGGGAACTCCCTTTAATGCCCAACATTTGAAACTACGATAAAAAAAAAAATCACATGGCCTTATTTAAACGAGAACTTTTCCCTGGGCATTTATCAGCTCAAGTGTTTCTTTTCAAGTGAGCTTGTTTTACAGCACTTAAAATTCAATACAGCAGGAGTGGTCAGACTTCTATGACAATACTTTGCTTTTCAGGATTGAAATAGGACCTCCTACTGAAGAGGGTGTTGCATTCTATCCCCATTTAATAACTAAAATTAATCAGCACTGTATCCTTCCCATTTCACCCATTTCCCTTTTCACCCATTTGCAGTTCTGCCAGCAATGTCTTCAAAGTACACCCTACCCCTGCTTCTAAGGAACCACTTTTTTTGGGGGGGGGGGGGGAGGGAAAAGAGGGGGAAGAGAGAGAGAATTAAGAAGCTTCATGAGGAGGGAAAATGGAGGAAACCTGGAAACACTGTACAGAGAAACGAATCCATGCTAAGTGACTACATATCAACAGAAAGATGAAAGATAAAAGTTCCTGATCAACCTTTGCCCCTCCTTACAACAGGAACTAGAACAGTACTTCAGACTCAAAGGGAAGCATTTTATATTATGACTACAGTTAGTTTGCTAGAGAAGTTTCACACAGCATTGAGTTCTCCTAGCATGTCAGCTGCCCCTTGGCACTGAGATGTGTGGGGGTGGGGGAGGAGGGGAGAGGGAGAGAGGTACTGTAGAGAAAAAACAGGCAACTCACCTGGGGGGAGCTGGAAGTTTGCAGGCAGTTGTATTGTAGTGGTTTGGGGGGCTTTGAGAGCCACGGTTTGCGGAGCAGCCAGCCTGGGACCCGCAGAGTTGCTGGGTGGCTGCTGGGCAGCGGTGACAGTGGCCACTTTAGCCACCAGAGTCCCCACGGGGGCCGTCACCACCCGTGACTGCTGGGAAACAGCAGGCACCAGGCTGATGGGAACCTTAGTCATTGCGTGGCTCAAGGCAACTGCCTGGCCCCCCGCGGGAGCGCCAGAGTCAGAAGCCGGGGACACCGTGGTCTGAGAGCAGAGCAGGGCAGGTGCCGGCTGAGCCCCACCGGCCCCGCTCGCTGCAGGAGCCGCCAGCGCCTGCTCAGGGTGCCCGGCGGGCATCACCCTCACCGGGGCTGCCGCAGAGGTGCTCATGGAGGAGGAGCGCGGGACCAAGGCGGGGAGGGCTGGAGTTTCCCGGAGCGTCCGCGTTATCCCGCAGCATAGCAGCCGGGAAAGGGGGAGGCTGGCTTCTTGGCGGCCGGCCGGATCCGGGGCTCACACGCTGCCTCAGCGCCCGGGCTCCTCCGGGCAGCTCCCGCTGCCACAGTGGGGAAAACACATGGTCATCCGTCCCCTGTCGGCTGCGCACACGTGGGGCGGGCTCAGGGAACCGGCTCACGCTACTGCGCCTGCGCCCCCGCACTCCTGGTGCCCAGCACATAAACCCGCCCCCAGGCGGCGGCGGGCCCCAGCCATGTTTATAGAGCCACGCGGAGCTCCCCCGTCTTTTCCACCGCGCACGCGCTGCAGGCGCGCGGGGCCGCATCCACGTTTTCCCCGGGGCACTCTGCCTTCGGATTGGCAGCGCCGAACGAGCCTATGGGGCTGGGCCTTGTGGCGTCACAGGGGCCGCGTTCCGAACAGCTGGGAGGCTGGAGGGGGAAGTGTGGGAGCGCTCTCCTAGGGGAGCTGGAATGGCTGGGCGGTTCAGGCTGGACATTTCAGGTGCATGCGACATTCCTTCTTACACACAGGCAAAGCAACAGACGCGTTTCAGGCCGATTGAAACATTGGGGCGGCCGGATTTAAAAATCCTTGTAACGCACTTTTAGCCAAAATCGTGTTTTGGCACAGATCCCACGGGTCTCTTTGGGCAAGTCACAGTAGATGGGGGGAAAAAAAAAAAAAACCCTGCAAAGTAATGAGCCCTCACTTTACTCCCGCTAAGGTAAATGGGAGCGGAGGAAGTTTAGCACACTGCAAACGGGCTTTTAAAGAGTGGTTCTTGCTCTGAAAAACGACCATATTAATCGCCTTTTTATTCACCCCGCCTTGTGCCTGTGTAGACTCACAGCTGCTGATTGAGGTGATTAAAATGAGGTTTTACAGTCATCCCTGCAGAACCCACAAAGATAAAAGGAAACGAACTGGGTTATATTTCTTCTAGAGCATGGGTTCGCAAACTGGGGGGCATGCCCCCCTGGGGGGGCGTGAAGAAATTCCAGGGGGGCTGTGTGGCGACCCAGCCACATACACCCCGGTCAATCCCATCCCAAATTTTGCTGCTATTTTTTTGGGGGGGGCGTGAAGGTTTCTCAAAAATCAGAAGGAGGGTGTAATGCCAAAAAGTTTGGGAACCACTGTTCTAGAGTGCCTTCAGTCATTTATGCCTGTGTAAATGCTGTAAAAGCAATTGAGAGAGATGTCATTGAGAGACAACTTAAAATCTGACCATTTATAAATAGTAGATTCAGAGGTGTAAGTAAGGTCCTGCTGCCACAATGATGTGCTTGTGTTGAGCGCATTGCAGGACTAGACTTCAGGACTAGGATTTGGCTTGACTTTCAGATCCCAGACTGAATTTAGTGAAAGAAAAACATTTTTCCAAATAAAATGAAACATATTTTACTATGGAAGTCAATAAGAGACAAATGCAATTGTTTAGAGTGGAATGCTATTGTGTCTTAGCTTCCATTGCTTGTTTAACAGAGAACAATATTTTACTAGCTTCGGAGGGGTAGCCAAGTTAGTCTGTAACAGGAAAAACTTAAAAAAACAACAAATAGTCTAGCGAGTAGGTTCCATTACAGTGGTATATTGAACCTGATGAATAAATTGTTCCAGGATTATTGCCAGAGCCCCAATCCTGTGAATATTTGTGCATATGCTCATTTTTAAGCAAATAATTAGTGCTGTAGAAGTCATGCGCATAAAGTTAACTGCAAATATCAGCCTAGACGGAATTCTTCAATTTTACTATGGCTCCAAATGCAACAATTGCAGAATTCCTCCAGGACTAAAATATAAATGATTGCAGAATCAAGGCTCACTAAATATAGAACAGTGAAATCAAGCATATGTAAAGTGCTATCAAATGCACACAGTAAATAATTAAACTGCAGCAAAAGTGCTCCCATTGACTTCTCTCCTGGTGATATTAGGTGTTTCTTTTAACTATAGTAGGTGCAGTATTTTCAGACAGAAATTTATGGTTTCATATTGAGAGTCCCTCATTTTTGCAAAGGCTTTGAGGATTTTTAAGGAAAATACTACAGAAATGAGAAGTATTACTTTGATAAAGACAAGAAAAATGAACACAGCAAATAGGGACTTGCCTGGAAAAGATTCAGTTAGCATCCACAAAATCTAAGTTTTCATTACAACAAATGCTAGTTCTGATAGACACAAAAACATGTAAAACATGCACTGAGTGTAAAAGGATGCAGTATTGTTTTCCTAATGTGGAGGTGGATAGCTGCATGCTGACATTCACTGATTTGCCAATCTGCTGCCTATTGAAAACTAACTAGAATCTTTCAATATTTTCTACTTCTGTTCAAAGGTTTGGATGATTTCACTCTATTGCTGCTTGAAAACACTATGAACAGTATGAGAGGTGGTCACTAGAGCTAATCACTGCAGAGGAGGACTCAAAAAGAAAGGTGAAGTGAGGAAAAAGTAGCAGAGACATTTCTGTCACAATAACCAGGAGAATAGGGAGAGGTAGAGTAGTGTAATTCCTCTCACATCCCAGTGACAAACTGATGCTATGGTGGGACAGGGGAACAGAGAAGGGATTCTCTCCTTCCTTCCAGCAGCCAGCGCAGATGTGGGCCATGCATATTTTTCGATGACTTGACACTAACTGGAAATGTATACAAAAAGTAGGCCATAGGGCATTGTCCATGGACAACATCTATTTAGGCAAGGGGTGGAGCAGGCTTGTTACTTGGATACTGCCTCTGTATCTTGGGGTCACCTAGTTTTCATTGTTAGAAGGATTAATCCTCTCTTATATGTTTAGTAAAATTTCAAAGACCTCTATGTGAATGGACCAGTGTAAGAGGATGTATGTAAAGAAGTAGGTGGACATGGATGGGTGAAGCAACTAGATAAGCATGAGAGAAAGAGTTTTTGAAAGGAGAAAAAAGGAAGTAGACAACACAAATACAATGTGAAAAAAGTATCTGAAGATAGTGAAAGTAATGGAGGAAGTGACACTGAACGTAAGAACAGTGTCTTATGTACTGGGTCAGACCAAAAGGTTTATCTAGCCCAGTATCCTGTCTTCCAACAGTGGCTAATACCAGGTGCCCCAGAGGGAATGAACAAAACAGGTAATCATCAGGTGATCCATCCCATTACCCATTCCACCCTTCTGACAAACAGAAGCTAGGGATACCATTCCTACCCATCCTGGCTAATAGCCATTAATGGACCTATTCTCCATGAATTTATCTAGTTCTTTTTTGAATACTATTAAAGTCCTGGTCTTCACATCCTCTGGAAAGGAATTCCATAGGTTGACTGTGCATTGTGTGAAGATATACTTCCTTTTCATAAGTGCATTACTTTTAATTTATCAACATAAAATTTCACCTGACATTTTGTTACCCAGTCACCTAATTTTGTGAGTGGGTAACTTTGACGCTCATCACAGAATTCTATTAGATTGGTAAGGTATGATTTTCCTTTACAGAAACTATGTTGATTTTTCCCCCAACGAATTATATTCACCTATATGTCTGACAATTCTGTTCTTTACTATAATTTCAATCAATTTGCCTAGTACTGAAGTTAGATTTACCGGTCTGCTCGTGCCAGGACCACCTCTACAGCCCTTTTTGAAAATTGGTATCACGTTAGCTATCTTCCAGTCATTTGGTACAGAAGCTGATTTAAAGGATAGGTTACGAACCATAGTTAGTAGTTCCTCAATTTCAAATCTGAGTTTTTTCAGAACTCTTGGGTGAATGCCATCTGGTGCTGGAAACTTGTTACGGTTTAGTTTATCAGTTTGTTCCAAAACCTCTTCTAATGTCACCTCAGTCTGGAACAATTCCTCACATTTGTCACCTAAAAACAATGGTTCAAGTTTGGGGATCTCCCTAACATCCTCAACAGTGAAGAAAGATGCAAAGAAGATTATATAGCATGACTGGGGGAAGGGAAGAAGTGGGAGAGGGGAGATAACAGTGAGAACTCCAGAGGGAAAAAATACCAAAAAGAGATTTAAGAAGTTACATTAAAAAAATTAAGAGAGTTGACAGAAACTCTAATGAGTATATAATTGTATTATTCCATTAAATTGCAAAGGGCGTAGGCCAGGAGAACAGGTTTTATTCTTGGCTAGTCATATAATCCTTCAGTATATGGATACTGAGTAAATTTTGCAAACTCCAGTTATGGTAAAAAGTTTAATCAGGCAGTATTCATTGCCCAAACTGAAAAAAAAAAAAGCAAAAGTAAACCAGAATAGTAAGGAGTATGAAATCTGAATGTTTACAATTACTTCAGATTAATAATCAAGGCATTGTAATTCAGATAACAAAATTACCATTTTAAAACAAAATTATATTTTATAATTTTAATTGAACACAGCAATTCTTTGTCAGTGTGAGAACCTTTTAATACTTGCCTTAAAATTCATCTCAAATGAGGGAGGACTGTGAGGATTGCTGATTTAATTGTATTCATGCACCTAATTGCAACAATTGCAAATGTATTTGAGGAATCAATTTCACCAGTTGAATTAAAATTATATTCTCATGGAAAAAATTAAATTATCATTACTAGATTTACCAGCATTCCAAATGTATTAAAGTGGCAGCATAACTTCACACCAGAGAACTTGAGCTTTTCAGGATGAATTTCCAAAAGAGACAGCAAGCAGAGCAATAAAAGTCGGTAAGGAAATTGAGATTCCATATAAAAAGGGTGGGGGAGGGAAATCTATGACTATTTAGTCTGGAAAGGAGACAAGTGAGAGAAGAGATTGAGCAATGGAAGTGCAGTTACAACTGTGAATACAAATCAGGTATTTACTAAGGCTGTCAAATGATTAAAAGTGAATCCTGAATAATTACTTGATTAAAAACTTGCAATTAATCACACTGTTAAAGAATAATACAATTGCATTTATTTAAATATTTTGGGTGTTTTCTCTATTTTCAAGTATATTGATTTTAATTACCACAGAATGCAAGGTGTACAATGCTCACTTTGTATCCTAATTTTTGCTTACAAATATTGTACAGTAAAAACAAAATAAATAGTGTTTTTTAAATCACAAATAACGTAGTGCAAATTCTTTATTATGAAAGTTGAACTTAAAATATAGTTATGTACAAAAATAAATGCACTCAAAAATCATAGAATCATGAAACTGGAAGGCTCTTTGAGAGTTCATCAAACCTAATCCCCCTGCACGCATGGCAGGACCAAGCACCATCTAGATCAGTGTTTCTCAACCAGTGGTACGAGTACCCTCAGGGGTACTCGAGAGAAGTCTGGAGGGGTACGTCAACACAACTGAAATTTGGAGAAAACTGAATTCTTGTTTTAAGTTTTACAGCATTTTATTACTTCTATACTTTCTACACCCAAAAATTCCATCGACTGCCCGGCTACGATTACGTTGTTTGAACAAATGTGTTGCAATGGTAGGAAAAAAAAGTGTCTGAAAACTGTAGATACTGGGGGTACTTATAATTTTTTTTAAAAAGGGGGTACTTATAATTTTTTTTAAAAGGGAATACTTTGTAAAAAAAAGGTTGAGAAACACTAATCTAGATCATCATCCCTGACAAGTATTAACCTTCTCTTAAAAATCTCAAATGATGGAGATTTTACAGCTTTCTTAGGCAATTTATTCCAATGCTTAACCATCCTGACAGGAAGTTTTTCCTAATGTCCATCCTAACCCTCTCTTGCTACAATTTAAACCCATTGCTTCTTGTCCTATGAGACATTAAGGAGAATAATTTTTCACCTTTCTCCTTGTAACAACCTTTTAGATACTTGTAAACTGTTGTCGTGTCCCCTGTCAGTCATCTCTTTCCCAGATTAAACAAACCAATTTTTTTCAATCTTCCCTCATAGGTCATGTTTTCTAGACCTTTAATCGTTTTTGTTGATCTTCTCAGGACTTTCTCGAATTTGTCCACATCTTTCCTGAAATGTGACATCCAGAACTAGACACAATGCTTCAGTTAAAGCTTAATCAGTGCAGAGTAGAGCAGAAGAATTACTTCTTGTCACTTATAGCACTCCTACTAATGAATCCCAGAACAATATTTGCTTCTTTTTTTTTTTGGCAACCATGTTACACTGTTGATTTATATTTCGCTTGTGGTGCACTATGACCCCCAGATACCTTTCCACAATACTTCCTACACAACCATTTCCCATTTTGTAGGTGTGCAGTGGATTGTTTCTTCCTAAGTGGAGTAGGTTGCAGAAGTTCTTATTGCATTTAGGGATGTAAATATTGATCAAAACTGTTAACCAATTAAATGATTAAAATGATATTGTTTAACCGGTTAACCATTGGTGGGGGCAGGGCAGCCCGGAGTGTCTTACTGTTGCTGCAGCAGGCATTTTGGTCAAGATTGCTGAGGCCAAGGCTGCTGCGGTGTGGCTGGGAGGCAGGTCCAGGATGTCCAGAACAGGGGCCAATGCTGCAATCCAAGGCTGTAGTGCAGTTGGGAGCTAGAGTGGCTGGAGGTGCTGAGAATGAGGAACGTGGCCAGGTGCTGGGCCTGTGGTGTGGCTGAGGGAGCCAGGGCAACTGGGGCCACTGAAACCAGAGCCATGGCATGGCTGAGAGCTGGGGAATCTGGGGCTGTAACATAGCCATGACCACCGAAAACCAGAATTGTGATGCAGCTGGGACCACTGCAGCATGGCCAAGTCCGGGACGGGTGGTCCTCTGGTGCCACTGAAGGTGGATCTTTTGGGGCAGAGGCTGGGATCTGGGGCTGCTGCACATGGCTAGGTCCCACCTGCCCACCATACCACCCTGCCACAAGACACCTAGGTCTTGGGGGGAAGGGATAGCTCAGTGGTTTGAGCATTTGCCTGCTTAAACCCAGGGTTATAAGATCAGCCCTTGAGGGGGCCATACAGGGATCTGTAGGAAATCTGTCAGGGGTGGTACTTGGTCCTGCCGTAAGAGCAGGGGACTTGACTCACTGACCTCTCAAGGTCCTTTCCAGCTCTATGAGATAAGTATAGCTCCATATTAAAGTTTAAAGGTGAATATAATTTGTTGGGGGAAAAATCAACAGAGTTTCTGTAAAGGAAAATCATGCCTCATGGGGGGGCGGTCAACAAGCATGTGGACAATGGGGATCCAGTGGATATAGTGTACTTAGATTTCCAGAAAGCCTCTGACAAGATCCCTCACCAAAGGCACTTTAGCAAAGTAAGCTGTCATGGGATAAGAGGGAATATCCTCTCAGGGATTGATACCTGGTTAAAAGGGAGGAATAAATCACCAGTTTTCAGAACCAGTTAGCCTTTTACAACCCTAACTGAATTTCATCCTATTTACATCGGACCATTTCTCCAGATAATTTTGAATTTTCATCCTATCCTCCAAAGCATTTGCAACTCTTCCCACCATTGGTATCATTCACAAACTTTATAATCGTTATGTCCTTCCAGCATGATTGTGAAACACTGATTGCTATGTGGGAATGGTTTTCCCTTTCAGTTATGTACCCACCTAATAGTAGCTCCATCTAGGTTGTACTTCCCTAGATTGTTAATGATGGAAATGAATATGTATCACCGCTTTGGATAGTTATTGAGCAGAACCTATCATCAGCATAGACACACATCCTCTAGAATGGTGGCCAAAGCATGAAAGGGCATATGAATGTTTAGTATTAGCCTTGCAATGCCAGCTGCAAAAGTACCATGCAAACATTTGTTCTTTCAAGTGACATTGTACTTAAGAAATGGGTGGCAATACCTCCCATAAATGTAAAGAAACCTGTCTAGCTAATCGCTGAGACAAACACGTAGGCCTGAGTGGAGATGTAGGTTCTAAGGTTGGTTTTTTTGGAAGTTTTGTAACAAATTCCATATTTTTAAGTTGCACTTTCATGAAAGAGACTGCAATATAGTACTTGTATGAGGTGAATTGAAAAATATTTATCATTGTTACAGTGCAAATGTTTGTAATCAAATATAAAGTGAACAGTGTATGCTTTGTATTCTGTTGTAATTGAAATCAGTATTTGAAAATGGAGAAAAAAATCCATAATGTTTAATCAATTTCAATTGGTATTCTATAGTTTAACAGTGCAATTAAAAGTATGAATAATTATAATTAATTAATTGCGTGAGTTAACTGTGATTGACAGCCCAGCTATTTATTAATGCAAATGGACAATTGGGTGAATAATTGGCTATTTGTGCACAACCTCAGTAATCATACAAGCATATTTTAAATTCACACCTGATGTCACAAATACCACTTCCCCTGTGTCTCCTCTGTCCTCTTGTACTGATTTTTTGTATAGGTGGACTTATCTGCTGAATATTCAGGTTGGTACACTTCAAGCAGTATCTTAAATCTGCACATTCTCTTCATAAATGTCAGAATAAAAGAACAGCCATAATACAGTAGAAATTTACAATAACATATCTACAAACACAACAGGAATTGATGGTAAAAACTATATTCTAAAGAGCTTGCTAGAAAATAGTTACAAATAATAAGCATCAACTTGATTTAGATCAGTTGTCTTACCTAATGGCTCTCTCAGGGAAGCTTGTTCTTTCAAGAAAGTTTCCCTGGCGGCATATCTGCCAAACTTGGTGCACCCATAGAAAACCAGCCAATACAGCACCTAAAGTGGCCCAGTGAGGTGACAAGGTCATAGAATCATGAGAACCACATTGGCTGGGGTTACAGTGCAGAAGAAGAAAGGGAATAGGATTGTTGAAGTAAAACAGGGAAGTAAATTAAAGAGGGAGAAACTGAGGGAGAGAGAGGGTTAAAGAAAGGAAGAGAGGAAAAAAAATAATGGTGAGAGAAAGAAGTTGGGCAACTGAAAAGTTGCAGTAGTAGGAGAAATTCAATTAAAAATATCCCTGAGAAGGGGTGCAAAGCACTAAAATGTTTAACTGTGCTACAAATATATTCTTAGTGAAGTATTAAAATGATAGCCTTTCTGTGCTGTGTACAAGGTTGATGCAGTAACATCTTTTATTGGACCAACTTCAATTGGAGAACAGAAACTGGTCCAGTAAATGATAGGCTTCATCAGTTAAGATTTTGAAAGTTAAATATAATACAAATGTATTAAGAACATACCATTCATTATCTTGTACAATCCATTAATAGGAGAAAGGTGTTTCTATCATTCAAACAGCAGTGCAATTCAATGTGTTCCGCTATCTACCAGAGAGCAGCAGTGCAACATGCTTTGAAAAATGTAGCAAATTAAACTGTCAAAACATAAATCAGAACTTTATTGAATTCTTGATTTGCAATGCATATGTAACAGTAATAGCATGCAAACACAAACTTACATACGAAAAAATTGAACACTTGGAAACCTTTAATACCTTGTACAGAGATGTGCCAATCGTTTGGTGATAATTGCTTACAGGAAGTTTGGCAATGCCTTTTAATGTTGAGTATGTAAACAATAAACAAACAGAGGAATGGTAAGGTGCCAAAACCTGCCTGTTTGCACACCATAGTGAATATAAGCTCATTAGGACTAGCCCATTTGTAATTGACAGGTTTCAGAAAACCAGAGAATTCAGTAATGAAAGAGACAAGTGTATTCAGCAACTGTAAATATTGTGGTCTAGTATTTATTAAAATGTTTCCAAAGTTTTAACAAACAGCCATGAGCATTTATCTGGGATTTAAATACTTTTCTTCTTTTTCTTTTCAGATTCTTCTCTTTCCTTCTCTATTTCTGCAACTTGTGATTCAATATCCTTTGCACTAAACATCTGAAATGGAACACAGGACAAAGATTTATATAAAGTGTAAATGCTACAGATTCCACCAACAATTTTATAATCCATAGATTCAGTTACATTTTACAGCTCCAAAATGTATTCTGGAAGAGTTAAAAAAAAGTTTCAAAAGTTCCTGACACACAAATTGATAGAACCAGACTTCTGTAATGTTTTTGAAGTCAAGATGCTTGTTTATAAAGATTTGCATTTATAAACCTGGCAGGTTAAGAAACTGCCAGGTATAATAATTTTCCTTACAAGTAAATTTTCAGACCAAATATTGTGAGATAGTTGTAAATCTGTGCTAGTCCACTAACATTAACTTCAACTGCAGAAGGTAATTTAGTGTCTATACTAGCATAAACCTAGGCTTCTTCAGTACAGACTGGCAATTGTATCAATTATGTGTGAGGGTTTCATTTTATTGGCCTGTTCACTAGCAATTTAAACAAGTTTTGTGGACACTCATTCAGACCTACAGTTGGACTCAAATCCTAACAAACTCATAACTGAAATTAAAGGCAAGATTTAATCCCATAACCCCCTTAGTTCTTTATAAATATGTTGTTACCCAAACTTTCAGATTGGTTACAAGTGTTTAAAATCTATATAACAGCCTTGAAATAGCAAATATAAGAATTAAAGCCATATTCATGGAAGAGGGTGTGGGAGAAGCCATCTACAAGAGGGTGATGTTTTCCCACGATAGCTATACCATCCTGATAACAGAAGGAGAGGATACTAAGGGCTACTTTTATCTATGACAGAGATGGCAAAAATAACTGGCCCTCCTAGCCACATGAGACAACCTTCAGAAATTTGGGAACCAAAACGCAGCTGTTGGGTTTTGAGCCCCATGAGAAGTCCCCGAGGGGTCTCAAGGCTTCAGCCTTGCACCTACTGAAGCACCTGAGGCACCCCTTCTCCCACTAGGAAGAAGCCCCTACTCACCACTGCACTGCAAGGCAGAGGGCCCCGATCCTCCCCAGTCTTGTAAGTGGAGAATAAGGGAGTGAGGCTCCATGAGCCACACTAAGACTATGTCTACACTACGGGGCTTTATCAGAAAAAGGTACACAAATTGCACTCCACAATTCGCATACCTTTTTCCGATAGCATTTTTGGAAGAGGCTTTTCTGAAATTTGGCCCGTCTACACTGGGCCAGATTTCGGAAAAGCCTCCTCTTTTGGAAGAGCCCTTCTTTCTCATGGGAGGAGGAAGACAGGGCTTCCGAAAGAGCATGTCTGCTCTTTCGCAAAAGAAGGCGGAAGAGCAGACACGTTCCCTGGATGTGGCGGAGTTTTTCCAGGAAACCCCATAGTCTAGACGTAGCCTAACTATAAAAGTGCAGAACATGGCCTTGAAGCCAGTTTGGCCACCCTGATCTATGAAGTACCACGTACTGTCCTTTCAAATGGTTAGGCAGTGTCCTCATTTATTCTGAAGCCTGGAACTAAGTCTTGCTGAGCTGATGCCCTTTCATATCACCCCTACCTCTCCAAAGCTTCATAGCAATAAACCTATCAATCTATCTTTGAAAAGGACATACATAATTTTTGGCTACACTTCAACTGACAATTCATTATTCAATTCACCATTGTCACACAGAGGATTTACTGAACTAGAGTTGACAGGATGTGGGTGTTTCTGCAGGAAATGGTGATACATTGCTAAGGGTGTAATGCTGAATGCAGTTCGTAGAAGATGCATTTATTCCAAGAGTGTACACACCATCATTTACAAATCAGACCTTTTTAACTTTGTTGCCAAGAGTTTATTCTAGAGCTGAGCTTCTTTCAAATGAGGCAAAAATAATGAAACTTAGGGAGTTTTTTTTAATAATAGTGTGTCATTTAGGACTGAGTACTAAATATTTCATCTTAGTAAAATTCCAGACAACTCAAACAGTTAAAATTGCTCAAAGAGATTATTTAGAGACTTACCTATTATGGGGGTAATGTTAAAAAAAAATGGAGTTGTTTATTCCAAAAGAAAGGAAATACTGTTTGGAAATTTTTTTTTTCCCATGCCTGGAGTCTGCCTTTTCCACAGTAACAGCTGCTACAAAATGTTTGGAGTCACAAAACATTTGCCAGAAATATTGCATTGCAAAAATGTAATTTATCCTACGCACAATACAGGAAAGTATGATTTTATATGCTTTCCCAGAACTGTTTCCCGTACTGAATGTGTCCAACACAGCATTTCCAAGCACAATATGAATTATCAGCAGTTACTATAGAACTCACAGCATCATCAATCTATACAGACACACAACAGAAGTCATGAAACATTGTTTTAGCAGATGTTAGGGACATTTTATACAGTCAGTTGAAATGTACAGGTGTAAACTGTAATAATTTTTGCCAAAATATTCTGTATAGGAATTATCTTTTTATTCATGTATAATCAATAACCCATACCTGCAGTGGTTTGTTTCTCCTTATTATTGCAAGTTCAATGTTTTTTCCACCAGATTGCACAACCTAGGATACAGAACATTATTAAAAGTATAATACAAAATGAAGAACAACAAGCTTTTCTGAAAGCATTATTTTTAGTATTCTACTGGATTACATACTTCTAGCAGAGCTCTTATTGCTAATTTGATAGCTTCCTTGTCAGTTGCTATTGCTTCTTCTGTGTAATTCTTCTCCAAAAATTCACGCACAGTTTTAGCATTGCGACCAATTACATGTGCCTGTAGAAGACACAAAGTTATGTATCTCACCAAGATGTAAATTAATTTGCCTTACCTAATCAAACCCATGTAGATCTGCACACATTTCTTACATGATTTGGCAGTTCTTCCCATTATCACTCATGTGATTTGGGTTTTGCAGTATTTGCCAGCAAAGGGTTTATTTCACTGTTTCCAAGAGGAACACTGCAACATTTGCAAGATTTTCAGGACTAAGTATTTAAGGAGAGAAGACAAAACAGCATAATAAACCTTGTTAATTGGAAGTTCTTTGTTAGTGGTCCTAGGTCTTGTAATACCCAAGGATACGAAAATAAAATATTAAAACAGTGGTTCTCAAGCTTTTTCACACAAGAACCCTCTTTTCCATAAATGGACCACCCTCAGGCTTCCCTGCTGTAACACAGTGGTCTCCCCCTTTAAGGCCCAGGGGCAGCAGTCCTGTACAATTTTCAGTCCCAGCTGGGAAGGAGCCAGGTGATCCCTATAAATGGAAATAAAAGGCTTGAAAGTAATAACAAGCTGTTTTAGAGCAAAACAGAAAAAAAATTAAAGTCACAGTAGTTTTTAATGACCTTTAACTCATAACATTGGACCTACTTTCTTTAAACTTTTCTCATATGTTTTCTTTTGCTTTCAGACTAAATATGGTAATTTTAGGCCATGCCTCCATTTTCTATGGAAAAGTTAAGGAGAGTTTGAAAGTCAGCTTTATAATGGAATCTGGTTTCAAGATTTACTATAGAGAGGTTCTCTCTTCATAATCAGTGACACCACATACCCAACCACCATGCAGCATATTTGCCATTGCATATATTTTTAAAGTATTTTCTTATTTTTGTTGTAGATTCACTGCTACTTTAACTACAAGGTTAAGGGTACATCCACACAGCAGTTCAACACCAGAAGCCCTCCACTCCCCCAGGTCAGGTGACTTGGGCTGTAAAATTGTTGTGCAGACAGATGTTCAAGCTTGAGATGGAACCCCTGTGATTGGGGGTAGGGGGAAGCAAAGTTCCAGATCCAATCTGTGTCCAAATACATATGCAGTAATTTTTAGCCCCACAGCCCAAGTCAGCTGATCCAAGCCAGCCATGACTTGGTTCCAGGTCTTTTATTCCAGTGTAAAGGTACCCTAAGTTAGTTTTAATGGCTCACACAACTGAAACTAGCCTGCTGAAAGCAGGGAACAGATTCTTCGGTTCTGTGGATCCACACTACAAAATGAAACATCAGACTTCAGTGGAATACACTGTCCATACAAGTCTTTGCATCAAGATACATACATTTTTGGACTATAGTTTATGAATTAAGTTGGAACTTACCTTCCAAGAATGATATGTACCGGATGGGTCTGTTTGATACAGTCTGGGACTACCATCATCATCAAAGCCCACAATCAAAGCAGAAATACCAAAAGGTCTACGTCCATTGCTCTGTGTATAACGCTATGAAAAAAATGTAAAATGTTAACACTCCATGAAGTTAATATGTGCTAGACTGGTGACATTTTTAAATAGCATAAAACTGAAAAGGATATATGCAGAAATTTAACCAATAACTGATTATTAACAACATACTATTGGGAGAATGCAATTGCTACGTATTTTGGGATAAAATTCAGCCCTGTGTTATATTTTACTACTGGCTGAATTCTGCACCACTGTGCATGAGCAGAATTCATGTCCCCCACAGATTTCTTTGCTTCTCTGCAGAAAAATGTCCTTCTGACAGGGAAGCAAAGAGAAGCTGCAAGAGCAGTCATGCACAATTCCCTATCGCTACGTCTAGACTACAAGCCTCTTTTGAAAGAGGCTTTTTCGAAAGAATCTTTTGAAAAAGCCTTTTTCGAAAGAGAGTGTCTAGACTACAAGCAGATTTTTCGAAAAAGCAAGCCGCTTTTTTGAAAGAGTCTAGACGCTCTCTTTCAAAAAAGCAGTTTGCATTCAATAGCGCCTTTTTTTGAAAGAGTCCTTTTTGAAAGAGTACTTTTGAAAAAAGCTGTGATTCCTCATAGAATGAGGTTTACCGCGATCGAAAAAACTGCCGCATTCTTTCAATTTACTTTCGAAAGAACATGGCTGCAGTCTAGACACAGGTGAAGTTTTTTGAAAAAAGGCTACTTTTTTCGAAAAAAAAACCCTGTAGTCTAGACACACCCTATCAGTGCAGGTAATTTTATTAGGCACCTGGAGCAGCCAGTGGAAAAATAAATCAGTGTGGGGTTAGGGACACCCCCTACGCAGTGACTCTGACACTGAGCTGGAATTAGAAGCTTGTCCCTGCTGGGCTGGACGCAGGGAAGAACAAGACGACTTCTTCCCCTACAAGGACTAGCTGAAGCTGTTGCAAACCATCCCCCAGATGAAAGAAGCTCAGCCTCCTCCCCTGCTTCCTGCCCCCCATTGCACCTCATCAGGGTCACTGTGCTGGGGAGCTGCTCCTCTATCCATCAAACCCCTGTGCATCTGGACCTCCCATATCCAGATACTCCTGCCAAGTTTCACCCAGTATATCCAGAAACTCCCTAGCCCTCCATATTTAAACCTCACCCCATTGAACCTCAGCCCCTGGAGCCACCCAGACTACTCCCCCATGCAACTCCCTGCACTCAGTGCACCCCCCCCCTTGACAAGCCCTATCCCCTGCATCACTGTGAGTGCCCACATTCAGATGTCTACTCAACTAATCCCCAACTAGCTGCAACCAGACTCCCACCCCACCCAGGCCTATTCCCCCAGCCCTCCGCCCCCGTTGAGACTCTTACCTCAAGACTCCTCCGCTGAGCCCCAACCATCTTCATCTGGAAGCCCCTGCAAAGTGCCAGTGCCCCTGTACCTGGAAACACTCCCCCCATGAGCCTCTGTGCATTCATATCCTCTCACACCTAGATTGTCCCACACAGAATCCTCTCACTGCACACCTGAATTTCCCCATTTGAATCCTGCCTAGCTAAGCCTGTTTGCCACCCAACTGGTACACCTGTTATAGAGGGGCAGTGCCCCAGGGTGTTTCTGGGGCAGGCCCAGGCCTTGTTTTATGTCAGGGTCAGGTGCAGCTTCATCAGTGAGTCTATGTCTCAGGGGCTGGAAGTGGGAGAGTTGCAGGGTAATCTCCCGCCTTCGTGCAGCCAGTGGCCGGTGCTCCCTACTGCCTTGCTGGAGCCTCTGCATTTATTTATTGACAAATAAAACTTGCAGAATTTTAAAATACAATGTGCAGAATTTTTATTTTTTTGGCATAGAATGCTCTCAGGAGTAATATTTGCACAACCCTAGTGATGTTGCACAGGAGTAACTGACAGCATAATCTGGCTTTTAGTGAGACACTAAGTATGCAACTAGGATAAACTAATTATAGGAATTAAAAATAAACAGATTGCTTTCAAATATTTTATATATGAGGCTATTGCAAATAGAATGCAGGGTATTGTTATCAGCAGATTTCTACAGACATCTCCCCATAGACTTATGATTGATTAGACTACTCCTGAATTTTCTGCTAATATTAAGAAGGACATTTTGAGTAAAGAATCTGCACCTGTAAGTGTTATCTGAAATTCAGCCTGTCACACCATCTAATACTGATCTGAAAAAAGCTTTTTTTTATTTATTTTTTGTCTTAGCTTTTGTTATACAGTAATATATTTTCATTTCCAAATAAGCTAGGAAAGACATGAAAGAGACTATAGCATATGAGGCAGAGCACGAATGATATTCACAGATGGTCCCCAAAACAGAAAAGCTAATAATGGAAACTATTTCCTTGTGGAAAATACTAATAATACTTCTATCAAACTGTATTTACATTCTTAAAAGTCCACTTATTAAAAATTTAACCACGCTCCCATTTTTACTCATATCCTGAAACTGGCTTCTATTTCTACTGCTGTGAAATAGAAGCAGTGTGTTTGCTTTTAAATAGTGTTATCTAAAGGCCCTTACAGAAAACTAACAGCACTAAGCAAGATACTTACCTGCTTTAAAGTTGCTATGTAACGTGTTATATATTCTACTGTGACTGGATCCTCAACAGTAAGTTTATGGCTTTGACACTCCACGCGGGCTCTGTTAATTATTATTCTAGCATCAGCAGTCAGACCTACAGAATCATAGTTATCAGATATATTACAACAACACAAATATTCTTTATTTATCAAACAATATATGCATCATTTAAGAAGCTTTTACTTTAGTTTCAAAAAATTATTTGCTCAAAATCTGATTAACAAAGACATGATACAGGCTACAAATACAACCCAAATTATTCTAAGAAAATAGTGTTTAAAATAAGTATTGTTGTAAGAAATGCACAGTTCAGGACATGTAAATTTTTAAGATTAAGGTATACAGATTTATTGAGCACTGGCATTAACAGCAAAATCAAATCAAGTTGTCAGTTTCCCTTTAAGGTACACTGAAGTTTAGTATATTTAAAAAGTAAGGCTATGTCTACACAGCAGCATTATTTCAGTATCAGTACATTATTTCAAAATAAAGTGCACATCTACACAGGAAGCCATTATTTCAAAATAACGTCAAGATGGAGAACTTCTTACTCTGACTCCTATAACCCTCACTGTACAAGGAATAAGGGAAGTAAGTCAAAGGAAGAGTATCCTTCCTTCGACTTCCTGCTGTGTAAACAGCGCCAAAAGCCGAATTAAGCTATTTTGACTTCAGCTACGCAACTGAAGTAGCTAAAGGTGAGTATCTTAATTTGACTTTTGCCCTGCTTTGTAGACGTGCCCAATGTGAAAAAGTAGTTTCTGAAAGTACAACTACTTTGAGCATTTTGCCAAGTTTTGTGTTTTTACAAACTCATTTCTGTTTTTTCTCCCTCTTCCTTTGTGAAGATAATTTTCCTCTGTCTGAGTCAGACTACAGAAGGGCCATCCACAAAGTGTGGTCAATTGCACCAAAGCACACAAACTGAGAAGAAAAGAAAAACCAAGATGAAAACCTTGCTCTCTCCTTTGTTTAGGTATAATAATCTTCCATGTCACCTGAAAGAATAATAGGCAGGACATTTTGAGACAGATGCTTGATTTAAGTTGACAGTGTACCTTTAATTATCAAGTGGTCAACTGAGAATAAAGACGTATTTGTTACTCCTTCTTCAAGAATAAAATGCACCCTTATACCGTCTTCAAAATATCCTTCCACTCTAATCTCTCAGACCTCAATCCTGCAAGCACCATCGGCTTAGTGGGAGCTGGCTTAAAAACCGGTGCCCTGCTTGTATTGGCTCTCCACTGTCCCCTTCCTGTATGCTGCTGCCTCTACGCTGCTTCCTCTGTGGGAAACAGCTCCACGGGAGTCAGCTCCCCACATGTAGTGGCTCCTGCTTGCCCCACTGCCTCAGATACAGAGGCAACAGGGAAGGGGTGTGTGTGGCTGCATGTAACTCAGAGGGTTAACCGATGAGCTCAGGTTCATCGATTAACTGTGTACTCAAGTACACGTTAACATCCCTACTTTTTATAAAGTAAGGGTAGTTAGAGTGTGCATATGACTAATCATGTTCTGAGTATGTGTGTACGTATACACACACAGGTGCATGTGTTTTGAATATTTAAGGACCCTAGCTGATCTTTTCCTTTTTCTTATATTCTGTAGGTAGAAGTTTCACTCGTTTATGCAGACTCACACATAATCTGCAGAGACAGGCCCAACAGGAGAAGCTATAGAAGCTTCAGTAGTCCTAAAACAAACAATGGGAGGGAGAGCTGAAAGGAGAACCACCACAGCCTAAAAAGAGGGGTTCCAGAGTCTCCCTATGGCTCCCTCTCTTTTCTTCGCTCTCCCTGCAAGCAGTGATAGGGAAGGAATGGGAAGCAAACCACTGAGTTCCTCTTCCTCCAACCTTTTTAGAAGGCGGATGTTTGTCTAATTGCCCCCTCCTCCCCAATCTACTCTGTAGGCAGAGCACAGGTGTTCACAAGTGCTGCTTTGTACCTTACACCAGTTGCCTGTCTCATGCATGGAATGATGGAAGGGTATTTCTCCCTCTGCCCTCAGAAAGCGATTCCAGGAGCAGACACAAAAAAGAACAAATGGGATAGGTGTGATTTTCCAGTCCCATGGTGTCTCTCCCATATTTATGAGTGTGTTTCCAATATTACCTCCCCTCTTTTTTTTTTTGCTGGGGATAGTCACAGGCATGGTATTGGCTGTAATAGCCTTAAACAGACCGAGAGACAATCTACAGGAAACCTGCTACCCCAATTGGCCACATCATATGATCTACATATCCACCTGAGCAAAAAGGAAAGGGTCAATCAAAAGACCCTACATGTTCAGAGTTTAGTAAAAGAACAAATTTCCCACCAGCCACATTAAAAACAAAACAAAACAACTTCATTAAACAATGGTTTCTGATCACTGCATTCAAACCTATATAGTAAATGTGAAACCCTTCATTTCTTCTTATCAGACTCCTGAACTATCCTGACCACCTCTGTGATATATTTCTTAACATATATCGGCAATAAAATATTCCACGGAACAATAACTCTATAACCGATACCTGCAAAAGCCATGCAGACATGATCATCAAGTGCACAAATCTTTCTCACAGTTCTTTCTTCCTGAAGATTGGCAACAGATTTTCTCTCTACTCCCAATACAACTATGTCTAGCCCTCGAATTCCAACCTGTTAAATTATAATTAAAGTATAGAAACAGACTTTTTTCATCATTAACAATATAATGAAGACACTATGAGTACTTGGGGTAAAAATTTACATTTTACATTTACATGACATTTTACTTTACATTTAAGCCCCAAAACTATGATAATGCCATTATGCACACCTCTAATTCTTTGCAGAATAAGAGCTCTAGATTGTTACATTGTCCACAATGATGGTATTCAATAAGTAATAAACAATAATATTTGACTCTGTTAGAAAGGAAGATGATATGGTGTGTATGCTGCCACTTTAATTATTTGTCTTATTTATTATTTGCATTGCAGTAGGACCTAGGCGTCCCAGTCATGGACCAGCATCTTACTATAGCAAGTGCTGTACAAAAAGACTATTGGTGTCCAAAGAATGTCCAATCTAGGTAAAAGACAAGTTACAAGAGGTGAATATGATCAGACAAATAGAGGAGCAGAAGGAAACAATGAGCCAATATTGGTGAGTGTGATAGGCAGCTAGCATTCTGATACCAAAGGCTAACTGATGTCAAGATTTTTTGTAGGCATCGTGATGAGGAAGAGTTCTAAGGAGGGATTTTTTAAAAAGATAAAGATGTTTATGGGCTGCTCCAACCACATGTAAAGGGTAGGGATGTTAGTGTGTAGACGATTACATGATTAACCAAAAAGCCTCAGCTTATCGAATAATCATATTGACTACATGCAACCCACCTCTTGCTGCCTCTGTATGGCGGGGGGCGGGAGAAGGAGGTAGGAGCTAGTGCCCATGGGGCATGCATGCCAGCTCCACAGAGCTGCCTGCCCCCCAGATCCACCCCCACGCCCACATGTAAACGTGTAACTGCTGAAATTTCCAGCAGCTACATGTTTACACAAATAAGCAATAATTAATATCCCTAGTATATATACCTCCAAACAGCCCCAACAACATCTCTCATCCCAAGCAGGGACGGCAAGACTCAAGACCTGATGCCAGGCCCTCCATCTCCTTTCTCCTCATAATTCGAGGAGTCTCTTTGTACGTCCATGGAGCAGGCCACCCCACCAAAGTGCATCACTCCAGTGCACACACAAAACCGTAACTCTCCCTGATAAGGGAGTCTCTCTTCCAGCTCCGCCCTAGGGACTCTCTCCCTCTGCTGCTCCTTGGAAAAGTCTCTATAATGGCCCCCCCATGGGTGGAGCGTCTACCTCTCCCTGGGGGAGTTTTTTCCATATCCCAGGGCCTTCCTCATGGGGGCGTCTCTCCCTAGCACACCCCTAGGAGATGGTGAGCCAAGAGCTGCCCCTTCCCTGCTGGCAACCGAGCGGGCAGCCGTGGCTGGGTGGGGAGGCAGGGCATGCACTGCCGGGGAGCGGGGCTGGCTGCGGGGCGCACTCACAGCCGTGGAGCCCTTCTTCACCGCCTCCTGGGCGTACTCCACTTGGAAGAGGTGCCCGTCGGGGGAGAACACGGTGATGGCGCGGTCATAGCGGGCAGCCATGCTCCTCCTGGGGCGCGCTAGGGACGCCCCGGCCGCCGCTCCCGCTTCGCACGCCTGCCGGGCGGGCTCAGGCTGCCGTTCGCTGCCTAGGGGGCGCGCCCGCTGCCGGGACAGGCTCGCTGGGCGCTGCCGGAGCCCGCCCCCTTGTTTTCAGAGAGAGGGCGCACGCCTTGGGCCTTTGGCCCGTGAGTAAAGGAGCCGTCCCCCCCCAGAGCTCTCCTCTCCCGCAGGCGTGGGTAGCTTCCCCCCCCCAGCAATGCGGCACCGCGCAACCAGCCACGGAAAGGCGGTGGGCGACGAGAAACTGGTGTCACTTCATTGCAAGTGGATATGGGAGGACAGGGGCTGCTGGGGAGCTGCAGGGTTGTTGGAACAGCTTTGGCTAGTCACCCGAGGAAGAGGCCTGGGCATGGCTTGCTCTCTAGTCGCAGGGCCAATGAAAGAAAGGGGTCACTTACCCAACTTTGGCGCCTCATTATAGTGATAGCCAGCGGCTGTTGTGTTCTTTTTTAACTCTAGCGCTTCCCCTCCCCATTATAATAGTCTGTTCCTCGGTAGTCCCACGCCCATAGCTTTCCCGTATGCACAAGTACCATATGAAAACAAACACCTCCCGCCATTCCCTGAAGTCCTCCAGCTGCAACTGCAGAGCCAGCTCCCCATGCCCACAGGGAGATCTGTTTTGCCACATGTAGGACTGAGGCCCATATTTGAATTTTGCATTGACATTCTGTTCTTTATTACTCCAAAATCTTGTAAACAGCGGCATCAAACCTTTGACAATGGTGTTAGTAGACCTTGGTTCAATTCCTGGGTCTGCCACTGCCCTGCTTGTGACCTTGGGCAAGTTACTTTTCTGTGCCTCAGTTTCGCCACCTGTGAAAGGTCAATAAAGATACCAACCTAGCTTGTAAAGTTTGAACCTCTATATATTGTGTATAGGGAGAGCTGACAAGAAAAGAACCTTACTGTAATCTTTCGTAAACTCCTCTATTTTCAGTCACTTATAACTAATTATAACATTTTATTCCCTAATTGTGCAGTTTGATCCATATGTGCAGATCTGATTGCAAGATCAGGTTAATACTAATAATAATGAGAATTCTTTTATAAATAAATAATGAAAGTTGGAAATAAAATGTTGTGAAGACTTCTCAAGTGGAAAATAATAAATGTACATTCACAGCATTTCAAGATTTCAGCACAATGTTTCAAATTGCTTTCAAGTACAGTAATACTCAAAGCATATTTGCAGAAATATTAATATGTAGTTTCTTTTCTGTGTTCTTTTTGGTACTGAGGTATTATGTAAGAGAAATGGTACCAATGATTATTGATACTGACAAAACTAATGCTGCAATCTATTTTTGGTCAAACATAGCTATGTATTCCTTGCTTTTGTGTTCCATTGTATCATTTATCATTGGCCATTTATTATCAAATGAAACAGATTTTTTTTTTGAAGAGCTTCTCCTAAAAATAATGTATAGTGATTCTGAGATTAAATTAAGGTCCATAACTTAAAAGTGCAGTGTGAAAATGCTCATAATACTGTACAGCTCTGATTATCCTTCTGAGATTAAATAAAAGTAATATAAAAAGAATATAAATAAAGTGGATCAAATAGTAGAAAACCAAAAGGTTAAACAAATAGGATAGAGTTAATACCTGGAAGCAGCATCAGACTGGGAGACAAGAACTTCCAGGAAAAGGAGAAAAGAGGGATCTGCAAGGATGGCATAGACCAGCGCTGTCAAACTCCCAATCTGGGGGCCATCTACGGCCTGAGCACTTCCTCACTCAGGCCTGCAAAATTATTTGAAAAAGTTATTTAATAAGGCCCTTACAGCGCTGGCCCAAAGTATTTGTGGGGGAGGGCGTGGGGGACACACACTGCAGCCCCCAGCACCCAAACAGTCAAGTGATCACAGTTGATAGTAATGCATGAGGCATCAAGTAGAGAAATTTCCAGATCTGGCTTAATTCTAATAACATGGCTGGAGCTTTGCAGGAAAAAAAAGCCCTAATTATCAACAAGCTTGTAATCAAATCAGGAAAATTGGCATCACTGATATTTAGTCAGTTTCACAAAATGAGTTAATAGTTTCATAGCTTACATCTATGGATGGGACGGCTCTGTACGTACCTCCCCTAGGTCACAGGGATGCGCTGGCAACAGCATGGAGCTAGCAGCCAGAAACCACTCTAGCCCTGCTGTGCTCCCGGTGGTGGCAGTGGGACCCTCTCCCTTCCCCGGTGAGTTTTAAATAATCTGGGGATGGCAGGTGACACCGGCGGATGTTCAGGGGAGATGGTATGTGTGGAGGCTAGCAGCCAGGACTGGGAGACACATGGGGGAAGGGAATGACAAGAGGAGGAGGGATGATGAGCCCTGCCAGAGTGGGGTGCCCATTGGTCTGCTAGGAGGATTTGAGGACTGGCGCTGGTCCGAAGGTAAATTGAGTTTGAGATCCCTGGTGTAGACAGCAGGAATTCACACTCTATCCAATCGCTACTACTACCATTTATAGAGCTCAGGAGTACAAGGACAGTCTCCTCCCTGCCTCAGATAGGGGGGTTGGAAGTATCACTGGAGCTGTTTGATGTGATTCTTTGGTGTACATTGATACCTCAAAGGAGTTAGGCATTATACATTGCACTCCTGTCATTCATTTGCTACCTCTAGGCTATGTCTACACTTGCGGCTTCTTGCACAAGTATGGCCGTTCTTGCACAAGAATCTGCAGAGCATCCACACTGCCCGCCTGCTCTTGCGCAAGGAAATTTACAGTACGGCGTGGTAAGAGAAGGCTCCTTGCACAAGAGTTACGCTCTTTTTTATCGGGTGTAAGCCCTCTTGTGCAGGAGCTCTTGCGCAAGAGGGCAGTGTGGACACTTGGCAGGGATTTCTTATGCAAGAAAGCCCTATAGCTAAAATGGCCATCAGAGCTTTCTTGCGCAAGAGAGCGTCCACACTGCCATGGGAGCTCTTGCGCAAAAGCACAGCTCGCACATGGCAGTGTGGATGTTTTCTTGCTCAAGACTTCTTGCACAAGAACCCTTGCGCAATATGTTCTTGTGCAAGAAGCCGCCAGTGTAGACATAGCCCTAGTGTTTGAATTTGATATGCTAACATGTTATATGTTATGGGGAATCTCAGATCATGCCTCATAATGTATAACAACACTAGCGTGACCATACCTTCTGTGCCTCTTGGCTCCATGTTTCTCCAGAGATCATGGTCCTTCCCCAAGATGAGTCTATGGATCCAAGTTCTTCTGGATTTGAACCCTGTGCCAGTAAGAACTCAGACCCATAGAATAATGGGTTCTGGTTTTAATCTTCCAGTTAATGGATGGGCTTGGGGGTTTCCAAGTCCTGAGGCTTCCTAGGAGATTTCCCTCTAAGCCACTATAAACCTGCATAAAAGCTTTGTGAATTACTATTTTTTACCAATACTTATGAGATCAGGGGTGGACATATACCAGCTTGTGGGCCGGATCCATTTTTTCCAGAGTTAGCCCCTGGCAGGCCACCGCCACTGTATTTACCTATGTAGGTATGGGCAGTTGCAGCTTCCATTGGTCACGGATTGACTTCCCACCCAATGGGACTTGTGGGAAGTGGTGTCCTGATCCATAACCCATACTTGCGCAGGTGCAGGTAAATATAGTAGTGATGGTCCACCAGGCACTAACCCTGGATAACCGCTGCCGTTTCATTGCCCACCCCTGCATAAGAAATGAGCAGTTCTCCTTTTCTGAATTGTGATCATAGTGGTTTTGGAGATGGTGGCACTCATCTTCAGTGGGAGTTACAGATGCTCTGAACCCTTCAGGATCAGGCCCTGACAGAAAGCTTATATTTGGTACCATCCTGATTCCATCTGCTGCCTATTCCTGATAAGTGTTGGTAAAGCAAGAATCATGTCCACTGGTAATTCAGTTTATTCCTCTCTCATTAATGGTGATGATTCTTCAGAAAGCCAATAATGGCTCATAAAAGGGAAAAGGTGCCAGAGCCATCTCAGCAAGAAAGGCTTCTCTGTGACAGCATGATTGTTCTTCAAAGGAGGAAAGCCACCAAGAACTTGCTACAGTAGTACTTGGTAGCAGATGCCATCCCATGTGTACCTTTTCTGACTTGCTGTATTGACATACAGAAGTGAAGAAGTCATTGCACTGTAATATTTTGCCTTACTTGTCCTGAAAGAAAATGTTAACCTTTAGGAACTTTTATATAACTTTCAGCTGCATGGGAAGTTAGACAATGTTATATATATATATATATATATATATTATTTATAGCATACTTTCCTACTAGGAGATTCCCCTTTGAAGAATAAAATCAAGGCTCTGAAAGATTTTCTTACAGCTGCAGCACTGCTTGTTCCCATTAGTGCTGACTGTTGAACATGACGTGTTTCTTATTCTTGGTATTTATATTTGCAAACTAACATGTCAGATACTAGAGTAAAAATTTAGCATCACAGAGATTTTCTCTGGTTTTGTTATTGTCTCTCTGGAAGATAGCATAGACACCAATATCTTTTTAATGTGTAATATTGTTTGGGTAGTTCATTTTATATCAGGACATAGAGGCTCATATTTCAAGTGTTACTCTTTATTAATATGCCACGCAATAGCCAATGCAAAGCATAAATGTCAAAATGGAAAGAACCAGGCAAGAAGAAACTAGTCAATAAATAGAACAAGTTAAAAACCCACTTTCCCCTCTTGATATAATTTCTTTTATGAACTAAGAGTTAAACTACATCACAGTTCAAAGCAGTTGCTCCCAGCCAATATAAGGCTTGGTAACAGGGTAGCTGACTCCTAATGAAAAGAAAATGAAACCACTCCTGTTCCAATCCAGGTCCTACATAGTTTGATGGAATAATGATGGGACGGTGGCAGGTACTTCAAAGGGGATAAATAGTACAGGATATTTATCAAGTGATGTTACCCCTGTTGTCCACTCCCACCTTTTGGCAGTCAGGCTATGGCTACACTGCAAGTTTTTGCGGCAGATAATATGCTAATGAGGGACTCATTAGCATGAGTTGCAATGTCATTAGCATATTTGCTGCCGATTCTTTTTGCGCAAGGGGTTTTTGTGCAAAAGAAGTGTAGCCACTTCCATTTTGCTCAAACCCCCCCTTTTGTGCAAGATCCTTATGCCTCTCCGGGCAGAAGGTAGAGTGATTTCCAGAGGTGTAGCGAGGGGAGAACGGGAGGGGGGAGTTGCCCCTGGGCACCACGCTCGGGGGGGGCGCCGGGCTGGGTAGGACTGGAGCGAACGTCGCACAGGCCCACTTGACGCACAGAGCAGCGAGCTGGGCCTCGTGCTGACTCCCTGTACACACTGTGAGCCGAGGCAGCCAGTCCACAGGGCTGGCCTTACCATGAGGCCAACTGAGGCGGCCGCCTCAGGTGCCAGACTGTGGGGGTGGGGGAGGTGCCACTAGGACCCAGAGAATTGAGACCTTTCAAAGTTTTGGCCCAAGTGAGGGGGCAAGGGAATTTCACTTGAGCTCCCTGCCTCAGGTGCCAAAATGTGGGCCGGCCCTGCCGGGCTGGGTGGCAAGAGTGGACACTTTGAAGGCAGGAT
The DNA here is from genome assembly GCA_032595735.1 of Pelochelys cantorii. Lineage (NCBI taxonomy): Eukaryota > Metazoa > Chordata > Testudines > Trionychidae > Pelochelys > Pelochelys cantorii. The sequence continues at coordinate 78,112,674 of CM064327.1, forward strand.
TACCTTACCCGTCCTGTACCTCCAGTGCCTGGCTCTGCGGGAGGGGGATTTGGTTGGGGGTTGCTGGGGGTGCCTGGCTCTGGGGGAGGGGTGGGAGCATTGGCATGGGGGATGTTGGGGGTGCCTGGCTTTGGGAGAGGAGTGGGAGCATTGAGATGGGGGACGCTGGGGTTGCCTGGCTCTGGGGGAGGGGTGGTTGCATTGGGGGGTACTTATATATTTTTTTAAAAAGGTACTTTATAACAAAAGGAAAAACTTAAAAAACAATAGTCTAGTAGCACTTTAAAGACTAACAAAACATGTAGATGGTATCATGAGCTTTTGTGGGCAAAACCCAGTTCTGCCCATGAAAGCTCATGATACCATCTACATGTTTTGTTAGTCTTTAAAGTGCTACTAGACTATTTGTTGTTTTTTAAGTTTTTCCTGTTACAGACTAACTCAGCTACCCCTCTGAAGCTTATAAAAAAAGGTTGAGACACACTGCTCTGTACCATTCCTTTTGGCCTCCCTGTTTCCTTTCTCCTTTGGCGAGTTGGGCAGGCAGGAGTTTTGGTAAAAATATATCAGATGTGCACACAGTGCCCGCTGTACTCAGCTGGTGCTGGATAATCAGAGCCTCAATTCTAAAGGAGTTGGCATTACTGAAGTGATGGATCCCCCCCACATTTTGTTGTGGATTTTCCAAAGAAAATGCTGGTGTTTTCTGTAGGTCACCCACATTTCCCAGTCATAGCATAGACATGGGATTAACATGGCTTTCTCAACAAAAGGCTTATACATGTTCAGATGTTGTGATTGTGAACACCTGGCAACGCAGTCTGCTCAAGGCAAGGCTGGCCTTGAATCTTGATATCTATGGCTTCAGTTGAATGGCTTGTGTGAAATTTGGATGAGCAGCTCAGAGACCTCTCTCCTTTCTTAAGGATAGAATCTCATGGCAGCCTGAGAGGAAAAAGTCCTTATGGCAGACAGAAAGCCATGCTAGTAGTGTATCCTCAACCTTAGGCTACTTATTGCTTCAAGTGACTTTAAGAAAGTGAGGGCAATTCTTGTGTTGTGTGTTAGTTTTATTTAAAAGTTTTCTGAATGTTATTTTAACAGGTAAGTTAATCTCTTAGGGTACGTCTAGACTACATGCCTCTGCCGACAGAGGCATGTAAAATAGGCTACCCGACATAGTCAATGAAGCGGGGATTTAAATATCCCCGGCTTCATTAAAATAAAAATGGCCACCACGCTGTGCCGGCTTATCTGATTGTCGGCACAGCGCGCAAGTCAAGACGCGGATCGGTCGACAAGGGAAGCCTTTGTCGACCGACCACTCCTGTAAATCTCGTTTCATGAGGCATAAGGGAGCGGTCGACAAAGGCTTCCCTTGTCGACTGATCTGCATCTTGACTCGCGCGCTGTGCCAACAATCAGCTGAGCTGGCACAGCGCAGCGGCCATTTTTATTTTAATGAAGCCAGGAATATTTAAATCCCTGCTTCATTGACTATGTCGGATAGCCTATTTTACATGCCTCTGTCAGCAGAGGCATGCAGTCGAGACATACCCTTACATTCTTACATGCGATAGAATGAAAAACAATTAGATTAACTAGGTAAGTAACTAGGCAGTTAGGAAGCATTACAGATTTCTTACAATAAATTTGATAGGCTCAAAATCTTTTTTACCTTTTATTCATTAAAGAAATGAGTTACTCGTTTGCTATAACAGTGGTTTTAAATGCTTGATTGAAATATAGTGGTGAAATTAATATTTAGGTTGTGTAACATTTATTTCTCTTGTGTTTTATAAAACTTACATATTTTAAGAATTTGACATTTTTTATGTAAAAGACATGAACCTAATGAGAACAGGATATGAACAAATTAAAGAGAAAAAATTATTTAACAGAATGTAAACCACAAAAACTTTATAATTTATATTTGTCTGTAGTTAGTAAAATAAGTAATACATTAAACAATAAATATCCTAAGAGGTGGATTATTTACAGTGGTGTAGTGAGGAGGGCGCGGGGGGAGGGGAGGCGGGGAGTTGCTCCCGGGTGCCACACTAGTGGGGTGCCAATTTAGTCCCCCTTCACTCCCCGTCACCCTTCTGCTCGCCTGCACCTCCTCTGCCCGCTGCCACCAGCCTGACGCCAGAGGAGCTACCTCCTCCCTGCCTCTCTGCCCCCAGCCTGACCCTTTTCCACCTCTGCTGGAGGGTTAGTGTGTGCAGGGCCCAGCCCCAAACTGGAGGGGGTATGGTAAGATGTGGTACAAGCTCCCCCCCCGGCCAGAGTCGGACTCAGCTGTGTGCCAGGTTCGGGGCCCTGCCACACTGCAGCAGTGGCGGGGGTGCAAATTTTGCCTTTGCCCCCGGGCACATAACACCCTTGCTATGCCTCTACAACACACAGGATCAAATGTTTGTTTGCTGTTTGAAACACTTGGTGGTGATCGAGAATTATGTATCAAAATTACAATGAAATAATGTTAAGGTTGTGACTAACTCACACAAGCAAAGAAATGTATAATTAAGGAGAAAATGTACCATATGTCCTCCAAAACCAAGGCATATTGCAGCACATTAAGAAAAACATAAAGGAGATACCCTGTTGTGATTATGTGTCCTGAGACATGTCATACACTTCCATTGTAGCTATTTCCTTGCCTGCCTGAGTTTGTACCATTATTTAAATATAATTAGTGTGTAATATTTCCCTTATCAAATAGGGGCTACAATATAATCCATATACTTACAGTTGAATCAGATTCAATTGCTGTTAATGAATGAATGTGGAAACCCTTCAGCAACGTTGATGTTGACATTTTGAATGTAAAACTATCCTAGAGAAAGGGGCATAGATAGTTTAATTGTAAAATGCCAGCTGTGGGGTCAAAGTGCTAGTTGCATTATCTCTTAGTCTCTGCAACATTTGATCCTGCTGACCACACAATATTGCTTTCCCACATTTGAGATGTAACAAAGATGAAGGGGAATGCACTGAAATAATTCCAATACATTATTTTGGACCAATCTCAGAGGATTATGATGAGCAATTACTTGCATCTTGAGGAATCCCCCAAAGCTCAGTCCCATCCCCCATTCATATTTTATATCAAAGTATGAGAGGATATGAGGTGACAGCATAGGTTCAAAGTGACTGATATGTGGATGGAACCTAGCTCTGCACTTCTTCATCAAACATGGTCACGGATGGCTAGCATCTTTAAAAGAAGCAGGTCCAATGCCCTAGTGCTAGAACAAGTGCTGCCAGGATGGCCAGTTAATGGGGCAGGGCAGCACCTAAGGCTATAAGAGCCAGAAGTCAATAAGGAAGGGGGAGCAAAAGTAGCAGGAAGCTGCTTGGGGGAGGTTGCAAGAGCCCTAGGTAGGACAGAGAGAACACATTGAAGAAACTCATTGAAGAAAAAGTGACCGTAGGCAGAAAGTGCCCTGTTAAAAGAGCAGAGAAGAATCCTGAAGCTGGGTGTAGGTAGAAGAAAGCACTATGAAGACTTGCCAGTGTCTATAACATCTATCAAGGGCCCTTCATTGTCAGGACAGCCTGCTTTAATTTTTTTCCCAATTTACAGCTGGCGGGATGACTGCATCCTCTTTTCAGAGTCTGATTTTGCCACAGTGATCTGTGCACTCATGACTCTCAAGTTTTTTCAGGAATGGAATCTCCAAACCTGTGGTACCAAAACTGAGGCTTGAGAGACACAAGTAGCTCTTTAATGCATCTCCTGCAGCTCTGTGTAGCACACAATATTATAACACTGTGATTTAATAACTTCGGTTAATAATTAACAAACTGATTTTATTATGTTATTAATCAATTGTTGATAAAATAATACTATATATATATATATAGTATCACTTCTCTAAACCTGAAGTCTGGGCAATGAGCTATCTTGGTAGTTATCCTAACTATAAAGGTCACTCCCAGAATACATCAGAATGACTATCATTTTTACCACCTTCAGAATAAAATGACAGAAGAGGGAGGTTTTCTTCTGAGCTTTTTGCTTTCCCACAAAAACTGTGTTGGAGGGGGGAAAGAAACTAAACAGGTACAGTGATGCTGAGTGATGCATAAAAACTCAGACAGATGTGTAATGAAGCTGTTGACTCATTAACAAGCAGTACTCTCCCATTTCAGAATGACCGGGAGCAAAATGATTGGGACAAAGTTTTTTTGGAAAGGGCAGAAAGCCAAATCAGCATCAAGTCAATAGAAGGCACTATGTAACCTAAAGAAAGAATCCAGGGGGAGAGATGGAGTGAAGGGAATGTGATAGATTGATGCCTCATAGTTGTTGGCCACTGTCTGTGAATTTAAAAATAGTTAAAACTTTAGGACCTGATGGTGGGTAGTTACAGTTAAATCCTGGGAGAACAGAAGCCAGGAAGTGCAATCAGTTTAGGGCTGAAGAAAAAGGCCAGTCCAGAAGAGGACTGAGATGATGAGTGTAGATGGAAGGGAGGCAGCAGCATACCTGCATGGTGGTCAAGCTATTCCTGAGAACCAGTGGGGCAGGTACTTGAAGAGAGTGATCTGAGCAGTGAGCCAAGGACCCGAGCCAGCAATCAGCTTTAAAAGAGCAAAAATCAACGTATGGAAGTATACTTGCTTATACTTCTTGATATGAAGGAGTAGTCCTGTGGGACTTTAGGATACGTCTACACAACAGGGCTAAAGCTGTATTAAGCTAAGCAACTTGAGCTACCTCAATTGCGTAGTTTAAGTCGAAAAAGCTTATTTCAGCTTTTGATGCTGTCTACACAGCAGGAAGTCTGAGAAAGAACCCTCTTCCTCCGACTTCCCTTATTCCTCATAAAATGAGGGTTACTGGAGTCAGAGTAAGAAGTCAAAATAATTGCTTGTAGTGCAGATGTGGACTGTGTTATTTTGGAATTATATTTGTTATTCTGAAATAGCACTGCTGTGTAGACATATCCCCAGAGATTTTATATATATAGTATCATGAGCTTTTGTGGGCAAAACCAAAACTCATGATTATATATATATATATATATATATATAAAAATTAATTTGTTAGTCTCTAAGGTGCCATAGGACTACTCATTTTTAAAGTTACAGACTAACATGACGGCTACTCCTTTGAGATGTCTAGGTATGGTATTATATATTCTGCACCCACAAAAGCAGAAGTCATCCAAAAGAGGACTGTGACAAAAACCACATCAAGAAAACCATGTGAAGTGTTTCCAACACAATAGGTAAAGGCAGGGCCATCCTAGGGGAGTGCAAGGTCCAAGACAACCCTCTGCCACAGGCCCCACCCTCCCTCACAAGCCCTGCCCCTGCTCCACCTCTTTTCCCTTCCCATGCCTGATGCAAACTAGGGGATTACCAGGGGCTCAGAGTGGGATGGCAGCAGGGGTTGCCCCCTCTCCCTCGCATTTACCACAGACGTGGGAGCTGGAACAACTAGTCAGCCTGTTCTGCCCTGCTGCCTTCTGCCGGCCCACTGCGCCCTGCTTCTCTGCAACAGAAGGAAGTGCTCTACTTCCTGCTGCTGCAGAGAAGCCAAACACAGTGGACTGGGAGAAGGCAGCAGGGCAGTGCAGAGTAGGCTGCCAGGCCACTTCTGCTCCTAATGCAGTAGTGAGTGCGGCTGGCGGAGGGAGAGTGAATCCCTGCTGCCACTCTGTGCCAGGTCCACAGGTAATCCCGCAGGTCCAATCAATAGGACAGTTGAGGCCACCACTGCAGGACTCCCAAAAGACTCTGGGTAGAGGAAGGACAGGTCTATGAGAACGAGCCTTTGAGGGTATGTATACATTTGCACTTAACGGCAGAACTTTTATCGTTTACAGGTGCTTAAACACCCCCTCCCCTAGGACAAAGTTTTGCCACAGCAAGTGAAAATGTGAATGCTGCTTTGTTTGCATCAACACTCTCCTGCTGACAAAGCTGAATGCCCTTATAGGGCGTGGAAGTATTTCATTGGCAAAAGTGCTGACAAACAGCATTCACACAAGCTGACTTTTAGCGATACGGCTGTGTCAACACACTCTTGTCACTAAAAGCTGAATAGTATAGACCAGGGCTGGGCAAAATACAGCCCGGCAAGCCACTGGATCTGGCCCAGGGACCCCTCTGCAGGGACTGTCAGGCACATGTAGCTGCTATGGTTTAAAACACATCCCCTGCAGCTCTCTGCTCTGCAGGGAGGGGGAGGCTTTGTGCAATCTTCCCACCCCCAGCCCAATCTTCAGCTCCAATTGGCCAGAAACAACTGGCCAATAAGAACTGACCTCAGCCAATCTCTCAGCTCCTATTGGCTGGAAACAGCCAGCCAATCGGAGCTGAGAGATTCACCAGAGAGACTGGGGCAGCGCAAGCCTCTTTTCCTATTAGGAGTTAAGAGCCACTGTGGATACCCAGAGTAGCCTGTATTTTCAAGCAGGCTGGGGCTGCAACAGGCAGGGAGCCCAGTCTGCCTGGGGGTGGGGGGTGTGCTGCAGCCTGCTGGGCAAGAGACACTTAGATAAACTTCTCCCAGCCAGTGCCTGCCTCTGGCACCCCAACCCCTCCTACACCCCAACTCCCTCCCAGACCTTGTACCCCCTCCTCCACCCTTCCCCCAGGCCAGAATCCTCTCCTGCATCCAAACACCCTCCCAGACCCTGCACCCCAATCCCCCGACCCAGGTCACAACCTCCTTCTCCACCCAAACACCCTTTCAGACCCCACACCATCTCCTGCACCCCAGTCCCTTACCCCATGCACCCTTCTGCACCCGAGCTAGACCCCACAGCCCCTCCACAGAAAAGTGCGTCCCTTGACCACTCACCAAAATCTTGGAATGCCTCCCCCCCCCACCAAAAATTATTGCCCACCCCTGGTATAAACTAAGGCTATGTCTGCACTAATGCTATGGCTATAGTACACTGCTTTAAGTGCTAAGAGTGTGTGGACTCAGCCCTGTTGCTAAAAGTCAGTGAGAGCACATGCTGTTTGTTCCACACTTTTGCTAACAAAATACTTCTAGCCCCCATGAGTGGCTTTTTTGCTTTGTCAGCAAGAGAGCTCTGGTGCTGACAAAGCAGTGTTCACACATGTGGACATGTGAGGGAGGTTCGAGGGGGCCGCATGCCCACTCAAATGCCACAGTAGAAGGGGGAGATTAGGGGGGATCACCCTCCACTCACTGGTGGCCGTGGGGGAAAGTGGAATAACGTGGCTTCGTTCCCCAGTGGCTGCCACAGCCAGTGCTGTAAGCAGCTAATTTTGCGCCTGAGGCAAGAATATAAAATTGCACCCCTTCATGTTTATATATTCATAGTAGTTATTTTGTAGAAAAAGGGAAAATACATAAACATTGTATTATTATTATTGTTATTTATTTATTATAGCTGAGATCTGCAAAAACAATCAATTAATACATATATACATATAATTATAAAATATCATGTCAGGTACTATTAGGTATTTGTTTATAATTGTACTTTGCACACTTATGAGGCAAACTCATCAATAATTGTGTTGTAATTAATATTATTCACTATCTCGTGTTCTATTGATAAAATGGACATATTTGATAATCTCTCCTGACCTGTGGATGCTTGAAGGTAGTTCTTAATTAATGTTAGTTTACTAAACCTTCTTTCGCAAGAAGCCACAGTCACTGGCAAGCAGAGAAATATTCGCAGGGCGATTTCCAAATTTGGATAAGATTCGGCCAGACTATATTCATGAATTAACTGTAGAAGGTCCAAACTAGTTGCAGATGAAATGTTTAGCAACAGTGCTAATGCCTGATGTTTAAAACTCTGAATCTCTGACAAAATTTCTGAGGCATTCAAATCGCTGTCATATTTAAAACTTAAATCTACTGCTTTTTGAAGATTAGCAGTATCCATTTTAACAAAAGAATCTCTCGATAAAAAAATTGAAATCCGAAGAGCTCTCATTTAGCGTTTCATATCTCCAGTTTAATTCAAATATTATGCAGTCAAATATAGCTTTTATTTGTATTTTGAATGATTCTTCAGCTGATAAATTACCACTTTCGTCGTGACTCAAAGCTGTTGTCTTTTAACTTTTCACTTTCTGCATTCTGTAAATTCTGCTGATATTTCTATATTTTGGACTGTTTTTCTACAATCAGTAAAAATATTTTCCACATAGCTCTCGTTTCCATGGATCATCTTAGAAGCCTGACGAACAAAAATGCCTTTTGCCTGTAACGCTTTATTCACTCTGGCAATGTGAGTTAGAATATTATGCCAAATGGATAACATGAACAAAAACTCAAAATTATTTTTTTAAGAAGGTTATTAGCTGTTAAAACTGTTTCAGCACATTTAGATGAAGCAGCAACATCATTTAGGACCTTAGTAACTTCTGAAATCTGCAAATTTAAAGCTGCAATTGAATTTGCTTTTGATGCCCATCTAGTATCAGCATGACCTTTTAGTGATACTTCTAATATACCCATTAAAATATTCCAGCAGGTGGTAGAATTAGAAAAAAAATGTGTATATTTTTGTACAGTGCCAAAGAATGAAGCCATAGAAGAATTTACAGAAGCTGCATGTACTCCAACCAAATTGAGACTGTGGGCCAAACACGGTACAAAATTTGCAAATTTATTTATTGCAGAATGATAGCTTTGATGCCTTTGTACATGCCTGACATATTTGCACCATTATCGTACCCTTGGCCTCATGCGTTTTGAAGATCAATTCCATTCTTTTCAAACTTCTTTACTATTTCTTTGGCTAATCCACTTCCCGGTTTTTCCTTGGTTTCAATAAAGTCTATGAAACTTTCTTCTATAGTTATGATTCCATTATCAATTTTCACAGCTCACAATCTGAGATAATTGATCATGATGAGGTATATCTGGTGTACAATTCAGAAGCATAGAATAATATTTTGCTTTGTTTTATTTTGGATATAATTTAAATTCAAACTTGGTTTGCTAGTAACCCAATACAGCCGATCCCCGAGTTATGAATGGTCGATTTACGACCATTGGCACTTAAGACCAACCCTCCCATTAAGCGGTCGTAAAGGCAGTTCCCAAGTTACGAACACGACCCACGCTTATAAACAGCACGGTTGCATGTAAGTTAATGGGGTCCAACTTACGAACACTTCGAGTTACGGCCAAGTGTTTGCTCCGTAACTCGGGGACCAGCTATAAACTTATTTTGGATAGCCAGTGAAAAACAGCTCACTGAACCTTTTTGTGAGTTACGATATGTTGTTTTAGTTCAACATCATAATGACTTATAAATTCCATTAGATTAAGAAATATTCCCGAATTAGGGTTTCCTATAACACTGCTCGATCCTCTAAGAGGAAGATTATTTTTGGCACAAAACATCTAGAATTATTTTCAAGATATGTCTCCATTTTTGCTTATCAGCTTCAATAGCTTTTTTGTAGTGCATCATCAATATATTCTCTGCTCAATAATCTTTTTTGCATGGATTTCCATTTACAGAAATTTTCATGATGAATGCTTGAATTTTCATGCTCTACAATACGGTTTAAATTTTTCAAAGCATTAAATCTGGTTTTCTGATTTGCAATATTCGGTTTGGAAAAATGTTGATCAAATAATATGCATGGAAAACAAAAAATGGCCTTACTAGTTTCAGAATAAATAAGCCAATTGCGCTCTACAATTTCTCCATTAGAAAGCATTTTTAAACACCAATCACCTGAAAATTTTTGGCCCTCTGATGATACCGATTCACAAAAATCCATGCTTTTTCCCTCATCAGGTGCATGTTCAATAAGATGGCATCTTATTTTGTCATTTATAGAGAGCCAAGATGGTGGATTGTTAAAATTGATTTGTATTACAGTTGAATCTTGTTGATGGTCCTGGTCATTGTTTAATGTCAATAATCATAATCAGTGACGAAGCTGAGACCTTGAGATCAAGGTTTTGGTCAAACTCAGTCAGGGATTGATGCTGAAGCTGTAATGTCAAGTTCCAGTTGCTGATCAGTGATAATAATTGGTATTGAAGTTGTATGATCATTGTCATCGGAGGGTTCAGCTAGTGGTGCATTTTCAGTATTCAGTGCATTTTTCACGAGCCATTTTCCCATTTCTGTCAACATCTTTTCATTTTTCTCTCATGGTGAATTTTTGTCGTTTAAGAAACTCTGCCCCAGAAGGTTGTTTCCATTTGGAATTCATAATGTAGGATCTTTTTCTGAGTGGCCTAAATGCTGGCCTTGTTATGGCTCAGATGCAAAGCATAATATTTTACTACACCACCACTCAAGGGAGAAATGAGACACTCCCCTGCCCCGCACCAGCCAGAAGCAAAGCAACTCTGCTGGCGGTGGGATTCCAGGTTTGTGTCACTCCCCTTCCCCCCCGCTAGCTGCTAGTCAGTGCACCTGCTACGGGTGCCCGACCACCTACTAGTCCCCCAAGCCACATCACTGGGGGGGGAAAGGGGTTCAGAGGAGGGAGAGGTGGGACAGGGCCCAGGGCGGGAATAGGAAGAAGCACGGATATGTTGTCCTGTCCCCAGTCATGGCCCCCTCCTTCAGCAGTCTCCCGGGCACCTTAGTTGCTGGGGAGGAGGGAGGTTAAGAACCTATAGACAGCAACATTGCAAGTGTAGACCTTCCCCCTCCAGCCCCAGAAGCCACACCAACGTGAGTGTGGGACTCCTGAGCAAGTCAGTTCCCAAATAAAGCCACGTGTCCCTGCGCAGGTTGCGGCAGCTCCCGCCCGGACCCTTTACAGCGGCCAGGCTCCTGCCCCAGCGGAGGGGATGGAACGGTCCCGGGGCCGAGACTCAGCTGCACGCGCCTCCCAAGACGTCTCCTGCCTTCACTGCAACTTGTACAAGCCCCGCCCCGGCTCGCTCCGGCCAGGAGCATAATGACTAGGCGCAACCAAGACTGGGCGCGGGGGAGGGGAGGGAACTAGCCACTTTCTCCTCTAAAGTGAGCATTTCGAGCTCCCCCACCTCCCGGCCGTACCACTTGCAGCCTGTCTCAGGCTGAGAGCTCTGGGTAGGAATGTACCATATTAGCAGGGGGGGGCGGAATGCGCAACGAGAAGGACGCGCTTAAAGCAGGCAAGCGGCTGCTTCCTGTCAACGAAGCTGCTGCTCGCGAGGGGGAACGAGAGGGTTCCAGGTGTCGCTGGGGTTGCCACATGCGGCCGGAAGGAGGAGGGCAGTGGCAGCGAGGCGTGCACTCCCCCCGCTTCTCGATCGGAATGGGCTGGCCCCGCGAGCCGTCACGCCCCCTCCCTCTCGCGGCGGTGAATGTTCTTCTCGGATCGCAGCCTCCGTCCGCCGCTGCTTGGCTCGCGGCCGGGGCGCTGGACCCTCGTGCGCGCAAGGAGCCGACATGTCGGTGGCGTTCGCGGCCCCGAGGCAGCGGGGCAAGGGCGAGATCACGCCGGCCGCCATCCAGAAGGTGAGGGAGGGGCCGGGCCCGACACGGGGCTGCTTCCGGCCCGGCCAGGGGGCGGCGACTGGCGGGGGCTGGAAACACGCTGGGGCAGGGGGCCGGGCTGTGGCGCGAGGGGCAGAGGGGCCCCTGGGGATGCAGGAGTGCGGGGTGGGGGGGAAGGGTTTGCGGAGGGGCCCCTGGGGATGCAGGAGTGCGGGGTGGGGGGGAAGGGTTTGCGGAGGGGCCCCTGGGGATGCAGGAGTGCGGGGTGGGGGGGAAGGGTTTGCGGAGGGGCCCCTGGGGATGCAGGAGTGCGGGGTGGGGGGGAAGGGTTTGCGGAGGGGCCCCTGGGGATGCAGGAGTGCGGGGTGGGGGGGACGGGTTTGCGGAGGGGCCCCTGGGGATGCAGGTGTGGGTGGCGGGGGGACCTTCCCCAGGTGTGCAGAAGAGCCCTGTGCGCCTTGAAAGCTTCTTCCCCCCCCCCCCCCACCGGCCTCCTACACCCTGTCTTTTAGCTGGGGTAACGTGTCAGGCAACTAACTACCCCAGAGGTGTGTATTGGTTAACTGTCATATCTCACCTTTTTGGATGAGCAGTCTTTTATCACTTCGGTCTTTGTCCAGGGCTTGTTGGTGAGGTTAGACAAAACTACAGCTTCTCAATTTAGTTTTATTGATCCCTTTAAAAAAAAATTTTGCCTAGTAAGGAAGAGAGGTGGCTTGAGCAGAGGCTTGAGACTTAGGGTGCCCCTTAAGATCGCGATGGGCAAATCCTGGCCCATAGGCCAGATTTGATCTGCCATAGTTAGCCTCAGATGATCACTTTTCCCATCAGCTGGGGCTCACTTCTTCCTGGCCACTGGGAAAGGTGGGAAAAGGTGTGGCCTGGACACTGCTTCCCACATCTCTCATTGGTTGGAACAGCGATCCTCAGCCAACAGGAGCTGTGATTGCCAGTGCCTCTGGAGACACAGGTAAATATAGCGGGGGAAGCCTGCCAGGGGATAACCCACACTGTTTTATTGCTCACCCCTGCTCTAGGTACTATTATAGGCACTGCTAATACCTTGGTATGTGCTTCTGTGATTAAACAAAAATGGGGTGGGAAGCAAGATACGTGTATAGATCATTATGTTTATACTAGCACTTTCATAAGTAAAACTTTCCTGGGTCCGTGTGTGAAAAAACATACATCTGGCTGACATTAGTTTTACAGACAAAACTGCTGGTGTGGACAGCACAGTGTCGGTGGAAGAAACTTTCAATTCTATGTAGCTATCTCCTCTCACTGTGGCTAGTTTAATTATGCCATCAGGAGAGAGCTCTCCCACCTGCATAAGTAATTATGTGGGAGACCTTACTCTGATGCAGCTGCAGTGGTACAACTGTTCCACTGTAAGATGTCATGTATGCATAACCTCAATATATCCTTTAATTCCAATGCTGGCAGAGTTAAGGTTGCACATGCAATTCTAACACTGTCATTCCCTCATTTCTCCTTATTAAATTGTACAATTTCAGTATTCTTTACATAAGAATGATTAAAAGATCTATTTCAGGGTCTTGTAGTACTACCCATCACTGTAGTATCTGAGCATCTTGCACATAAAATTGAACATAAGAATGGCCATACTAGGTCAGACCAAAGGTCCATCTAGCCCAGTACCCTGTCTGCTGACAGTGGCCAATACCAGATGCCCCAGAAGGAAGGAACACAACAAGTAATCATCAAACGATCCCTCTCCTGTCACTCACCTTCCAAGAAACAGAGGCTAGTGACACCACTCCTACCTATCCTGGCTACTAGCCATTGATGAACCTAACCTTCATGAATCTATCTAGCTCTTTTTTGAACCTTGTTAAAGTCCTAGCCTTCACAATATCCTCTGGCAAGGAAGTTCACAAGTTGTGTGTTGAGTGAAGAAAAACTTCCTTCTTTTGTTTTAAACCTGCTGCCTATTAATTTCATTTAGTGACCCCCTAGTTCTTATATTGTGGGAATTAGGAAAAGTTATTTACTTTTTCCACATCAGTCATGATTTTATAGACCTCTATCATATCCCACCTTAGTCTACTCTTTTTTTCTAAGATGAAAAGTCGCAGTCGTCTTAATCTCTCTTCACATGGGACCTGTTCCAAACTCCTAATTGTTTTTGTTGCCCTTTGCTGAACCTTTTCCAGTGCCAATATATCTTTTTTTGAGATGAGGCAACCACATCTGTATGCAGTATTCAAGATGTGGGCATACCATGGTTTTGTATAGAGGCAATAAGATAGTCTCTGTCTTATTCTCTGTTCCTTTTTAAATTATTCCTAATATTCTGTTTGCTTTTTTGACTACCGCTGCACACCGAGTGAATGTTTTCAGAGAACTATCCAAAATGACTCCAAGATCTTTCTCTTGAGTAGTTGTAACTAAATTAGTCCCCATCATATTGTATGTATAGTTGGGATTATTTTTTCCAATGTGCATTACTTTACACTTATCAACATTAAATTTAATTTGCCATTTTGTTGCCCAATCACTTAGTTCTGTGAGATTTTTTTGAATCTCTTTTCTGTCTGCTTTGGTCTTAACTATCTTGAGCAGTTTGGTATAATCTGCAAATTTTGCCACCTCACTGTTTACCCCTTTCTCTAGATCATTTATAAATAAATTGGATAGGATTAGTCCCTGGACAGACCCTTGGGGGACCCCACTAGTTGCCTCTCTCCACTCAGAAAATTTACCTTAGTTTCCTGTCTTTTAACCAGTTATCAGTCCATGAAAGGACTTTCCCTCTAAGTATACTATATCCACTGCATCCCTCTTGTCCACATGTTTGTTGACACCCCTCAAAGAACTCTAGTAGATTAGTAAGGCATGATTTCCCTTTACAGAAACCATGTTGTCTTTCCCTCAACAAATTATGTTCATTTATGTGTCTGACAATTTTAGTTTCAACTAATTTGCCCGGTACTGACATTAGACTTACCAGTCTGTAATTGCCAGGATCATCTCTAGAGCCCTTTTTTAAATATTGGCATCATGTTAGCTATTTTCCAGTCATTAGGTACAGAAGCTGATTTAAAGGATAAGTTACAAACCACAGTTAATAGTTCCGTAATTTCACATTTGAGTTCTGAAAGAACTCTTGGGTGAATGCCATCTGGTCCCAGTGACTTGTTACTGTTAAGTTTATTGATTTGTTCTAAAACCTCCTCTAATGACACCTCCATCTGGCACAATTACTCAGATTTGTCACTTAAAAAGAATGACTCGGGTTTGGGAATCTAAGACCGAAGCAAAGAATTCATTTAGTTTCTCCACAATTACCTTATCTTTGAGTGCTTCTTTGGCATCTCCATTGTCCAGAGGCCCCACTGCTTGTTTAGCAAGCTTCCTGCTTCTGATGTACTTAAACATTTTGCTATTACTGTTTGATTTTTTTTTTGACTAGCTCTTCTTCAAACTCCTTTTTGACTTATTATATTTTTTACACTTAATTTGACAGAGTTTATGCTCCTTTCTATTTTCCTCACTAGGATTTAACTTCCACTTTTTAAAACATTGCCTTTTTATCTCTTACTGCTTCTTGGTTAAGTCAAGTCATGGTGGCACTTCTTTGTCTCTCTTACTGTGTTTTTTAAAAAATTTTGGGTATACATTTAAGTTGGGCCTCTATTATGGTGTCTTTGAAAAGTTTCCGTGCAGCTTGCAGGGATTTTACTTTTGTCACTGCACCTTTTAATTTCTGTTTAAGTAACCTCCTCATTTTTGTGTAGTTCCCATTTATGAAATTAAATGCCACAGTGTTGGGCTGCTGAGGCATTTTGCCCACCACAGGGATGTTAAATTTTATTACATTATGATCACTATTTCCAAGCGGTCCAGTTATATTTACCTCTTGGACCACATGCTGCGCTCCACTTTTGACTAAATCAAGATTTGTCTCTTCCCCTTGTGGATTCCACAAACAGCTGCTCCAAGAAGCAGTCATTTAAGGGATCAAGAAATTTTATCTCTGCATCCCATCCTGAGGTGACGTGTAACCAGTCAATATGGAGATAGTTGAAATCCCCCACTAATACTGAGTGTTTTATTTTGATAGCCTCTCTAATCTCCCTTAGCATTTCGTAGTCACTATCACTATCGTGATCAGGTGGTCAATAATATATCACTACTGCTATATTCTTATTATTGGAGCATGGAATTTCTACCCATAGAGATTCTATGGAACATTTCGGTTCATTTCAGATTTTTACTTCATTTGATTCTACACTTTCTTTCACGTATAGTGCCACTCTGCCATGAGCATGACCTGTTCTGTCCTTCTGATGTGTTTTGTACCCTGGTATGATTGTGTCCCATTGATTGCTTTCATTCCACCAAGTTTGTGATGCCTATTATATCAATAGCCTCCTTTAATACGAGGCACCCTAGTTCACCCATCCTAATATTTAGACATCTAATGCTGATAATCACTAAGTCCTTAATGGTGTCAGTGAAATCTCTTACTCTTCCCTTTTTGGAGTTACTGTATGATAATTGGAAGGAGCAAGATTGAAAAAGTAAGTTCCATCATGTAGAACTACTTGCCTATGGATACCTTCAAAATGATGTCTCAGACAGTGTAAGATATTCATAAGAAATCCATTTTGTGGAAAATTAGAAAGTGTGCAACTTTCATTTATATGACTGTAACCTTTTTTTTTAAACAAAGTAAGTTACACAGATTCACAATCCTAAATACTTCTAAAATATAATGGAGAATAGTTGATACAATTTTGTTCTATGTTCATGGAGTGTGGTTGTGCTAAAAGCTCATACTTCAATCAAATCTAATTTTAAAAGGTTATGAGGTCTGTTTCCAAGTATCCTTTGATTTTTCTGCCCCAAGCTATTGTGATTTTTTTTTTTTTTTTTTAAATCGCATTTCATATGAGAGGGGGGAAACTTTTTTTTTTTTGTTTATGCTATGTAACATAAACAGCGCACTGGCATCAACAATGTTGTGGACGAGATCAAGCAGAGACGCTGGAGATGGCTGGGGCATGTCCTTCGGATGAGCGAAACAAGACTCCCTCATATGGCTCTCAGATGGATTCCACCTGGAAAGCGTAAAAGAGGGAGGCCGTTGGGCACCTGGAGGAGGATTGTGGAGGAGGACATGAAAAGGAAGGGCACAACCTGGGAAGAAGTCAGCCGGCTTTCTCAGGACTGTGAAGGCTGGAGAAGATTCGTTGGCGCCTTATGCTCCATTAGGAGCGAAGAGGATTATTATTATTATTATTAATGATATATAATAATAATAATAATGTAAACAAATTTCTATGCAGAAACCAAATTTGGAAAATTTAAACTTCTGGAAATTCATAGGAAACTGTGGTAGAGGAAGTCTAGGAGCTAGACAGCCTTTCAGCCTGAACTATAGCAGTGACTTAAATCCAAAACCTTAAATTAAAAGCTGTAAAACAAATGGAAAATTAAAGGTAGGAGAAGAGAAAAGATCTACAAGTGATATCTGTTCAAAACAAAATAAGAAACAATATTTATGAAGAGATTGGTCGGTCTTTTAGTTCACTTATATCAAAAGAGTGTGAAACTTATTCCAAACTTGTGTTTATTATTTCAGATGTTGGATGAAAATAACCATCTTATTCAGTGTATAATGGACTACCAGAACAAAGGAAAGACCTCAGAATGCTCTCAGTAAGATTTTAAATTAAATGTATTTTGTGCCTGGTGATACCAGTGATTTAATAATGGGAAACCCAGTTTGTTTAGATCAGCTCACTGGAGAACTGTACTAGCGAGCATAGAGAAACATTGCTAATGATAGTGCACCTTGGACTTTAAATTGGTATATGATTATCATTAAAATTTTCTCTAGAAATACTGAAGTTCTGGGTTTAACTTATTATCATACACTGACAGTAGGATGGGGTAAAAATTAAGGGATTTCATAATGAAAATGCATAGACTTTTCTGTTTGTGTCAGAGCTTTGATTACTTTGGGGAAGAGTTAGACTGTTTGCTTCGAACATTCCCTATTTCATTCAAAGTAGTAGGGGGAGGAGCAGATACTATTTTGAAGGCTATGTTTTGGGATTATAGCCAAGAACTTTGTACTCTTCCTGAAGGCTGTACAAAGCCTGACTTTTGGCAAAGAACTGGATCCATCGTCCTCTGGAGTGAGCCAATGCTGATCTTTCAGTTTGAAGTGTTCCAAAACAAAGTGCATACCTGCCTCTTGAGTCTGAATAAATTAATTTAATAGTACTTGCAAGCAGAGCTAGTTTATAAGAATGGATATACTGGTATGCTTCCTTCCAGTAGACCAGCTCCCTTTCCTGTCTGGGTTGCTCCATATTATTGGTGATAAGTCCCTAAGGAAGGATTATGCCCGTACCTCTACATGCA
The DNA here is from genome assembly GCA_032595735.1 of Pelochelys cantorii. NCBI lineage: Eukaryota > Metazoa > Chordata > Testudines > Trionychidae > Pelochelys > Pelochelys cantorii. The sequence continues at coordinate 78,130,484 of CM064327.1, forward strand.
AACTATAACTGTGATATGGAAACACTCTATACTATGTCTTCTGTGCTCTGTATCACAATGGGACCACATTCTGCCTCAATGATAATATGTCACCTTCTTGAACAATGAATTCTGCAGCAAACTGTTGAATTCTGTGGTATCTTGGAAAAATGCCAAATTCCAGTGTCTTTCAGCCCTGGAGTCCTGAATGAGAGAGCCGAGGTGGTCCATACCTCTGAGTCATGTTTTTCAGGCTTTTTGCAGACTCCAGTAGATATTGGCTTATAACCTTGAACGCATGATCCAGAATAGATTTGCAACAAAAATGATAGATTTAATTTCCCTTTAAGAAAAGGAGGCTAAGATATTAGAGCACTATTCTGTAGCAAGGATTGAATTCTGTGGTAAATTCTGCAATTGTAGAATACATGGGGCCCTGATTATATGCTGCTTATTCTGATTATATGATGGATTATATAGGAATGATCTTTTGCTGCTTGGTGCATGACAAGGAGAGAAATGAGCTGTCTTTTGCTCATACCTGTGCCTCAAGCAGCATTAAATGATCATGTCCAGACTGATACACGATACGTTTTGGGTTGCTTAGCTGGAGCAGGGCATGAAACAAACAAAAACAGTGTAGCTTCTCTGCTGCTTCTGTCATCCTTACTAGGAGAATATACTTGAGAGGTTCCAGTGCTTTTGCAAGGGAATTGTCAAAATGGGGCAGGGAAATACAGAAATCCCAAACTTTCCACATCTATTACCATAATTTCTTAATGTACTGAAATTAGAGTTCACTGTGCATGCATGTGTAAATTAAAAGCAGGTGAATTTTAATATTGTGGTGGTGGTAGCTTTTTTGGACCTGTTTACTCTGTTCATTTTGATAGGTATCAGCAGATGTTGCATACTAACTTGGTCTACCTAGCCACTATAGCAGACTCCAATCAAAACATGCAATCTCTACTACCAGCAGTAAGTATCTTAGTAAAACATTATGAACGGAGGCAGTTGTTTTCATGTGGATTCTTGATGCTTTGAGAAGTACTTGGAGATGGCCCAAAGATTTGAACAGTTGAGTTAATTTTCCCCTGAGTGGGAAAATTAAGGTGTTTTCATATACAGTAATTCCTCATTTAACACTATGGATATGTTTCAGAAAATGATCGTGTTAAATGAAAATGTGTTATGCGGGGTCAATTTTCCCATTGAAAATAATGGAAAAGGTGGGGGTTGCATTTCAAGCGGTGGTGTCTGTTGGGATCTGGACATAAGGTTGGGGGAGAAAGGGAATTGGGTTACAGCAGGGAGGGGAGTTGTTTGGCTCTGGGGAAGGGAAGGGGAGGAGAGGAGAGGGGAGGGGGATTGGGTTAGAAGTATGCCCCTGTGACGGGTCTGCCGGGACCCGCACTGCATTCAGCAAGGGGGGGTCACCGGGGAACGGCTCAGCGAGCGGCAAACCCTCCGCTGCTTTGCGGGGGGCGGGGAAGCCCCACGCAGGCACTGGCGATGGGCCGCCTCAGGAAACCTAGCCGCCGGCCTGCAGGCGGGGGCGGAGGAGAGGGGGGCAAGGCGTCCGGCGAGGGGAAGTCAGTGGGGAATGGCGCGGCGAGTGGCGAATCCTCCGCCGCTTTGCAGGGAGGTGGGGGAAGCCCTGCACAGCCGCCGGCAACAGGCTGGCTGTGGAAATCATGTTATTCCGGGGACGGTTGTGTAATTCAAAAAACGTTCTGTAAAAAAAGAATCGTGCTATCACGAAAACATGTTAAGCAGGCACGTGTTAAATGAGGAATTACTGTAGCTCTTTGGGACCAATAATTCGTGCTGCTGGAGTCCCTTTGCTCATGTATGTTATGTTGTCTAAAGAAAGATTGGTGCTGTGACAAAAATAGCATACAGATGCCACTGGTGTGACTCAGTGGAAAGCTCCTACATTTCCTCAACTAAGGATTCCTGAAGTGTCAGAGTAGTTATCCAGCTGGTTGAGCTGATTCCTAGTCAGTGGTCAACTTATCAGCCTTCTTTTTTTTTTTTTTTTTTTTGTGGAGGTAAGGGAATGTTCATTTCTAAAGTATGGTGCTCTCTGGCTTCCTCAGCTGATGTAAATTAGATCTCCCACCTGCTCTAGCCCACTCCGGGACTGAAGTTGGGACAGACTGGCAACCTGATGAATATATACACTTGCAATTTTTTTCAGTTAGTGTTAACTGTTTGTGTCTCCTCATTAACCTAGCCAGTTAACTGACCTGACTTCTGCCAGAGTAAGGTAAAGGAAGGAGAGTGGATAATGTTGATGATGATGATATAGCAGCCTGCTACCCTTTACTTTGCATGCCAAGCTTCCACATAAGATAGCTCCAATTAAAAAGTCTGATTTAAGTCATTGTAATGAACTGAAGGGGCTTCACTGCATTTCTGGGTTTAATACACCGTTGAAGCTTTTTCCAATATGTTTTGTTTAGCTTCTGTAGTACAAAAGTAAACACATCCATTGCCAGATATGCAGTTTTAGTTGGTGAAAATAGGTACATTATTGTTTCTCTGGAGAAGTGTGCTTCCATGGTGAAGCATCCCTACAGCTGAGTGCCTAAAGGATTATAGAAAAGCTGCTTCTTCATGTTCAACTCAGCCAGTGCCTCTCCAGGCTTCTTTCCTAAAGCTACCCCTGTAATATCTTATTGGAAAGGTAAAATTTTAGCTTGACTAGAGCCAATTTTGAGGGTGTGTGTGTGTGTGTAGTAGATTGAAGCATTAACTCTTTCAGTTCTGGAGACCTAATGTAGATTCATCACCTGGTTTTGATCACGAGTGGAAATGAAGTTGACCTAATTGCGTTCCCTACTGGACTATTCCCTCTTTGCACAATTGGATGTAATAGTGGTGTGCACTCAAGACAGAGGACTAGAATAGGAGGGTGTTTGTGGGTTAGGACTGGGGCACGTTTCTAATTCTAATAGCTTCAACAATATGCTATTTTCTAGATAGTGTGGTTTTGGTTTTTTGTTTTTCTAGTGCTAAACTTAAGAACAAAACTTCTTGGTTGCCTTTTTTTTTTTTTTTTAACTGAACCACATCACATTTGATTTTGTAAAAATGTTCTCAGAAGTGAATTTAAGTTTTTCAGACAATTCTTTTCATAAAAATGTTAATTTTTGACAGATGTCTGATGCTGAATAAGGTTGGGTTTTTTTAATTTTATTTTTTTGAGAACCAAATCTTATCAAACTGAAAAGGGAAGGCAATAACTTTAGCCAGAAAGGCTGGGAAGGTTTTCAAAGAGTCAGGAGGCTGTAGTTTGATATAAAAGGCACACTTGTAAAAATAAACAAACAAATTATTTTTCTTGTACCATCACCTAGGAACAGACCATGTCCAGTCCTGCTTATTTTGAGATCTGATAAGCCCACAGCCACTTGTAGAATGTGTGTGGTGGACTTTCCCCCCTTTCCCTTGGCCACAGTCAGTGATCTGTGTTTTACTGTATTTACTAAAGTCTTAGCTACAACTATGTTAACCCCACAAGTAAAGGCGTCAAATATGTGAACCTTTACAATTAAAAAAACTAAGGTTAAGATAGCCATTGCTGTCAAACAGAGCAGCCCTTAGAGCACTGGTTATTGAATAGTTAACTGTAGATATGATTGTTAACTTGAATCCTGGTTAACTTCAAAAGCCAGATAAAATAATATACTTTTATAAATATATATATCTCCCACATTTTAACAAACCAGATCCTGTCTTTTTAAGTGTGGCTTGTTCTGATTCAGTTAGTTACAAATTTATTGTTGGAATTACTATTCCAAGTACCAGTGCATCACTCCATCAATTTGTGAAATTACATTAAAGAATGCACAGGTGATAAGCTGAAAGATGAGTGGGCTTATTTTGGCTGGAATAGGATGTAGTTTAACAATGCTAGCACTAGGTTAAAGATCCAAGTACTGTAGACTTGGTTAGCTATCCAAAGAATGATTGAACCTAATACTATATTGCTTCTTTAATGTGTGAACAGCCCAGTTGTCACAGCCCCTCTTCTAGGAAATTTTGTCAGAAAAGTCAGTGTGTCCAGCCATTTCTTCTCATTACCTTCTACAGGATAAGCAAAAGAGAAGACTGTCCAATGCTTCTGCTTCATTTATATATTATATGCAACCGTCAGACACTAAAACAAGCCACTCAACTTCTTGTACTACCTATATGTGAGGTATGTCTTCCAGAGTGAAGAGCAAACTTGCCAAGTGTTAAGAGTATCCTTTCCCTTATCTGAAGATAAAATAGAACCTGTAACCATAGGGAATAAGACACATTTTTCCTAGTCACTAAAGAGCAACTTGGTGTATATTTGGATCTACCACCTTTATCTTTTTTTTTTTTTTTTTTTTTTTTTAAGTGAGTGATTAGGGAGTGGTGCACCTGGAATGGGGGTGGAACTTCTACTAAGGGGAGCAGCATAGAGGTGAAATAATATTTTGTTGGCTGTTGATTAAGAGAGCAGGTACAGAAGTTGGAGGAAGTGGTATAGTGTGTGAGGGAAGTAGTGATAACCTATCAAGGTCTACATCTTTACAAACATCACAAAATGCTGAATTATTAACTGGCAGTGACATCAGTGGCATGAAACTTGCATTACTCAGAATAGCAAGGCAGAAATGGGAAAGGAAACTCCTCTAATCCCCTCCATTCCCAGATGCTTGTTCTGATGGAGAAAGGAGTAACAGTGTTTCCAGGTGTGGGAACTCTTGGATATCCCTTCCACTTGACCTTGGTGGCATCAAGCCAATCATGGTAGAATTGATCTCTGACCTCAGCTACTTTTCATCTGGACAACTGCAGGGATCCTTCTGTATTTGCTGAACAATGGTGGACAGTAATAGAACTGTATAGTGTACGAGGCATATGTCAAGAGCGGGATGGTGTCTCATCTATGAACAGAAGTCCAATATTTTTGTCTTCTTCCCTAAGTAGGAAGAAGGGCATTTGTCAAGCTGGGTGACAAGCTGTGTTGAGCTAACCCCTATTGGCTTTAGGAAATAAGTGGGGGACAGATACTGAAACTATCCCTAGTGTATCTCTTAAAAACTTAATGGTTATAGAGCTGGCAAAAAAATCAACCTTTTTGTCTGTCAAAACTTGACTGTTCAGCTCTTTGAAAAAATTAAAGGAAACTCTTCTATGTTTCTTACCTCTCAAACTTTTTGTTTAGAGACTGTATGTGCTGTCCTTCCCCGATTGTTAGGTTCTCTTCTACTTCTCAGATTGCAGAGTTCCTAGCACATACAGTTGCTGCCCCTTTTCTTTTCTACAGAAAAAGCTGCATTTGAATTTTCAGGACACTTTACATCATTGCATGCCTACCAAAGTAACATGCACATGCTCACTGTTCAGTTTTAAAATAATAATTTAAATCCCTGTTTAATGAAGTAGAAGATAACTATGTATTTTGGAGTGACAATTTTCCTCAAAGAAGGTATTTGAATTTCTGAATGGCTAGAAAAATCTTCACAGTCTAATTTTAAATCAATTTCTTTTTCTTATTCCATAAACAAATAATGGAAAGAGGTTTAATAAAATACAAAAAAAGTGAATGTAGTGTAAGTATGAGAAACTCAATTCAAAACTCAAATTCAAAACTCAAAAACTACACATCACAGCCTCCAAAAATGTTAATTACTTCATGTATGAAACTGAAAGTCAACTGTTGAGAATTCTGCTGTGTACAAAGAGTATTAAAGGGCTTTTGCTGACATAAGTGCAAAAGGCTCTTTAAAATGCAGTGGTTTCCTTGTCCAAAAATCCCCAGATAGCAGTAGTACCCAGTGAAGTGCCAATTGCTTCTGACCTAACTTCTTCAAGAAGAGAAACTATTTATACTATAAACAGCACTTGTATAAACCGTTGTAAGTTTCTCATTCAATTTAATGATCATTATATTGGGTAATAAGCTGTAGATGTCCTATATACACATATAGGAGGCAGTTCTTTCATATTAATATAACAATACAGCCTTATATTCATATAGTTCCTCTTCAGGCAGAAGGATCTCTGATGTCTTGACGAGTTGCTTCATCTGAAACTTTAATATACTGACACTTTGTATAGAATGTATCCATACATAGTAATGCCACATGTACTAGTTAAATTACACTTTCATAAAACCACTGCTTTATTCCAAAAAAGTTAGATTTCTGAAAGGAAGATTATAGTTAGTAACCTATTAGATTTTCATCACTTTATCTAATTGTAAAGATCTAATCAGTTATAGAATGAAATATTAGTTTTGTTTTGAAACTATATTTAAAAAAAAAAGACCTTGAATAAGAAATGACCAGATCTGACCCTAAATAGCTGGTAAAATCTGATATTTTAGGTAATATAGCATAAATTTCACTGTGTGAGACTGTGCTATGATTAGCAGTCTTGAGTGTAGTAAAGTAGATGTTGATACTTACCTTTTTTTTTTTTTTTTTTTTTTTTTTAAGAAATGGAAAAAGCAGGGTAGGGTCTGTTAGCCTCTAGCAGGGTGTTTCATCTTTTTAAAAATACTTTAGGAAGTCATAAAATTCAGTGTTTACCCCTTTTGTGCTCTGCTATTTGTAAATGGAAAGAAAAGGTAGAAAGGTGTAGTTCTCTCTGGGTATTTACTCTTTAGTCAGAGGACAGGTCATGATTTATAATACCAGTTGAACCTCTCTATTCCAGCACCTGTGGAATCTGACCAGTGTGGAACGAGAGAATTTGCCGAACCATTGGAGGGCCAGTATTGTCTAGTATCCTTAGCAACCCTTCTATTGCTTACTGAGCTCTTAGATTCATTTGGGGTAAATAAGAGCTAAATAACAGCACAGCACATTGAGAGCCAGCACTGGTGCCTGTAAACAGACAACAGGAAACTTTGCCACACCTATGATAAGTGGACATCCAGCTAAAATCATGGCAGACCATGGATGTTGCTGGACCAGTGTGTGCCAGACTAGAGAGGTTCAACCTGTAGGAACTTTTATCTACTCTCTATCTCTGTTATAAATCTTTTCAGTTTTTTTTTAAACCAAACTAGATGGAATGCATTAACCACAATATGCAGAGTGCTGGACAATAAAACAAGTTATGTATAACAGTAATCACTCTTAAAATATAACTTGCACAAAAAAGTTTGAATTCTGAATGAAAAGGAAGGAAAGGGATTGAAATGTACATATGTATTACTTCTAAGGGGCAACCAGTTAGTCTGTAACAGGAAAAACTTAAAAACAACAAATAGTCTTTAAGGTGCTACTAGTCTAACAAAACATGTAGATGGTATCATGAGCTCTTGTGGGCACAACCCACTTTTTCAGAAATGCATCACAGATTGTGAAATCTGGTCTTTTGTGTACTTTCACCATATACAGTAAAAGTCCAATTGTCCGGCATCCAGTGGTCCGGCACTCCTGATAGTCTGGCACCAACTGGAACCCGGAGGTGCTTCAGCCAGCCAGACATGGGGCTCACAGGAGCTCCAATTGTGTGATCACAGGCTGGGAAAGGAAAGGGGAGGAGAGGGGAAGGGGATTTATGCCCCTGTGACGGGTCTGTTGGACCACGCTCGTCCAGCTGGCGGGGGGGAACGTCGTGGCGCGGGGCGAACCCTCCGCCATTTTGCAGGGAGGTGGGGGAAGCCCTGCGCAGCCGCCAGTGACAGGCCAGCTGGGGCTGCAAGCAGCAGTGGCGGACTTGGGGAAGCATCAGGGCAAGCAGCTGGGGTGCTGCTGGGTTGGTCCCGCAGCGCTGCCTCTCACCTGAGCGGTGCTGCGGGACCAACCCGGCAGCAACCCCAGCTGCTCTGCTCAGCCGCTTCCCCAAGTCCGCCGCTGCCGCTTGCAGCCCCAGCTGGCCTGTCGCTGGCGGCTGCGCGGGGCTTCCCCTGCCTCCCTGCAAAATGGTGGAGGGTTCGCCCCTCACCGTGCCATTCTCCGCCGACCTCCCCCCTCTCCCCAGCAGACCCGTCACAGCCCCCCTGCCGGAGTACCGCCTGATACGCCAGCATATCTGATAATCCAGCACTCCCTGGGTCCCAAAGGTGCCGGATTATCGGAAGTCTACTGTACTGTGCACATTTAATGGGAGAGAGCAGCATTTCTGAAAATGGAAGTCTTAACTAAAAAAAGGTGCTGCGGGGGGCCCTGATCATGGAATTGCCACCCTTACTCATGTGCTGTCTTCAGAGCTGGGTGGCTGGACAGTGGCAGCTGCTGGCCAGGCACCCAACTCTGAAGACAACACCCCACCAGCTGCAGCGCAGAAGACAGGTGGCAATACCATACCACCCTTATTGGTTTGGGATGGGATTAAAAAAAAATACCAAACAAACTCTCACAGGTGTGCTATTCCCCCAACTTTTATGCATAGACCAGGCCTCTGAAGCAGTTGGTAATTGGAATAAAAATAACATGGACTCTTTGCTGTCTGCATTTAATCTGGGGGGAGGGGGAAGGTGCAGGGGGAAATCCTTCCATGCCAAATAGCCTTTGTCCTTATTCTCTCCAGATCTAACCTTCCTCTTAATGTGGATTTATGCTAAAACTAAGTATGAGATTTGACTGGACTACATGGTGGGTCAGTCTGGTTTTCAAAGGAAAAAAATTAACTTTGAAGATGTATAATATTTTAGCCTTTTTATTAATATGAAGCCAAACAGAACCTTGTACCTTAATATTAAGCAAAAAGGTTTAATACTTTAATAGAAGGAAAGAAGACGTGGGAAGGAATAATAAGTTGCATACCTACAAAGTGGGAAATGATTGCCTATGAAGGAGTACTTCAGAAAGAGCTTAATAGGAGTTAGTGTAACAATGTTGCAATAAGAGCAAACACCATTATGCAATATATTAGCAGGAGTATTTTAAATGAGACGAGAAATCTTCAGTTCTGTGCTGAAGAGGACTCAGCTGGAGTACTGTGTCCAGTTCTAGGCACCACATTTCATGAAAGTTGTGGACAAATTGCAGAAAGTCCAAAGAAGACCCCTAATTATTAAAGTCCTAGAAAACATGCTCTAAAAGGAAGATGGAAAAGAGTAGGTGTGTTTAGTCTGAATAAAAGGAGAGAGGCCATAAGTTTTCAAGTACATAAATATTATTATAAGGAGGAGGGAGAAAAATTGTTCTCCTTAATCTGAGTCTAGGACAAGAAGCTATGGGCTTAAATTGCAGCAATAGCGGGTAAGCACTAGAACAGGAAAAACTTCCCGTCAGAGTGGTTAAGCACTGAATAAATGGGCCAGTGACGTTGTGGAATTTCCAAAATTGGTAATTTTTAAGAGCAAGTGAGACAAACACCTGTCAGGGATAGGGATATACAGTAAAACTCCAATTGTCCGGCATCCAGTGGTCCGGCACTCCCGATAGTCCGACACAAACTGGAATCCGGAAGTGCTCTGGCCAGCTGGACATTTGGAGCTGCTTTGCCCCCGGCTTCCCCAAGTCCGCTGCTGCTGAAACTGACAAGCGGCTGACTTGGGGAAGCGGGGGGCAGAACAGCTGGGGTGCTACCAGGTTGGTCCCGCAGCGCCACTCCACCCACGCTGCGCAGTTCCCCGCTGCCCCCACCCCAGACCCCTCAGAGCCCCCCTTCCGGTACTCCGGCATATCTGATAATCCGGCACCCCCTGGGTCCTAAAGGTGCCGTATTATCAGAAGTTTACTGTAAGTGACTAGTCGACTACCCAATAAACATATGCATAGTTGCTTCCCCTGCCCCCACTGCCTCTATCAGAGAGAGGCAGCGGGGGGACGGGAAGGAGCCACCTTAAAAGCCAGTTCCCTCCAGCACCGTTTGCGGGGGCTGGGGAAGCAGAGGTGTAGTGAGGGGGCCAGGCACGAGCCGGGAATCGTTTGATTCCCGGATTGTGCCGAGTCCCAGATGCTGCACCTCTGCTTTTTTAAAGGTATCAAGAGCCTGGTAGTTCTTAATATACTTAAAAGGCAGAGCTGCAGTGGGGTTAGCTCCTGGGGCTGCTCTGCAGTTTCCCCCCCTTATCAACTAATCGATGGAAATTCCATCGACTACTCTGTTAACTGATGACATGCAATTTAACATCCCTAGTCAGGGATCATCTAGATCAAGGCTGATAAATACCAGCATGCAGGCTGGATCCTGTCCATTAGGTTTAGTTCCTGGCAGGCCCCCACTGCTGTATGTATCTGCACAGCCACAGGTACCAGCGATCGCAGGCCCCGTTGGCTGGGGATCAGTGTTCCCGGCCAATAGGAGCGGTGAGAAGCGGTGTCCTGGTCTGCAGCACTTACCACTACTCCCATTGGCCGGGAGCATCGATCGCCAGTCCCTGCAGCTGTGCAGGAAAATATAGTGGCGGCCAGAGCTAACCCTGGCGAACTCCACTGTGTTGTTGACCACCCCGGTCTAGATAATACTTAGTCCAGCCCTTCATGCATGGGACTGGATTAGATTATCTCTTGCAGTCCTTTCTAGTCTTACAATTCTATGATTCTATTAGACTAATGGCTGGTTAAATTATTATTGAAGCAGGCTGGAAAGTATTTGAATCAAGTCCCACTCTTTGTGGTATTACATGTAGCAACATCCATGTTGCTATACTGCAGGGCTACTCAACTTTGGAACCCCCGGAGGCCACAATGATACTCATGGCACATGCCAAGGGCCGCAACTTCAGTGTGGTTACATAAATATGCAAACAGCTTCTTTCACACTGATGGGCATGAATACAAAGATTAGGGCAAGACTACACAACATGCAGTCCCCATTTAAGTCAGTTCTGCTGATATTAATAAAATGCAATATTTACCCGATTTCCACCCATATGACACCACTTTTAATGAGCAATGGCTGTCTAAGAATTTAACTACTAAAACGTATATCAACAGAAGACCATTATATTGACTTGCCATTGTGGGGCGTGTTCCCAGTGGAAGCCATGTTCAAAGGATCCCACCTGCAGACTGTGTGTTGAGCCCCACGTAAACCCAGACCACACCACGGGCTGCAAATAAATGGGCCGCAGGCCACATGTGGCTCGCGGGCCATGCATTGAGTAGCCCTGCTGTACTGGATCAAACCAGTAGTCAGGTTAGTTTAGTTCAGTATCCTTCCTCTGATAGTATCCAGTGTCAGATGCTTCAGAGGAAGGTGCTAGAAATCCCGCGTACACAGGTGGCCAACCCGTTACAGACAAAGAGCCAAAATAGCGGTGGATACAGCGCAAATAGCTGAGGGAAAGAGGTTGTTGAGCCTCCCCCTGCCCTCCCTCCCCCCCCCAAAAAAAGCGCTGCTTCCCTCAGAGCTGTGTGTGGCCCAAACAGGTTTCTGTCAGATGCAGCATCAGATCCCACTGCGCCAAGCGGCGCCCTGCCCAGACAAGGAAAAAATCGTCAAAGCAGGGGACTGTGAGAAGAGCCGCAGGTGCAGGAGCCACAATTTTTCCCTTGAGTCGCATGCGCCACCCCTGCCCTAGTTGATGATACATGTAGTGGGAATTTCTTCCTGATTCTCATCAATTAGTTGTCAATTATGCCCATCGAATGTAACCGTGGTGTTATTCGTACACATATGTAATTGTTTTTTGAATATTGCTTACCCCGTTTTCCTCATACTTCAGTGAGATCCTTAGACAGTCTGAAGTATAAAAAGGAATTTCCTCTTTTCAGTTATATATTTGTTCCTTTTGGTTTCCCACTATAGCCTTTTTCCATGTTTCAATGTATTATTCTGTTATTTGCCAATTTCTGATCTATGATAATGTGTGCATCAGGGTTATTTAGTTTCCTTAGTAGACCCTTCTGAGGGACATTGCCAAAGGCTTTTGGAAAGTCTAAATAAATTGAGTCAGTTTTCCTTTATCCACATTTTTTGTTGACACATTCAGAGATTTGATAGGTATTATTTCTCTTTATAGAAGTGGTGCAAATTTGCCCATCGTGTTTATAATTCAGTTCTTCAAAGGATTGCTCATATCCATTCCACGTTAGATGTGTATGCTTGCCACATACACTTGTGCCAGAAGTTTTTCCCTCAGCAGTATCAGTAGGGGAGCAGCTCTAGAGATCTTGGAGGGATGCCTCTCCGGCATAGTACAAGGGATGCTGTGTGCTCCTCCCACCCTCAGTTCCTTCTTGCTACCAGTGATGGTGCAATGGAACTGCTGTGGCTTTGCCCAGACTTGCTTTCTGCATGTTCTCTGCAAAAGCAATATTGCTGGTTTGATAATTTTCCTAGATAATTCTCTGAGGCTATATCTAAACTACATTCCTTTTTCGAAAGAGGAATGTAAATGAAGGCGATCGAAAATGCATATGAAGAGTGGATTTACAAGTCTTGTGCTTCATTTGCATAATCGCGTGAGCGCTTTTTTTGAAAAAGGGTTTTTTGAAAAAGAAACCGCAGTCTAGACGGGGTTCTTTTGGGGGGGGGAACCCCCTTTTTTGAAAGAACCCGTACACCTCATTTTTTCAGGAGTACAGATTCTTTCAAAGAAGGTGTTTTTTCAAAAGAACCCTGTCTAGACTGTGGTTTCTTTTTCGAAAAACCCTTTTTCAAAAAAGCACTCTTGCGCAGTGATGCAAATGAAGCGCGAGATTTGTAAATCCGTGCTTCATTTGAATTTTCGATCGGCTTCATTTACATTCCTCTTTCAAAAGAGGAATGTAGTTTAGATGTGCCCTTAGTGTTACAGTTTTAGCGGTAGTTTGTGGTAGGGTTGTAAAATCCTGTTTAATTAGTTAACCAGTTAAACTTAATGTTTTAACTGGTTAACTAATTAAGCCGAGGTGAGCAGGAAGGCTGGGTTAACCAGTTACCCATTCACAGTCCCAGTTTGTAGTTGTTCTGGACGGGACTGTGACCGCACATTGGGGTTTCCCCGTCTCCTACACCCCCGCAGTGACACGAACCAACTCCGCCAGCCAGTAGGATTGAGGGAGTTTATTGCTTCTCCAAGATACAGCACAGCATAGACGTAATCTGGTTACAGGAACTGGGGCCAGGAGGCCTCAGTCCCTCCTCTTGAGGTGGGGGGTAGCAGGGGGCCTACAATCCCAGCCCCCTCCCTAGCTCCTTCTCCCGTGCTTCCCAGACAGTAACTGCTTCCCTTCCAGCCCTACCTCCCAGCCCGGGGTTTGACCCTGCCTTCCTCCCTTTGTCTCTCTCCCTGGGAGGCAACTGGTCGGACAGGTTGGGAGACCCTTGCCTACGTGACTCATCTGCTGGGCTGTGCTACAAATAGCTGCCAGTGGAGGTCACCCACAGCCCACTGCCCAAGCCTAGCAACCAGCAAGGCACCACCACCCCACCACACTGGGTTACAGAGCAGACAGCCCTCCCACTACGCCACAGGGACTCATTACAGGAATGGAGCATGCCCTGATCCCCAAGCTTCAAATGCTGTGAAAAGCGTCCTATTCATGTTAGTGACCTGGCAGTAGTTGCCTGAGGTGTCTGAGGGGCACATTAGCAATAAGTACTGAGTTTGCAAATTATGTAAGTCTTGGACTAAAAGGAAAAGAGGCATTTACCTTCAAGCTCTTTTAATGGAGTCAGCGTTGTCCTCGTCACTGGAGCAGAGGTTGGCCTCAGCCTCGAGTGTCATTGTTTCAGTGAGCAGTGCCCAATTGGTGCCCTATTCCAGCCAGCACCATTCCTCTTTGCTGGCTCAGATTAAGAATTTGAAAACATCGGCAAGGGGATGATCCCCAGTAAGGGAAAGGAGAGGTCGGGAGGAGAGAGAAGACCTGTGAGGGGTAAGTCATCACCTCTACTTGGGAGTCAGGTTCCTACTCAAGTGGAGTAGTCCATCCCTTCCCATCCTGAGCTGGTTACCCCAGGAAGTGATGAAGGTCTTAAGCATCTGAAGGTGCTGTTAATTCTGGAAGCCCTGCAGGCAGTGCAGGACATACTGACACCAGCAGTGTCATGGTCCTGGGGCAAGCCCACAATGAGCATCTTAAGTTCCCTATTTAAGGGTCAGTCCTGCCAGTGCTCCTCCCTGTGAAGCCTCAGACATGGGAAGGCAGGCTTTGAAACTCTTGTGTCCCGTGACTCTGGCTGCCGACGGAAGGATCTGGGGTAATATTTGCTGGCACCATGGCACAGACCTGTTGAGGCATGTGCCCCCCCCCCCTCAGGCATGGGCACTGAGGCAAAGCCCTCTGCATCTCCAGGACCTCAACACCTCTTCCAGGACCATTCGGATGAATGATTTCACTGGTGGTAACTGTGCCAGCATCAGTTCCCTTTCACGTTGGTCCTTGTGGTCCCGACCGTTGTCAGGCTGTTGGTCTTGTTCAGACTCTGTGCTGCTCAAGATCCTGGCCCTGAGGCATCAATCACTGGCTTCCCGTCATTGTTTCGTCTTTCCCCAATGTGCTCCAGGGTCCCGTGACCGGGACTTGTTCCACTTGGAGAGTGGATTCCACACTACTTACTGCTGTGCGGGTTGGCACTAGGCAGTGTGCTTGCAACTTCAGAAGCTGTCATGGAACAGGGCTCCCTGCCACCTATAGTGTCACATTTGCCTTCTGCACCACAACTTTCAGCAAGGCTGCAGGGATAATAGCCAGTAGCCTGCTGCTTATTATTGTTACCCAAGTTGCCCAGTCAGTTTGGAGTCATTTAAGAGGCCATCAGCCTCAGTGGCCTGGTCCCCCAACCTGGGGCAGGCCCCTGAGGAAGGAATTCCATGGTCTGGGGGAAAGGAATTAACAAGTCGCCCTGCAGGAAGGGGTGCCTGTACTCATGGCAATGTCTTTGTCTTCCTTGTATGAGGACATTGTATGTTCTCATCTGGTACCACAAGATGATGCAGTGTCACACCAGGAGCTCCTCAGAAGGGTAGCCTCTAACATGGAGCTTGAGGAGCTTGCAAATACTTTATCTGATGTACTCAGCTCCACTGTGCCCTCCTGGGTGGCCTTAGCCCTGCACGAGAGGGTTTTGAAAATCATGAATGTCCTCTGGCAAACCCCCTTGTCCTTGCCCCCTGTTTTAAAGAGGGCTAACAGAAAGCCCGTGAGTACTTATACTGTCACCCAGCCCCTAACTCAGGCTAGGTTTACACTACAGAGTTGTTGCACAAAAATGGATGTTTTTGCGTAAAAACTCACGGAGCGTCCACACCTCAAGCGCATTTTTGTGCACGTAAAACAAAAGAACAGAGGGCTTTTTCCAGTGTAGGTATTCCTCCTTCTGTGAGGAATAACTCCTTTTTGCGCAAGAACTCTTGTGCAAAAAGGTGTGTGTGGATACAGAATGGGTTTTTTGAGCAAAAAGCGATAATCGAAAAAAGCCCAGGTGCCCTGGTTGTCATTCTGTAAATAGCAATCAGAGTTTCCTTTCGAGAGGGCGTCCATGCAGTCTGGACTCTCTCTTGCACAAAAGCGCATTGCTTTTTCAATGCGCTTTTGCAGTGTGGATGCGCTCTTGCGCAAGAAGTTTTTGCAGAAGATCTCTTCTGCATAAAGCTTCTTGCGCAAGAAGCCTGTACTGTAGACATAGCCTCAGTGTTAGGTAACTGTAACCCATCATGGTTCTATATGGGATCCATGAGCCATTTTGTTTACTGTTGCCACAACAGGGTTGCCAGATTTTGCTGGTTTCCATCTATGTTTTTCTTCTCTGACCCCAACTGGTATTATGAAAGTGACACACATCTTAAGCAAGGGTACATGAAGTGAGGTGTGCACTGATTGCACACAACATTAACTGTAAGCTGTGCACTCCTTCTGCATCCAGTCAAACTGCTGCTATGGTTCAGTCGGCACACCCCACAAATTCAAGATATGCAAGCACAGTTAGCAAAACTACAGCATCTTGGGAGACTATCTTGGTTACAACAGTTTTGTGGCCCATTGAGATGGAGGGCCATTTGTGTGGCCCACTCACTGACTTAGGTTGCCCATTCCTGCCCTAATTCCTTGGTGGTAGAGGCAGGGGCGATGCCAAAGAACAAAGACTAAGAGCCTAGATTTGTTTGGAGGAAAAATTAATTCATATTCCAGCCTCCAATTAAGGTAGCAAATCATCAAGCCCTCCTTAACTGCCACAGTTTTAATATGTGGTGGGCCATGGCCAAATTCGAGGAATAACTTCCTTAATGCTCCAGAAAGGAGATTAAAGCAATTCTTGAGGAGGTCACTGCAGCTGTGAGGGTGGCCCACTCTGCGGCAAGAAATGTGATGGATTCTGCAGAGTGCACTATAGTTTGAGTATCCTGGTTGCTCCTCTCCAGTCTGTGAGTGGAGACCCATTAAAAATTGATGCAAGATCTTCCTTTTTGATGGTCATGCTTTGTTTGTAGATCAGTGGATTAGATGGATACTAAATTACATGGGCTTATGGACTCCAGTGCCACCTTAAGACCCTGGCCCAGTACGTCCCTGGCCCATCCCAAAAAAGGTTCCTGTCCCAACATCCTCTGGGTCAAGGGAGCCAGTTGCATCAAGAGCCACCTGCTAAGAAAAGCAAGGGATATAAGCCATGGCTGGTTCAACCAGCACCCTTGGCCCAGTTGGCTCCACCTACTTCAAGCAGGGGGCTAAGAACTAATTTTGAAGTGGTGCCTGAGGGTGATACACCGGATTTCCCCACAGATACAGTTTATCCCCTGGTTGGCAACTGCTTTTCTCGTTTCCTCCCAGCATGGTCCACCATACCATCAGACTACCCAGAGTTGTACCTTTCATTTCCTCTGAACCCTTCCTTCTCCATCTTCAGGGACCCTTCTCATGAGAGTCTTCTCATGAAGGAGGTCCAGGAGCTGCTGCAACTGGGGGCTGTAAGAGTTCCACCTGAGTATAGGAACAGGGGGTTCTGTTCCTGATTCTTCCTGATCCTGAACACCAAAAGAGGTTTTCAGCCCATCCTAGACCTCTGATGCCAAGGAATCCAGATTTACTGGTTAGTCATTGAGGGTATGTCTACACTAGCCCCCTAGTTCGAACTAGGGAGGCTAATGTAGGCATTCGAAGTTGCAAATCAAGCCCGGGATTAAAATATCCCGCACTTGATTTGCATCTTCCCGGCCGGTCGTCATTTTTTGAAATTTACAAGTCCGGACTAACTGCCCGCATCTACATGCGGCAGGGACCCCATAGTTCGGAATAAAGCCCTAGTTCGAACTACCTGTTATTCCTCCTGGAATGAGGTTTAACAGGTAGTTCGAACTAGGGCTTTATTTCGAACTACTGGGTCCCTGCCGCGTGTAGAGGCGGGCAGTTAGTCCAGACTTGTAAATTTCAAAAAATGATGACCGGCTGGGAAGATGCAAATCAAGCGCGGGATATTTAAATCCCGGGCTTGATTTGCAACTTCGAATGCCTACATTAGCCTCCCTAGTTCGAACTAGGGGGCTAGTGTAGACATACCCTGAGATACCCGTAAAGACATAGGTACATCGGGATATCGAGATTTCCTATCCACTTGCCAGTCCTTGGGGCTGCTAGTCAACAGCATCAAGTTTATGTTATTATCGGTTCAAAGGATAGACTGCACAGAAGCAGAGTTCGACATGACGTGCAAAAGCATGCCTGCCACTAGTCAGGTTTCAAGCCCTGACCAGCCTCATCACAGAAGCATCCAAATTTTACGTGTCCATAGCCAGCATCTGCCTTTGCACGTACATCATCCATGATGCCAGACTCCAAATGTGGCCATTCCAGCACTGGCTTTCTCCCAGGCCAGGGATCTTCTAGACAAAGTTGTGACCATCCCACCAGCAGTGCTTACCTCTTTGCAGAAATGGGTTGCTCCAGAGAATATCCTGTAATGAATGCCATTCCACGTTCCTGTCCCCTTGCTTGAGCTAGCGTTGGATGCCTCAGACCTCGGGGACCTCCAAATCCATGGGCTATAGACCTTGCATTGCACGTCAAGGAGCTCAGTGTGATCCATTTGGCCTGTAGGGTCTTCCTGACACACCTGTTAGGCAATGTGGCACAAGTCCTCGTGGACAACACAACCTCGGTGTTCTGCATCAACAGGCAATCTGGGGAGTGTGTTCATTGGCTCTGTGGCAGGAGGCTCTTTGTCTCTGGCACTTCTGCATCAGATATGACATCCATCTGGAAGCGTGTCATCTTCCTGGAGACAAAACTCCCTAGCAGATCACTTTAGCAGGGACTTCTCTCACCGTAAGTGGTTGCTTTGCCCGTTGGAGACAGGGTTCCCTCTCTGATACCTTCCTCCTGTCAGAGGGGCTGATGAATGTGTTTCTGCTGATGCCTCTCTTCTGTTGGGTCCTGGTAAAGATCAAGAGGGATAAAGCTCAGATTATTATGATTGCCTCACCAGTTTTGGTTCGGCACGCTCATGAATGTGTCCCTGGTCCTTCCTTGGACCTTTCCCATCTGACGGCAGCTCTTACTACGTTTAAAATGCAGAGGCGCAGTGCTCCTAGTCTCGGCTTGCACTGTGTCCAGCAGCCCCTGTTCATGGCTGCCTGGGCTGGTTGCGGGCAGGGGCTGCTCCGTCAGCAGCCCCGGCCGCCGTGAACAGAGGCTGTTCTGGCAACATTGCCTATCTGCGGTCAGCTGCCCTGTTCGTGGCAGCCGGGGCTGGCCATGGACAGGGGCTGCTGCCAGAGCAGCCCCTGCCCGTGGCCAGCCTGGACCATCGGGAACAGGGGCTGTTTGTCCCTGATAGAGGCAGTGGGGAAGGGAGGGGGGAGGTGGCACCATGGAGACAGTGCTGGGGGACCTGGCTTTTAAGCTGGTTCCCCTAGCACTGGCTCCTGTTTTTCCCCCCTTCCTTTGCTGCCTCTCATACAGAGGCAGCAGGGGGGGTGGGGGGTGGAGCGAGTAGTCGAGTACTCCACTTGACTACCCGATAAACGTATGCTTATTCGGTAGTTGAGTAGTTGACTACTCGCTTACATCCCTAGTGCAGTTCATTCTGGGCTACTTACTACAGCTCAGAAACCAAGGTGTGGTACATTCCTCCATTATGCTGCATCTTGCGGCCATCTCCATGTTCCACAAACTGGTCCAGGGCAAATGGTGTTCTCACATGAAGAAACAGTCATGTTCCTGAAGGGCTTTGATCAGCTCTACTTGTAGGTGTGAGACCCTGTCCCACAGTAGGACTTGAACCTAGTCCTCTCCAGATGCACTGTGCCACCCTTTGAGCCACAGGTATCCTGCTCTCTTTCCTACTTGTCGTGGAAGGTGGAGTTTCTGGTGGCAGTGATGTTGGCAAGACTACTCCTTTGAGATCAGGGCTCTGACCTCCAAACCACCGTATACTGGCTTCCAAAAAAACATGGTCCAGTGATGGCCTCACCCACCCTTCTTGCCAAAAGTGGTTTCATTCTTCCATGTGAATCTGGACATTTCTGCCTGTGTTTTGCCCCACACCTCTCTTGACAATGGAGGAGAGGCAACTACACACCCTGGACATATGGAATGTATTGACTTTCTACCGGGAATGAACCAAGCCCTTCTGTAGGTCAATGCAGCTCTTCGTTGTTACGGCCTATAAGATGAAGGGCCTTCCAGTTTCATCACAGAGGATTTCCATTTGGATCACTTTTTGCCTATGAACCTGATACGAGCTTGTAAAGGTCCCGCTGGCACTGATCGTCTATTCCCATTTGACAAGGGTGCAGGCATTGTTGGCAAATTTCCTGGCATGTAGCAATCCAGGATATCTGTAGAGCTGCGATGCAGTCCTCAGTCCACATGTTCACGTCCCACTACACCATCACTCAGCAGGCTATAGATGAGGCTGAGTTCAGCAGGGCTGTGTTACGATCAATATGTCTGTGAACTCCTACCTGCATCTGTGAGTACTTCTTGGAGTTGCCTAATGTGAAATGGATCTGAGCAATCACTCGAAGAAAAGACAGTTCTCTGTTCCATAACTGGTGTTCTTTGAGAGATGTTGCTTATGTTCATTCTATGACCTGCCCTCCTTCTCCACCAGGCCTGCACAACTCAGAAAATGGCGAGGGCCATATTACTCCAAAGAAAACAGCCGCAGGCCACAAGGGTAGGTTTGGGAGGAGGGGGTGATACTTTATTAAGAATCTTTCAATTAAATGAGGCCTGCACAATATACGGCTCCCAATGCCCTTACCCTCTCCTCTCCCAGCATCACCCTGTCCCCCCTCCCACTGACACCTCCCCTCCTGCCCTTTTCCTCATTGTCTCCACCTGGCCCCTTGGCATTTGTCTCTCCTGCACCCTGCCCCTTGGTGCCTTCCCCTTTCTCCTGACCTGCTCCCCTCCCCTCTCCTCTCCTCAGCACAAGCCCCTTCCCCTCCCTTACCTGGCTTCTGCCTTCCAGTTTGTGGGGCTGCCGGAGCCTTTTTGAATCCGGCGGTCGTCGGCCGTGATATCACGATGCCACATCACACCAGCGTCCTGGCGTCTGCCGGCGTCCCACCCTCTGGCTCGCGCCCCGCCTCCTCGCGCCTGGCTGAGAATCGCCGCACTTTCCCCTCCCCGGCGGCGCTCCGTTCGGCTGGTGGATCGGATGGGGCTGTGCCGCCCGTAGTCATCATGGGCCGTATGTTGTGCAGACCTGTTCTTCACTGTTGAAGTTTCTGGAAAGAAGGGACTGAGGGTGGGGGGAGCACGCGGCACCTCTTATACTACAACAGAGCTGCTTCCCTACTGATACTTTGGAGGGAGAGACTTAACAGCGCTGGTGCATGTGGCATGCGCACACACACCTAATGTGGAATGGGCTTGAGCAACACTTCTCAAACACCAGTTATGGAACAGGGAACTGTCTTTTTTTTTTAAATTATCAGTCCGTGTATTTGATATTGAAGAATAAGGCTCACTGGTTTGCAATTCTTAGGATCAGCTGAACTGCCTTTGTTTGGAGAATACTTATAACATTTGTTACCCTTTATCCCTTGAAGGAGTAGTTATTCTAATGAGAGATTTCTTATGTTAACAGATTTGACACTTGATTCTTAACTTCCTTCAGAACTGTTGGATGAATGTCATCTGATTCTGGTATTGCTCCTTAACTTAGCAGTTTCTCTAGCACCTCCTTCTAGCAATTTAATTTCATAGTACCTTATTGTTTTCTTCTGAAAAGAATGGGTCTGAGGTACGCTGTCTTCAATAATGAAGAGTGTTGTGCAAAGAAATCAGTTTGCGGAGAAGTTATGTATTTAGTCTCCTAACTGATCCCTTAATTTCCCAGTACATACAAATGGACCCATTAATTCACAGTGGAAGTAGGACCTATTGTGATCCTTTAAGTTTTTGTGACCTTGATTATTTGCTCCAAATCTCTCTGAGCCATTCTAGTTTATATCTTACATTTTAACTGTCTGTGATAGTGATGTTTTCTATTTGCTTCACTAAAGTAGGATTTCCTTTTTCTGAAGTATTGTACCTGTTTGGCTCAAATAGTATGTGAGTTAGTCATAATTCTCCCCCCATATACACATTTTTTGTCAGTTTTTTCCACTTCATTCTTAATCACAGCCAAAACTTGATCATATTCTTCACCCAAAAAGTGCTATTGTAAAAATTAAGTTTGCTTTTATTTACAGTTGGATTTAGACAGATTCTGAGAGGCTAATCTTACTCTGTGAAAGTGTTAGGGGAAAAATGCTTAGTTTGTTGGTTCTTTCCAACTTGTTTGGTTCTTTTGGTTCTGCCCTGAGAGAATTCTGCTTGCACCAGATTATGCCATTGACCAATATATTGGTGCCCCACATATTCAAAAAACAACAACAATCCATTCAAAATAAAATGAGAAAATCTCAGATATTCTTGTCTGTTGAGAAATATATTTGAACTACTTTTCTCAATTCAAAACGAGTCCCACAACCCTAGTGAGAAAAGATCAGCCTCTTGAAGTAGAAGTAAGCAATAGCTGGACGTAAGAGGCTTTCCCTTATGCTTGAATAGAGGAAAAAAGATAAAGCATAGTAGAGTACTTATAGTTAGGAACACCTCAGAAGTGGAGGCTGTTTGTAATTTTGAAATATTCATAACTCAGAACAAAACATTATGGTGATTCTTTCAAACTGAACATTAACTTAATATAGCTTAGAAACTTTACTATTCAGAAGAAAAATGCTGATTTCCCTTTTTATTTTAGTAGTTTAACACAGTATTGCACTGTAGTCATTTTTGTTTTGTTTTGTTTTCTGCTGCTGTCTGATTGCATGCTTTCAGTTCCAAATGAGGTGTTTGGTTGACTGGTCTGGTGTGTGGTTCTAACTCTGGTGTTTGTAACTCTGAGGTTGTACTGTAGAATGGTACCTGCCTTCCACTCTTTACCCCTTCATCTTCTCCTGCTATTTTTGGTGTGGTTGGGGGGTGGGGTGAGTTGGTTATGAAAAAACAACCCTTTGCTGCTTTGTCATTGTAGAGGAAAGAAGGGTATTAGTAGGGTCTTAGAAGCAAACTCCACTGATTTTTTTTTTCTTCCTCCTGCTTACTGAAAGTACATTGGTCCTGGCCTCCCAACGGTATAGAGACAACTGACTAGAAAGAACAACTTTAGAAGACTTCCTAAATAAATTGTGAAGAAACAAACTGCCCTCTGAAAAGTGAGGCATGGCTATCCGTTTTTAAGACACTGGCCACTTCTAGCTCTAACTGCTTCTGAAATCTCCAATGAATAGACATAGTGAAGGGAAGGTCAGGGCTGCAGGGAAATGAATCCACAGGAGGTCATCCCTTGGTCGCCTTTATTTCTTTCTGTAAAAGGGAATGTGGCAAAATAACAGCATACATGGGTCACAGGGGAGGGTGCTTCAGAGCCTGGCGGCCTGTAGGAGGTGGTATGGTGGTTTTCTGGGGAGCCCCAGATGAGAGCCCTTAGCCTTTTCAGAGAGAGCATTTTCATCCCACAGAAAGCATTTGGCTGAGGTATACAAGGGGGTTAATATTGTCTCCTGAGGGTTGCATGGGACAGTGGATCTATCTAGGAGCAATATCTGTAGCCCCTTTACATCCTCCTGAGTAAAGTAGGTAAATTGCTACTTATGTATATATTTTTTTCTTGCTTTCACCCTTTAAACTCACAAGGTTATTCAGCTTTTTTCCTCACCATTTCATTAGGAAATTTGCCATAAACATCCTTTCTAGGCAGCTGTCTCTGGACCTTTGGAGACCAGCACTAATATGTTTTCTGTCTGTAGGGGGTGTTCTGCACAAAATTATGAAGTAGGCCTTCAGAGGGAGGAAAAGAAAAAGAAGGGATCTCAGACCTTTCAGCACCTACTGTTCTCCTCTGTAATAGTGCAGATTTTTGGCATGTTCTCAGAATTTAGAGATTTTAATCTTTGTGACTGCTTCTTTACTGGTGCAGAGTGTGTTATCAGCAGTGGATGCACCAGAATCTGTTGGTGAGAGATTATAAAATATTTATTTTTTATATCAAACAAATGAAAGATCAGCTATAAGGGGGTGGTTCTTTAAAATGCTCTTTTTTGAGTGGTTGGGTAAGGGGTTAATTTTTTAAGCAATATTAAACTATTATAATTTTTTAAAATGAGGCATTATTTGCATTTTATTTAATAGCTATGCTGAATGATGCTGTGATGCTTTGTTGAATATATTATGTAAAATTGATGTAATAAATTTTAAAATATTAAATGTTTTACTAAAATTAATATTAAGAGATGTTAAATGTGTCAAGAGACAAGAAATGCTTTTCAGTACTTTCCTTCATACCTCACTTAACAATATAGGCAACTGTTGTGCCATATGTACATATAATATTTTTTGTCAGACTAACTGCTTCTCTTGTTTGACTAAACTGTCTCCTTTCAGCCACCCACACAGAATATGCCTATGGGTCCAGGAGGGATGAGTCAGAGTGGCCCTCCCCCACCTCCACGTTCTCACAACATGTCTTCAGATGGTATGGTAGGTGGGGGCCCTCCTGCACCACACATGCAGAGCCAGATGAACGGCCAGATGCCTGGTAAGTTTTTCTCCTCTAAGACATTAACACCAGTGTTGCTTAGCAACTGAAACGACATGGGGGCTCAAGGGATACTAGATTGTTGATGACAAAACTGGTTTGAATGCCCCTGAGTACAAGCTCTCTTAGAGTTTGTTAGCTACAGAGCTACGTGACCTGTATTCAGTGTTTATCAGGCTGCCCTTGGGCTTTGATGTAGCTGACATACAGCATTCCTTTGAACAGAACTGGCTAAATTTAGTCTGTCTAAAACCATGCAGTACACTTGGCTTTAGAAGGCTTATTGGAGAAAGGTATTGGTCTGTAGCTGAAGAAATATAAATTCTTCCATAAAGGAAAGAAACTAGAAATCATGATAGCTAAGTAGTGAGACAGTAAGGAAATAAATATATCTTAAAGAGGCTCCTTCAAACTTGGGTAAGCTTTAAAATTAGAACGCTTGATGAAAAATCTAATTTCCACTAATACTAATTTTCTGTATTCCATTTGTATTATTGAAGACATTGAATGTTGAGGAATTTGTGAAGAAATTGTTTAAGGGGTAAATTTAAGTCATTAAACTGCAAAAAAGAGTCTGTACTTGAGAAGCAAAAAAACAAAGCAGTGAAATACAATGGTAAAATTCCATACTGCATAAGTAGAGACTACAGAGATAAATGCTCCTGTTAGTAGTAAGATGTAGACATGAAAAAGCTTCCTTTTTTTAAATAGGGAATCCGCTACCCAAAATTTATTTTCATAAAGTCTTGGTGCCTATTTCTCATGATTTAGCTTTTAACTTAAAAACTGTGTTCCCTGGATTTCCTTTGTTCCATTCTCCCCACAGTAGGTACAAGTGAGCTCAGACCAATGTTCTCTAAGATGATGATTCTTCCAGAGAAAGGAAGCTGTCATCAAAGGTTCCCTGCAGACTCTCCCTTCTTAAACAAGTACATGTATAAACTCTACAGATATAAATAAATAAACAAACCAGACAGAATTTAAAACATGAGGGTGAAAAAGGAGCTGGTACACTAGCAATAATCAGACAAGCGTCCCTCAACTCTTTTCCAATTGATCTGATAGTGATCAGATTTCTTTTTGACAAAAGTGGCTGGCTAGCCTCCAGAGAAGAATGGTCCTTTAGTGACGTGTGTGAGGAGCAGACTTTAGTTAAATCATCTATTTCTAGCACAGTCTACATTTGGCAGTAGAGACCTCTCTGCTTGGTCATACATGATGATGATCACTTCCTAAATGGAACAGAGATTCTCAGTGGGGAGTTTCCTGCTTCTCCTACTGTCCATCTGCTCAGATTGAAAATGCCATTGTCCTTCCTAGTTTAGACTCTTGAGCTTCTAGTGAAATCATAATATTATGTTTATGATAGTAATCTGTTTCCTTGAAAAAGATCATTGTCACAATGTCAACATTGACACTTCACTGCAGAATGAAGGGGGAGAAAGTTACTCTGCTTAAATATACATCTTTTGCCATTTAAGTAGAATACAAGAAGATCTCATATGAAAATGTTAAAGGTAAATACATTTTGTTTGGGTATTCTTCCAGTAGAAAGAATATTAGAATATAGTTACTAACCAAGCTTTAATTTACCCTCCACAGCAACATAGGTTTTTTTTTAAATATACATCTGTTCCTTCTCTTCTCTGTTTAAGATTGTCTCTGAGAATATGAATATAGACATGGACTGTTTCCTAATGTTAGAACAGCTTTTCCTACACTTTGGAGAAAGATCATTAAATGTGAAACTTTGAAATATAGCAAATTTGTTTTATTTTGAGAGACTGGAGTTTCCCTATATTTATACCTTTGGTAATTGACACACATGCTTGCAGTCAGTTATTTTATTTTGTGTATATGTTTATATATTTAGATATCACAGAATAAATACCTGTAATGGGGCCACACTTGAACACCCCTGCCTCAGTGCGGATGCTGCCTATTTGTGGTAGGTCTTTGGCTTAGCCCACTGCCTCTAAGATAAATTCAAACAAACAAACAAAAAAACCAAAGCCAAACCCCTTCTGGGATATAAGCTCAACAGGGTCCTGTCCTGGTACCCTTTGTAAAGTCCCTCAATCTGAAGTCCTATCTCTGGTCTTACTTCTCAGTCAGTCCAGCAGGGCCTATCGCAGTACCCTGGATTGAACTGTCATTTTTTTCTGGGCTTTCTCAAATTGTCCCTGCTCTTCAAGCAGCCCCTGGCCCTCACGTGGGGCTGCATCCCCCAGAGCTCCTTGCCCAAAGACTCTTCACCTTTGTGGGCTTTTGTGCCCCGGCTCTGTTGCTGGGCCACAAAAAAGTTCAGTTCCCCTTTTGGTGCATATAGAAGTCCAGGCCACTTTTTCAGTGGCTTGTGGGGGAATGCAGGCCCACCCTCTAAACCAGGTCCCAGCCAAGGGACTCTACATACAGCACCATGTCCCTTTAGTTAACCTGTGTCCTTGCTACTATTCCCTGGGCTATTTTCCTACGGCTTTGTCTCATTCTTCACCATTACCTTGAGGCCTTGTCCTGACTGAGTCCTAGCAGCCAGCCTCGCACTCATTTGAATCTTCCCCTCATCCTACCTTCTCCATATACCGGTACTGCTCTGTCCAAGGTCCTGTAGCTTCCTCAGACAGCCAGGCACACCTTGCTCACTCCTCCAGCTCTAGCAAGGAACTGAACTCTGCTTTGCTCTGCAGTTCCCTTTTATTTGTGCCTGCTAGGCCCAGATGGGCTACCCCCTAGAGCCCCTCTCTGTGTGGTTGTGTACCACACTGCTGCTCTAGGCTGCTTGGAGGACTTTCTTAGTTGCCCTTTTCCTGGGGTGAAGTATGGCAGGGCCATGAGACCTTCAGCAGGAGGTCTTAACGATCCAATAAACACTTTATAATAGAAGCCAAAACCAAATTTTTTAAAAATCTAAGATGACAATTAGTCCAAAGACAGTATCTGTTTAACAACATGCAAAACCAACAAAACAGAGAAGAAAGTTACCAAGAATAGACCTTTCTGAAGAAAACAGAATTCAAGCACTTAAAACACCAACTTACAGATTCAGGAAGGCCTATTGTTGGAAAGATCTCCCATAACCAGGGTCCTTTGGTGGAAAAAGACCTACTCAGCAAGGGTCAGTCCTAAGCAAGCCTAAGGACTTACTTTAGACCAATTCCCTACTGATCATATCTGCTGGGCAAGGAAATCAGGCAAAAGATGATTGCTTAAGAACTTGCAGCTTCAAGAGTCTTTATGTAC
The DNA here is from genome assembly GCA_032595735.1 of Pelochelys cantorii. NCBI lineage: Eukaryota > Metazoa > Chordata > Testudines > Trionychidae > Pelochelys > Pelochelys cantorii. The sequence continues at coordinate 78,157,610 of CM064327.1, forward strand.
CACAGAGGCCCTTAATTGTATCATTTAACATACTGACACTGTTCTGTGATCACAGAAGGCATCCATAATCAACTTACTCTTGCCTATGAAGCAGCTGCATTCTGCAGCTGTGGAAGATTCTGGATCTATTCTAATGGAAGACCATTTTGAAGAAATTACACTAGTCGAGCCTGTGTCTCACAAAAGCATGGATTCCTGTGGTACAGTCTGAGAAAATTTGTCAGAGTGTATTGATAAGCAACAGGTGATAAATATCACATTGACCAATCTTGCAATATGGGCCTTTGTGCGGAAAGTTCAAACAGTGGGTACCCAAGAGTTCCATAAGTGTTTCTCCATAGGCAGTTGTACTTCCTGAATAATGGGCACTTGCAAATTACCAATAAGCTCTTCAAAATGTTTTTCCCCTCCCTGTGAACATCACTTCAGCCTGTTTGGCCTGCATTATAATTATTATCCTAATGCTTTCTTATCTTTAATACACAGTCCATAATGGGCCAAGAGGCAAGTTCATGTTATTTTATACTTGGATAAAACATTTTATTCCACTGGCTTAAGTGTTACTCAGGAGATATGTAAAATTGCACATAAAGCAGTCTATTTTTAAAAACTTAACTTTTTATGAGTTTTGAATTGTTTCATGTCATTGTCATATCTAGAGGAGTCTCATGAGGATGTGTTCATGTATAAGAACACTGGGACTTAGGGACATATGGAAATTAAAAATATTGCATCAAATATTAACCATTTTGTTCTCATTTTTAAATTTCCTAAGAGGCTGTTAATCTGTTCTCTCCCCTTCATTACAATTGTTTTCTTCATCCACCTTTCCTTCCAGTCTTTCCCCAGCCAGCTTCATCTTTTCAATCCATTGTTATGCATATTTATGACAATATTGCCTCCACCTCCTCTTTCTTAATGTTGCTTTTTTCCAGCTTCTTTTTTCCTCCCTTGCCATCTTGCTGGACATTTGACTTTAACCAGTCCCTCAAGAAAAAACATCTCCTTTTTTGGTCCTCCTCCCTTTCTCTCACATATTATTGGTTCCTGTCTTTTGCCCTCTTTCTCTCTGTTAATGCACTGTCGATATTTTTTGTCTCTGTACCTTTACTAACTCTCTAAACTCTACCATTGACAACGCTTTTCTTTAAATGAAAACAAATCAAATAAAAGCTTCCTAGGCCATGACTGTATCTTATCTCCATCCTTCCCTTCAATAAGGTACTTGAGAAAGTAGCCTTCTTTCATCCCTGTAATAATTTCTTGTACATATCCTTGAGCTTTCTTTCAAACCTTGGTTTATTTTACTCTAGCACACTGAAACCTATTTCAACCCTGCACTTACTGCTGATGCCATTTTTTTCTGATGAAAGCCACCTTCATGCTATTTGTCACCACTGTAGCCTTAAACAAGCAGGGCTACTTTATTTTTTTTCCCCTTGGAGATGTGATTATGCAGGTCTCTCCAAAATGTTCTTTCTGGATCCTCCTGTGTGCCATGAACGCCTCTTTTATGGAGTCCTGTAAAAGCTTGATTTTGAGTCTCCCATCTTTCCACTTATCTTCTCTGTCTTTAACCTGTTTTGTACTTGTGGTATTTACTGCACACACATTTGACACCTTCAAGTTATTCTTTCCATCATCTATCTCTGTCTACCATATCAAGTAAACTTATGGCTTTACTTTTTTGGGTAAGACGATCTTCCTTGAACCATAAGAACATAACAATGGCCTTACAGGTTCAGACCAGTGGTCCATCTAGCCCAGTATTCTGTCTTCTGACAGTGGCCAGTGCCAAATGCTTCAGAACTGGGCAATTTATTGAGTTATCCATCCACTATCATCTAGCAATTAGGGACACTCAGAGCATGGGATTGAGTCACTGAACATTTTAGCTAATGACCATTGATGGACCTATCATCTGGGAACTTGCTTAATTTCTTTTGAAGTCCATATCTATTTCTTATAGGTTTTTTTGTTTTTGTAGGCTCTCTGCTTTCCCTGATCATTTCATAAACACTATCACCATCTTGGTCAGGTGATCAGTGGTATATTTATATTTCTACATGTATGCTCTTGTTTTTCAAACATGGAATTTCAACCCAAAGAGGTTCTTTGGTACTGTTTGGTTCATTTGATTTTTTTACAGAGTTGACTTTGCTTTTTTTCACTCATTCACCAGCTAAATCAGGCTGGATTGATTTATATCAAGGTTATTTATATTATTTATTTAAATCGCTGAAAAAAATAACCAAACCCCACATTGATTTAAATCAAGTCACCAAAAAAAGCTAAGACTGGCTGTGCTTAGAGTCCACTTAATTTTGGAGTAAGCCCCATTGAACTCATTGGCAGCTTTTTGTTTTTTGAGAAAACAAGTATAGAATGGGGTTCCCTTGGAACAGCTGATTTTTTTTGCTAAGTAAAATAGGGAGTAGACCAATGGTATGACCATTATGGTCTGTGGTCATGATGCCCCAAAATAAGGGGCATGTACTATGTAATATAAAATAAAAAATTGACACACAGTGGCAACTGGCAACTCTAGGTTTCTCTTACTGCAGCTTTCTGAACTGGATACTTGAGTAATAGATTCTAAACCTAGTTAACTAATTAAACAAGCCATAATGATTAGCTAAGCTAAGCTTTTATTTTCTAGCAATATCCAATACCATAAATGGCTTAGAAATTACTTATCAAATCATACTTACACTAAAAGGCATAGAGAGTCTTGAAGAATGATGCATTGGGCTTTTAACCAGAAAAGCTTATGCCCAAATAAATCTGTTGATCTTTAAGGTGCCATGGGACTCCTCGTTTCTTGAATTAAAATTACTTAACCAGTTGATCCACTCAGCCATATTCACAGCTTCATCCACATCATTTTCTCCCAAATAAAGAGTTTTCCTTCTGATGTTTCATTCTTGAAACTAGGCCCTGCATCGTCATCTTGATCATGCACTGTGCTTACACTGACATGTTTTCCTTTTTTACCCAGGGAAGGAATTTCTTCAAAATATTCCCAGATAGGGTCTCTCTTATGCCCAGAAGCCATGACAGTTTTCTGTGGCAAAAGTGTGGGAGAATATAGAAATCATGTGAGTTTCTTCATTTTTTCTTTCCAGTCCACTCCATTGTTCTTTTCTGTGCTGCCTCCATCCTTTCCTATATATTTTCTTCTCTAACTCCTTTGCCATGCTTCACCAAGGTCCACTACCACATAAACACAGAACAAAACAATTCTATCCAACTTGTGTCTTTGTTACCTTTTAGTCTGCTGAGAAACAGAAATTGAAAGCCCCAAACTTTCAAGAAGCAAGAGCCGGTAGTTAGGCTGGACAGACGAGAGCCGTTATTAATTCATTTTTATGAGACTAAGTGTATGTGTAGCATGTTTGTGATGAGATTTAATTGTAACTGTTATTTTTAAATGAAATTTAGTATTTTAAATAGATAGAAATTGGTATCCACAGATCTGCAGGGCTCTACTTTCTAGAGACACTGTGGCCAATGTCTGTCGCTCCTGGGAGTCAATGCCCTGCGCTGGCAGCTCCTCCCTGGAGTGTGACTGTGCCGCCCCCAGCTGTGGTGACCGGGGTGCCTGCTCAGTTCTGCTGCACTCTACTTCCTGCCACAACTGCAGGAAAACAGAGGGCAGCAGTGCGGAGCAGAGCAGCTGCTGGGTCACTCCAGCTCCCACTGCTGTGGTGAGTGCAGGGGCAGAACTGACCCCTGTTGCCTCCCTACGCCTGGCCCCTGGTAATTCCCTGGCTCGCGTTGCTTGGGGTAGGGAGCTTCAGCAAGGGGGGGCCGCTTTGTGGAAGGGGTAGAGTCGGGGGAGAGAAGGGGGGGGTTCCCCATGCCCTGACCTCCTCCAGGGAGAGCCTTGTCTGTGGGTAGACATTTGTGTAGGGCTCTAACAATAATCACCAACCAGCCATACAATAAGCTCATCTCTACATTTTCTTCTCATTTGGCTTTTTTGTTTGTGTATGATCCCTGACCTTCATTTTTGTTTTTATGCATCTTGTTTGCAAATCTGTCAATAACTGACTCTGTAACACTGGGTATAACACTGCCTCATCTAAAATCCTCATCTCTACCTTAATTTCTTCTGACTTTGAATATTGCTGCTATATTTACTTTAACCAACGTTTGGCTCTTCACACACACACAAAATGCTGGTGTGTATCTTTCCAAACATACAGAAAAATACAACCAAATTGCCATGTCCTCATATAGCTCCACTGGTTGCGAGTTTCTGTTAGAATCCATTTCAGAATTGTCCTCTTTTATATCCTTTATGCAGACTATTTCACACTTATTAGTCATGATGTTGCCTATTTATAGACCTATTATTTCTACATTTCCATTGAGTTTGTATAACATTGGCCTCCCCTCTTTGCCCCATCACATAATCTTGGTATTATGATAGACTTCCTTTCTGTGGTAGGTTCCTTCAGGGTACAACCTGCAACTGTGAAACTACTGTGGCCCTTTCATTCTCTAGCTGGGCTTTTTCTCTCAGTGCTTTGCTAGTGACAAGCAGCAGACCCCTCCAGCTGCTGTTACTGCTCTGGCTATGTCTACACTTGCGGTGTTTTTTTACTGACAGTTTTATTAGTGATAGAGAAGCACTAAAAGAAGAGTGCTGGTTTTTGTTCACGTTGTTTTCTATAGACATCAGAGTGCATTTACATTTGCAGCACTCACATTGCCGATGAGAGGAGCTTACTGGTAGCTGTTGCACTATGTACTGCTCTGGAACACAGCAAATAATTATTGTGGTAGGGGCAGAAGAATGACAGTGTGACAGCTGCTAGAAGAAACCCATCCTTAGGTGGAGGTGGAGACTCTAACTTCAGCAGTCATCTCCCTTCCTGATTCTGCACAGCAAATTCTGTCTGTCTCTGTTCACATTATGGGAGGCAGAAGGAGCATGCCACAATAATGATGTTTTGTGTCCAGAGCAGTGACCCTGGCTGTTAGAAAGGAACAGTGCATACATGCAGGCAGGACTGCTGAGTGTCAAAGAGCAGCCATTTGAGCTCTGCCTTGTTGGACAGCTCCAGAGGGCAAAGAGACAAGTAAAACCAATCAGTGCTAAAAGGTTCTTGTTTGGATGGTCAGCAGTTTGAGTGCAAAATGTGGCTTTCCCATGAAGACGCCAGCATGGTTTTTGTGCCAAAACCTGACTTCTTGCACTATAACTGGCAAGTGTAGACATAGCATCTATCACCAGCAAGAAGAGGCACAGCCAGCTCTCCAAGCCACTCATGAATCATATACAGGGAAATGCCAGCTAGTTTCCTAAGCCCCCATGCTTGCACCCAGAAATATACCATCTTGCACTGCTCAAGACATTCATTTGAGCAGTGTAAACTTATTAATTAAATTGCCACTTCATCAAAGGAAAGTGGGCATGCTCCAGCCTTTGTAATCTGAGCAAATTTCTTGAGCACTTTAGATAACCTTTCTGGTAAGGATAAAGTATTAAAATAAGTTTATTAATTTCAGAAAGATTTTAAGTGACTGTAAGTGGTAGGCATAAAAGTGAGAGAGCTGCCTTAAGAAAATAAAAAGTAAATGTATTCTAAACTTTTAGACTAAGACAAAGGTGAATTAAACCGCTTATTCACCCCCACTGGATGTTCCAAAGTAGACTATAGTTCTTAATACACAGGCTGACTTTCCTGCTTAGCCTGGGAAACTTCAGTTCAAGTTTTTGTCTTCTGAGGGTTTTTGTTGCCTTCAGCATAGGTGGGGGAGAAGAGAGGCAATTGTGTGATGCCACTGATGCTTATTTTATACACTGAGTTGTTATCCCTGGAAAATATTGGCTCAAATATGTCCTAGTGGGCCTTGTTGAGTCAGAGTTTAGCAGTCCACCTGGTATGGTTTGTGCAACTGAGTCATAGGATATTATGCAGTGCTTTTGCACCTCTCATACAGAATTATAAATCTTTTGTTTACAACTCTCCTTCTAATCCATGGTTGTTTAAAACCTTCCTCTGGGGGGTCACCTCCTTTGCTGTCACTGAAGAATTAGCAGTGAGCAACTCCGAAACTCAGTATATTTCAGTAACTGTCGTAGAGAAAAAGCTTGTAACTTCATACACACTAATATACATATTTTGACAGAATAGTGGGTTTCAGCAGATCATGACATTTCATATGATATTTTTTATGGCGTGCTTTGTGTGAAATATCATAGCCATAAATTTGAGTAATGAATATGAGAGTTACAGGATGCTACTCTGTGGTACAGCATGTCATACAGTACTTCCCTCTTAGGATACCTGTCATCTACATAAGCATTCTTGCTGTCAATATGTTCTTGACTTTCATAACTGATCAGAAAATTTATTTTCTCCCTTGCTTTTTTTCCCCTCTGTCTGCTTGTATTCTTTCATTTTAGCTTAATTATATTATTTAATACTGTGTCAAGTATTGGGGAATAAAGCTTATATGAAAAAAATGTATACAAAATAAAATTGTATTCCATTGCTACCATAGGCAAGAAAAACCCTTTTATAGAAGCAATTGGCAGTTATGAAATAAATATTTAGCATGTGAACAGTTGATATTCAAATTGGGAGAAAAGGGACTTCAATTCACATCTCTCAGCTAAAAGAATAAGTAAATTGATCAGATGATGTCCTATCAAGCTGCCATACTTATGCTTTTTTAAAAATATCCATTGAGAGTGGGTATAATCAAAAGATCAATCAAACTCCAACCTGTCTTGCCAGGAAGGGAGGAGTAAAGGGTGAAGAGGTATAACTGGCCATATGGGTGTGACCAGGTTGTTCATCTTTGGGTCTTCACTAGGAGCAATGGTGAGAGGTTAACTGTTTTTTTTTTTCCCCCTGTAATCTGTACATATACTTGTAAGCTTTTGACTCTAGATTTGATGTTAGGAACTAATGTTAAATATACTTATGTGTTTTTGTGTGCATGTGTGTGTTTCTTTGCACTATATGAAGGTTAGTGCTTGTTATTACTTCCTAAGTATTAAATATAAGTTGAGCCTCTCTAGTCTGGCACCCTCGGGACCTGACTGGTGCCAAACCAGAGAATTTACTGAACCACTAGAGGTCAATATTGTCTAACGACATTACACTGCTTATTGCACTTTTAGAATACATTTAGGGTAAATTAGAGCTAAATAACAGCATAGAACACTGAGTGACAGAACTGGTGGCTGTAAACAGACTTTATGGGAGTGCAGGAAACTTGGCCATACCCATGATAAGTGGACATCCAGCTAACTAAAATCATGGCGGACTATGGATGTTCTGAGACTAGAGGTTCAACTTGTACCAGTTTCAAAAGAATATCTAGGTTGACTGGTATGAATAAATTAATATCTGCTTAGCTAGGCTCTTGAACCTAGAGATCCTACTGTTTCACTGATCCAAAAGGGATGTATTCAAATCAAGGGTATATGTGAGCTAAGACCTTGTGTATAGTGACCTCCGCCATTGAGCTAATCTACATCACTTCAATGACACAAATAGCATTGCTGAAGTTGACATTCCTAGCACAGTGTCTTGTGTGAGGCAAGGTTGGCGGGAGCTGCTCTCCCATAAATGCCAGCTACGCTTCTTCTTGTCCTGGTGAAGTACTGGCGTTGATTGAAGAGCACTCGGAGATCAATTTATTGCATCTGTTTAGATGCAATAAATTGACCGCTGGTGCATCAATCTCTGCAGCATCGATCTCCGACATAGTGCAATAAGCCCTAAATGTTAAAAGGACTAGGTTTGCATAGAGTATGGATTTAAGTGAATGATAGATTGCAACTTTTATGTTAATAATTTCAGTTACTATATAAGAGATAATGTGAATAGAATTATATTTAATGACAATTGCAAGCTGTTTTATGATTTAATAAGGACAAGAAATCATGAGCCAGGCCCCTAATTTAATATATGTACGTAATATAATTTGTGTTGTGACTGTGACTGCCATTGATTGTTTAATGATACTTAACGTATCATGTTTTTTCTCTCTGAAGGACCTAACCATATGCCTATGCAGGGACCTGGGCCTAATCAACTCAGTATAACTAACAGTTCCATGAACATGCCTTCAAGTAATCATGGGTCTATTGGCGGTTATAATCACTCAGTGCCATCTTCACAAAGCATGCCAGTGCAGAATCAGATGACTATGAGCCAAGGACAGCCTATGGGCAACTATGGCCCCAGACCAAACATGAACATGCAACCAAACCAAGGTAAATGAAATTTCATTACTTTTACGTGGGGGTTTGCTAGAAAGCAAGTCCTCATGTAAGCTTTTAAAGGGATTGGGGGAGCTTTTGTACCAAGCTAAAATGTTTCCTTCTCTACATATGTATCTTTTATGTCCCTGAAGATCTTTGGTTGGGATGCTTGAGGGGACTTAGGTGCTCAGCATTGCTACACCTAGCTTTTAGGTGCCTAAAAAAATCATTAGAACCACTGGGTTCCACAAAGCTTGAGTTAGGCACTTAGACCCCCCTATACAGTGAATAGAGAGAAATAAGCGCTAAAGAACATGATCCACAAAAGCCAGCATGCTAGTTAGGGAACTGCCTACAATAGCCTATGGGAGATGCTGACCAGAAGGGTATATGTTAAACTCCTCTCCTTTTTTGGATATATGGGAGATGCTGACCTGAAGGGGAGAAGTCATTTGATCTGAACCAGCATCTCTCAGTTGAGTGCCCTAATTAGTAGGCTGTGAAATAGTCTGATGTGAGTGTCCCTCAGTCTTTCCTGTTGAAGTTGCTCCGAATGATTGTTTAATGAAACAGTGGGATATTTAAATATCAATTGGGTCAGAGATAGAGTTGGAATGATTCTATATCCTAGGGATTAGAGCACTCACTTGAGAAGTGGCTAATCTTTGTTTCAATTCCTTCTCCACCTCATGAGGGATAGGAACTTGAATGGAGGGTAATGTTGGTGTTGTTTTTCCCATGTCTTGGATGAATACTCTGTGCATTAGGCCAAATATTATGAAGGAGATCCTCCTTCTCTTTCTTTTCCCCTTCCCCTCCAGGTTATTTTGTGTTGTACATTTATATAGGTGTTGCAGATGAATTGGGCCTCTATGCAACATATAGGTGGCTGAATGCCTGTCATTCCTCGGTTGTGGATTACTCTGGCTCTTCGGTGGGAGATAGGCATCTGGTTGCCTAGAATGGGCCCTAGTGAAGGAGATAGGTGCTCAGGAGTGAGGCTGCAGTTCACATGTCTAGGGCAGTGGTTCTCAAACTCTTTGGCTTGTGGCCCATCTGGCTCAATGCAAACCTTTCCGTGTCCACCAATTGCTAATGGAAACTCACTGTTAATTACATAATTAAGCCTGAGCCATTTTGCTAGTGCTGCAGCTAGGGAGAGTGGTTTAATTTAACTGGTAAGAAAGAAACTATTAAATTATTAAACAGACTAAGCGCTTTAGCTCTCTCATGTTTATCAAACTTCATTTTAAATAAAGTAAAATATTAATTTATGTCTTACACAAAAGGTTTCAATGTTTTCTTTATTTATGGAAGGGCTGGGGAACCTTTTAGATCAGGGGCCACTGACCCACAGAAAAAATCATTTGGGGACTACACAAGTGAGAAGTGAAGCAAAAAAAACCGCCCAAAAACCAAAAAAACCCTCCAAAAAGATTCCAACCCTCATTGATGTGGCCCCCAACTGAGACACCTCACTCCTCTGGCACTCTAGCCCCACGGGGCGAGGGAGATGGACAGGGAGGACTGAGGTTCAGGGTTCTCATGGGCTGGATTTACTCTTCTGGGGTTCTGGGGTTAGTGGATTTTGTGGACCCCCCCCACCCCCAAAGGCTCTGGGATGGGGACAGAAATGAGGGTTTCAGTGTGCAGGACAGGGCTGCCAGTGAGTGGGATAGGGATGAAGGTGCAAGATCTGAGCAGGAGGTGGGGCTCAGGAGGGGGTGAGGGTGGGAGGTTAGGTGAGAGGTTGCAGGAGCAGGCTGGAAGTAGGATGTCTGACCAGGGAGAGGAGGTAAGAGCAAGGAAAGGTGCAGCATGTGGCCAGGAGGGAGGGTGCATGAATAAGGGTGGGTTCAGAAGTAGGGTAGGGATAGTGTCTGGCCAGGAGGGAGGGTTCAAGAGCAAGGGAGGGTGCAGAGTATGGCCAGGAAGGAGGAAGCAGGAGGCTGCTGGGGGTGTGAGTGAGGGGGATTGGAGTGCAGGGTTTGGGCATAAGGGCTGGCTTACCTGGCTTCACGCCCCCATAACTCCCAGGCACAGCCTCCTGCTGTACCTATTGGCTGCAACTCTGGCCAATGGGAGCAGCAGAGAAAGCTACAGACCACTTTTGGACCGTGGTTTGAGAACCACTGGTCTAGAGGCAAAAAATTTGGTGCCAAGTGAGTTTAAGCATCTTCAAGTAGAACCCTACTATCCACATCTCTATCTGCAAAAATGAGCCACGGATATCTGCATCTGTGACTATAAAGCAGTTATCTAGCCTGTGAGGCTAGATGGCAGCTGAGCTGGAATTTTGGGGTCAAAATGGTGTCTAAAAATGGACATTAGAAACCTTAGTACCTTTGTGGAACCCATTGTTTGTCTCTTTTCTCCTGTGTTTCTGTCACAGTGGTGTAGTAAAGGGGGGGCAGTTGCCCCTGGGCGCCACGTTATAGGAGCGCCAATTTAGCAGTGGAGGGAAGGACGGCACTAGGACCCCGCAGGTGCTGGACAGACAACAGAGAGAAGGACGGCGCTAGGACCCCATGGGTGGCAGCCACTTCCGCATCTGCAGGAAATCAAATCTGAGCGCAAAGCACCCAGTGGGAGCAATGCACAGGGCAGGGGTTCAGGCTGGGCATCAGTAATACACAGCTGGTGCACAAGTCCCATCTGTGACTGCAACCCCCACAATCCCTTTAGCTGCCTATCGGTCCGAGGCATTGCCTATTGGGCCACAGCATCTGGGTCCTCGCCTGTAGCCTGCCCTTCCAAGAAACCACAGCCACCGATTGGCCATAGGGTGTGTCAGTCTGGCTGGAGGCAGAATGGCCCCATGCGCCGAAGGGAGCCCCATGTGGCAGCAGAACAGGCGGGGGGGAGGGGATATCTGGTTGGGGGGTGCAATTTTACCTTTGCCCCCGGGCACATAACACCCTCACTATGCTATTGTTCTGTCACTTCAGTGTTTTCAGTCATTATGCTACTTTCATGCATAGTGTAAACTACTGGAATTATCTGCTTTTGCCAAATCTGAATTGGAAGCTGTATCTTTTTTTTGTAAGTATTATTTGGGATGTTAGCGTATAGCCCCATCAGACTGGCTTCCCTCGTGGATCCACTGTGCCTGCCACCCTGTACTGCTGCCTCTGTATCAGAGGCAGCAACATTGGGTGGCAGGGGGTTCATTGGCAGTGGGGCTAGGAGCTGGGAGTGCGCTGGCTACCATCCCTGCACTGGGGGAATATTTTAGTAACCATGTAACTGCAAATAATTGTTGCGGCTATACAATTACTGAAATACACACTATCTAACAGCCCTAGTGTTATTTATGTAACATTCAGCATTTTGTGAAGATGGTGATATAAAGGAGTTACTACATTGCTGTGTGTATCTTAAAAAAAAATTAATTGCGATTAATCACACAATTAAAAAATTTAATCGTGCGATTAATTGCGTGCGCTGCCCCTTTGAAATGCTGTGGCAGCATTTCAAAGGGGCAGCACTGCAGGAGCTTGGGATCAGCTGGAGTCCTCAGCTGACCCCAGGCTCAGTGCAGCTGCCCCTTTGAAACGCCGCCCCAGGGGCAGCACCTCAGGAACCCAGGATCAGCCAGAGTCCCCAGCTGATCCTGGGCTCTGCTTGCGCTGCCCCTTTTGAAACACAGCGGCGTCCCCAACTGACTGCGGCTCCATGCACCGCTGCCCCTTGGAAATGCCGCCCTGGCATTTCAAAGGGACAGCACAATGGGAACCCAGAATCAGCTGGAGTCCCCAGTTGATCCCGGGCTGCATTGCACTGCCGCTTTGAAATGTTCCAAAGGGGCAGCGCTGCACAACTAACCCCAGGTGCTGCCTGGAGCCCAGGATCAGCTGGTGACTCCAGCTGATCCCAGGCTCCTACTGCACTGCCCCTTTTGAAAAGTCCTGGCAGCGCTGCGGAAATGCCTGCGATTAACGCGTTAATTGTGCTCTGCATTAATAGCAGGCATTAACGTGTGTTAATTGACAGCTCTATTCTTCTTTTAAAGTACTTATTCACAAATCATTCTTTAATCTCATGGATAAATGGTAGAAATAAGATTAGATCGTCTATACATTTTTTTCTACCATGTGTATCCTGTTCTTTATCACACATATGTTTTTAACTTGAAATACCTGTTTGTTTTGTATTAGGAATGGAATTTCAGTCCCAGATGCACTGTTTCTACATAGTATTTTCTGACGTTAGAAAGAAACAATTCAAAACTGATTCTGTGTTTAAGATATTTATCCAGAATAAACAGCAGAGATGCTCTGTCCTATTAGCAGTGTGGTCATTATGTTAGTGCGATGTACACTGTAGTATAAAAATATCGTCTTATTACCACAGTGAACAAAACTGTTAACTTGTTTCTATGCTATGTATTCACGCAAATGTGCTTAACAGGCAGAGCAGAGCACTGTATGTAGGTTGTGAAGTCTTGCTGCGTTTGATACGATCTTGCCGTCCTCCTAAAAGCCAAAATACGGAATAAAAAATATAAATTTAGTATTTAAAACATTTGTTTTCTATCTCTCTGGATTGTTTGCAAACAAGTCGACTAAAAATATGAGTGGAACTACCTTTACTTCATCTAGTGTGAGAGAAAATATTTTCTACTTTGGAAGACTCTTTGGTCAGTAATACACATAATACAATAGTGTAAATTGAGATTGAGTTTTGCTCTCCAATAATGGCTTTTGTTCTGTGTTTTGTTGCACATCTGTCAATGGCAGAATAGTTTTTTTTCTTTTTTTTTAGGTCAGCTAGAGATTCAAATTAACAGGAAGATTCAGTCATCCTTAGTTCAGAAGGCAGTCGAGCCACCAGTGTTGTTACTTTAGCAAAAAGAAGAAAACTGATGATTCTGAGATTAGCCAGTTGTAGTTACACAGCTCTTAGAAATCTGATAGTTAAGAAAAATTACAGTAGGCTTGCCGCTGTGATTGCAAGTAAAAGCAAATATATCTATGCTTATAAAAAGACACAAAAAATGTCAGCTTAGACAGGGGGGTCCCGAGGCATTTTTATTACATTTGTGAAACATTTTAAGAAAGTATTAGGCTGTAGCTGAAGTTTACCTTAGTTATTAATATTTGACTCTTAACTAAATGATATAGGTAGAAGTAAACACAAGGAAAGAATTAAAACTAAATATCTGTGCAGAAATCACTTTATTTTGTAAGTAATTGATCCATTTAAAACTTGAGTAGGGATGTGAATGGTTAACCAGTTAACTCGGGTGGGTAATAATTTTTGAAGGCGGGGCCACTTTATCAATTTCAGAAGTTATTGTGAGCTGCCCTGGAAGGGGCATAGCCTCAGGCAGAAGAGGCGGAGCCAGGAGACTTTGCATGCTTCCCTCCCCGTCCACAGACCCTGATTGGCCTGGGGGCAGGGGAGCGTGTGAAGTCTTTTGCCCCCTGTCCGTGCCAGGGGCATGCAGTGCCTAGAGAGACTCGCCAGCTGTTCAAAACAGCTGGTGGTTCCCTCTAAGGTGCCACATGCCCCTGGCAGTGGGAGGAGACTTCGTGTGCCCCCCACCCCCATCAGGGTCCGAGGCCCCACCTGTTCCAGCCAATCAGGGCCTGGGGTGGGGGAGCACATGAAGTCTTTGCCCCCCTATCCTGCCAGCCATGCGCAGTGCCTAGAGAGAACTGCCAGCTGTTCAAAACAGCTGGTGGTTCCCTCGGGTGCCGCTCACCTCTAGCAGGGGGGAGGAGACTTTGAGCATTTCCTTGTCCCCAGTTCTCAATTGGCCTGGGCACTGGGCACTGGGGAGTGGGAGAGTGGCTGCATGCTAGATCAACGGGCTTGGTGGGCCAGATCTGGTCCGCGGAGGCTCTCTTGCCCACCCCGGGTTAACTGGTAAGCATACCAGTTATGGTTAACTGTCGGGGGGCTGGAGCAGCCTGCTGTGGGCAGGGGGTGCTCTAGCCCACATATAGTAACCCCTGCCCGCCCCTGTTTAATCGGTTAAACATAATGTTTAATTCGTTAACTAACTAAATGGGATTTTACATACCTGTTAGGGAGTAATCTGAGTAATCAGTGTCAGTCTGAAACTTTGAAAACAAGTGGTCCTATGGCACCTTAGAGACTAACCAAAATATAGAGAATCATGAGCTTTCATGGGCAAAATCCACTTAATCAGATGAACTGGAGTAGTGATTATGGAGTAGTGATTCACCTATTTCAGAGTAGTATATTTCATGTTTATTCATAGCATTCCTTCTAATATAAAACTTGCCAGCTAGCCACTCTCTGGACAGTTAGTGTTGTTTTTTGTTAACTCTTGGAAAATTAAGGACGTTACAGAAGACTGGAAGAAAGCTAATGTTATGACAATATTTTAAAAAAGTAAATGGGATGATATTGATTAATTAGACCTGTCATCCTGACACTGATTCCAGGCAACAAAATGGAACAGCTTATACAGGGCTCGATTAATAAAGAATTCAAAGAGGGAAATACAGTTAATGCCAATCAAGAGGAGTTTATAGAAACTAGATTCCTGTCTAATTAACTTATCTTTTTTGATGAGTTTACAAGTTTGGTTGATAAGGCTGATAGTGTTGATATAATATACTTAGACTTTGACTTTGTACCACACAACATTTTGATTAAAATAATCTAGAATGATCAACAGGGCACACGTTGCCAGTAGTGAAGTTAGATGACAAAGATTTGGGGGAATGGTAAAAAAATGAAGAGGACGTATCACTGATACAAAACAATCTGGATTGCTTGGTAAAATGGGCACAAGTAAACAATATGTACTTTTTAATATGGCCAAATGTAAAATTGTACATATAGGAACAAAAAAAAAAAAAGCCATACTTACAGCCTGGAGTCTCTCTATCAACTAACAGGAGCTCCCCGTGTAATGCTGTGATCAAAAGAGCTAATTCAATTTCTGAAGTGGGAATAGGAAGGTTATGTTACCATATATAATCGTTCATTAGCCCATTCATTTATAAGATGGCCCCTCAAGATGGATAGGTAAAAAGGGCAAAATCTTGTGACCCTTTCATAAGCCAGTATTTTAGGGCTTGGCAAACTTCAGCTCCTGGACAGTCCGAGTAAGGTGCTGGTGTGCCGAGGCATTTTGTTTATCTGAAGCTTCCACAGGTACAGCTCCCAGCAGCTCCTCGTCACTGTGATTTGCTGTTCCTGGCCAACTGGAGCTGTGGGAAGTGAAAGCCAGCATGTACTTCAGCCCGTGCTACTTCCCACAGATCCCATTGGCTGGGCATGGTGAACCACGGCCACTGGGAGCTTAGGGTCTCTATGCCTGCAGACCCTCCAGGTACACAAAATGTCCCAGAGTGACAGTGGCTTACCCTAACAGGTCAATCTACTGAATCAGAAATAAAATTTGAATAGCCTGTTATCGCCATAGATGTGCCAATCTACTGGGCTGCTTTGAAATAAAGAACAATCATAATTTGACAGTAATAAAGCAAGTGACATTCCTATATAAAGTCACGCTGGTGTTATCATATGCGCATATGAAAAAGGGATGGATGGATGAAAGTGGAACTATTGAATGGCGGAAAAAGTGTGAAATAAGAGACTAGCAACATTTTCTCAAGAAACCTGCTGTGTTCGTTTGTGACATGCTCAGGGCACACAAGATGGATGAGGTGAAACATGTGGCCAAAAAATGAAAACTACTTTGACTATAATACCTGGAGTCTTAACTTCTGTTCTACAGCTGCTTTATGTCTGCCTGAACAAACGCTTTACAGACAGACTATGCAAAATGTTGTCTGAATGGACACGCTCAGGCATGGCAAAGTTGAAAAAAGGCAGGCATTTTATGAAACCCGAAATCAGTCTGGTCACCCCTTGGGTGAAGGATGCATGGGAGTCCATTCCCTTGGAAATGCTAGAAAAATCATTTAAAAAATGCTGTATCAGCAATGCATCAGCTCAATGGATCAGAAGACAGTGCCATATTTGATGATGGCACAATGGAGGCTGATAAGGAATCTGAGTCTGAAGATGACACTGCTGACATCTGCAGTGACTGAAACCGAGTTTAATGAACTGTTTGGTAATTCAGAGACTGATTCAGACTTTGAAGGATTTTAAGACTTTTAAAATAAGATCATTAGTATATGATCATTAGTATACTTTAAAATCAGTAAATGGATATTTAAAACTTTGACTGTATTTTTGAAAGTATGTGAATATGTATTCAAGGTTGTTATAACAGGTTTTTCATTAAATTACATTATGTAATTATAGGAGAACTTCTGTGTGTGTTTCTTGTTACACCAACTCTTAAAATACAGCAGGGGTTGGCAAACTTCGGCTCCTAAACCATCAGAGTAACTGCTAATACACCAAGATGTTTTGTTTTGTTCTGTAATTGAAAAACAAAAAATCGCTACCAGATCTCACTATTCAACCCCTCTAAAAAATCAACAACAATAAATACAACTCCCAAAACCACTGCACAAAATGGTTCCATTCTGGAAACTAATAAAACCCATGGTTCACCTTCTTGATGCCATTCTTATAAAGGAGACCCAAACCAAACTGGAAAGAAGCCATGTCCTCTGTTAACATAATACAGTTAGGCTGATGCAGAGTAGTGGATTCTCATTGTGGTTCTACAAAGCATTAATGAAGCTCTAATTTAAAAAGCAAATAGAAAACGCTACATTGCACCATCGGGAGCCAGCATATTTTATCACATTGTATTGTGACTAATATTAATATTGTTAATTAACAAGCTTTCCTGAGATCTAGGAATATTATGGCAACTATTTTTTTTTTATTTCTTCATGACTGTGTTATTGTCCTCAGTACATTCAAATAGAGTGGTAATGAAATGGAATGGGTGGAATTGTCTAGTTCTGAAAATCCAGAATACAAAATACAGTTTCAGTTAAGTGAAAATAATTTTAGCATCTTCATTTTAACCCTTTTATTCAGTACTTTAAAATTGGAACATTTGAAATTGTCATACTAGAGAACAAAAGCAGGATTTCAAAGCCTGTGGTCTTAATGGCCTATATTTATCTTCAAAAGAAAATGTGAAACATCTCTTTCCTCCATAATGCTCCTTTTTTGCCTTCTCTTGTTGAGAACTTTTTGGGTACCTTGGCCACTAACACAACTTAGAAGAGGCTCCCTCTTACTGTGCTGTTAATTAAATTATCATTTGTTTAAACTAAACTGAAATATGGCCACTTTTGAATGAGCATGTGTAATGCACTTTAGATTCACACCTTCAGTTATTGGACTTAACTTTCCTGAATGTTACCTTGTAATATTATGCTTGTAAGTGCATCCTCAAAATTGTCTGCTTACCAGATTTCTACCATTAAATTTCTCTGATACTATCTGCTCCCAATTTAGCACCTAATCATAAAAAAGAAAAAAAATGTTTTTGAAGTTGATTTATTATACTATTTTAAAGGATTTTAATACAGTTCAGAATTTAGAAAAGAAACAGCAGTTTAGGACCTAGTTGGACTTTTCTTACCCTAATGATGTTAATAGTGGAATAATGTAGATGCTTCACATTTTCTGTCTTGTTACAATTTAGCGAAATATGATACCTTAACCTCCTTGTGATGACACAAAAAGGGGAGAAAGGGTTCTAATATTATTTTTTTAAAGTAGTTTAATCTGTAATCGCAATCAAATGGTTATTTTTCAGTACAGGGCAGAGCTAAGGTTGTTCGAATGCAGCTAATGCCCATTTCTGTATTTCAATATATTTGTATTTCTTTTAAGTTTAGCCTTTATTCTGAATTTCTGAATTTATAATGCTTTTGATTTAGAATAATTAAAATTTTACACACACGCACATTTGTGGTAGTGTCTGTGTGGCCCAGTCCTGGATTAGAATCCTGTAGTGCCAGACATGTAACCAAACTACTGTCCTTGCTCTAGACAGTTTTTAAACTAAGAACAATTGTTATATTTACTGATGTGTACTTCCAGTCTGGAAAAGATTAAAAAGACTGGGACAAATCAGCTTTCAAAAGAGACTTGGGGGGGGGAATATGATAGAGATTTGTAAATTCATGAATGGTGTGAAGTAAGTGAATAAGGAAGTGTTATTTACCCTTTTACTTAACAGAGAAACCAGAGGTCAACCAATGAAATGTATAGGCAGGAAGCTAAAATAAACAAAAGGAAATACTTGACACAATTCACCGTCAATCAGTGGATCTTGTTGCCCGGGGTGTTATGAAGTCCAAAGCTATAACTGGATTAAAAAAAAAAAAAGTTTGTGGAGGATAGGTCCATGAATGGTGGTTTGACAGGAAAATTCACAGAAGCAGCCCCATGCCCTGGGTGTTTATAGCAACTAACTGCCAGCTGTGAGGACTGGATTATTCATTGGATCACTCGATGATTGCCCTGTTCTATTAATTCAGTTTGAAGCATCTGGGATTGGCCAGCATCTGAAGATTAGAAACTGGGCTGGATGGACCTTTGGTCTGATCCATTATGGAAATGGAGGGGAAATGATTCCATTAGCTTTGACCATGAAGAAAATAGGAATGAAACGTACAATATGCCCATTGTTTTGGTTGTTTTAAAAGCCACAGTACCTTTTTTCAACCATCTTCACTCTTTTGGAGAAGTTCTGTTTTGTAAATTTAAAGTTCAGTTGATTACCTAAGCTTGCATAGGTCCAGAATTAAGCAATGCTCAATCATACTGCTTTTGAAATGTCTACGTAAATTTTGATTTGTTATGCTGTTGTAAAGGATTTTAATACAGATCATGACAGAAAAGATGAATAGTTGCTATTTTTTTCTTCTACAGGTCCAATGATGCACCAGCAGCCTCCTCCTTCCCAGCAATATAATATGGCACAGGGAGGTGGGCAGCATTACCAGGGACAGCAGCCACCAATGGGAATGATGGGCCAAGTTAATCAAGGAAATCACATGATGGGTCAGAGGCAGATTCCTCCATATAGGCCACCTCAGCAAGGTAAGACTCTTAACTGAACTTCTTAGACGAGTTTAATTTTATTATCTAGGACATTTTTCTAAATAGTTTTTTGCCTACATCATATTTGAACTAAAGTTCATGTTTCTTTGTCTCCAGCATATTTTTCCTCCTCTTTAAAGGCAGCTGTTGCAGCAGAAAAGTTACTAGTATGGACATGAATTTTGAGATGTGTACCTCTTCTGTCTGAAACTCTTTTCTGAATAAAAAGAGTGTCAAAAAGTTTACACCCCGTATAACCTGCTGTATGAAGTAGAATTCAGTTTGTTGTGACAAAAGTTTGATATGTATGGAAAATAATTAAATAAACCATTTGGTACTAAAATTGCTCAAACGTTAGTGGAAAGTGAGAGGAAATATAAGTATATTCCACAATCTTATAATTTTTTTCTTAACGGCAGACCTTTTTAAAAGGTCTGTATTTTTCTTGACTGATAGCTTAGTCCTGTTGCTGTTGTACATGTGTTCTTAAAATGAACTCTGAGCTAGAGTAAAATACTTCAAAGTTACGAACTGACCAGTCAACCACACGCTTCATTTGAAACTGGAAGTACACAATCAGGCAGCAGCAGAGGCAAATACAGTACAATAGTGTGTTTACTAAACTAAACAATAAAGGGAAAGCGGCATTTTTCTTCTACATAGTAAAGTTTCAAAGCTGTGTTAAATCAATGTTCAGTTGTACATTTTTTAAAATGACCATAACGTTTTGTTTAGAGCTACAGACACCTCTACTCCAAAGATGTTTGTAACTCTAAGTTTCTTCTTCGAGTGCTTGTTTACGTTGATTCCAATCAGGTGTATGTATGCTGCATGTACGAGTGTCGGAAACTTTTCCCCAAGCAGCTCCTGTATGGTAAACTGTGGAGACCCTTAGAGTGGTGCTGCTATATCAGCGCATATATACCATAGCCGACTCTACTCTCCCTTAGTTCGTTCTTACCATCCATGGCGACACTGGAATTATATAGCTCTTGCTTTAGCAAGTGTCTAGTCCCTAGCATGAAGGGTGCATATTTCCACAATTCAGTCTTTCCATGTCACAGGCGTTACCTCAGATTCATAATAGTGGGCAAGCACTATCAATTTGTGGTGCTACCGTTTGGCCTTTTTTCTGCCCTGTGAGTGTTTACCAAATGTATAGTGGTGGCTTCCAAGTTTTCCCATACCTGGACAATTGGTTGCTAAAAGCAACTTCCAGAGACCAGCTTCTTGCTCACCTAGACCTCTTGTTAGAGCTGTTCAACAAGGAGAAGCCAGTCCTGAGTCCAGTGCAGAGAATAGAATTTATGGGGGCAACACTAGACTCAACCCAAGGGAAAGCATCATTACCAAAGTCACGGTCCCAGACCATTCAGGACTTGATAGGCACCCTCACCCAGTACCCAGTCACAACAGCAAGGACGTGCCTCAGACTTCTAGGCCACATGGCATCTTGTTGCCACTTGATTAGATATGCGGGTCTACACCTTCATTACTGGCTCACCTTAGTTTATGTAGTCTCACGCCATAGTCTGGACATAGTAGTGTCCATCTGCCATGGGATGATAGAATCATTCGGGTGGCGGATGGATCCATTAAACCTGTCAGAAGGGGTACAGTTTGCCCTCTTGAGCCCCACTCTAACACTGGTAATCAGTGCCTCTGATCTGGGGTGGGGGGCCCACCTAGGCAACCTGAGGACCCAAAGACTATGATCGCCTACAGACATGAGTCTTCACATCAGTGTGAAGAATGGTCAGACTGGCTCGCCAGGTGATCTGACTCCAGTTGCAGGGCCGGGGTGTGTTGGCGTGTACAGACAATACGACCGCGATGTTTTATATAAAGAACGTGGGGGGTGCATGATCATCCTGGCTCTGCAGCAAGGTGCAGAGATTGTGTCATTATTGCGTAAAGCACAAAATCCATTTGGAAGCCCATTAACCACCAGGCTACAGAATACACTGGTGAGCACCCTCAGTAGGGTGTTCATGGTCCACGGATGGTCAGTCAGTGATGATGTGATACGATCAATCTTCCAAGAGTGGGGGACTCCCTGTCTAGATCTGTTCGCCACCTCAGAGAACAAAAAGTGCCTGGACTTTTGCTCATTCCAGAATCACTATCAGGGTTCAATGGGAGATGCATTCATTCTCTGCTGGGGGAGGGATGCCTCTCCTGTATGTGTTTCCTGCAACTCCCCTGATACATCGGGTCCTACTAAAAACCTGCAGGGACAGGGCCCATCTAATTTTGACCACACAAACATTGGTTCTCCACCTGCTCAACTTGTCAGTGGATGCCCTGATAGCCCTTCCCCTGTACCCAGACCTCCTGACGCAGCATCAGGGGCGTCTCAGATACCCGGATCTGCATTCACTCCATCTAACAGCATGGAAACTGGATGGTTCAATTTGCTAGAGCTTCAGTGCTTTGCCCACGTACAAGAGGTCCTCTTGGGCAGCAGAAAGCCCTCTACCGGGGTGGCATACTTAGTCAAATGGAAAAGGTTCTCCAGCTGGTGTGTGGAGCGGGATGTTTCCCTTGGGAGAGCTCTATAGTATCTTCTGCACTTATTGTCACAGGGCCTAGTGCCCTCTTCGGTCAAAGTTCACTTGGCAGCGGTATACGCTTTTCATTCAGGTTGCTCTCAGCATTCTCTGTTTAGCCACCCCATAGTTGCATGTTTTAGGAAGAGATAAGGATGGGGTTATATCCATACTATTGTCCACCTGTATATGCTTGGGACATGAACCTGGTGCTCAATAAACTCATGGGACCACCCTTTGAATCAATGCCTGAGTGTTTATTGCTTCATCTCTCTATGAAGATAGCCTTCCTGTTGACTATCACCTCAGCAAGGAGAGTGTCTGAATTGAGGGCTCTATCCTCAGAACCACTGTACATGGTCTTTCACAGAGATAAAGTGTAGCTCAGGCTGCATCCATCTTTACTATCAAAAGCGGTCTCCCAATTCCATCTGACCCAAGAGATTTTCCTTCCAGTTTTCTATCCCAAGCCACACACTAGTGCTAGGCAGAGAGTGCTACACATGCTGGATGTGAGAAGGGCGTTAGCCTTTTACATAGATTGCGCTAGGCTGTTTAGAAAGTCCACACAGCTGTTTGTGGAATGTATAAAACGTGACCCGGTCTCTATGCAGTGTATATCTACCTGGATAGTGCGGTGCATACACACCTCTTATGACCTAGCATGGGTCCCTCCCCCACTGGTCACAGGCCACTTGGCTCGTCAGCGGCTTTTGTGGTGCAGGTTCCCATGCAAGAGATCTGCAGGGCAGCCACGCGATCTTCGATTCACATGTTCACGGCCTACTGCCCAATTGATAAATTCTCCAGGGAAGACACAGATGTTGGTAGGGCAGTGCTGCAATCGGTGATTCTGAACTCAGACCCCACCTCCATAGGGTAGCAGTTTCGGAGTCACCTGATTGGAATCGACGTGAATAAGCACTCGAAGAAGAAAAGACAGTTCCCTGTTCTTGTAACTGGTGTTCTTCGAGTTGTGGTGTTCACATCTATTCCAATACCCACCCTCCTTCCTCACTGTCGGAGTAGCTGGCAAGAAGGAACTGAGGCAGGATAGCGTCGGCTGTGGTATATATGCACTGATATAGCAGCACCGCTCTAGGGGTCTCCACAGCTAAACCTATGGGAGCTGCTAGGGGAAAAGTTTGTGATGCTTGTGCAGAAAGTTTCTGATGCTCGCGCACACCTGATTGGAATGGACGTGAACACATCTCAAAGAACACCAGTTATGAGAACAGGTAACTTTCTTTTCTGCTGTATATGCTATGGCACATAGTGCAGCTGAATGTGTATAAAATTAAATAGTAAAGTAGATTAAATATGTTGTCTGAAATGCAACAGGGTGGGTGGGGAAACATTTCTCATATTAAAGTCAGAAATTAGCAAGCTTGTTAACAGAGAAAGCAAGATATTTACGTATTGACTGGTTGTGGTTTTTCAGGCCCACCACAGCAGTACTCAGGCCAGGAAGACTATTATGGGGACCAATACAGTCATGGTGGACAAGGTCCTCCAGAAGGCATGAACCAGCAATATTACCCTGATGGTAATCTCTCATAATATTAACTTACCCATTTTCTATACCTCCCCAATATCAATGTAGAGAACTACTTAAAAACTATAGAATGGGGTGAAAATAATTAGTAATTGATCACCATAGCAGATCTTGTATTTATAAAAGCTTCTAAATTCAGAATTGTTGTTATAATTTAAAATGCTAAAGATAAATAATTTTACAGCTTACTCAACGTACATAATTTATAATACTTTTAATTTGACTCGCTAATATTGGGTTTCATATTCTATAATGTGAATCCTCCCATTTAGCTACAAGGATGGAGGGTTCTTCAGTATATTAGAACAACTGATCTGAATTAAAGTAGTTGTGCTGTATATCTGTTTTATGATACTGTATGTGTATAAAAAGACAGAGTAATATATTCTTTTTATAGCAGGTATATGGAAATTTAAACACTTACTTATAAGCTTAATGTTTGGGGTTTTATTGTTCTTATCCTATAGCATAATTTACTTTTGATATTAAGAACAAATTGTATAAATGTTTTGTTGCTGCTGTGGCATGGGCCTTAAGCATACATAGTGTTTGACAAAGGCATAAGATAGTCCCTGCCTTGAAGAGCTTCTTTGTTGAAGGGCCTGATCCTGTAAGCCCCTTCCTCTGTGGAATTCCCTGAATGCTTTCAGGATCAGATGCTAAGATAAAATTACACAGATCAATCCTTTTTCCTCTCTTGAAGTAGAGATC
Organism: Pelochelys cantorii; assembly: GCA_032595735.1. NCBI lineage: Eukaryota > Metazoa > Chordata > Testudines > Trionychidae > Pelochelys > Pelochelys cantorii. The sequence continues at coordinate 78,181,626 of CM064327.1, forward strand.
TGTATATATTGTATTTGTACATGAGGAATCAGGATTATGCTGTAAATTAGAGGATGGGGTTCCTTTTTTATTTATTTTGGTTTTACTTAGGAAGAAGTTGGGTGAACAAACTTTATTGGTGAAAATTACTGTTTGACTCATAGCTGTTGTGATAATCTGCTTGCTACTTACTTACATGTTTTGTGAAGTCCAAGGAACCTGGTAGATAGTAACAATTTTAAAAACATTCATAGCTCAGCTCTCCTCCCCCAATCCTATCAACATTTCAGAGCAACTGCTTATTAATAATGATTGAAATGAATTATTTGTTTGAATGTAAAGTGTTGGGCTTTTTAAAATAAATATTTTAGCAATGCCTATTATATTTTGGTTTAGGCACTGATTTTCATTTGTGTACATTCAAAGATATTTCATAAGTTATGGAAATCATAACATAAAGCCTTAATTCTGGAACTTGCATTATGTTGTACACACAACCTCATTTATTCTATACAAAAAAAAGTTAACAGCATAACATAGTTTTCAAATAGCTAAAAGGTAATTCATGCATTTAATGCATTCAATTGAGCATTATCAGTTAAAATTAAATGGCAGCATAGATAAATTTACATTTTCCATTAAGTTCAGCAAGAATTATTGTTAATCTTTAAAAATTGTGCTAAAAATCAATGATGTATGACCATCAGTCAGTTTTTAAGATGTTTATGTTGAGTTCTCCATTTGTACCAAAGTCTCTTTATTTTTAGAACTTCCTTCCCTTTGCCTTATGTAGGTACTTTTATAAAATTTGTGCTAAGAATTTAATAAAATGAACACTTGTTTTCATGGCTGAGTTTCACAAGAGGACACTATGATGTAGTACATTTTAGTAATCTGCGGGATAAATATATTGGGGTCTTAAAACAACAAACAGGTAGGGGTTTTCTCATGTTTTGATTCCTAAGTCAGAGATGCCCATTGCCTCTGAATTGAAACTTCATTTTTTAATGGTTGTGCTGATGAATGAGATTCTCCAGGGAATCTTAAGATTGCTAGGAATGATGTTTGTGGCAGAAAAATCAGGCTTGAGAAATTTTTCTTTTGACACTTTAGAGCAAAATTTACTATAAAAATATTGGATTCATAACTTCATTGAGCTTTGTTATATTTCACACTACCTTTAGCATATGCTTTTTAATTTGAGATCAGCAGAACAGGTATGAACCAAAGTGTGATAATTGCTTCCTTTGTTCATTCTAATTTAATTCATGTTATTTACATGTGAAAGGCCTAAATGCTTTCATTTTTAAAAATAAAAGATAAAGTACTTTTTTTCCCCTCCACCAACAAAGATTATGAGAAGGTTAAGATCGTCCCTTGCTGTGATGTTGCTAAAACTAGTGCATTAAGCTTCTGTTCCCTGTCACATGTTAATTCAATATGAAAGGAAATCATATTGGTAAATCTTAGGCTAATACATTGAAAAATCTTTTTTATGTATTTCCAGTTAACTTTTTTGATTTTTCTGAAAGATGAAATATTTTTAGGGTTTTCACTCAGAGACCATTAACGTTTCTTCCTGTCTCTTGTCGAATTGATGTAGGTCATAATGATTACGGTTATCAGCAACCGTCGTATCCTGAACAAGGCTACGATAGGCCTTATGAGGATTCCTCACAACATTACTACGAAGGAGGTATCTATATACCTTCACACACATACGCACATACATTCCCTTTTCTCCCCCACCTCTTATGAGAACAAAAATTCTTACATAAAACAATTTATACACATGCAAAGCTCTTGTAGAATACTAGTTGCTGGCTGTCTTAAAAATTGCAGGGAACTTGAAGCATTCAAAATAATTTCTTGCAAACATCTAAAATGTATAATCACAATTTGCCATTTCTAACAACAGTAAAATGACTAAAACACTGTTAGAGAACTTTTTTTCCAATGGAAATTTTTTATTTAAACATAAATCCATTGGTTCATTTGTATATATTTTTGTGTGTGTGTGTGTATATATACATATATACATATATATATATATTTATATATATATAAATATAGTGTCATTAGGAAACAAGCTTGCTGATCTTGTGTAGCTAGTCTGTGCTCTTGTAGCTGTCTTTAATTTTGTCTTTTTTATTTTATTTAGCATAGTCATGACCTTATGACTGTGATGTTCCAGTAATGTACTGCTTGTTTGGCAGAGATGCTGAAAAAGCTGCAGTTCAACCTTGCAAACTTGGCTTTAACTGCAGTTTGTTTGGCCAAATTCCTTCTGTTTGGTTTGAGTTTTATTTATTTTGTTACGTTTTTTAAATCAAGATTGCATTTCCATTTTTGTTCCTGTGTTATTGGCTGTGCATATTAGAGAAAAATGGAATGGTAGTAAACATCTTTAATTGTTTATTTTCTTGCAACCATTTTACAGGAAATTCTCAGTATGGTCAGCAGCAAGATGCATATCAAGGACCTCCTCAGCAGCAGGGTTACCCTCCACAACAGCAGCAGTACACTGGCCAGCAGGGTTACCCAGGACAACAGCAAGGTTATGGTAAGTAGCTGACAACAAGGTAGTTCTCACAAAAAAGATAAAGGATAAGACCTTCACCTCTGGTTCAGTCCCTTTATGGTGGGTGAAAGGACTGAAGCAATATAAGTGGGCCCTAAAATCCCTGTATTCAGCTGGGGGAGGAATCCCGCAGCACAGACACTGTAGAGTACAGCTTCCTGAAGGGGTGGGGTGGAGGCCAAGAGAAGGACGGGCAGCACACAGCACTGCAGAGACTCCAGGCTGTGTTGTGGCCCATAAGAGAGGTATATGTAATTTAGGCAGGTTCCAGGGCTAAATTATACTTTCCAGTCCCGGGAGGAGCATAGGATTAGGAGAGCACAAAGATAGCCATCTTTATCCCATAAAGCCATTTTAACTCCCTATGTTGCTGGCTGCCAGTTCTGTCTTGCACCTCAGCTGTGTCTACACTGCCTCTTTCCTCACTAAAACTTTAGTCACTCGGGGGTGTAAAAACATCCCCCTGAGCGACAAAAGCTTTAATGCTGAGAAGCATCAGTATAGACAGCATGGCTCCTGGCGATAAAGCTGCCACCTGTTTTATCCCCTGAAGAGCTCTAACCCTGCAATAAAGCATGACTATACTTCCCATGTCACAGTGCTGTGGTGGCAGCTCTGCCATGCTGTACCATGGGCAGTGTAGATGTACCTGTAGATTAGAGATTCAGCACAGACTCTCACTCAGCTCCATAAGAAGTAGCACAGAGTGGCATGTGGCTATTTTACTTAAGATTCTGAGTCAGAATAGAGAATACTACACATTTTAAATTGTCCTTGCTTTCATACTCTAAAAAGTTACACGGTTGTCTTAAAATAAACACCCTCTCAAAAAAAGACAGTGAAAACCAGTTTCATAATTTTGTTCGTGAGATTGTATATGCAATCATAATGATTGTGCATGCAAATATTAATTTCACAACTGGCCTAGTTGAGGTAGTGGTTATAAAGGACCTACTGAAATTTGGGAGAGTTTCTTTTTGAAGTTGGGGCTGGACTGTTAAACAATTTTGAAACATTTGTATGTATACCTAGAGGATAAAACAATAAATCAATAAAATCTCAAAAATTGGACTCTCATTTTTTCCATGTACTCATTTTGAAAATCTGGAGTTTAGGATAACAATATTAGAAGAAAGAGGTGAAACAAATATAACAAAACTGCTTGTCCACACACACCATGATTTACATACCCAGATTAGCTCACTTTTCAATTTCAATTTTTGAAGCTGATGATGAAGTCTTAAATTAATAGATTGAACTCTTTTTTTTACAAAGTCTCCTGTGAACATTTAGTAATAAACTGTTAAAGAAATATCATAAATAAAACTGAATTACATTTGCAATGACCAAAGTACATTTTGGGATGTAGTATCCTTGTTTATGTAATATTTATCTTCTTACTTAACTGATTTTTTACAAATTAGTATTTGCAATCAGCATCCCTCTAATTGTTATGAATCTGCAAGGCTCTGTCCCAATCCAGGAGAAGCACAGAGAGCTGAAGCTGCATAGTTCAGGGAGATTTGATGCCTGAGGAGAATGGTAATGGAATATGGAGATTTTTATTCTCTAGAATAGATCATCACTTGGAACCTTTCACAGATCCAAAGTTACCAAGTTTGTTACCATCTGATAGCTGCTCAGTGACCAGTGTGATTAGGTAAAATGTGCACCTGTCAGCACTTATTCAAGTTACTGTCTACACAAGTCACATTTTGCTCCAGAAATGGATCTGCCTGTTTGTGTAAGAGCGTAAGAGGAAGCACCCTCTCATAAGTTGTAGAACTTAATGGCTCTGTCTGGTCTTCTGGGGATCTAGTGGCGGGCACCACGCATGTAACTCTGTATTGCTTGATGTATGTGGTGAGAGAACCTACTTTAAGCTTGATAAATAATGGTGGTACTTAATTGGTGTGTTCTTAGTTGCACAATGCAATATTTTACCATTCTATTTCCACCTCCCCCCCTTTTTTTATTTGTTTGAATGATTTGCAGGTCCTTCACAGAGTGGTCCAGGACCTCAGTATCCTAACTACCCCCAAGGACAAGGCCAGCAGTATGCAGCATACAGGCCCACACAGCCTGGACCACCACAACCACCACAACAGCGGCCTTATGGATACGATCAGGTACAACATTGTTTAATAAAATGTATTAATTCTTGTGCATTTATTGTACTGTTTTTAATGAATTTATATATATAATACTCTCACAGCTTTTATTTCCATTGGAGTTACTCATGTACAGTTAGGAAAGTTGATTAGTCTATATTATTCTTTTCGGACTTGGCCAGACTATACTAAACTTTGCAAAATATAGTGTGTTATAAACAGCTCGCCATTGTATCAAAATTAATGGGAACCATTTTAGCCTAGTGATGAGAGTGACTTCAGTGAAAATTGTGGACACAATGCCCCTTAAAGGGTCACATTTTATTATTCCTGTATATTGAATATAGCTAGCTGCTGCGCTTTTTTTTATCATTCCCTTAGGTGCAAATCCGGCCCTCGTCCTTGGTGCTATGAAAGGCAACTTGCTTGCCCAGGCAGTGCAATTCTGTTGTATAGATGTTGGGAGGAACCCGTGCAGACTTGAAACCTCAGTTTTTACTGGTTCTCTGCATGGCTGTGTACAGGCAGGCAGATCATGGGAGAGGCAGAGTCAGGGTCTATTGCTACGTCCCACCTCGAGGAAGCTAAGTAAGAGCCTATAGAGGCTATTCTAGCCTTTGGGCAAGACTGGCTCAGCAGCTGCTTAAGGCCATTGAGAAGGGAGAATTGAATCCTTCCTCTCTATTCCTTGTATGGATGCCTAGTTATTTAGATTAGACCTAGGACAGAGGATTTTCTCCTTTGTGTGTTACAAGCTACAAAACAGCAAATGTTGTCTAATATCTCTATGAACGTTACAGTGTAAACTTTATTACAATAGAGGCCTTTACTCACCTGCTCATATGGAAGCTGGACATTCTGACTAAATAGATGTATGTATGTAACTTCACAGATTTAACAATAAATTCTTAATAATTTGTTCATAGGCAACTATTTAGACTTTGAACAAGAAAAAACATGTTTCCCATGTAACAGTGGTTAGAGTACTGTCAGGGAGAACAGATCTCTCCCTGTACACAAATATTATTTTAAAAAGGGAAGAAAAGGCAACAAAATATTGTTAACATTGGTAACCAGAGAAGTGAACTACTTTTTTATCCCCAAGTCTTAAAAATAATATAGTATACAAAGAACCATAGTTCCCAATGCAAGCTCAAGACATTAAAAAAAAAGAAAATGCTTAGAGGGAGGGGGTGGGAGATAGAGGGGGAAAAGAAGTTTTAATTTGTTGAATTTCCTACAGGTCATTCTGGCATGGGCTAGGAATAACTTCCCTCTTAAAGATTTTTAAGAGGGAACATAACAAATGTTCTAGTCCTTCAGTTTCTCGAATAATGCAAATTCTAAGGGGAATCCATTTGTGGAAGGCTTTCCCTCTTTTCCACAGTAGAACTACTCCCTTAGGAACTGTGCTATTTGAGCTCCTTTTTGGCAACTGCCCTGAAAACTACCTCCTGTGGGTGAGCAGTATTTTAGGGCGAGAGATACAATTTAAGATAATACTGGCATTATCAGACGTGGTTTTTTGCTGCATTACCTTGATCTGATTGAGGGGTGACAATGCGTGTGGTCATTCCTAAACACACCCCCTCCTTTTCTGCAAATCCTGAACCCAGTGGTGTACGTGCAGAGAGCTTGTCAGTGATCATGAGAAGCACATACTGATGTCTCTGCTTCCACTTGGCTGTTCACCCCAGTTATATCACAAAAGATCTCTTTCATCAGAGGAATTGGAGGAGAGTAATGAGACCAGTATTTCTATGCATCAAATCTGTGGAATAAGGATGTAGTAGCAGGAGTGTTGGAAGCAAGACATGAGAAGTAAATCTGCTCTGCTCCATCTGATGAGGCCTCAACTGGAGTATTGTGTCCAGTTCTGGGTGCCACATTGCAGGAAAAACGTGAACAAATTGGAGAAGGCCCAGAGAAGAGCAACAAAAATGATTAAAGGTCTGAAAACATGAGGGAAAATTTTTTAAAAATTGGGTTTGTTTAGCCTGGAGAAGAGAGGGTTGAGGGCAGAGCTTCTCTGCCACTTAAGTCAATGCAATTTACATCGTTCAGGGGTATTAAACCTGTGACTCAAGTTACAGCAACCTAAGCGCTGTCCACAGTGGCACTGTGTCGGCGATAGACACCTTCCTGCCAATATAGCTTCTGCCTCTCATGCAGATGGAGTGATTATGCCAATAGGAGAGTGCTCTCCTGTCAGCATAGTGTGTCTTTATCAGACGTGCTACAGCAGCAGCACAGCCAGTGTAGCTTGTAGTGTAGACTGGTCCTGAGAGGAGACATAAGTTTTCACACTGTAAAGGTTGTTACAAGGAGGAGGGAGACAGGAAGCAGTAGGCTTAAACTGCAGTATAGATGCTTTATGTTTGATATTAGGAAAAACTTGGTGGTTAAGCACTGGAGTCGACTGCCCAGGAAGACTGTTATCTCCATCATTAAAGATTTTTAAGAGCAAGTTAGACAGACACCTGTCAGGGATGGTCTAGATCAGTGTTTCTCAAACTGTGCTCCGCGGAGCCCCAGGGCTCCATGAGACATTTCCAGGGGCTCCGTGAGTTGACAAACTGGAAACATAGATAGGTACAACACATACAATCAGTGGACTGCTGGGGCTCCGTATAAATTTTTACTCATGTAAAGGGCTCCAGAGCCCAAAAAGTTTGAGAACTGCTGGTCTAGATGAAACTTAGTCCTGTCGTGAGTGCAGGGGACTGGACAAGATGACCTCTTGAGGTTCCTTCCAGTCCTATGATTCTGTAGAACAAGTTGGCCATCTATACCTTTATGATTGCTTAGATGTGCCTTGGATCATGCACAGGTTTTTGAACAACATGTGTTTAGTCTAGTCTAGTGCTCTGAAATTATGTGGACAATAGTTATGAGTTAAAGGCTAAGTGGATACCTTCACTTTGAATTTCTGTGCTTTTGTATATAATTAAATTCTTGCAGTACTGCTCAAATTCCAGTTTTGTATTTAGTGGCTCTTTTTTAGAGAGCCAGTTTTACCATAATCTGTCTTAAATGTTTGTTGTTTTTTAATTAATTACCAATACCAATTCAAGAAAAATTGTTCGGACAGAATTAAACTCCAGGCATAAACCTATAATCAGCTATGTAATTTACAGATGAATTTAGAGATTAATAAAATGTTTTCAAGTGTGTTTGAATCTTAATCGCATGACTCTTGGATATTGCTTTTTTTCAAGTTTTATTTTAGAAAACGAAAATCATTATCTAATCACATTTTTATATTTACTTTTAGGCGCAATATGGAAACTATCAGCAATGAAAAAGTACTTACATTCCAGTATCCAGTATCTATTAGCAGCCATATTGTCTCCTCAGCACTGTGGACATCTCCCTGTGAAGAGATTCTTCCATTCCATATAGCTTTTGGAAAAATATTGTGGATAAATGGCTGTTTTACAATATACGGTCTTTATGGTCTAGTTATAAAAGGCTGTAGTCTCTCAAATTCTGATTTCACATCTGTACTCTAGATGGCAATATTGGACAGAAAATGCATTAACATAACCGGTTTTCAGTGAGTTCAGAACTGTGCATCAAACAGACTGTTACAGACTGAAAGGTGTGAACAGCTTTCTATGTTTTATGAAGGTTTTGGGGATTTAATATTTTTTCCACAAATTCTTTTGTAAGGGGAAGGGGGAAATGTACACTTTTTACGGCAGCAATATTTTGTATATTATGTTTTTCATGTGGTGAATATGCAAGACAGTACACTACTCACTGGGCAGGATCAGATATCTGCTGTTAATATGGATGGGGGCATGGTAAATGCTTGAATGTGTTTGGTCTCAAAATGGTGTATAATAAAGGTGAATGAAGACATAGTATACTGTACATCAGCAATAGGCTCTTGCACAAAGAATTTGAATCCCAGTTACCTAGACAGGAAGGTAATCAAGAACAATATAATAGTCTTGTGCAAAGGATAAATTTTTTAAGCTTTACAATTTTTCTCCGTGAAGCATTTTTGTAAAGATGGTTTCTAACATAGTTTGACAATTTTCTGCAACATGGTTTGGTACCCAGAAAAATTGTTCAAATTGTAGGTGTTTTGTCACAGTTTAACATTAATCAAGCCGTAATCCCTTTCTAATTGCAATAACAAAGACTAAAACAATGTTAGTTTTACCTGGTTTGAATATGCAAAAAATTCAAAAACTAATACTGAAAACAGGTCAAAGTATATTGTATAAGTGTATTTTAACCTTTAGTTGGATATTTTGTATGTAACAAACTAGCATAGAAGAATTTGTAAACCTCTATCTAAACTTTAGTAACTGGGAATTAATACATTTAGAAAGGGGGCATTTTTTGTGTGTGTCCATTTTCTTACTGGTTAATATGAGACCAAGGTATGTTTTAGGTCATTCAAATATAAACCTGCTGTTGAGGGAAATGCCAAATTTTATTGTGAACCGCATTGATGCTTATAGTGTAGCATGTAAGATAGAGGCAGCACCTTGATCAATAGCATAGTACACAATCTGGTTTTGAGATCATCCTGCAAGTGTAGTTCAGATATATGAAGGGATAGTCTGTTGTGAAAGAATACCCGCATTCAGGACATCTTGGCAACCTTTGCAAAGGACATAACTTAAAAATAAAACTAGCCCAGGAGTAAAATAATATTTTTTCCACAGTTGACCATAATGTTTTAACAGGGAGAAAGCAATTGTAATACATAGTATTTGAATGAGCAAAATGTACATGGAAACATTTTTCAATTTGTCCATTGATTTTAAAGGGAGATTTTTTTGGCTTAAAGTTGATTAGTAGAAAATGCACATCAAGGTTTGAACAGATAAAGCCTGAGGAGCATTATTATGAATGAAATGCTTGTAGGTTCTGTGCCAATTTTCCACCACTGTGTACTTCATTGCTATTTAAAACTGTACTCCATCAACTCTAAAGGAAGAATAAATTATTTGTGATTTTAATTTTCTCATTTGTTTCTTTAAATTAGATTTCTGTCACTCTAATGTCTCATCTGGAGACTTTGCTGTAGATTTTTATTTTATAGACGTTGGTCCAGGATAACCAAAATATATTTACATTCTAGGACTCTATCAAAATTCTCTTGCCATACCCAAGTTAATTAGAATTAACTGTTCAGTAATCAGCATGTTGTGTAGGCTGTTTGTTACAAAATTCTTCCTCTGAAAATGAAGGTCCATGAGGCTATAATCAAGATGACTGAATTAGATAAATGAGTTGAAGAGACAAAAAAAATATGCTGAACCCAACCTGGTATAGATACGTTATCTCATTTGAAATAAGCTCAACTGACATTAAGAAATAATTTGTCTTGCCAACCCATCTTCTGTTGTCTTATTCTCCTTTTTAATAGAAACTAAAATTGCAATTTTAATAAGCAGAATTTCCTCCAGGGTTTCCCTCCTAGAGACTAGTGCATTTGCAACGCTTAATTGTTTTATAACGGTCCTGTTTCGTAAAAGTTTTTAATTGGTGGTGACAAAAATTACTTTATTCCTCTGATACCAGACTAGAAGAACAACTTGAGAGGAGGTAGTCTCCCATAAAAGTTAGTATTTCCCATTTAAATTATACCTTTGTTATTCACATCTCCTTAAACAAAAAAGGAAGTAGGCATGTCAGATGTAAGTGGATAGGACACTCAATGGCAAGGTGCAAGAGCAAGAGGTTATTTGAACCAGGTATCCTTCAGCAAACAGAAATCCAACCCGTATAAAGCCAACAGAGAGAATCTTAAACTTAAATATCGAATGGATTGTGTCAAATATGAGGTCTGATAAGGAATTTGAAAATCCGCTTGAAATTTAAAAAAAAGTATTGCATGCAAGAATCCTATGAAAGAATTAGTATGTCCTGAGAGTAAAAAGGAAAATGAATGAGTCTGTAGCAGTCTGGGGCTCACATTAGTCTATGGTCAGTTTTTGTGATTGATTGAACAATCATTTTTGTCTTTTAAAAAAATGTTTTTTTCTTCTGCTGCTGTGTGAGAGACAAACAAAAAATTGACTAGTTTTGAGAATCAAATAAAAATGGAAACAGACTGAAAAATAGAGAAATACATACTTTTTCTCTAAAGACTCTCAGTTAAAGTAATCTCATATTACTTGTAATAGAAATGCACTAAAACCATGTAGCTGTGAATTTTAAATAGACAGTGTTTCTATGAAGAGGATTAAGGACACGGTTGCAGAAAAATATTCTTTTTGATTCTCCACAATTTTCACCACAGAGAATGTTGAGGAATTGCATGCTATTTTCAGGGATTTCCAGGGTGAAGCAGTACCAAATGTTTGAGGGGTCAAAAGAAAAGCTGTTGGAATAAACCAAATGAACTGAAGAGTAACAAGTCACCAGGACACACAGAATTTATTGAACAATTTAGAAGGAATTTAAGAATAAAGTGGCTGTGAGCTGCTTTTTTGAATGCTCTCTAATTGACATCAGCTACTGTGCCAGAAGACTGAAGGCCTGATGGATGGTGTGAAATAAAGACCAATGAGCCTTACTACAATACCAGGCAGATTGGCTGAGGTAGTAATTTAAAGATAGAATTATGCAACACTTGGATGAATATGATATGCTAAGCAAGTGTATTTTCTATAAAGGAAAATTGTGCTTCCCTACTAGTATTAGTCTACTAGAATTCTTTGAATGTTTCAGTGGTTGGTATAGTGGATAAATAACTAGTTGATATTTATTTGGATGTTCAAAAAATTCCTGACACAGTCTTTGCAAGATGCCCCTGAGGAAACTAGTCATAAGATAAGTACCTTCATAGTAGGGATGTCAACATGTAGTCGACTAGAGGATTATCAGTTAATCTTATCAACAATATGCATTTCCCCCTCCCCCCGCTGCTTGCTGCCTCTGTATGACAGGCAGCAAGGGAGAGGGGGAGTAGAAGCCGGTGTTGGGGGGAGCTGGCTTAAAAGAGGTGGCATGGGAGGCTGCTGCAGGCCAGAGCTCCCCATGGACAGGGGCTGCTCTGCCTCCCATGGAGCAGCCTCTGTCCACCTGACCCCCTCCCTGATAGCAGCCTCTGTTTGCACGGCGCTTGGACCCCTGCGGATGGTGATGTGGGGGGCAGAGTATCAGAGGCAGCAGCACAGGGCAGCCAGCAGCCAGTCTGTAGGTGGGGGCTGGTTTTTAAATGGGTTTTCCTTATGGACAGGCTTCTGCCTAGCATTCCACACTGCTGCCTCAGCATGGGATGGCAGGGGGGGAGTGCACTGGTTGCCGGCCCCACCCCTGGGGACTATCAAATAGCCGTGTAACCAGTAAGAATTCATGTGGTTACATGACTATTCAATTACCGGATATCTAACATCCTTACATCATAGTTTGGAAACTCTTAAGATAGAGAAAACAAAGAGTAGGCATAAATGTTTAACAGGGTAAAGTTTAAATTGGGGTGCACCCAATTTAAACCCAATACTATGACTGTTTTAATGTATTTCTCAAATAGTTTAGAAAAAGGGATGACTAATAAGGTGGCCAGATTTTCAAATACACAAAATTATTTAGGTTAATGAAGTTTAGATACTTTGAGACATTTCATAGGGACATGACCTAAAGTTAACAAACAGAAATTAAAAGGTACAGCCCCAAAAGTGAAATCCCACCAGTCATCTGAAGAAATGGGCTGTGCCCACGAAAGCTCATGGTACCATCTACATGTTTCATTAATCTATAAAGTGCTACCAGACCATTTGTTATAATTTGTTGGGGAAGAGTCAATATGGCTTTTGTAACAGGAAATCATGCCTCACCACTCTAGTAGAGTTCTTTGAAGGGATCACCAAGTATGTGGACAAGGGGGACTCATTGGGCATAGCTAACATACTTAGATTTTCAGAAAGCCCTTGACAGGGTCCCCTCACCAAAAGCTTTTAAGCAAAGTAAGTTGTCATGGGATCAGAGGGAAGGTCCTCTCATAGATTGGTAACAGATTGAAAGACTGAAAACAAAGGGTAAGTATAAATGATCAGTCTTCAGAATGGAGAGAGGTAAATAGTGGTGTCCCCTTGGGATCTGGCCTGGAACTAGTCCTATTCAACATATTCATAAATGATCTGGGAAAAGGGGTAAATAGATGGCAACATTTGCAGCTGATCCAAAAGTAATCAAGATAGTTAAGTCCCAGGGAGAGACTGAAAAGGGCTACAATAGGATCTCTCTAAACTGGGTGACTGGACAACAAAATAACAGATGAAAGTTAATGTTGATAAATGCAAAATAAAGCATATTGGAAAACATAATTCCAACTGTACATATAAAATGATGGGATCTAAATTAGCTATTACCACTCAAGAAAGAGTTGTTGGCATCATTGTGGATAGTTTTCTGGAAACATCCACTTGGCATACAGCAGCAATCAAAGTGAACAGAATGTTGGGAATCATTAGAGAAAGGGATAGATAAGACAAAAATAATATTGTCTCAATAAATCCATGGAACACTCACATCTCAAATACTGCATGCAGTTGTGATTGCCCTCATCTAAAAAAAAATTGGAATTGAAAAAGATTCAGAAAAGGACAACAAATTAAAATTCAGAACAGCTTCCATATGAGGAAAGATTGCTAAGATTAGGATGTTTCAGCTTGGAAAAGAGATGACTTGGGGGCATGATGGAGGTCTATAAAATCGTTGTGTAGAAAAAAATAAATAAGGAAGTGCTATTTACTCCTTTTCATAACAAGAACTACTAGAGGTCACCACAGGAAATTAATAGGCAGCAAGTTTAAAACAAACAAACCAAAGGAAGTATTTCTTCACGCAATATGCAGTCAACCTGTGGAACTCTTTGCCAGAGGATGTTGTGAAGTCCAAGACTATAGCAGTTCAAAAAAGATCTAGATAAATTCATGGAGGATAGGTCCATCAATGGCTATTAGCCAGGATGAAGAGGGATGTTGTCCCTAGCCTCTGTTTGACAGCAGCTTGGGAATGGGCCATTGCCTGTTCTGTTCATTCCCTCTGTGGCATGAAGACAGGGTACAGCAATGACGGCAGCTGAAATTCAATGTTGACAAAAGCAAGGTAATGCACATTGGAATAAATAACACATTGTTTGTACATAATGGTGGATTCTAAATTACTCAGGAGAAAGACCTAGATCTCTGGGTATGTCTACCCAGCAAAGAAAAACCCATGGCTGGCCTTTGCCTGCTGACTTGGGATCGTGGGGCTTGGACTGTAGGGCAGTTTCGTTGTAGACTTCCGGGCTCAGGAACCATCTCACTTCACAGGGTCCTAGAGCCTGGGCTCCATCCCAAGCCCAGAAATCTACACAGCCCCACAGCCCAAGCCTCACGATTTCCAGTCAGCTGGTATGGGCTAGCTTTAGCTGTCTAGTTGGTGTGTAGACATACCCTTTGTGCACAGTCACATGAAAATATTTTCAATATGCAGCTGAGGTAAAAAACAAACAATGTTAAGAAAGGGATTTCCATTATTTTCGTCCAGGGGTTCTCAAACTTCATTTCATAGCTACCCCCTCCTGACAAAAATTACTCCACGATCCCAGGAAAGGGGACCAAAGACAGCCTGCCCATACTCCACTGCCCATGTTGGGAAGGAGGGAAAGAAGAGAGAAGAAAGGCAATAAAGCCTGAGCGCCACTGTCCTTGGCAAGGGGAACAAAGCACAAGCCCAAGGACTTCAGCCCCTGGTAGAGGGTCTATAACCTGAGCCCAGCTGCCCCAGGCTGAAGCCCTCATGCTTCAGCTTTGGCCTCAGACGTGGGGCACGTGGCTTAGGCCAGCCACCTCATCTCAAAAAAAGGGACAGGAGAAATAGGAAGGGGTCCAGAGGTGGGCAATGAGTGATTAGAGGTATGGAAAAGACTTCAGTATAAGGGAAGATTGAAAAGAACATGACTGTCTAGTTCAGAAGGGAAATGCTCATGACAGAGGTATATAAAATTATAAATAGAATAGAGAAAGTAAATTGAGCACTCCTACTCATTTTTTCTGATAATGTAAGAACAAGGGGAATAGTCAATGGAACTGAAAGGCAGCTCATTTAAAACTGATAATAGGAAATGCATAACTGCACAATCCACAAGATATCACAGAGGCTACAGGCTCAGTAGATTTTTTAAAAAATGGATTTTTATATGGATAAGAATATCCCCAGTTACATTAGATCAGCTGAAACACTATTTAGAAGGGATATAAAGCCTCATGCTCTGTAGTAATAAGCCAATAGCTATTTAGCATTTGCCAGTTTGGTTACTTTTTATTTTTTCATCATCATCTTCTGAAATGTCTGGTACTGGGCACATCTGAACCAGTATGGCATTTTTTATATTCCATTTCTGAACATGAAATCCTTGTAATATTTTATTTTTGGCTTTTATGATAAAAGGAGAGATTTGATGTAAATTTACAAGAGCAAAATCTGTAATGTGGATGTGGGCATGTGACTAAACATGTATGTTTATAGAATCATAGAACACTAGAACACTCAAGAGATCATTGAGTCCTGTCCCTTGCTCTCACGGCAGGACCAAGCACTGTCTAGACCATCCCTGGTAGGGTGTCTGTCGAACCTGCTCTTAAATATCTCCAGCAATGGAGATTCCACAACCCCCCTAGGCAATATATTTCAGTGTTTAGCCACCCTGACAGTTGGAAGTTTTTCCTAATGTCCAACCTAAACGTCCCTTGCCGCAATTTAAGCCCATTGCTTCTTGTCCTATCCTCAGAGACCAAGAAGAACAATTTTTCTCCCTCCTCCCTTTTAGATACTTGAAAACTGCTATCATGTCCCTTCTCAGTCTTCTCTTTTCTAAACTAAACAAGCCCAATTCTTTCAGCCTTCCCTCATAGGTCATGTTTTCTAGACCTTTAATCATTTTTGCTGCTCTTCTCTGGACCTTCTCCAATTTCTCCACATCTTTCTTGAAATGTGGTGCCCAAAACTGGTCACAGTACTCCAACTGAGGCCTAATCAGCACGGCATAGAGCAGAAGAATGACTTCTCATATCTTGCTCACAGCACTCCTGTTAATGCATCCCAGAATCATGTTTGCTTTTTTTGCAACAGTGTCACACAGTTGACTCAGGTTTAACTTGTCGTTCACTATGACCCCTAAATCCCTTTCAGCACTACTCCTTCCTAGACAATCACTTCCCATTTGATTCCCACTTTAGAAAAACTCATTAATTAGTTTTGCACGATAACTTTAAGTATTTTTAGGTACATGATTACCCTTCCAATTCTACCATTTTTGTGAAACATACTAATGACTTAGAGATTGTTTTTATATTGCTTAATTTCAATCTCCGACCATTGGAAATGGCAGCTCTTTAGAGGGTGGGTTGATTTTGGGTGGGGGCAGTAGATTACTGAGGATTCACATTGCTATTTGCTAAGGCCACTGTGGGGGCACATTTGCTGCCTTAGGGCTTGATCCAATCCGACTGAAGTCAGTGGAAATGCCTCTATTGATTTCAGTAGGTGTTGGATAGGGCTCTTTGGAGGAGTAACATGTCACTTGGAATAGCCACTGCCTCAGCTTCCATGTTTTTCAGAGCTCACAATGAAGTGGTCCATAGAGAGGCTTCCATGGTCTCTCACAGAGAGAGGCATGTGCTGGAGAGTCACTTCCTTCCCTCTCTTCCCAATGTCCAACACAGGATGCCAGTCTTCAAAGTGCCCAGCAGGCTGGCACCAGACCAGCAAGCCTGTAAGTACAGGCTGCACCTCCCTGGCCCAGTACCCTCAGGACTTGACCAGTTCCAGACAAGGGAGTTTTCCAGAGCAGGGGAGGTATGTGTGTGTGTGTGTGTGTGTGTCACTAGCCTCCCCACTGGACTCCTCTCCCCAGCAGCCAGGCTCCAGTGGCCCTGCTAGCTTTGCTGCCCTGCTGGGCTCCACCAGTTTCACTGCCCCACTGGCCCCATGGACTCCCGCAGCCCCACGGACTCCACCGTCTTTGCTGCCCCACCGTGATCCAGCGACCCTGCAGACTTCACGGACCCACCAGCCCTGCAGGCTCTGGCGGACTTGATAGCCACCAGCAACCTATGCCACTAGGGCTCTCTGGTCCAGCAACTTCCGTGGTCCTGCCAGACCATGGATATTGACAAACCAGAGAGTCCTGGACCACAGAGGTTCAACCTGAAATTCCATTGACTTCAACAGGACTGTTCATAGCTTAAATTGCCAGCTTGCTCAGGAATTGAACCTACTAAGATGGGGTTGACGGGGAAGGGGTGTGTAGCTTGGAAGAGTTTCCAACTCCTGATTGGAACAATTTAAACAGAAACAAAACATCTCTTTGTAATTTAATAAGGAAAAGAGGAAAAGTGCTTTCTTTTGGCCACAGACACACATCTCTGAAAAGAGTTAAAAATACCCCTTTAGAAGAAAATTTAGACTATTTTAACACAGTGTATGATTTATACATGCCTGGGATTTAATCATTTTTATAGGCCTCTTTTTTTTTCAGTGTTCAGTAAATAAGAAACAAAACAACCCATGACTTTTTTCTAAGCTACTGATATTGCTTTACTGCTTGTTCATCAGAATGCCTAACAAATGAAGAATGTCAGCAGCTTCATAAATATTATAGAAACATATTAGCTCACTCTCTTTTTTGCTAATTTAAACAAAGCTATTAGAATTTGTGAACTCTTCTGAACAGTGCATTCTATTGGTTTGACTTGTCATTTTTTTGTTTAAAACAATCGTAGGTGAATTACACTATGGGGCCTTTAAAAAAAGCGTATTTTTTATCATTGTTACGTCAGCTAACAGTTAATTTTACACAACATAACTTCTAATTTTCTACTTCAGGGGGTTGTTGCCAACATAGAATGCCGACATCTCTGAATAGGCCTGTTGGAGATATTTTGTAGAGATAGATAATTGGTGGGGATGGGTTTAGTAGTGGAAGCATCCATTTTATTTTTATGAAATTGTGGTATATTAAGGCTCATCAACAACCTGTTCTTTTCATCTAATTTAAGTCCTGAAAACACTTTTGATATACAGATGCATAGGTTGCTCTTTTGATTTCTGAGTCTAATGGCACAGTCTTCAGTTAGTTGCTTTGTTTCTCTTAATAAAATACAGTATAACCAAATGTCACCACTTCTTGCTGTATCTTTCTAAACACTAGTTACGGCCGTACTTATTGAGATATCTTGTTGAATTGATATGTGGATCAGTTGTGAAACTCCAAGGTGCCCAACTCTGATCTGTGTGACTAGGTTTTTTGTTGTTCTCCCCTACCCCCCACATAGATGTAGGTGCTTTGAGAGCCGGCTGTTTTTATCAAAGAACCTAGATAACTGCTGTTACCTGTTTGTACCCAGGGTCATTCGTTCAGATTAAATATTTGCCTTTTGCCATAAGATAGCATATAAATGTAATTAATGTTCATGGAGAGAGATATCAGCTGTAAATACTTCTCACAAGGTTTTCTTAACTTCTCTGCACCAGAGAACTAGTTCATCCAAGTGTAGCAAATTACTAACCAAGTTGGCAGTAATTTGCACTTTTGTCCTCTCTTTTAGACATCTATGTACTCCCAGGATCGAGTAACATAAAGGTAGAACAAAACATGTGGCAAAATTGGAAGCCTTTGCTATAACCTGTGTGGTTTTAATGGCTGGTAAATGGCTGTTTTCAGGCCTGCAAATGGATTCCCGACAGGTAACCGGAAATCTTTAATCAGTCTTAGCAATCACATCTGTGCACTGACACCTCAAATGTTGCCTTATAGTCCCTGGAGCACATGTAGAAAGGCAGATGTGAACGCCATCATGACTGTGTCATGGGGAGTGAGTGTTCTGCTGAGTCTGACAGTCTTGAAAAATTCAATTTTTGCGCAATATGGTCTCAAAAGCCCCAATTCCGCACACAGTCATATAGTAGTGTTAATTTTGCATCCTTTTCAAGGAGAATGCATTCTAGTTTATGTAATTTTCTTCTTGTTGTCTTAACTTAGAGCTTGTTTTAAGTCTACTTTTTGTGTGTCTTGTTCCACCTCTGCTTTTTTCAGAGCAGTGTCTTTTGCATCAGTCTGCAATTCATTTTGATATCATTTTCCTTCTGACATGATTTAAATCATGAACTTCTGTACAGGCATCACCAATGTTCTCCCTGTTGTATCTTGTGACAAAAGAATATGGTTTCCATTGTTCACTTTCTTCAGAGAAGCCTGCTCATGCAGAATTAACTGGTCTATGTGACATAGTCAAGATTACTTGATTTCCAGTGATTAGAAGTTGGCGTAATTAGTTTCTCCCTTACAGATCATTTATTTATTTTAGTTTATAAATTTAAACACAGATCTCTGGCTCAAGGCATTTGTATTCATCTTGGTATCGCCAATAAAACATAACATTCACCGTTTGTATCAAATGGATTGGACTAACTACATGCTCCACAATAATGGTTGCCCAGTGAAACAATTGTTCTACATATGACCATCATAGGATGACTGGCTCCTTTTATAAGGGATCTGAGACCAATGCACCTGTGACTAATTACTTGCTGCCCAACTGGCCTTAATGAAAGAAGGGGAGACAGCAGCAGGGGAAAGGCTGCTTCTTGTGACATGCTCTCAGCCCAGGGAGGTAAGGAGAAATATTACATAGAGAGTTGCTAAAGGGTTCCTGAAGGAAAAAGTTGGGGAAACTGCTGGTGGTGCTGTTGAAAGCCCAGAAACACAGGCTCCAAGAAAGAAGAACTAGGTACCTCTCTGAATCTGAGAGGAGGCTACTTGCCAGAGAGATATTGAAGGATTATTTTGATGCTGGGTGGAAGAAATTTTATTTCAACTTCATTTGGACTTCTTAAAGGAGAAGCCCAAATGGGATTTTGTCTATACCTTTGGATTGTGTGGAATTGGTAAGGAGCCTCAAGAAAAGTGGAAACTGAGGGAGGGTGCTACAGAGCCACATTCAGCCAGCAAGAACCCTATAGGGCAGGCAGGTCCTTTGCCAAACTACCTCTGGCCTTCAGTCCTTTCCTTCCATCAAATATCCCTGAAATTCCAGCTAAAAGTACAGGAGTGGGCATGGGGCAGAGTAAATTCCAGTGTTGAGACTCACTCAAAGAGAACATCCTGCCAGACACCCCTTTCCATGGAAACTGAGGGTTGGGTGAGGAAGAGCTGGGAGATATAGGTAAATTATTTGCTCATGACAGTACCAAATTCCTGACATCATTTAGCTGGAATGTTCTGTTTTTAACCCCTTCAAAACTGCTGTATAATTAATTTCTTGGTATGTCCCAGGATGATGTTGCACATGATTTTCCCAGGTACTAAATCCTCTCCTGTTACTGCAGTTGGTAAAGTCACCTTTCTTTGGCAATTTTACTAGAAGACCTCTCTTCCACTAGCTTAGGTTCTATCCAAAAGCACAGGGAAAATCTGGAGGGCTATTTCATCACTTGCTTCAAGCATCTCTCCCATAATATCAGCCTCTCCAGCTGCTTTCCCTTTTTTGTTTACTAATAACGGCTTTTCTAACTTCTTCCATTGTAATATCTACTACATCAATATGAAGCTCTAGTGATAGTTCTTCATCATATACTGTATTTCTAATACTTTAGTCGGGTTTGGTCTATTTAAAGCAGCCTGAAAATGTTCTACCTTTTTTTCCCCTTTGTTCTTCTGTATTAAGAGTCTTTCTATTTGCATCTTTAATAAGGCCTTCAGTACTGCTAGAGTTTCTTTTTAGCTATTTTATTGTCTGATACAAAGTTATAAGGTGACCTCTTCGGCTGGTACCATTAACCTCTTAGCATTGTCTATCAACATATGTCCTTTTATCTCTAGCCCTTCTTTTTACCTCTCTGCCTTGAGCTTGTATTCTATTTTCCACTTGCTTGTCTTTTCACATGTTTTAGCATTCATGAGTTATTGCTTTACACATCTTTGCTAGTCTGCTGCTTCCCAAGGAGCACCGATAACCTATTCTTCCATTTTAGATTTCTTTGTTATAAGAACTCTCTTTGTCCTTTTTCTAGATAGTCTAGATCTGGTATTTTCCCACAGAATATCAATGTCTTGGATTTCTTAGTTAACTCCATTAGCACACAAGACCTGTTTGTCAGTTTAAGTTGAAAACACTTGGTCTTTTTTTAATTTAACTTAATGTTCAATTTGTACTATACCAAGGTTATGGGCACTGACCACATCTACTCTCATGTACAAACACACATCTGCCAGCAAGCTGAGAAACATTCTTGTAATGCAGAAACGATCTAGCTGGTTCTTTCTTGTGCCATCAGGGGAGTTCCCTGTCACTTTAGGAGAAAATATTGTTCTACCTATCACTAAATTGTTCAGTCTGCAAATTTCTACTAATCATTCTCTTCCAAACTTGGTTTATTTCCAAACCTGTCCTGCGTTTGTGCCCATAACTATCCAACCCATCATTCTTACTTCCAGCCTTTGTGTGAACATCACTCAGAGTCACAATATTGTATTTTGGGATGTCGGTTAACAAATCTTTTAACAAATCATAAAAACAATCTTTTTTTCCTTATCTGTCTTTTTGATGCTTCATGCATAGTATGGTATAACTGTTAGTTTGAAGACTCTCATTTGAAAGCAAGTACTATTAATTCTTTGCTTGACTGCACATTAGGATTGCTATGCCAGCTTTATGTCTATCGTCCACGTTCCTGGAGTAGATGATGGTTTTATTTGTTTCTCTAAAGTGTAGTTCATTTGAACCTGTCCATCTACATTCACTGATTCCAAGGACATCAAGATGGCAATTGCTTGAACAGTTTTAGTAGCTACATACGTTGTTCTCATATTCCAAAATTTGATTTCATTGTTGATCTGGCTTTGAGGTAGGCATTTGTCAGGACTGGGCTTTCTTATAGTGTTGACCAATGCCTATCATGTTCTTCCCACGAAGCTGGTCTCTTGTTCAAGCTGCATAACGATATGACTCCAGGTATTTCATTTTTGTAGTAAGTTTGTTTTTATGTGGTAGGATTACCAGCCCATGCACAATCTTAGGTTTAGTGCCCCTTATTCATTATTTGGAGCTGTCCATGTGTGGACGCACCCCACTAATCATCCAGGGCATGCCTTTGATAGCTTCTGACGCCCTAAGACTTATTATACTGGTCCTTCATATACACTGAATTCTATTGTTCTCTGTTCCTTTTTTATATGCAAAACCTGACAATCATTGGACACTTAGGAGCACCCATTTAACCCGCTATCATTCACTAAATTGGAGCTATCCAGTGCTGTGGCCTCTGATGGTATCCATGTTAACAAGAAAATTTATATTTGTGTGGGAATTACAAACTGAACACGTGTTCCCCAAGAAAGAGCAAGGCAGCTTCTGCACACCTGCTCCTTTAAGAAGGTGGGGAGGAGGTAGTGGGAGAGCACTCAAGGATTGTGGAAGCTGCAATCTTCCGCGGAGTGAAGACGTGGCCTCAGTATCTGACTCAGATTACACAGAATTTGTGACACAGGTTGGTTTTCCCCATGCTTGTGCTGTATGGCAATGCATATTGTTCACATCCAACCACTGGAATTTACATGTGAGAACAGAAATGTTTGAGTTTAGCTGGACAATAAGCATGCAGAATTGGAAAGAATCGTAGTATAAAAATGTAGCTTAGTGGGACACCTAACGTCACAGAAGCAAAAAACCATGAACCATTTTCTAGTGTCTACCTACCTTTCCTTTGTGAATACAAATTTCCTAATGAGCACAGCACTAATACTGGCACCCCCTTCAGCAACTATGCATTTTCAAGCCACAGAAATCCTACCTCTGTCCATTATTTTCAGTATGTCACATTTCAGCCAGCTCTATCTTCATAGCAAAGTTGAGTACATGAAACCCTACATGTTAGCGCTTAGTCCTTGTTCCCACATAAACACAACCATTTTGCAAACATGATCTGATTTTAATTACTCCCTTGGCTCTAAAACTCAGGATTTTCTGAGGCAGACCACTAATGCAAAATGCATTCATGTAAACTCTGGCTCCGGTGGGTTAGATTCTCTAAATAAACATGGCAAAGTTTTTCTTCATTCACAACTCTCAGGCTATTCTGAGAGACTGACTTATCCAACGAAAAGAATAAAGCTATTTTGGACTTTTAATAGATTGTAAATGCCTTGTTCTTTTTGCAAGAATTGAATGTGAGGTTTTAGATCAATGAAACTTGACTCCTTTTCATGTCTCCAAACAAAATCTGTCCAGGATCAATTTTGTGGTGTTGTGTTGTGTATCATGATATTCTTCTAAATATCTTTAATGGAATGAGGCTGGCTATCAGTGGGATTGGGCATTAAGAGGATTGCAATTTTCTCTGTTTCATGAATGCTGCACTTTTAGATCAATGGAGGAAAAGTGCTGCAACAGAATGAGGTATAATGTTCATGGTATCTGTGTTTTAATCTCTAAGACATCAATCCAGGATGATTCTTGTTTGATCTAACATGGTCTTTCTAGTTACCTGAGCACAGAGTGAGGGAATCAGAATGCTAATCCCAGCTCTGACACTGGCTTCATGTGTGCTCTTGGAGAAGACACTTAACTTCTGTGCAGCAGTTTCCAACCTATAACAGGGGGTCAAAGTTTCACACCTGAGGCCTGCATCTATTTGACTTCCATGGGCTTTAGATTAGTCCTTTAGTGACTTGACAGAGATTTTGCAAGGCTTAATTAGATAATGGTTGTCAAGTGATGAGGACTAAGTTGTTCTTTGAGGGCAGATGATGAAATGCCAAATCCAAATGTTATTTTGAGGTCAACCTCTGCAAAGCCAAATTATATTGAATGTCGGACTCCCCTGGGAAAATTATGTATGTTAAGACATTATGTATTGTTTTCTAAGCATCCTAATGTGTGTTAGGCACAGCACAGAACACAGAGAAGCCATGGTTCCTGCATTCTCAAGAGATTACAATCTAAGTATAAACAACAAGGACAACAAATGGAAGAGGTGGAGATAGAAGAAGAGAGAATAAATTACATAGCTAACACATGATGACTTACTGAGGCTCTTCATATAGGTGAAAGTTTCATGGGTTAATATTAATTTTTTTTTAATTTTTAAAGCTATAACATTGAGTATATTATTTGGAAGGCAGCACATTTCAGTGGACAGAAACTGGACTTGGATACAGAAGACTTGTTTGTTTGGTACCTCTACCTCTGACCTGCTGTGACTGTTTCCCTCTCATCTCCTCTGCCTTATCTCTTTAGGTTATAAGCTCTTTGGAGTGAGGACTGTTCTTTACTGTGTGAACACACAGTGTCACATTGCCCAAAGGGGTAGAGTCTCTAGGAATGATCACAATACAAATATATAATAGCAGCGATTCTTCCTCACAAATACATCACATGTCTTACCACAGCAATGCAAAGCTTTGTGATACAGGCTCTTTTTCTGTACAGCATAGCTGCTCTTATGCTGTGTACTAGTATATCCTCCCACTTCCTAAGGGGGCTTGGTGCAAGAGAGACTCAGAGAGGAACACACAAGGAATGAATTCATTACCCAGCTTTCCCTAATGCCAATTGGACATGCCAGTGGAAGTAATACAAAATAACTGCAAAGTTACTACACGCACCAAAGGGAAAACAGACTTTAAATCTATGGGTGAGATTCTGTGATGGCACAGCACAAAAGTCACAACCTAGGGGGTGACCCATCTCCCTTGCCTCTGCTCTAACTATGCCACGGTGCTTGAGGGCATCCTCAGAAGTCAGCCTTATTTCTGTTTTCTACAGTGCTGTGCTGGGGGAACCCCCCACCCTGGGCTAGCTCAAGGGCTTTTAAAGCCCTTTAACCTAGCACGAAGGAGCCAAAGTGAGAGTGAGGATCACACCTTATAAGAGTCAGATAACATATATTGACATTCAAGACAATTTGTACTCAACTCTCCTAGCATTTCACACAACAGCTGAAAATATATATGGCAATATGCTAAGATCAGGCACCAATGTAAAATATTGGGAATTCTCTTTACTATTGTTCCACCAATGTATCTGAAATGCTGTCCAACAGTTATTATGACATCTGTTTAGCCATTGGCCTTTTTACATACATAAAAAGAGATGAAACATGCAATTGGTTGATGGCAAGTCCAATTACAATCTTAACTGAAGACTTTTCCATCTCCAATTTCTTAATCTTAGATCATAATTTTTACCTTCTATCTTTGTGTTCTTGATTCAGTGCAGCTATTTGTCAGTTGAGCCAATGCCCAGGATGTAAATTTTAATTTGATTTCTCTTACTGTTTTGCTGGGAACAAAATGGCTGCTTCAGATTATACTCCACTAATGACTTCTTCATCTGAAGCGAAATCTGCCTTACAAGTTCTGTACCACAGCAAGTTCTAAGGGGAAAGGATACTAACATCCCTAAACTAAATTTATCTTTTTTTCTCTCAGTTTTCAGAATCCACTCTTTGTCATGCAGATCTGGAAGGCTAAAAATATCTATCTCCAGAGACATTTCCCTGGGCCATGTTCTTTCCTGGAATTCTATAAGCTTTCCCACCCAACCTGACCCAACCTGGGTCAACGTCAGTGCCTAATTTTAAAATTTCCAAGAGCCAATACTTTATATATAAAAATGAGTACTTCTCCATTATATAATCCCAACAGCCACATATCAAATACTCTGGTCTCATTCTGCTGGTTAGATTCTATATATTCAATTGCTGATTATTAAAGAAAATTATGGAAAACCTTGTTCTGAGTATTTCCTTAAGCTCTTTTTGTTGCTGAGGATATTTTGTATGAAAACAGACACTATCCTTTTGAAACTGGAGGTGCAGCCATAGCCTTCTGTGACATCAAGGTTGTTATGAGAATGATAGGTGAGCAAATACAGCAAAACTGTTTCTAAAATCTTCCTTTGAGCAAAAAAATCCCCACTTTGATTTTATTTGTGATCTTTTTCACTCTCTGCAAATATTGTTCTAAAAATATTTTAAAAATATCACAAATATGTGCAAATATGTGTGTGTCTTTTTTTTTCTTTTTTGTTTTTGTTTTTTGCTTTGCTTGTGCATTGATGAAAGAAATGTCCCCACGGCCATTCTGAACACTCTTGGATATGCAAAACCAACACAAATGTAGGTGACTAATCACATGAGCAAATACCCAAACAATATTTGTTTTTTATTTGTATTTATTTATATAAACTTCCTGTACTCTTTCACTTTCTTTCTTAAAATACTCCTTTGCCATGATACCTACAAAAAACTTTACAGTAATTAGGCCGCTGGGGTGTTTCTTCTTCTTCGTGTATACAGTCAGCATGTGACCAATATTGTTTCATCATTTCCTTGTGCTTCCCTGTCAGTCTATAACCATCTGTTGTCTTTCTTCTTATGCTTAGGGCATGTCTACATTGGCCAGTTCTGTTGCCAAAACCCCATTTTTGGTGACAAAACTCGGAGAGCATTCCACCTCCAGGAGGGACTTTTGCCCCTCCCCTTCCCATTGACAATCAAGCTATGTGTATTACAGGAGACTTGGCTTCGAGTTTATTGAACTCCAGGATGTTTCCCACAATGCCTGATTAGCCACTCTGACCAGTGCTTTCCAGGTAAACAGAAATGCGCCCTTCTTCCCTGCAAGCCCCAGGAACTTTAAAATCGATTTTCTGCTGGCTGACTCAGCGTGGCGTGCACATAGAGATATCAATAGAATCTTGCAGGAAGAAGGTGTTGAAGCTTTTCCTGAGGTACTTATTTATTTTCTCACAGAGATTCCATGGCAGGGCTGCTGTTTCCCCACCCCTGTGGCATGACACTCTCCCAAACCATTCTTCAATCTGTGCTGTTGGTACCAAGGTGGCAGAGTTTGGCTGCATAAGCAGTAATGCCACCTCCTCCCCGCTTGCACCCAGAAGCTGAGCCTGGGTTTGCCTGTTAACCTTCAATAGGGAGAATATCAGCCAGAATTATGGCAGCCGGTGGACAAGTGGGGGTTATTAGAATTGTTTCCAGGTACATCTGCTGCACAAGTGAGGACCGTACTTTTTGTACCCATGTTCAACCCTCCTTCCCACTCTCCCCCACCTTTAAAACTCACCATATTCAAAAAATCTGGAGAGATTTGTGTTTGCCTCTAGGGCAGGGGGCAATAATTTTCATAGGGGGGTACTTAATGAATTTTGGTATAGGTCATGGGCTGGCTTCCCCCCCGCCCAATTCCTTGGCAGGGCTGGAGCCTGGGGCAGAAGGGGCAGGGCTGGGGAGGAACTAGCCTCCCTACACAGTTGTCCAGGGCCAGAAGCTTTGAAGTAAAAACAGCAAAGGGCTCGTGACTCCCAGCCCGGCCGCTACTGCTTGTGCCTGGGAGCTGCCCAGGGCTGCGGTGGCTATTTAAAGGGCTCCCAGTTACAGTGCTACCTCAGCAGGGGCTGGAGAAGTGCCCCCTGTAAATAGCGGCAGCAACCCAGGTGCCTGCCGGGTAATGCATAGCAACAGGGCTGAGAGCTGCAAGCCCTTTAAATGTCTAGTGCTACATTCCATGTTCCCGCAGTGCCTAGCTACTGATGGTGACGCCAAGTATTGTGGGACGCATACCCACATTGCTGTGCTCTTTCTGTCGATGGGGAGCTAAGAATGTGGCCATGACATGTGGACAGAGGGTGGCAGCGTAAACATGATTTGGCGACTTCTTTTTCATGTTGACAATACTTTTGTCGCCAAATCTTTCCAGTGTAGAAACAGCCTCATGTAATAAAATCCTTGGTGCAGGGACTGTCTCCTTGCTCTATGCTGGCACAGCATCTAGCATGATGGTCCTGGTCTCTGGCTAGGACTCCTAAGCAACACTTCCATGTAAATAAATAACAATGTCTTTAGAGGTATGCGATGATACAAAGGGCTGCCTGTTTAAAACTCCAGGCACCATTGACACAAATTACAAGAACTAAAGCAAAATTAAATAATGGCAAACAGATTGGGAGCAATGTGTAGGAATATAATTAACAGTTTGGCAAAGAATGTTGATAAAGTTAAAAAACTGAGGTCCATTCACAGATCATTTGTAAAAAGCAAAAATGAGTAAATTAGTCAAATACACTGTTCAGTGCAAATGGTTCACCAAATGAGTTCAAGTGGGGAAAAAAGTAGCAAGAGAAGATGAGTTCAACAAAACAAACATCCATTTATATGTCAATATACTTGTGAAGAGCACTCACAGAAGGGAAATGCAGCTAATATGATATGGGAGCAGAACTGCTTCTAGGCAGAATACCTTTTCAAGACTTCCCATAAGCAGCAGCAGACCTTTAACAATGACATATTTTACCTACTGCCCCCTAGTGAATCTGCATGCATGAAATGAAGTGAGATTATGCCCCCATATATGCAACTTGGAAAACAATTTGCAACTCTTGTGGTGGTGTAATCAGCATCCAGTTTCACAGACTTCATTTAATTCTGTTTACTCATTGCAAGCTATTGTTTGGGATGCAAGCAGTTGTTTTGAGTTCAGGGGAATAGCATCTTGGACCTGAGCAAATTTCCTGCTGATTTCTTTATGAACAAATCAATATTATATCTCATGCTCCCAATCATTCCCTTTGACAGAAATAACCGAAGATGGAGGAATTTGCAACAGGCCAGTGAGTGTCCTTCTATGGTTATTCCACTTCACTGCCCCCTGAATTAGGAAGATTCTATGGCCTGGCAGAATGAGACTCAGGGGAAGCTGATTACGTATGGAATTCACAAGGGATGCACATCCTAAAATTCATGCATCTGGGACCCCAGTCATGGAGCAAGTATCCATTTGAATGGCCTGCCATCAGCCTGAAAACAGAATGACACTAAATCTTGCAACTGGGTTTCCTAAAGTTACACACCTATTTCCATACGTAGGCATCTAAACAAAGATGACTGGATTTTCAAAAGTGCTGAGTGCACACAATTTCCGGTGAAGTACATCTAGTTACATCAGTGTAAAACCAGTGTGCATTGTAATCATCGTTATAGTCATTTAGGTGAGGGGTGGGGAGCAGGGCTAAGCAACAAGCTTTTATAAAATCTGGACACATTTTTAATCACAAATATACTTATAAAATGCCTGTCCTGTGGCAGTTACATATGATCTTACATACATCCTCTTACCTTGTTTTCAAGAGGTGCTCTGAGTTGGAGAGGACCAAAAGTAGAGAGTTAGGAAAACCATTATTTGAGAGATTGATTTCAGTTTGCTGCAGTTGTACAAGCCTCACTCTCAGTGCTTTCATTCTCCAGGAGACTAAGTGATTATCTTTAATATCAGGAAGTTTCTCCAGGTGCAGCAGCTAGCTAGGGAATGGTAGGATTCCACTAATGATCTTTAAAAAAAAGTCTTTATTCCAGTTTCCCAAAAATTGGTCCACACAGAAGTTAATTGTCCTAGTTTACAGCAAATCTATTTGCCAAACTCTCTACTGGTATTTTTCCTTCTAGAATAGAAGGAATTATTGTATTATCCTCTAAAGACTATTGCCTGCCATCTGCTCTTTAGTTTCTCTCGCACCATCTGAATTTATTTTTTTGCGAGGACCAATGGGCCTCATATTGAAATACAGCCGAAATAATGCAGTTCAGTGGAAATCTGGCAATGTCCTCCCAATCTGAAGGGTAAAGTATTGTGAATTAGTTCCTTTAATGGTTAACCACAGTTTTACGGTGAGACTGCGGATAGCTAGGATGGAATTTTAAGCACAACAAATATTGCATCTTGGCAGGGGTTAGACTTGGTGGCCCTTGTGGTCCCTTTAGCCCTGTGGTTCCATGAGTCTTATCTCCAAACCTAAGTGATACTGAAAAGGCGGAATGTCCCTGAAAGTTAACGGATCCCTCAATCTCTTTTGAAAGAGCACATCTTTGAAAATATTATTTTTAAATGGCTGGATGCTCCATTTTCAATCCCAGGATCGGGCTGGTTTGCTTGTCTAACTGGGTAGCAAAGGATTCCTTAAGGCGTCCTTAAGTAGTGTAGAGACAGCCAAGGCAGCACTATGCCACCTGTTCTTCCCCATCCCGGGAAGGAAGAGTACTGGGACAAGGCAACAAATGGGTGCTGCTGGCAGCGTAAGTGGTTAGAGCGATAGGTTATGGTCTCTGGCCAAGATCAGGAACAAGAAAATGGGATAGAGCTTAAACTCGGTGCAAGTGAAGCTTCTGCCTTTGGAATGTTCCAGAATAATGTTTGACCTTTTGGCCAGCAAAGGCCTGGACCAGTTTCTTACTGGTGTTATTCCCTTGTCTTCAGTGGAGTTATTATCTGTCCTGCAGCCTGCAGCAAAGTCATCTGTTAGAGAGTGCTTAAGCAACAAAGCTATTGAGCAGTGCAGTCCTTTAAATGCCATTTATTTCCTGCAGTGAACTAATCGCCAACAGTGGGTGGGGTTCTGGCCCTAGCCATTCCCCCGGATACCTCTGCAGCAGTGAATAGGGGTGTAAAGTGAACAAAGCAGCCAGCCGGGGAATTCCTTCTTCATAGGGGCAATATATGGCTCCTGCAGGGGCTGCACAAAGGCAGCAGAATGCCGGCTTTGGTCCTCTCTTCCCTGGGCTGTGCTTTTTGTGATTTGCTGCATGAGAAGTACACCCCCAAATCTGGCCCAGGTTCCCCACTGCCTCTGCCATTTGAACAATTTTGTATTTTCATCTTATATACTGCATTTGTGCGGCCAAACTCTGTGGGGTCGGGTATTTTAAAGGTGTTTTGTTTTGTTTGGGTTCAGCATTGCAACACTTAACTGATTTAGGAGCCTAAATTTCATTTTCAAAAGCCATTTTGATATTTCAAAGCCAAAATTCCATTGACAATTCATGGATGCCAAAAACTCTTCTGAAAATGAGATTTTTTTACTCCTACAGCAGTCAGGAATTGCAACACTAAGCACAGGAATGCCCAACTATGGTTAAAAAGGTGGGCCTTTGTTTTGGTTACAGGTTTCAGGAAGTGCCATGTATACTTACAGTGCCCCATCAATAATAACAAGTATTCTCAATGCATAGATAGCTTTTTAAAAAATGCAGATTGGAGACACAGGCAGACAAGGAATTATGGAGCATACTGAGCAAGAACACTGATTATGCCACCTGAATTCTGCCATGACACCCAAGACCAGGGAGTTCTGAATTCTGGCTCCCAGCTGGTGGAATGCCTTTCCATTCAGGATTCAGACCTGTAATTCTCTTAGGGTACGTCTACCCTGCATGGCTACCCCACGTCTACACAAGTTGCCTGTTATTTCAAAATATTTTTCAAAATAACAGGTGCACTATTTTAGCATCCCGGTAACCCTCATTCCACAAGGGTTAAGGGATGTCTCGGAATAGTACATTATTTCAAAATTTGGCATGGTGTAGATGCGCCAAACGTCAAAATAAGCTATTCTGAAATAGATTTGAAATAAGATACGTAATTTGCATAGCACAAATTGTGTATCTTATTTTGAGTTTAGGGTGCAGTGTAGACACATCCTTAGTGCTTTTAAGATTGCTTTCAGTGTTGGGGGGGGGGGGGTTTAGTTGCAGATTGAGAGCTCATTTAAGTTGGAAGAGTCCTCCAATTTACTTTCCTTGACTTTGGATCAGGCCCATTGTTTCCTGTGCTTGTGATTAGATTATACAAAACTTTGATACAGTTAAAGATGATTTATATGCCACACTGATTGCTCACCGCTCTCCTTTAGCCTTCATAGCAATTGTTCTTTAAGGTCCTGCAGGTTTCTTTGTATCATGTATCATGACATATTCTGGGGTTTTGGACCGCTATTCAATACAACACTTAAGCATGTGCTTAACTTTAGGCATGTGCTTAAATTTCATTAAGTTAAGCATGTTTCATTAATGTTAATCATGCCTACAGTTAAGCATGTTTTTAAGTGTTGCTGAGAATATGCCTTCCTAAATTGGGCCCTAAGACAAATACACACATGCTTAACTTTACTACTCTAAATAATAATCCCATTGATTTCCATGACTGCTAATAGTTCTTCTTGGGCACATTTGACCAACTGCAAGTCACGGTGTACACCTAATAATGTTGGGTAAATGGCAAATACCAGTAAGCCACATTTGACATGAAATAAAGATAGCCACTGCTGGAAGAACTGCTATAAAGGAATCAAACATATCTATACTACAGATAAGAGCGAAGCAGCCACAGAAGATCTTCCAAGGTTCGAATTAACAGGTCTAGTGAAGACAATCTACTTCAAACTGAGAGAGTGCTTCCGTCAATGCTGGTAGAGTAAGAGTAAGGGAAGTTGAAGGGAAAGTGTGCTCCCTTCAACTTCCCACAGTGTGGATGGCACCAACATTTGAGTTAAGATACTTCAACTTAAGCTACACAATTAACATAGCTGAAGCTGCGTGTCTTAATTCAAACTTATCCCCTTGTGTTAGCCAGGGGTCAGTGACTGACCGTGGGTCTGATTCTGCTTTCACTTACACCAGCGTAAAGCAGTACATAGTAGTGAGGGCTGAAAGTTTTTAAACCGATTTTGATGTAAAATGTCTTTTTATTTGTCAATATTTTCATTTAAAATGTTAGTTTTAACAATGTTGGGCAACCTTTGATTTAACATGATCATTTTAATCACATTTTCATTTAGCATATTGCCCATTTTTAAAATTAGACTAAAAAGTTTCTTGATTTTAAATTTTTTCATCATTTATTTGCTTGTCATTTTCTAGTTCGGAAATAAGACACTTTCATAAAATAATTAATTGTTTTTAATCACATGGTGGTTGTCACCGCCCCCATGCTTATAAATATGAATAGGCATAACTCAAAGATGCTTTAGGTAAAATGCATCATGTGGCATACCATTTTTAAAGTTACAATCTGCTGAATGTATATATTCTATTTCTGTGTATATATCATTCCTGTATGCAAAATTAGAAATATGAAGTGTGAATCTGTTTATAATTATAAATGTGCTAATAGGGACCATTAGTGATACTCCAGAAACATAATGTCTTGGTACTCAAACCAGCAAACTGTAAATGGCTTTGTTTTTCCTGTTAGGCCAAACTGTGGTTGGTCCTCTCAGGACATGTGGTCAGGCCATTTGGAACATGCATTTGAGATCTTGTAATTTTCCCATCAAGGTGAGAAAAGTTTGAACTGAACACAAAGAATTCCTGCCTTAGGCAAAGGGGATATAAAAGTGGGATAGCACCCAGGATCTGTACTGGAAACATCTAAGACTGAACGGGGGGAAGGATTGGGCCCAAATTAGGAGGCTGGCTAGATTGTGTAAAAGATGATTAGGACTAATGTTAGGGTAAGAATTTGCATGTAACAAGTTTCTTAGGGTGCATCTACACAACACCATGAACTCAAAATAAGATACACAATTTGAGCTACGCAAACTGCGTATCTTATCTCGAATCTATTTTGAAATAGCTTATTTTGAAATTTGGCACATCTACACAGCACCAAATTTTGAAATAACATGCTATTTCAAGCCATCCCTTATCCCTCATGCAATGAGGTTTACTGGGATGGCAAAATAGCGTGCCCATTATTTCAAAAAATATTTAGAAATAATGGGTGGCTTGTGTAGATGCAGGGTAGCCATGCAGTGTAGACATACCCTTAGGCTATGTCTACACTGCAGGCTTTTTGCACAAGAACAGCTGTTCTTGAGCAAAAACTTGCAGAGTGTCTACACTGCATGCATGTTCTTGTGCAAGTAAATTTACAGTAAAGCGTCAGAAAACAGGGCTTCTTCCGGAAGACTTATTCCTCTCCCCATGAGGAATAAGCCCTCTTGTGCAAGAGCTCTTCCTCAAGAAGGCAGTGTAGACAGGCAACCTGAATTTCTTGTGCAAGAAAGCCCTATGGCTAAAATGGCCATCAGAGGTTTCTTGCACAAGAGAGCGTCCACGCTGCCATGGACGCTCTTGCACAAAAGCACATCTCTTGCACAAAAGCACATGGCAGTGTGGACACGCTCTTGTGGAAGACCTTTTGCACAAGAACTCTTGCGCAAAACAGTTCTTGCGCAAGAAGCCTGCAGTGTCGACGTAGCCCAAGTATATTAGGTTTAATTGGCATGTTTTATTTATTTTGGCTTAGTAAAACATTTTGATATGTCTGTTTTTCACTTGCAACCACTTAAGACTTTCTTTTATTAGTTAATAAAACACTTTTATTTATTATCAAGCCCAGTGTAAATAATTGTTACTGGGGATGAAGGGAGAACCACAGCTGTGCATATCTCTCATTGATAAAGAAAGCAAACATCTTTATGAACTTTCTCTGTGCAAAACTTTATACAGAATAAGATGGATTTATTTGGGTTCTTGGTCCCTTGTGAGGGTTGTGTTCCTGGATGCTGAAAAAAGGCCCTATAGATGGGCCTTCCCAGATCTGAGCTGGTTCAGTGTCTGTGTAGGTCTGTAGGGGGGTTGTTATCCCAACTTTGTACCTTTCCTGAGCTTCAGGCCCAAGAGAACATAACGGTGGGGCACCCAGAGGGCAGGTAGGCGGACTCAGTGGCATGATCAGCACACTGGGTGACAGCCCAAAGGGATCCTCTGTGATACAACCCATCACAGTGTTCTCATAAACAAAAGTTAACATTTTTAGTTTTGAAAATTCATTTTGAGAACAGAAAAGAAACATTTTTTGATACCAATTTAACAGAAAACTTTAAAAAATCTATACAAAATATGGTTTTGGTGGTTTTTAAATTTTTTCATCTGAATGGAATTATATCAGTGTCAGACTGGGGGTAGGGCAGATAAAAGTCTGTATTAATTACAAAAACAAATAGCTGTAAATATTTTACACGTCTAGCCTGAAGGTTGGATTGTTGTTTTAAAGTAGAAAAATACTTTTCTTTTATTAAGTCTTTTCTGAAGCTAATCATTACGCATGTCTTTTAGCACAATATTGCAATATTATGTATTGGGGGTGTTGTGACTGTATCAGTTGTCATTTCTCTGGCAAGAGGTTATTTGCTTATAAACTGTTGGTTTTTTTGGGGGGGGGAGGAGGGGAGACAGAAGGTTGGGGAATCGGGAAGTAGGTGACACAGGTCAAGGAAATTGTAGAGAAGAGTACACCTTAGAGTTCTCCAGAACAATATGGTTAATGTAAGACCTTTTTATCTAAATCATAATTTCATCCTTAGTTTTACTGATGCAGGAAGTCTGTCTAAATATTATAATTCTGTTTACATTTTCTCTTATACTAACTCCCTAGGAGAGGCTGCACAGAGCTCTGTTTGAGCTTAGCTGCAAAGTCTCCTGCAACAGAAGACTTACTACATGCAAAAGAGGTGATTCTACTGGGATGTTTTTCAGAGAAACAGAATGACGACTCTAGTAAAAGAAAGGCTCAATGAAATATCTTCCCAAATTCATAATGAGCAATTCAATCAATGCAGTCTCACATTTGTGAAAGGAGAGAAAGAAAATTTGTTACTGAAGAATCATCTGATTACGAGGACATATTGTTGTGACTGGAAGGTTAATATTAAGGCCCAGAACCTCAGAGGTATTTAGATTTCTAACTTATTGAGTCTAAATTCCTTTGAGGGCTGGTTTCAATATCTAGGGGTCCCTCTCCATCCATCCAACACAGAATTGGCTCAAGCCCCCACCCAGTAACCTGGGCACCTCTGAAAAGCAATGCTTTCCCACTCACAAGTACAGAGTCTGAGTGAAGAAAAGCAATCTTTAATAAAAGGGGAGGGAAGTAATGTGGCATTAATTTGGGAAAACACCACAGAGTTCATAACCAAAACCATGAGTATATGTCCCAGCTCAAGTAGGTTGGGCACTGTCCTTTTCCTCTCAGGTTCTTAAGTCCAGCAATGTAAATGTCCCCTTCACATGCTCAACCCTTCTCTGCATCCAACCCACAGCAGCTGCCCTTGATCAGGGCAGATGAAGAGTTCAGAGGTACATCTGCAAAGTTCACCTCCCATCCTGAGTGGGGAGGAAGTAGGAGGCATCTTACTCACTCTGCTGGTCACTGGCCATCTACCTGCTCACTGCTCTCTGGCGCCGCTCTGCTGGCCATTTGCCGCCCCTTGCTGCCACTGCTCTGCTGGCCACTCCTTACACCCTCCATCGCCTCCCTGCTGGCTGCTCATCATATAGCTTGTCACATCTTCTGCTGGGTAGGGGTGGATTTGGCTCCGGGCCATACCTAGCCATTTCAGCTCTCGGTGATGTCAGCTCTTATCCCAAAGCACAGTCCAGCCACAAGAAATTCCAGCCTCCACTGGAGTAAATTTAAATACTGAAAGGGACTCCTTATAGAGCCTTTCATTAGCTGTACCATTGAAATAGTGGGGAGAAACAGGCTGAACCAGTCTTACAGCTCATGCCTGGAGGGCATGCAGTCTGCTGACTTCCCAGCTTAATCTCATAGGACTGTGGAAGAGGAGCCTCTGTCGATCCAAGTGTATTTACACTGACAGGGTCTCTCCTTTTAGCTGAGTTAAACACAGTCTGACTTTTCTGCATTCGCACAATAACTGCAAGCATTGATCATATCTCACAATTCCTGCATTTGGTGTTAACACAATTTGTGACCTCACAACAGCCAAATTGGTTACAATGGGCAAAACACTGTTGTAACAGTTGAATATCTAGCAGACCTAAGCAAACAGAGTGTATTTACATGCATACACCCAGAATCTCATCCTTTACATTGAGAGTTTATGCCCAGTTAAGCGCAGAATTTCTTCTTTTGCATTCCCCCAGTAATTACAGACATTGCAATTAGTATTAACATAATTTGTGACCCAACGCCAGCCAAGTTGATTACAAAGAGCAAAACACCATTGTAATGGCTGAATATCTAACACATCTAAGCAAAGCAGGGGCAAACTGTATTTACATAAACACACCCAAGATTTCTTTCCCATTCCAGCTGGCTGTAATGGAAGCATTGATTCAGACCCTGCTTACACATGCTTATATAATAAACAGATTTGATAGCTGTCTAATGACGGTAGCACAGGCTAGGGCATCAGATGTGCCTTCTAGTTCCAGCCTTGCCTCAGGCTTGTTGTATGATCTCACATAAGTATCATAACCTCTCCATTCCCCATGTAAAATGGGACTAGTAATGCTTACTCCTATTCATAAAGCACCTGGAAAACTTTGGACATTCATTACAACTGCTCAACGGTTTAACGTGTGGGCAAAGGAGGGAGGTAATGAATGAGGTCCCGAATTTTGCCATTGGGTGTAGTCAATACATGAACATCAGAGGACAGTTTACAGAATAGTGTACCGGTGAGATAATCTCAGATGTTAAAGAAGGATAGCAATGTAATACAGGAAGTAAAATGGATCCAAGTCTAAAAGTAATTGGTGTTTTGTGTCTTTTTTTTAAACTAGGGCTCATGCAGTGTTGGTCTCCACCCTGTTCCTGTCCTTAGAACTGTCATGCATCAGGAATGCCCCTCTGTCACTAAATGGAAGTGAGTAATCTCTCAAGGATATGTGAGCACATTCTCACTAAAACTGACAAACTGAGAAGTCTCTACACCATGTCTGAATGGGAAGCCTGAAGTCATGTTGAAGAAAAACAAGAAAATGAAGGGCAAACAGGAGGAGAAAACAAAAGCTGTCAAACAACATCTCTAAGGCTGTTGCCTGCTGTACCAAAACTTTAACAGCCTGCTAGAAAAATGGGCAGGTCGGTTCCTATAATGTTAGAGTAACTAGGGATCTAGGGCAGCTTAGGAAGCAAACATTAGCTCCAATATATCTACAGGGTGTTTTCCACCGAAACTACTGGGAACAAAAGTAAAAGATGTTCCACTTTATCAAGAAATGTTATTTATTAGGGTTCACAATTCACAGTTGTAAAACTATTTTATAGGCAGGTAAAGTGTAGAGAGCTAAGATTATGCAGTGACTCTGTGTCAGATTCAGCCACAAATTCTGGAAGTCCTGACTCTCAATCCCATTCTCTTATCATTAGGTGCAGTCCTTTCCTGCCAATTTGCACATTAAATACAGCTAAAAGATCTCTCTTTTCGGGGCATTTCAGTGATAAAATGGCAATATACAGTCCACACAAGAGAGTGTGGAAGAATTCAAACATGTAACTGGCAGCCTTGAACCAAACTTTCAGTTACATCAGTCCATCATTTATCTAGGTATTTCTCCTGGGCCTGATTTTTTACTCCTTTATACCTTGTATAGTCTTTCATACTTGGGCAAAGTGAGCACAAAACCAAACTCTTCTGATATGGCACTATTTTATAGGTGATTTAAACTTACTTTGCACTACTGTCAGTGGCACAGAAGGTATAAGGCTATGAAGAATTAAACCCACCTTACGATAACTCTTACATCTCTCCATGCTGTCCCCCCACCTTTGGATTCCTGTAGCCTATTCTCTCTGACTTCTCCTTTGTCCTGATATAACCATACTTTAAGTTGTGATATGAAGCTGGTACATGTTTTCACAATCCTAGAGTTCTTGGCAATTGTAGCCATTTTACTTAAAGCCCTAGAGGATATATGGGCAACTGTTTAACATAAACTAGATTGAGACCACTATGAAATATATTATTAACTAAAATGACAGTTGATCTGTAGTTGTGAGCCCTATAACTTTTGACATTCAAGACAGCACAGCCTTGGGCTGCCTTAAAAGCTTCCACATGTCAATAGTTTTTCTGTTGCTAGGAGGAAGGCTTTTGAAGTGGGAAGAGGAACGGAGATCCTCTAGTCAACAGAAGGATCCCCCTGTAAGGGTCAAGAGGGAACAGACTGGAAAGATTAATCTGGCCACCAAATACTATTCCTGATTCACTTAAAATCTTCACTTCAAGATATGATTTAAGGCTCTGTCTAGGGAATGTTCAGAAGCTTTCTCTGATGGTGACACCCCATGCAGGAAGAACCTCTTGAGCTTTGACTGGAAATAAAAAGATGAAAAAAGTACCCTTAGAGAAATTTCCTCTGGAGTTTAGCTCGTTGGTGGGTTGTTGACTCAAATGATTTATGGACTGAAGATTAGGGAAGTCATAGCAACACAGAAATTGCCTCATGAAAATAAACCCTCCTTGTTTACTCATATTGAACATAGTCACGGGGGCAGCTGACAAACAGGCACCTTTTCTTTCCTCTGTAGGGAATTTGCAAAGACAAAACAGATCTGTGCCTTTTGAGAAGCTCTGAACTGTGTTTGGCATGCCAGTAACTGATGTGATTAATCTGACTTAA
Source organism: Pelochelys cantorii (assembly GCA_032595735.1). Lineage (NCBI taxonomy): Eukaryota > Metazoa > Chordata > Testudines > Trionychidae > Pelochelys > Pelochelys cantorii. The sequence goes on from CM064327.1 coordinate 78,220,533, forward strand.
AAAAAAAAAAAGTCAGCCATTTGTATCCATGGTAGAATATGACCAAGGAATTTTATTTTCTTTTGAAGTTGAAATGAATGTTCTCTAGGGTGAGAGGAAGGGTGGCCTTACAGGACTGAACAGAGGCTTAGGAAACAGGGATTCCATTCCCAGCTCTGTTAGGCTAGGTCTACAGTAGGGGTGTGTCTAGACTACATGGCTCCGTCGACAGAGCCATGTAGATGAGTTTACTAGACATAGCAAAATGAAGCAGCGATTTAAATAATCGCTGCTTCATTTACATCAAAATGGCCACCGCGTTGTGCTGATCAGCTGTTTGTCGGCACAGTGCGGTAGTCTAGACGGGGATCAACCGACCCCAGATCCCTTTGTCGTCAGATCCCTTATGCCTTGTGAAATGAGACTTACAGGATCTGACAACAAAGGGGTCTGGGGTCGGTTGATCCCCGTCTAGACTACCGTGCTGTGCCGACAAACAGCTGATTGGCACAGCGCGTCGGCCATTTTGATGTAAATGAAGCGGCGATTATTTAAATCGCTGCTTCATTTTGCTATGTCTCGTAAACTCATCTACATGGCTCCGTCGACAGAGCCATGTAGTCTAGACACACCCTAGGGGATAAGTTCAAATTAAGATACACAACTCCAGCTACAATTCATAGCTTGAGTTGAAGTATCTTAAATTGAATTTTGGCGCCATCCACACAGTGGGAGGTTGACGGGAGCACACTCTCCCTTAGACTTCCCTTACTCCTCATAGGAACAGGACTACTGGCACTGATGGGAGCACCCCTCTCAGTGTGAATTGTCTTCACTAGACCCGCTAATTCGAACCCCTGAAGATCAACTGCATCTGCTTTGGTTTTATCTGTAGTGTAGACATGGTTTTACTGATTGACTGTGTGATCTTGGGCAAGTCACTTAATCTGTTAGCACCTCCATTTTTCCTCTGTAAAGTGGTGAAAACAACACACCCTTTCTACCATCCTGTAACAGGGTGCGGACCTGCTGCCTCTGCTATCCTGGCTGTGTCCCTTAGTACCCTCAGGCCTTGCTTCAGGCTCTGCAGCCTGGAAGCTTGCCTGGCCAGAGCTTCCCCAGCTCTGCCTGCCTTTCCCCAGCCCTGCTCTAAGTCAGGAAGTCTCTTGCTTCCCTGGCAGTCAGGTCCCTCCTGCTCCACAACTGGAGCAAGAGTGAGTCTGTCTCTGCCCCTCCAGGAGCCCTTATTTATACAGCCCCAGCTGGGCTCTAATTGGCTGTTTCTCCCTCAGCTCCACTATTCCAGCCCTCTTCCAGGGCTGGGTTTTAACCTTTAAAGGGCCAGTGTGGGGCAGACGCCCTGTCACACACCCATTGTCATTCTTGTCAATTTAGGTCTTCAGGACGGACTTTTATTGTATGTTTATACAGCAGGTAGCACAATGGAACAATTTGAATTATAGCCTCTACATGTTACCGTGTTATACAATGAATACATAATGATGAAATAGACCAAGCTTGAAGTTTGAACATAGGCATAATAAGCCAATGAGGTGCATGCTGTTAACTATTGTCTTGTTATGGTGTGTTCATGAGTAGCCCATGACAAATGCAGTGGATGGTTAAATAAAACCCTTTGGAATGACTTAGATTAAAATGGAATAATTTATTGGCTTTGTAGTTATAGGACAACTGATAACATCCCCTTCACGTAAGTCCTACGAGATCAAAACTGATTTAAGATAGACAAATGGAGAGGAAAAGAGCAATATGAGCAGGAGAGAAACTGGAAGAATAGAAATCTTCATCTGCTAGGGCTGCCAAAATGCAGCAGATTGTGAGATCAGGGGAGACACATGTCAGGATTGGGGAGAAGAGCAATTCATTGAAGCAGCAATTCAGGTGCAGAAAGATTAGTCTAACGGCTAAATTGAAAACATACAACATCAATATCTTGTTGATGTTTCTGTACAGTGCTGAGTAAAGGCAGCTCTTCTGACAAATAAAGAAGAAATTCAATTCTTTGTGACAAGTCAGTGCCTGCCAAGATTTTTTGGAGTCTGCCAAAATGCTGTGTAACTTTTGGGGGACAGACCCATCTTCAAAGTCAAAGCTTCATTTGAATAGTGTCCCATTGCCAGCCAAAAAGAAAACATAAGGGGGATACCACAGTTGATAGGGTGGAGAATAGTTGTCTAGCAAGGATGCTGTACTGTTGATATGAAGCAGAGGGGAGTGAATAGACATATCTGTGTGAAGGTGGACTACCCCCTGTATCTTAAAGCATATGAAATAAAGCTTTCATATTGCTTCAAAACAGCAATCAGAACAGCTTTCCTTGGCTTTGTAAGTCTCCATATGGTTTGTCAGTCTCTCTGATGTGAGACACTTGTGATAGTGGATTATCCAAGATTGAATCAGTCAGTGTTATCTGTAAGGCAGTCATTGTTCTATTAGATACAACACTCCTGCCCCTGCTGGAATATTTGCTGTTGAAACCGACTTGTATAAGGAGTATTAGTATCAGTGTTCCATACAGGTTACTGGGAGTTCATATGCCATCATATATCATTTCCACATAACATACTGTGATTGTTTTGGCCTAATTGCCTCTTTCTCTAGATCAGGGGTCTGCAATCTATGGCTCTCGAGCCAAATATGGCTCAGTATGGAACCAAATATGCCTTTTTGTCATTCCCAAAATACATGCAACTTTTAAAATTAATATGAAAAATGAATTCAAAAATTTAAAAACAAATGATTACTCATGTAGCTTGAATGTGTGTCACGGGGTACATAGCCCATCCCCCCCAAAGGGCCAGGCAGGTCGGCTTCTCCCCCCATGATCTAGCCTTGGCTAAAATCCCTCTAGTCTGGGCGTTATGGCTCAGATTAGGGCCTAGTCCACCACACCCTGGTCAGCGGGAGAGTGCGGCCCCAGTGGCTGAGTCTATGGTGCCCTTGTCCACGGGATAAGTAAAGCCCTGTGGCCGAGTCTATAGTTCACTAAGTTGACTGCCTCCCTCTGGGGAGCAAGAGGAGGTGGGGGCATGGGGGCCCAGGGCCCTGTCAGCGGTAGGTGGTTCCCACCACTGGCTGGGTGGGGAGTTCCCCCTGAAACATGACAAGTCCGCCGGGAGGCCTCCTGCTCCCTGCCCTGGGCTGCTTCCTACACCTGTCCACTGGCCGGCATATGCCCCACCTGTGCTGGCGAATGCTGCTGCATCAGTGGCGGTGGATGCAGTTGGGGCTGCTATGGCTGGTGCGGCAGCTGCAGCAGCTGTGGCCTGTGGCTGTGGCGGTGGCAGCTGTGGCTGTAGCTGTGGCTGTGGCTGGCCTGGTGGTGGCAGCGGCAGCGGCTGTGGGGCTAGCGAGGGCAATTGTTCCTGTGCTCCGGCCAGGAGCTCCTTCCCCTTCAGTGGTCAGCTCCACCTGAGCTGCTCCTCTGGCCTTTATACTAGGTCTGCAGTTAGAGCATGCCCAGCAGGGCTGCCGGGGAGGGATCTTCTCAGCCCAGCAAGCCTGGCTAACCCCTCCCCGGCCAGTGCAGGGTTGGTACACCCCGTCACAGTGTGCATGAACCTGAATTTGACCAGTTATGATGTAAACTTCAAAGATGTGTGCAAAAAGATGCAGCAGCAGAAATCCCATTACATAAAATCTGTGAGTACGTTTCATTTATGCTATTATTAATCATGTCAATTATCAATAATATTAAGTTGTATATTTTCAGTCATGCAAATGGGCATTCTTATACAGCTCTTTGTTGACCACTTGTTCTGAATTTTAATGTAGTTTGGCTTTTTGGTTTGAAAAGGTTGCTGACCCCTGCTCTAGATGGAGTTTTGCAAGGCAACTCATACAAGTAACATTACTTTTATCCAATTCTTATTGCAACAAGAAGGGCTAAGATCTCTCTCTCTTTTTTTCTTTTTTACTCTGTGCTGATTCAGTGGAATACAGCCAAATCCCTGGAAAAATTCCAAATCTGCACATTTCTCCTGCCCATTAAAAACTAATACCAAAACAGAGAGCACTGTTGACAAAAACATCTTTTCCCACTATTTAAGATCCCAACTTACATGTAAAATAAACATTGAATACAGATTTAATTCACTTTTTACATTTTCTGATGGCGTGTAATAGGAATAACACCTTCTATCTTAAAATAAACTCGAAAGGAGCAGACTTTCATGTACTGAATAAAGATCTCAGCTCATAAGCTTGGCTTCTTCGGCACATAGCGCTAGTTTAGTTCCTAATTTCCTCTCGAGTGACTTAATGGTACTGTGTTGCTTAATTATAGCAGTTACAAACTCCATCCTGTAAGAAATATCAGTGGGACCCAAACATCTGCAAGATTTTGAAGGAGGAGGATGCCACATAAAATACCCAGTTTTCTATTATTTTGTGCTTATTAGTCTGTTGTATACAGTACAACTACTAAGCAGATGGAACAATAAAGCATTTATATAAAAACATGGTAGTCAAATGTAAGATATTAAATTACACAAATGCCCATTCTTTCTCCACGGACGAAGATTTCAGGCTGGAGTAAGGGGCACTTCCAAGTAACATGAGCCTTCTAGTAAATCACAGGACCTGCTTGGTTTGTTCTAATCTACTTCTCCTCTCTTTGCCTTCTCCCACCCCATATCCTACTCAGGCAGAACTGTTTCCTTTTGTATATTTACTGTATTTTTATCAAGTCTGATTTTAAAAGTCCCAGGTGATGAGATTTCTACCATTTCCCTTTGGGAGTCTTTCATGACCTGGGAAACTTTTTACTGATTTTTCAGCTTAATTTTTCCTTTTTAGAGTTTAATTGCTGTGATTCCTAATGATCTCCTTTAATAATTCTCCTTCCTCTCACTCCTTAACATTGCAAGTGAACATTTGCAGGTGCCCAGGAAGTAGATGTACAGACCCTGATAGAAATGGCCTGAGATGCTTAAAAAGAATGTAGGCTACCAGTGAACAAGAGACATTGCAGAAAGGGTAGGGTAACTGCTTACAAAGCACTCTTATAGCTGTTCCACTAAATTTGGCCGTAACCTTTGCACACTATACACACATTGCAAATTTGCTGCAATACCAGAAACAGCAGCCACCTCAGCATTGCAAAGAAGTGTTGTTCTAACAATAGTCTGTGACTTGTCATCTTGTAGCTCAGAAGCAACGGACTAAATTCTGCTCTCAGTTACATTGCTGTCAATGACAATCAACGGACCTGCTTTGGATTGACAGTGCTGTAAATAAGCAGAATTTGCCTCAGTTTATGACTAGAGCAGAGATGTGTATAAAGGGCATCAAGTATGTCTGGTATCAGTAATTGTAATATTTGCAACCCTAAAATATCATGAGTAGGAAGAAAGTTCAGAATGCTTTAATGGAGTTGTTGTTGCTATAGAAACTATTTCCTGGGCATCTGTATGCTGAGTACATTTGTCACACTTTGTCCCTGGCTATCAGAAAGGTGAACTAGGGGGTGTGTGAAATGAGGGGGAGGGGAACTATACAAAGGCATTATAAAACAATACATTTTCATATAAAGCTGTCAAGAACAGGTGTTTAAAAAGAGACAGTCATTCAGGGAACACTGGTGTACCATTATGGAAGAGAGTAATTGATGCTTTAAGATGCAGAGGACCAAATTCAGCCTGATGGAGTTCCAATTGGCTTCAATAAGTGAACAAATTTGTCTTGGGCAGAATGGGGAAAAAAACCATCAGTCAGTATGTCTGTCCAGACTTTGTGTAAGGACAAGTGATTTTGTGAACGCCATTGCAAAAAATTAAGTATTAAAGAATGCTCCATTTTGCTGAGTGCTAGCACTGACTAAATGACTCCTTGGTTTCCCTGAAGTTTCTATCTCATTTCTGAAATAATACTAGTTTTTTTTAAGTTTACACTAAAAAAACTAACAAATAAATAATGTATGGTGGCACTGGAAACAAAAAATAGCTTGACATGATCCCTCAACTTGGTTTCTTTACTCTCTTTTTCCAGCAAGTTTGTAAAATGTTAAAACCTGACAAGCAGTGATTTTTTCCCTCTAGAGATCATCCCCAAGCCGTGTTGAAGTGGTCTTTTTTTGAAGGGTGACTTTGTATATCTCAGCTGTGGGTCTGCAACTCTGCAACAAGGTCAATGGGAGGTCAGTCAATGCCAGTCAAATGGGAGGGGGGCAAGCTCATCTCATCTCTCCCTATAAAAATGCAACTACTATCCACCTTGTAGCAATAGTGTCTCTTGCAGAAGAGCAGAGTTTGAATGTGGAACAGGGAAGGGAATTTATGCACACAGCTCTTGTTAATGGTTAGTTTGAGTTGTGGGTATGACAGTGATAAAAATGCATCCTGTAGTATATATAATGAGATGCTGTTATTCTCATCCTTGTTCAAAATGCAAAAATGAAAACAAACAGAAATAGCTGATGCCATTCTAAATCCTGATGGTCTCCGCTTTTCCAAAAACTGTCAACTAGATGTAAGGAGCCTGTTACTGCTAGTACATTCTCTGCTGGTCTTTCAGAATCTACTCTTCTCTCCAAAGATTTCCTATGGAACAGAAGAGTGTTAGCGTAAGAACTATTGAATAACTGCCTTCCAAAAACAATCCCAACTCCCCATTTCCTAATAGGGGCATGCAAATGTTCTTAACATTATTTGGAATTTTGTTCCTGCTTCAAAAGGAACATAAGAAGATCCTTCCCCCAAGCCTCTCAAGAGAAAACCCTGCATGCATCACATACTAAATCAGCTCCTTAACAAGATATCCTCCAGCTGGAGCTCCACTGCATGACTCCTGTAAACAGCCTTGATGTTATTCCTGATGACTCTGATATTAAGAAGGTTTGGAGGAGAGGCTTCTGTTTTACAGGCTCCCACTTAAAATGTGACTCTGATGGTCAAGTAACAACCCCCCTACCACAAGCTGATGGCAAGGCTTGAATCCTGGGATGGTCAATGCAAACTTTCACCATCTGAGTGAAAGGCCATTAATAGGGAGCAGTAGCAGGTTGCTCTCTTCTGTGCATCAGCCACAGGCAGAGGAGAGGGGTGCATAAATGAACAGTGGGTTACAATGAGTTTTGGGTTGTGGTCCCCGTTTTTTGCCACTGACTGGCTATGTAAATTTGAACAAGTACCAGGAGCTCTATGCATGTCAGTTTCCTCATCTAAAAAATGAGAAGGATAATACTTTCTGGTGCCACTGGGATTTAAAGAACTTTGAGATTCCTGAGTTAGAAAAAGAAAACACTATTGGAATGCAAAGTATTATCAGCATTAATATAATTTTAATTTACTTTCAGGTTTTGCTCTACTTCCAATTCACCTACCTCACCTCCACTGATGAATTGCTAGCTTATAGGCTTAGTTCATTCATCTACTTCACAAGTATAGTAAAAGGAATGCACTGAGGCTACGTCTAGACTTCAGGCCTCTTTCGGAAGAAGCTTTTCTGGAAGAGATCTTCTGAAAAAACTTCTTCCAAAAGAGAGCGTCCACACTGCCAAAGCACATCGAAAAAGCGATCTGCTTTTTTGAAAGATAGCATCCACAATGAATGGATGCTATCTCACATTTAAGCTGTGATTACTATGGACGGAGTGGCGACCAGGGCACCTGTGCTTTTTCCTCTTTCCTCTTCTTTCGAAAGAACTCCCTGTTCCCCCATCCACACACGCCTTTTTCCGAAAGAGCTCTTTTGGAAAAAGGCTTCTTCCTTGTAGAAAGAGGTTTACCAACGTCGGAAAAAGCCCTCTTTCTTTCGATTTTTTTCAAAAGAATGCGATTGCAGTGTGGACGTAAGTGAAGTTTTTTCGGAAACACAGCTGTTTTTCCGAAAAAACTCTGTAGTGTAGACATAGCCTGAAAGAAGAACTTAGACAGTGTTTCCTTTTGAATACATCCTATCGCCGTAGACTTGGTTTTATCATAGTTACAAAAATATTAAAAGATTAATATTAAGTCCATCCTGGAAGCATGAAGAGATGCTAGAAACCAGGAGAAAACTTATCATCTAGACATCCACTTTACTGTGAAGAACCAGGACTGATCTTATGTAAAGGGAAAGGGGATACAGCACCAAGTGGTAATTCTCCTGTTCCCTGGGAAGCACTATAAAAAGTTGTATGGCCTTATGGACAAGGTGCTGGCTTGCAACTCACGAAACTGGGGTTTTATTCCTAGTTCTGCTACTAATCTTGCATGTGGGTGACTTCTGTATCTGTTTCCCTTCTCACTCTTTGCCTGTCTTGCATATTTAAATTGTAAGCTCTTCAGGGCAGCAGTTGGTCTCTTCTTGTGTGTTGGAACAGGGCTTAATATATTGGAGCCCTGATTTGAGTAGGTGTCCCAAGATGCTAATGTAATACAGCTATGTAAAAAGAGGGTTATTAAGGTTTCAAAGTCAAGTCCTCAGCTGTTGGGAAATGAAATAAGTTAAGGTAGCCCATGCAACAATAATTTAGTCCCCATGTACATATATGCATTAGGGCCCGGCTGCCTGGTTGCCAGAAGGATGATGGGTCATTGAGACCACAGGAGAGACAGACTTCTTACTCTGTGTCCCAGTGCGCACTCTAAAAAAATTACAGGGAATATCCTAAACATCTATAAAATAGTTGATATAATTCACTGACTGTCTCCTGGATTTAACCACACAATATATTCTATAGGCTTTTTTTTTGTTTTCAACTCAGACTGGACTAGTTTCCACATAATAAGAAAACAAAAACCCTAGTCAGAACTGGAACCTTTGTAGACAGGCTGAGCACAGAGGCAAAATAATAAATGTCCACAAGCTACTTTCCTCAAAACAGCCTGTCTGTATCTCGATTAAGGAACATTGCTCTGAGCCCTGACTCTCCCATTTTGCACCTTCAGAGGCTGATGACATTCACTGGGCAGGTAAGTTAGCTGTACACACATGCACAGTGTATCCCACGTCTCTGAATGCTGGCAGATCAAGACCATTGTTAAACATTTACTGTGCATTCCTAAAGACAATTATAACTGAAATTTCCACCGTTTCTCAGCAGAACACTCACAGGCACCTCTCAATCAGAATTGTCTCCCTGTCAGATTTTGGCTTTCTTTCCCAGTAATTTCAGTGCTAGAACTGTTCCAAAAATAAAGGTCACATTATTTTTTTTTTAAATAATAGGCAGGGTATATTGTTTTCTTCTAGCCTGGTCACAAAAAATCTGAAGGGGTTTTTCTCAGACTTTCATTTCTCGGCAGTTGAGGCCTGGAAAATTTCCATCTGCTATTCCCAAAAAGTAACGAGTGACTGAAAACCTGTCATTTTAAATGGAAATGTTTTGGAATCCTTAAAATCACCTGCAAAATGGAAAGAGAGTTGTGGGTTGTGGCCTTCTTTATGATAGATAGAGAATAAAGAATAAATGCAAAATCTTGGTTTTTTTTTCTTATTCTTCCCATATTATTCTGCTTGTTTATAAAAAGATCAGTAGGATACAAATCTTGTCCTCCTAATTTTTGCTGGAGTTTCCCTAGCAGGCCAATGTAGAGCACTGGGGGCATGTCTACACTAGGAAATTATTTCAAAATAATGTATTTTGAACTCCCGAAATAATTATTTTGAAATGGCATGTCCACACTACAGAGAAGCCTTGAAATCAGTCCGAGGCAGGCTCCCTTAATGTGGACGCACTACTTCAACTTAGAGCCCCAGAAAGCACTGGGAAAGAATTACTTTGAAAGACTCTGGGGAGTAGTTATTTTGAAATAGCAGCAATGGACCCTCCATACTACCGCTATTTCGAAATAATTATTTTGAAATAAGTGTTATTCCTTGTGGAAAGCAGGAGTTATTATTTTGAAATAACCATCCTCTTATTTTGAAATAATGGGCTTTGTAGTGGGACACTCCACTTACTATTTTGAAATAAAGGGGAGAGGTTATTTTGAAATAACTCCCTAGTGTATACCAGGTCTGGGAGAGTTCTCAGACTTAATTGAACAAAGCTTTAACAAAGAAATCTTTTCTTCCAGATTTTCATCAGGCATTTGAGTTATAGCAAATAGGTTTAAACAAAAAACAAAACCCTAAAAAACTGAAATAGTTTGATTAAAAATCTCTCCCATTCTTAATTGCTCAATTTCGCTTCTTTGGAACTAGAGATAATCCTACTAACTCTCAAGTCAGTTATAAAGTCCTCCTGGAAAAATACAACCACCATTGCTTTATTTCTAATTTAAAAAATAAGAAGATTCCCGCCCACATTCCTACAAATTCAAAAAACACAGATTTTCAGGCCTACTTTTCACACTATAAAGAAGCAAATAAAGATACAAACCCATTTTCCTTTCCTTTGCAGGTCACCTTTCACGACAGCTGTGACAAGCACACCAACTATAAAATACATAATGAGTCCTCATTGCTCACCGTCAGTGATTCTTTCTCTTCCAGTCACTCACAGCTACCTTTGCTTGGATTACAGGTTACATTAAGCCTTCTGACTTTGAGGTTGTACTAAGAAATCTCAGCACAGACTTGCAACTTCTCAAGTGTCTGTGAATGGAATCAGACAGAAAGACTGACCAAAAGTCAGAGGCAAAGAATAGGGGGTAGAAGAGGTTAATGGAGGAATCTGAGATGAAATACATATCACTGGAGGAAATAGTAGAATAGGAGCTCTAATCGCTGATTCAGAATTAGAGTCCCAGTCAAGGCTGAATGAGAAAGATTCAGTTTTCTACACCTTTCAGAAAGAGATCGGGTGCTACATTCTTTGTTCTTTTCAAAGCCAAATTAAACCTGTGGTAGTTTTACAGAGAAAATTGCAAGCTCGTGGGGCAAGGGGGATTAAAAGACCCATGGAATAAAATATTTAGTCTTTTGGCAGACAGCTAAGTGGAGTGCTGTGTCTACGTGGTTATTGTTGCCCTTCGTAAGCAATGATTTTATTGACCTAACCTCTAATCTGATACTCATTATCCATGTAATTTTCTCATTATCTTTAGAGCTACTTTTACCTGAATAAGCACAAAGTGGAACCTCTAAATTATGAAGAACTTATAGTTAGTACAAATTCGTGTTACATCTTTATTATTGGAATGATTTAAAGTAATAAAGTGAGTTCAGATACAATTGAATTGAATTTAGTACTTGTGAAAGGTGTCTGATAGTGTGGGAGCCTTCTCCATAGGGCAAGTACAGCACAGAATATACAGGGTAGCAAGCTTCTTCACTTTGCTTTGTGTTGTATTAGCAGCAAGCTTTCTGTCTTACCAATTGCCTCAGTCTTAATATGGAAGGACCAACTATGGGGTTAAAAGAGAAGTCCATGCCCATTTTGGGCCACATTTATAAAGAATTTTCAACACTAATTCAGATTCTAGTCTGGGCAATAAGTATTATGCACAAGTGGAGTTTGCATCTGCTGTGAGTACTTTCAAAGGAGAATGCAACTGGGGCTATATCTAGACTACCATGATCTACTGGAAATCTATTGCAATTTGCGTACCCTTTTCTGATAGTTTTTTCAGAAGAAGCTTTTCCGAAATTTGGCCCGTCTACACTAGTGGCCCCTTTGTACACTATGCTGACGGGAGTTAAACTGACTCTCCAGAGGCAAAGGCCAGTGCTATCAGCTCATGTCAGTTTTATGACACTATACAATTTCCATTGTCCTGGGTGCTATTCTGTACACAGGTTTACCTCAGGCACTTAGGTGGCCTTCAGGCTCAATGTGCAAACAACATTATCACACACCTCATCGCCCAGTACTCAGGAGCAAGGACTTCTACTGGACTGATGGTACAAATCCTTCACTCTCCTGCCTGTGGCCACCCAGCCACTGCCAAAGTCCCCAACTTTCACGGGCAGCTCTATGCTGTGGCTGAGGGATTAATCCCATTGATGTTGTGGTGTTTATTATTGTCTGTCACGAGGAAATTCTGCCAAGTTTCCTGGCTTCATCAGGTCCTTTCTCAGCCATTTTCACCATTTGAATCGTAGGAGGTGACTTCTCAGAGAAAGGTTGAGTTCACAAAGTTGACAGGGAGGATGCTTCAACACTGCACCAAACACACCCCCTTGACACTCAACCACCAAATTTGCATAAGGAGCTTATTCAGTCTCCTTCATCCATGGCTACCTCTTTCCTAAGTTTGTGTTAAGTGTCTGTACTGCATGTGTCCCTTCTTTTGAGGCAGTTCTTTGGCAATATTTTTGGCCTGTTGGCAACTATGGACCATCCTGGGAGATAAGCCATTCTCTTGACCACTTTGTGTGTACCATTCTGAGGGGAGTTAAACTAACTTTCCCAGACACACAGGCCAGTGCTATTAACACATGAAAGCCCCTCCTCTATGTCTGTGCACACAAGGAAAGCTATGTCCTTGGCCACACGCTGCATGACTATGTGTCCTTTGTTCATTTGCAAGGTAATTAGCTGGTGTCCTGAGACCTACAACTGCTGCTGCTGTGGCCCTAGACTCCTCGGTGTCCATTGCCTTCTGACTGCCTCCTGAATTTTCTGACAATCCAGATTAAGGCACGGTATAGTCACTTGGACAGTCCTTGTTACCCTACCATTTGCCTTTTCCCATTATTTCTGTGGATGCATCCCTGAGTTTTCATGTATTTTAGCCCCTCACTCCTCTTTTTAAAGAATGAAGGGAATGCAGTGTAATCACAAAGATTGTCCTCTGTTCTCAGATATGTGAGCTCAGATTTGTTCTTAACCTTTGTCCTATCTGTCGCGTCAGTTACCAAGTCAAACTAGGGTGCTAAGTGCCGTCAATTGTGGTGGTATATTAACGAATGAGTAATGCATGAATGGTCACCATTAAATAGCCAACATTTATCACACCGCATTGTCCTCAGGGCTGCAGTTATTTCCTATTTTGTGGTGTGACAATTGCTGCCTTGTTAATTAATCCATGATGACATTTTTGCAGCAGTAGGACAATTGATAAGGATGTAAAAGAATACAAAAATGGTAACATTTTAAAATTCCCTGCAGTGTTGCCTTGTAGAAAACCATCATTGTGGATCTTAAAAGTTTGTGCTATTTGTTTGGTCCTGTGTCCTTCTCAGACATCAATTTTCTCTCCAGAGCTCTTGATTTTATTTTCCACAAGCCTTGATGTACTTTTGCAAGCTCCTGCCACTTCTTCTTAAACCTGAGCTTCTTAACTAAAGCCATTTATTGATATATTACATCTCTCAGCGAAGTAGTACATCGATAAATTAAAGATTAGTTCAGTATGTCAGCTTTCCCTGAGAATCCTGGGAAATATTTGCCACTGTGGAGGCCACATAGCCGCCTAACAGAGCAAAGCTAATAACTCTAGAAGATAGACGGTATCTCTCAAAGACATTTCCGCCCGCTAAATATTTTTGAAAGTCACCTTTTAAAATAATTCACAGATTCTGATCACTGCTAGCCAAACAAACAGATGGTGTGTTACTTTTATTGTGATGGAAGTGTCAACACAAGTATACAGGTATTTCTTATTGCACTCTATTCTACTCATGCCTGGATCTGGTGTTATAGAGCTATTTATAGCCATACAATTTCTTCATAATTCATAAGCTTTCCTATGCGACTCAATATCTATTGTTGTTTTGACACATCTCCTTTCTATGACTGCATAGATTAGTGTGTATTAGTGTTGCACGGGATTCCATCAGTCTTATCTCTTAGAACCAGTTCATTCCATTTGCTCTACTACTGTTCTGTTCTCTCTTGCTAGTTTTGACATGGGCACTCTCATCCAGGAAATCTATTCAGGGTTCTGCACTCTTTAGATTTTACATTTAGATCATAACAAGTTTCCAGAAGTTTACTCAGGATAAGATTTTCAAAATGGGAATCTAGAATTAGGCTCCTAAACCAATATATTTCACTTATCTTCAAATGTATTAAGCACCTACCAGCAACTACTGATTTTGTTTGGGAGCTTGTAGGATATTCATCACCTATACAACATAGGTCACATATTTAGGTGTCTAAACCAGAACCTATGAGTTTAGGTGTAGGCATGTATCTTTGAACATTTTGATTTATATATATAGTATTCAAAATGGGTATTACATTTTAAAAAGCCAACATCTTGAAGCCATTCTTCACATATTTTAATTTTTGTATTCATTTCTCCATAACTCACTTTATTATTAAGAGAATTTACATGAAATAGGAAAGCAAGCATCTCTCACTTATACAAACAAGCCATGTTACAAAAAAGAATAGTACAACTGAATCAGTTTTTTCATTTGGAATCAGTTATTTGATGGATGCAGTCCTTTTTTTTTGTCTGCAAACTTGTTCTCAAGCCAATGCTGATTTATATTATTGTCCTTCGCATTACTGTAATGTCTAGGAACCCCCTTCAAAGAGCAATGCTCATTTGTGTTAGGCAGTGGCCTGTGGAGGTGTTCACGATCTACAAGTCTCATGGAAGCGTTTTGAATAGGAGAGGTACAAAGGAGAAATAGCAGATATTGAATATGATGAGTATTCTTGTGTGTGCACAAATTCTTTTGTTAGCACCTGAATATAGCTGTTGGTTTGAAGAACAGCCATTCCTCAAACATTGCTGGGGAACGAAATTGTGTAAGTCATGCCTACTTGGTGTGATGGAGTGATCCATGGAGTGATGGCTTGGCCACCTAGAGATTCTGTCCGAGAGCTGTGTCTGTTAGCTTGAGCAGCAGAGAGCTCATGCGTTAAGGTCTTGAGGAGCTAGGTTAAATCCTGCTGCCAGCTATACACGCAGGGAGATGGGGCTCTGTATGGTGAAATGAATTGGGATACCTCTGAGGCTTGCAATGCACTTCACCTAGCCAGGGGGAATAAATAAGCTACATCCAGGTGGTTTGGTACTCTGTCTCACTCTAGCAGTGGCAGGCCAACTAGTAATCGATGTGCTTGTTACAGCTCTGGCTAAAAGAAAGGGGTCTTTTAGCTCAGGCAGTAGAAGCTCAGTGCTTTTTTTGTGATGGTACAGTACCGGCACCTCCAGTCAGAGCTTAAATGGAAAGAACACAGTGTACTGACACCTCTGTATGCAAATGTCTGACAGTCGGCTCGGCCACGTATCTTAAAGGGGCCGCGTCTCTTAAAAGGGTAATGCTGGCCCCACTCCGGCTTTTTTTTTGCTCAACAACTTGTCCCCTGGAGTACCGGCACCTTTTTTTTAACAAAAAAACCCCAAAACACTGTCGAAGCTCATGCACTAATACCTAAAGAACCTCCCTTCAGTCCCTGCTGTTTCCACCCAGAGCCATCAGCATTTACAGTCTCTTGCACAAATGTTTGTGAATAGGTTCAGTGTGGGTAGATGGATCTGTGAAGCCAAATGGGAGGTGAGCAAATGAATGATCCACAGATACTACTTGAGCCAAGGTGTAGAAGCAATAGTTCTAATGCCTCCTTCAGGAGACAAAAAAGTGAAGCTAGGTAAGTGTTTGGTGGTGAAATCGTTACCACTGGTGGCTCTGTGGAGTGAAGCCTGATGAAATTTCATGGTCTACGAGATGTCCCAGGTGCAGGGGACAATTCTCAACCCAGTTGCCTCGGAGATATGAGCCTCCTGGAGCTGGATAATCTGGATGGACTCTCTGCCAACATTAGCCTAAGTGAATCTGATAAGGACTGTTTCCTAGGGGTCAGCTGTGTGATCCGTAAGTGCCTGTCTCAGCCCTTGCCCTCTAAGTGGAGCTGGAGTCCCAGACTGCCACAACCAGGCACTGGAGGATGACAATGAGGAAAAAATGACCATGTTCAGTCCCAATGCAAGGTCTAGGGAAAAGTCAATTCTCTCCAGCAGACTGTGAAGAACAGCAATATCTTCATATCAGTGCCCCATGTGGCCCTCTCACTCCTTCTCTGTCCCCCTCTTGTGTACTGGGGCACTGGAGCCCTGCACTTACCTGCTCCTCCCCTACCAACTCAATACTTTTGGAGTACCATGAATCTGCTGATTTATGCTCTGTCTGCACTCCTCCCTTGCCCTCTCAAGGTGTTTCTACACTGCAGGGCTTAACTCGAAATAAGCTATGCAAGTTGAGTTATGTCAATTGCGTAGCTTATTTTGAAATAGAGAGCATATACACAGCACTTATTTCGAAATAGAGCATCTTCCTCCAACTTTGCTTACTCCTCGTACAATGAGGGTTATAGGAGTCGGAGTAAGAAGTCCTCCAGCTTGAGAGTATTTTGACACTATTTCAAAATAACTGCCTGCTGTGTAGACGTGGACTAAGTTATTTTGGAATAGCACTAATTATATCGAAATAATGTTGCAGTGTAGACGTACCCCCAGAACTGGAACACTATGAACAGGTGATTTGCATCATTCCATTTCTGAGAGGGAGGGGTGGGGACAGAACACAAATCAGCAGATTCATGGCACTCCAAAAGTGTTGGGAGGGAGGGGGAGAGGCAAGGAGGTGTGGGATTCCAGTGCCCCAGTGTGGGAGAGGCATGTGGGAGAGGAAGGCAGGTGGGGGTCCGCAGGCTACAGGCAGAACCACAGTGGGCTGCATGTGTCCCGTGGGCTGCAAGTTGCCCATCATTGGTCAAGCAGCTTGGGAATAACCTTTAAAGGACTGCACACCCACAAAAGATGCTCCTGGTTCACAGACGTGCCAAGTAGAAGAAAAAACAGGGTAAAGAATCATCCTCTGAGATATGAGCCTGCTGGAGCTGGATTGTCTGGATGGTCTAAAGCAGTAAAGGGTTTTATTTAGTGAGAAGCAATACTTTTATCGAGGTGATTGTTACAGAAGACAAATATAGAATATGCCAGGGTAGTTATAATTTTGAATAGGGGCCACAAGATTTTGGTAATTGGACAAGGGCCACACTTTTCTATGGAGACAGTGTGAGGTCTGGGATGGAGGATGGGTGCGGAAGGAAGTTTGGGGTAGGGGACTGGAATGCAGGAGAGTGCCCATTGGCCAGTTTTCTGTGAAGGTGCAGGAGAGCTCTCAGCTCCCATTGGCCAGTTTCTGTGAAACCATCCCCACCTCCCAGAACCCGGAGCAGAGAGCCACAGGGAGCAGCCAGCCTCTTAAAGCGGCATGGGGCTGCTCTGAAGCAGCTGACTGCTCTGTGCCTGAGGGTCCCGTCAGGGCGGTCTGTATCTTGCCTGCCCCTAGTACACACAGTGCTCATATGGTAGCCTTTATCAAGTCAAGCAGCTATGCTGAACACTTTCGTAATGCAGGGATGTATTCTTGTGTTCTTGCCTCATCTGACAACCTTAAGTCATTTCTGAGACTGCATCTTACCTAGATGAATATCTGAAAGTTAACTAAAAAAGAAGGCTTTCTTATTGTGGAACCTAAGATCCACTGCTGTACAGAATACATTAGTCTGAGAGGTTAAAAAATTTCACCTGCATTTAACAAGAGTGTCTCTGACTGTATGCACTGTTCATGCAAATATGCAATGATGTCCCTGATTACAGTATTTAGATGCACCCAATCAGAGGCCACACTGAAAATTTGGCCCTATTTGCTCTTACCTTCTCTGGGTTAAGTGTATTTTAGCTACCAATTAACAGAAAGCCTGCCCATCTGCAGGCCACTTGTGTGTTTTTTTAAAAATGAAGATTAAAATGTAAAATGTCAAACAACTATCTCTGACTTACACTTGGGAAACTGAACTACTGATGATTAGTATCCCATTTACAATTAAAATTTAG
Organism: Pelochelys cantorii; assembly: GCA_032595735.1. Taxonomy (NCBI): domain Eukaryota; kingdom Metazoa; phylum Chordata; order Testudines; family Trionychidae; genus Pelochelys; species Pelochelys cantorii. Next base: position 78,238,202 of record CM064327.1, read on the forward strand.
TCTCCTTTTCTAATTTTTGTTGATGTGCTATAGGTTCTGTGGACTCCTAATAGACATCGTGGATTTTTAAATAGACTCTGCTTTGACTTCCAATTACCCTACAATTAACAATTCTAAAAATGTTGTCTTTTAATTGCAGTGCTCACATTCATTTTTCTGTGCACTTTGAATTTGCTATTGTGTCATGGCTTTTGTACAATCTGGATTAGTCTATCACACTTCTGTCTCTGTATTTTTTAAGATGTACCAATGGCTAGCCTAAAAAAAAGGTAATATTTGCTTATTCCAAAATCAAAACACAGCCTCCCCTCAACAAAATCTGATTACCCCTTAGTTTAAGTAGTTTCATAATCTTAACATCTTCTACATGCTTACTTATCACAGTCAGTTTACATTTCAGAATCTGTAAGCAGTTCATGACTGTCTACTGCCTCTTGTCTTTAATAATAACTTTCAACTACTTTATCAAATTATTATTAAGTAGAAATGTGATTCACGCTGTATAAGATTTGGTAGAGAACATGCTCCTGCCCCTAGAAATTCACAATCTGAGGACTAGATTCTGGCATTCTAACTCATACTAAGTTGTACCTTTAATCTTTGAGTAGTTTCTGTTGCCCTAACATGACATCTCAGGAGGTATGCCTGCCAGGGGCCTATATCTGAGATGTTACGGAGGCTTGTTGTATGGGAAATAAGCAGGAAGAACTTGAAGTGTTAATAAATCAACACAATGACATAGTTGGTATCATAGGGACCTGATGGGATAATACATGTGATTGGAATATTGGTGCAGAAGGGTACAGCTCACTCAGGAAGGATAGGCAGGGAAAAAAGGGATGAGGAGTTGCCTTATATATTAAAAATGTACACACTTGGACTGAGGTGGAGAGGAACATAGGAAACAGACTTCCTGCGAAACTCTGGGTTAGGTTAAAAGGTATAAAAAACAAGTGTGATGTCATGCTAAGGGTCTACTACAGACCACTTACCCAGGCAGAAGAGGTGGATGAGGCTTTTTTTTTTTAAACAACTAACAAAATCATCCAAAGCACAGGATTTGGTGATGATGGGGAACTTCAACTATCCAGACATATGCTCGGAAACTAACACAGCAGGGCACATATTATCCAATAAGTTCTTGGACTGCATTGGAGACAATTTTTTTATTTTAGAAGGTTGAGAAAGCTACTGAGGGAAGCTATTCTAGATTTGATTTTAACAAATAGGTAGGAACTGGTTGAAAATTTGGAAGTGGAAAGCAGCTTGGATGGAAGTGATCATGAAATTATAGAGTTCATAATTCTAAGGAATGGTAGAAGGGAGAACAGCAATGGATTTCAGGAAGGAAGATATTAGTAAACTCAGAGAGCTGGTAGGTAAGGTCTAAAAGGAAAAACAACTGAAGAAAGTTGGCAGTTTTTCAAAGGGACATTATTAAGGGCCCAAAAGCAAATTATTAGGAAAGATAGAAAGTATAGCAAGAGATCACCTTGGCTTAACCAGGAGAACTTACAGGATTTTAAAATAAAAAAGGAGTCATATAAAAAGTGGAAACTAGGTCAAATTACAAAGGATAAATATAAGCAAATAACTCATGTATGCAGGGCTAAGATTAGGAAGGCAAAAGCACAAAACGGGCTCAATCTAGCTAGAGACATGAAGGGTAACAAGAAGACATTGTACAAATATATTTGAAGCAAGATGAAGACCAAGGACAGGGTAGGCCCATTGCTCAGTGAAGAGGGAGAAACATATCAGGAAACTTGGAAAAGGCAGAGGTACTTAATGACTTCTTTGTTTTGTTTTCATTAAGAAGATTGATGGTGGTGGGATGCCTAACATAGTGAGTGGTGGTGGTAATGGGGTAGATTTAGAAGTTAAAATTAAAAAGAACAAGTTAAAAATTACTTAGAAAAGTTAAATGTCTGCACGTCACCAGGGCCTGATGAAATGCATTCTAGAATACTCAAGGAACTGATAGAGGAGGTATCTGAGCCCTTTGCTAACATCTTTGAAAAACTGTGGAAATCAGGAGAGATTCCAGAAGATTGGAAAAGGGCAAATATCGTGCCCATTTATAAAAAGGGAAATAAGAACAATCCAGGAAACTATACACCAGTTATTTTAACTTCTGTGCCAGAGAAGATAATGGAGCAAGTAATTAAGGAATTAATCTGCAAACATTTGGAAGATAATAAGGTGATAGGTAACAGCCAGCATGTATTTAAAAAGAACAAATCATGTCAAACCAATCTGATAGCTTACTTTGATAAGATGATAAGCTTTGTGGATAAGGAAGAAGCGGTGGACATGGTATACCTAGACTTTAGTAAAGCATTTGATATCAATAAACTAGGGAAATACAACCCACATGGGGCTACTATAAGGGTGTGTGCGCATAACTGGCTGGATAACTGTTCTCAGAGAGTAGTTATTAACGGTTCGTAATCATGCTGGAAGGGCATAACAAGTGGGGTTCCTCAGGGGCCTGTTTTGGAACCAGTTCTGTTCAATATCTTCATCAACGATTTAGATGATGGCATAGAGAGTGTGATTATTAAGTTTGCAGATGATACCAAGCTGGGAGGGGTTGCAAGTGCTTTGGAGGATAGGGTCAAAATTCAAAATGATTTGCACAAATTGGAGAAATGGTCAGAGGTAAATAGGTGACTAAATGCTTAGTCACCTGTGACTGTTCTTAATTCCTAGAGGTGCTGTGGCCATCTTCCCTAATTTACAATCATACATAAAATGAATACTGTAAGATTTCCCAAAGAGAATGCAGGAAATTATCATATCTACCACATTATATCTGTAAGTGGTGCAGCTTGAAATTCTAGAGAGTAAGAACTTGTCATCTCCCATCTGTTGATGAACAGGGGGAAGAATGAATTCAGAGCTGCTTCATCTGCATATGTTATTTACCCAGCACTCCAGCTGGACACACATCAGAACTGGATGGGTAGAGAGGAGATGGGGGAACGGAGCGCCTTTGTGATATCAAGGCTTCTCAAGGGTTTTATCTGCCTCTAGTTTCCGTCTCCAGAGAATTCTGCACTTTTTGAGAGGAGTGTGCAGTGAGAGATGATGCATTTAGAGGCCTTTGTGACGGGAGGTAAAACAGAGCTGGCTCTTTGACTGAGATGATGCAAAGGTAGGTCCTTGCCAGATTGCAATGGAGAAGGGGCCCTTTACAGAAGCTGCAGAGGACAGCAGCAGAGGTGGGTCTCTTATGCAGCTACAAAATAAAGCTGAGATCACTGTTCTTGGGTTAGATGGTAGAGCTTCAGGATGGGATCAGGCAGCTTTTCCCAAGGGACAGGAGAAAGACCTGCCCTAGTGCACCTTAGGAGTCAGGGATATCGGTAGGGCTACGTCTAGACTGGCAGCTTCTTGAGCAAGAACAGCTGTTCTTGTGCAAACACTTGCCGGGTGTCTACACTGCATGCGCGTTCTTGTGCAAGTAAATTTATAGTACAGCGTTGGAAAACAGGGCTTCTTCCAGAAAAGTTATTTCTCTCCCCACGAGGAATAAGCCTTCTTGCGCAAGAGGCCAGTGTAGACAGGCAACATGAATTTCTTGCGCAAGAAGCCCCTATGGCTAAAATGGCCATCAGAGCTTTCTTGCGCAAGAGAGCGTCCACACTGCCATAGACGCTCTTGCGCAAAAGCACATCTTTTGCGCAAAAACACATGCCAGTGTAGACGCGCTCTTGTGGAAGACTTGTTGCTCAAGAACTGTTTTGCGGAAGAGTTCTTGCGCAAGAAGCTGCCAGTGTAGATGTAGCCTAGGTGTGTATAAAAAGTGCCAAATGTTCTGGGACCCCTATGCAGCTGCATGTGGTTGTATGCCTGAGGACATCCCTGACCACCTCTGCTGCCTGGTTCCTTTCCAGTCCCTCCCCCTAGTTACTCTCTCCTGCTAGTGGCAAAGCTTCTTCCTTCCCTCTATCATGTTCTCCTCTCCTCTCCTAGCAGCAGCTGTGTTCCTTTCCACCCCATCCAATAATGGTTTCGCTCACAGACTCAGAGCTTGCAGTGAGGGGTGAGAGGATGAGTATTGTGCCTAATAGGTGCATCCAAGGAAGGTACAGGTTGGACCTCCCTGATCTGGCACCCTTGGGATTTGACCGGTCCTGAAGGAGGGAGTTTGCCGGATCAGGGGAGGTTGGCCCCTTTGCCAGGCTTTTCTGCCCTTGGGCCACTGGGCTCCAAGTTCCTCAGCCAGCCCCAGGGCTGCTGGGGCTCCACTGCCCCAAAGCTGCCAGACTCTGCTGCCCCAGGGCTGTCAGAGCTCCTCTGTTCTGGGACCGCTGGAGCTCCATGGCCAGCTGCAGGCCACCAGAGCTCTTCTTCCCTGGGCTGCTGGAGTTCTGCAGCTGGCCTCAGGGCCACTGACACTCCACATCCCTGAGGCAGCCCCAGGGTACCAGGACTCTGCTGCCAGGAGCCGGGGCTCTTTGGTCCAGGGTCTCTCTGGTACAGCAACATCCATCAGACTACGGATGTTGCCAGACCTGAGAGGTTCAACCTGTATTTAGTGATCCCAGAAATTCTGGATGGGAGCGCAAGTTGATGCTGTTTGTCAGTTTTAAGTGGGCCTCCTCCCTGTTTGAACTCAGCCCTAGCTGCTGCTGACAGCACCTGGCCGAAGAGCCATATATTCATATGGAAACCACTACAAATGCAATTGAAAATTGTAAGGACCCAAATTCAGAGACCTGGTACATCTCTGATTTCTTCATTGCTTTGTTCCAGCATAACGATCCTTATTAGATACAAGGGCACTGGTTTCTGAAAATAATTTCAAAAAGTCTATAAGGTTGCTAGTTGCCTAAAAGAAATACAAAACAGAAGCATCTGCCAGACGCAGAGCATGTAGCTGGCTGAGTAAAACAGCAGGAGAACCTGCTGTTTATCAGATTTGACCATATCAGTGCAGGTGTCACTGCAGTTAATAAGAATGACTATTTACACTTGTTTTTAGAGATTTGGAGACCTGGTGATAATATAGATAGCCTATAAGTGATACAGAGAAAATAGCTATGAAACAGGTTTCCATTATTGTATAGTTACTCTTTGGAGTTTGAAAGTCCTAAACCTTACAAAGGAAAGACTGAAAAGGAGGTCTCTCTGAATCTTGTGTGCTTATGTTTAATTAAGACAGAATATATTTTGAGACAGATTATACTTTGACTTCAATATCTGAAAGCAACATGGTATATAGATCAAGCCTATTTAGAATTACTGAAGCAGTGTCTCTAGTCTGGACTTAGTATATATCTTAAAGGAAAACAAATGTGAATATTTTCTTCTATGAATAAACAGCTGTTGATTTTTGTTTAGAAAATGTGACAAACTGTTTCCTTGATAAGGTTTGTTCTAATTAGTCGATTGCACACAGTAGGCCCAGAACCGTAGTTGGGGAAAATTGCCATCGCTCTGCGCACTTCAACAGAGCTCTGCCAATCCACAGCAGCTGAGCATAAAGCTGGGCCAACACAAAATAATAATTACATAACAATGCCTTCTGATTTTTGTGAATTTTTCATACTTTAGGCAGAAGGAATATTACTCTGATTATTGTCCACAGATCATCAAGGTCATTCTGAGCTTTTCACTAACCCTGGGTACTGAAGGTACCTCACATGATCTACCCACCACCATGACCCATGGGTTTCTCTCTTCTCTGTTAGCCCGGATGGTACCTGTGTACAGCCCTGGATAGAATGAGATGCAATCCTGTTTTTAAAGGGGAAACTGCAAACGAATTAAAACCAAAAAAAGGCAGGCTGCCTTGAACAGAAAAGAAATGGAAATGCTAGATTCAGCTGGCTTCCTTTCATAAGGCGTCTGGGTCTTTTTTGTTCAGGATCTGCAAACATTTGCTTCTTGTCCTACTATAGGTGAAAAAAAGACCTGATGAGACACAGCCATTTCCATAGAAAGATATAGTTAAATGGGATTTTTTCTGTGGTGAAATCCCTCCCTATGGCCAAACATCCACCTGCATGACTGGCTCCTGAGACATCCTGAAAGCACAGGGTGGGTTGTTTTTCAGAGGGTGCTGCTTGCCGTATGGGAACTTGCTTCATACCTCTGTGTTGGTCCTTGCTGTTGTTGGGAGTGAGTGCACTAGCCCAGCGGCTCTCAAACATTTTTCCCACAGGACCCCATTTTCAGGACTGCTTCCTGCAATCCCAGACAACATGGAGGACACCACTGGTATATCTGTATGGACAGCAGGTGGATAATGGCAACTGAAACTTGGCTGGCAGTCCTATGTTGATTCTCTGTAGTTTCGGGAGCTCTATTCCATTATATCAAATACGAGCACAGGAGCTGGAGAGGGGTGAGCTGGAGTGAAGAAATTCTGCCCCTCATGATCACAGTCTACTTCCTTAAGCTGTACATTTCAGCACGTTTTGACATTTTCAAATACAGCTGTAAAGCCAGTTCACTGAACTTTGCGTTGGAAACTTAAAACATGCCTTATTGCTTCAGAACATTGGGAAGGGAAGATGTCTTCTGTGCTTGGCTTTTGCTGAAGTAGAAAGCAAACCCTATCTGTGTTTAACAGCAAAGAGCATTCCTGAGAATAAGGACCCTTAAAGGCTCTTGTGGTTTCCTTTTTTCTTTCCTTCTGGGCAATGAATGACTAGTCCCTGGGCTCCACTAACTATTTATGTAGAAGAGCTAATTTCACTTATAATGATGGAGTTCTCTTGGCACTCTGAGCTTCTCATTAAAATTAATATTCCTGCTGTACATCCCTGTTCTTTTCCTTGCTGAGAATTTGATGCTCCTATACTAATCAGGGCCAAGTACTTACCTCTTCTGAATCCCAAAACAGAAAGGGCTCATGAGACAGTGGCTCATGAAAACAGCCTGTTGGTAGAAATGCAGCCCTTTGCAGACAGGTGCCAGTTGATGTCCATTGTCCTGACTACATGCATTAGACTCATTAATCCAGCAAACCCCTCTATTTCATTCAGTATATCTCATGCCCCAAGGGTAGAAGGGCCACAGGTGTGTTTGCCCTGTCTGGCCTGTTGGTATTGATGGGAAACATTTAAATAATACTAAAGCTCATGCTTAAGGGTTTAAGCCAATCTCTAATGATTAGAGATCAAAATGTCAGTGGCGCATTAACCCATATCTGCCTAATGTGAGGCTTTTCCCACCTATGTGGTACAGGCCACCACTGGAGACACGACACTGGATTAGGTGAACCTTGGGCCTATAGGAGGCATGGACAGGATTCCCCCAACCCCCTCGCACTGTAGGTAAGAGGACCTTGAACTCTCTCTGCAACCCTAGCAATAGTAAAATATAAGTGAGAGGGACTGTTGGGCTAAGCAAGGATACACAGCCCACATCCACCCAGGACTTTGGGGTTGTGACACTGAGCATGTGCAACACATAACTTTACATCTTGAAAATAACTGAGAGCCACAAAGGCAAGGTTAGATGCTTAGACTCCCTACCCAATGAACAGGGAGAAATTGTCACTTAAGGATGGGATCCACAAAAACCAGTGTGGTAGGCAGGGAGCCATCTAAGACAGCCAATAGGAAAGAGAAGCATGTGAGCTAATTTCTGCTCCCTTTCTCTGAGTTTGGCTCCAAAATTCAGTTTGCAGGGAGGCTCCTATCTTTTCCTGGGATCCACAGCCGAGAATTGTAAGCTGTCTTTTTAATTGTAAGGAATCTCCTGGTCACGCTGGCAGGCTCTGGGGCTCTGCAGGAAAGAGTGCTATAAGAATCAGTCTGGAAAAATGCAACTTAGAACAGTACTGGTGAGTTGTACCTCCGGGTGTGTCTAGACTACATGGCTTCATCAACGGAGCCATGTAGATGAGTTTACTAGACATAGCAAAATGAAGCGGCGATTTAAATAATTGCCCCTTCATTTACATCAAAATGGCTGCCGCGCTGTGCTGATGAGCTGATTGTCGGCACAGTGCGGTAGTCTAGACGGGGATCAGCTGACCCCAGAATCCTTTGTCGTCAGATCCTTTATGGGCTCAGGGTTGGGGGTCTCACCGGACCAACTTGATTGTCATGCAAACCTGCTCCTGGGTTCGCATGTGGTGACACTTTGGTGGCCAGGTTGTCAGCTATCCTGCCATAGACGGCCGCGTTCCTCCGTCTAGTGCGAAGATCATGGATGTTGGGGGCATCCCCCCCGAAACCTGAATAAGGTCCATGATCTCCACCCTGGACCAGGAAGGCGCCCGCCTTCTCCAGGCCCTGGCAGGCTCCTGGGAGCTGGCAGACTGCCCCTGGGGAGCAGTGGAGGGCTGGCTGCCAGTGGCTTGCTGGCTTATGTTTTGGGGCCACTGGGTCAGGGGCAGTGACTGCTGGCTCTGGGCTGGCAGGCTTGGAGCTGGCACAGGCACTGTGGCCAAAGTCAACCCCTTTAAGGGCTCTGGGGAGTGGGGAGGGAGAGGAGTGTTCTTGGTTGAGGCTGGAGTGGCCACCAGGGTACCCTGGGAAGACTGGAGGCCCCCTATTTCGATATAAGTGTCTACACAGCACTTATTTCGAAATAGCTATTTCGAATTTGGCTTTATTCCTCGTGGAATGAGGTTTACCAAATTCGAAATAAGCGCTCCGCTATTTCGAATTAATTTCAAAATAGTGGTTTGGCTGTATAGATGCTAGTAAAGTTATTTTGAAATAACAGCTGTTATTTCAAAATAACTTTGCTGTGTAGACATACCCTAAATCTAGAGTTTAGGTATCTAAGTCCATTTCTTGATCTGGACCTGTCTGCGCCGCCCTTGTGATCCAGGCATAGGAGACTTCCAGAATTATACATCTATTTTTAGTGGTTTCTCATTTATATAAGTGAGATTTTGTGCCTCAAAGTGAAAAAATCATATTTGTTCATGAGGAGACAATCTTAGAAGGGCAGCTGGTGAGGGCTTTGAGTACTATACTGTTGATAGGCTTATCAAAAGGCTAGTGATTCTATTGGCTAGAAAAGGGGACTGTGACTCAGAACTCTATGTTCAACTCTGCCACAGACTCAGTGAGTGAGTTTGGTAAAGCAGTCTCTCTGTGCTTCCATTTCCTCATCTGTAAAATGGGTATAATGAGACTTAATCTACCATACAGATGACTTGTGAAGGTTACTTGCGAAAGGTTTGGGCTTCCTTGTATGAAAAGTGAAAAGAATTCATTACTTATATATATGTTAAATAAAAATGTCAAGAGCTACCATAAAGAAAGAAGCAGTATTTTAGCGCTCAAAAATACTTTTAAAGAAACTCTCTCTATATAATATTGCTTCTTTCTTTATGGTAGTTCTTTACATTCTTATTTAACATATATAGAAAATGTACCCAGTTTTGAAAATAAACTGTTTTTCCAATAGCTTACATAGCTGCTAAGCCTTTTGCAAGAGAAATTATGTGGCCAAGTAACTGTTTGTGCATGAGACTTAGGCAAATGCATGTTCCTGGAAATTAAATAAAAACCCTATCCACAACCATGGGGTGTGGGTTGGTTGATAGTATCATAATTGTATAACTGAGATAGGGATGTTGGCAAGGCAAAGTTTAACACTCTTGTCATAAGAAGGAGAACTTGTACAGATGTTTGCCCTCATTGTAGAAATTGCTAGGGAACCTAACAGGGTGTAAGTGTGAGCAATAGATATGAGCCCAGCTAGAGCATATTATCATCTCAGGAGGGACTATAAAAGAAAGAAGCTTCAGCCCCCACCCCCCGTATTTTGGAAACTTGCTTCAGATAAAGGCTAAACCTTTCAAAAGGCAAATTCTTACAATATCAAGAAAATTGCTGATGCTAAATGTTGCTTTAATTCTAACTCTGTGATGGTTGCCAGTCTTTCAAATTAGAGATTGTTTGGGAATTCTTGGATCACAACCTAACAAAGGGTTAGCTGCTTTGTTCTATTATGTTTGGAGTCCTTCCAGCAGCTAAGCTTCTATAATAGAAATATAGCCAATTCACTGAATGATCAAAGCAGTGCAGACTGAGAGTTGTCTTCTTATGGTGGGTTTTCATAAAAAAGAATATAGCAATGTAGTCTTATTTTGACAGTTACATATTAGAGCTACCATAAGACTGCTTCATAATGACTAGTGTCTATTATTAAAGGAGATAAATTTGAACAGGATATAGATTATACAAGTGAGCAAGAAAATAGAATCTCTGAAATGAAAACAAAAAATAAAATGTGCCATGTAATTCCTCAGTACAGATCAAACACAGCAAAGTGAAAGGGTACTTTAAACTTCAGAAACTCCAGAATAAATAGACTGTTACTGATATGAACTCCCTCGAGAAAACAAATAGGATGCACTTTTGCTCTGTTTTGAAATTAATTGTAAGTCCAAGGAATGGAATACATAATGTGTGTAATGATTTCAGTGTGAATCCCAGGGATATTAAACATTAAATCTAGGCTGAGATCTTGCATTATAAGAATTATTGAAAGTATGTCATTAAGATACATCATTTAGCTCCTCACTGTGTTTGAAGATGTTAGGCTTTATACAAATATATCAGTGTAGCACTTTGTATTCTAAGATGTGACCAAATAATCAAATTACATACAATGAATGGGGGAGGGTCAAAGAAAGCATGGTGAATACGATCACGGAGTCTTCTCAGCTGTGGATCAAGCACTGTGCTCTATAAAACACTTTCACAATTGCAAGGCAAATAAGGAAAAAATAGGTCTGATATCGAAGAATCTTTTTCAAGGAAATAGAAACCATCCACAAAGTCATGTTGACGAACAAATATATCATTCTAGCAGAGAGAGGACTTTGCCACATTCCAACATGTATAATAATCCAGCTAAGGTGCGCACTATTCACTGTTAAATTTGCCCTCAAATTACATAGACTTTAAAATGTGTCTGATGATTGAGTATAAAACTCTTTTACATTCTTGGCATAGTCAGGAATACCTTTCCTGGAGTGGGAGGGGAATCCTAATCAATCTTCCTCTGTAACAGGAACTCTTTCTCACTACATATATGGCTCTGTGTCCTGCTAGGAGGAGAAAAGGATGTTACAATTTGGAGAAAGCTCCAGAATTCTCAGTGTTTGGTTGGATTAACTAAGAAAAGGAAGAAGATAGCTGGAAATAAAGTTGCAGTGTTTTTCCAGTCTATTTCTTTGCACTTAAACTCCCCTTTAGAATGGCATGGGTTTCAGTGCTACATCATTTCAGCATGAGGGTGGTCCCCACATACAGAAACACCAGTTACCACATCAATATTCCTATAGCACAGGGACAAAATTCTGAATGATGATTTATCTGAGAATTTGTGCAGAAGTGAGTTATTTATTTACTATTCATTATTCCCCTGTGTTAGAAGATTGTCATTCAGTCACTGAAAGGAAGCAGTACCACGCATGGTAGTATTTTATCATTATTTTGTCCATTTTTAATTCATGGAAGTTGCTATGGAGAGAGAGATATGTTGACATAAAAGTAAATAGCAATTTATAAATAAAACAAAAAGTCAAGATCCTTGGCCAAAACAGCTTATAAACCAACATATAAAAACAGAACACAACAAACATTCAGGAGCAAGGGGGCACAGGAAGTGTTCATCTACACAGCAGTGTTATCTCGGAATAACTGACATTATTCTGAAATAACATAGTCTGTGTCTACATAGCAAGCCATTATTTCAACATAATGTCAAAATAATGTTGAGCTGGAGGACTTCTTACTCCAACTCCTATAACCCTCATTTTATGAGGAGTAAGGGAAGTCGGAGGAAGAGTGCTCTTTATTGGACTTCCTGCTGTGTAGAGAGCACCAAAAGCCAAAATAAGCTATTCCTACTTCAGCTATGCAATTGACATAGGTCAAGCTGTATAGCTTATTTCGGCTTTAGCCCTGCTGCGTAGACATGCCAGAACACAACTGGTGAGGAGATTGGCACAGGATGTGTTCCTGAAACAAGTGGGTTTTAAAAAGGGACATGAAGGGAGGATAGACTAGAGGCACTGAGGGTACGTCTACACTTGCTCCCTAGTTCGAACTAGGGATGCAAATGTAGGTGACTGATATTGCTAATGAAGCGGGGATTTAAATATCCCGCGCTTCATTAGCATGATCTCGCCGGTGCGTTACTCCGCTCAACAGCTGTTTCGAAAGTGAAAGTGCGCGCTGGGACGCGTTAGTTTGAACCAAACCCCTTGGTTCGAACTAACGTTACTCCTCATTTTTTGAACTAGGGAGCAAGTGTAGACATACCCTTAGTGTACAAGAGATGGGCGCCTGTTTTATTTCAAGAGAAGAGCATGAAAAAAAGCAGAGTGGGAGAAAGGGAGTCAAAGGGAGCTCTGGAGAGAGCAGACTAGGAAGAACATGTGGGTCAGGAAGTACAGCCATAGACCTAGTGGGCACCTATCCTGAAGGCTGAATTTGAAGGAAATTATCAACCTCAGCCAACCATTTAGAGAGGAGATAAAAAGTTGGTGGGGTGCCCAGAACATTAACAAATCCATGTTCTGGAGGACCAAGATGAGGAGTGAGTTCCAGAAGAAAGCCCCCCTCACAGAGAATGCCCTGTCATGAGCTCCGATTCTCTTATATTGAAGCAGCTCCATCTCAAGTGCCTCTACAGATCTCAACTACAGCAGAATGTCAAGGGGAGAGAGTTGATCTTATAGGTAACTGGGTCACAAACCATTCAGGGCTCTCTCGGTGGAATCTAACCCCTTGAATTCCACTCAATAGAAGACAAGAAGGCTGTGAAATGTTTTGATGAGTTGTGACTATGGTCAAAGCCACGAAAGAGGAAAATGAGTTTTGAAGCATCATTTGGAATAGATGCGGTGGCAAGAAAATGAGCTATAGGAGAGACCAGAGTGTCGTGGTTGTTGAGGCCAGAGAAAACCATTGTGATTCTCTAGTCTCGACCTCCTGCCAGGGTGGCTGACAGAATTGCCAGGCCCATGGGCAAGTTTGGGGAGATCGGACCTGGGGTGGAATGGGTGTGACTGGGGCTAGCCTTCCCCCACCAGCTCTTCAGTGCCACCCAAAGTGCACCACCTTGGGTTCTGGTGATGATTTAAAGGGCCTGAGGCTGTGGCCACTGCTGCCACAATAGTGGCAGTTGGCATCCCAGGACCCTTTTGAATTGCTGGGCTCTGGGGCAGTTGCCAGCTGTGGCCTGCCTCCTGTGTAAGACAAACCGCAGAATTTCAGTCTGTGATTCCTGGTCAAGATGGTCGTAGCTATAGCAGTAACAAGAGATGATCATTCCACCTCTAACCAGTTAAATCTCCTTTCACCATCTTTCTGACATCTCATCCTGGACACCCATAGCACCATCTCAAACTCTTCGAACAAAATTGAGCTCAATGATACTATACCAGTTATGAATTTGCCCCAATATATCCAAACTCAACTTCTCATCTTTTCTCCTACTCCCTTTTGTTCCTTCCTCTGTCACCAGTGGCAGAGGGTTCTCCTCACTTCCCTGGCCCGTAATGTCAGTGTCTCCTTTTGTCTTTTGTCCTTCCCCCTTTTCACCTAGAGCAGTGGTTCCCAATCTGGGGTCCGCAGACCCACGGGGGTCCGTGAGGGTATTGCAGAGGGTCCATGAAAAAAATAAAAGTCAAATAAAAATGATCATAGAAAATAAGTTTTAAATAAATTGTAAACTTACAATCAATTATTATTTTAAAATTAAATATCTTCCAATAATGTTATTGTGGTCCAAAAATTTATGTTGTGGCGCCTTTGTGTGATGAAACCATCACGATGATTAGAAGCGTACAAACATTAGCCATACATTCAACATGGATCTGTGGCTGAAATCAGGCTCGCTGAAGAGAAAGGAGACTGATGAGCAGAGTGAAGCATCCATAAGTGGAACGTCTAAGTAAACAGTCATAAGTAAACGAAAAGCAAGAAAATACTCCTCTGGCTACTAGAATTGCAGCTAGAATTGGCTTTGATGGTGGTCCATGAACAGTTTGTGGAGGTGATTGGGGGTCCGCATTAGTGAAAAGGTTGGGAACCACTGATCTAGAGGTCTTGATCAATACTGTCACTTCTTCCTTTGTAAGAGCCCCCAAACCATCTCTACTTTGCCCATCCCTACTGTCCAAGCTTTCCCAAAGCAGGACAGACAGAAGGTTGCAGTTATTAAGTTGAGAGTCAGCCAAGGTGTGAACCAGGGTTTTAGCTCTAGGAGAGAGAGGAAAGGATGAATTCTAGACATGTTTTAAAGGAAGAAGCAACAGGATTTGGTGAGAGCTTAGATGTGAGTAGAGAAGGAGAGGTCTCGGACATGATGCCAAAATTGTGAACCCTGATACAGGCTTAAATAAAAGCTAATCAGAAAGTTTGTACAATGCTTGGTCTGTGACCAGGCCCTCTCAGAGGTCCAGCGAGGTCCAAGCCCCTTCCAGCTTTTCAGGCCCCTAGCCATAATACAAATACAAAAATGATGACACACAAAAACAAAATAAGGCACCAAAAAGACTGAGACATAATGTGAATATTTTTTTATTTAACAAATGCTTTTCTAGCCTGAGAGAGTGTCACATTTTGGTGCAATAAGGATGAGCATAAAAACAAGTTGTGAAACTTATCAAATGCCAAAAAATTAACAAGTGTCTAAATTTGAGCCCCCCCTTGAGTTTGATGCCCAGGTCAAATGGCCCTCCTGACCCCCCTCCCACCTCTCTGATTGGCCCTGTCTGTGACTAGGTCTGCTAGACACAATGGTAATAAAAATGATATAATAATAGTAATAAAAAACCAGATACTGAAATAAAGAAGAAGGAGGGATTGTGGGAAAAGTGATTTAGCAAGTTTATTTTGTCAGAAAGATTACTGACAAAATATGATGAAAATTTATGTGTGCAGAAAGAATTTTATTTACCCAAGAACATTTACAATATCGACACATCATCCAGCTATGTGTTTCATTATATTTTTATGGTGGTTGGTAACAGCCCAAGAAATCTTATTATAGCTCAGATTTTAATTTGGCCTGATAAGTAATCATAAAGAATTTGCTGTGTTTGATGCACAAGAAAAGAATATGATTCAGTGCCCATGTAAAGGTAAGCTTTCTCTTGGTTTTATTGGCAGTAATATCATAAACAATGTTCCATTCCTGTTATTTGTTTATAGAGGATTCTTGTGTTTGGCTGAAGTGATGTAAAAAAACTAAACTCATTAGAGCATTTGGATGTTTTTCTCTCCTTTGGGGTTTTCATCAAGAATCAGAAACCTTTTTTGAAAGTGCATGTCCTAAGACCCTCTCTGTCACTTACAGAATGCTGTAAATTCACTCCATCACTTTCCCCACTGCTGTAAATTGGCTCTGAGCACACATAATGTGTCATGTTTGCCTACTCACTTTCAGTTTTCACCAGCCTCTACTGGGCATATGTAGGAGTAATGGGATGAAATTGAGCAGAGGAAAATTTAGACTGAATATCAGAAAAAATTTCCTAACAGTAAGATCTATTAGAATGTGGAATAGTCTCCCAGGAAAAGTGGTGGAAGCCCCATTGCTTGAATCATTAAAAACAGGATGAAAAAAGCACACTAAAAAGTACTGTAGAAAAAGTCTGCATTGGTAGTGGTTAGACAAGATGACTCCCTAGGTTCTTTCAGTCTTGAATTTCTGGGATTTTAGGAACTGAGCTCTATTAGTATTAAGTTACCTGAATGCTTAATTTTATCTAATTGAAACTACAGAAAGTTTGCTCATGCACATGTCAGGGGAAGCATTCAGTAATGCTCAGGCTGCATTATTCTTGCAAATATATCTCCAGCTCTGCACTGTATAATGTAAAAAGAAATAAGGACGTGGACAATTTTTGTCACTATTTACCCTTTGCTATAAAGTTAGTCTTGTAAGTCAAATACACTTGGATGATACAGCATGGCTGGTGTTACAAAAAGATCTTTAAAATAGTTAATGGAGTCCAGGTCACAGTTTAAAATAGTAAAATTTTGTAGTAAAAGCTGACTACACATATTCAAAATTAAAAATTCAAGGTGCAATAAATGTACTTTTCACCAAAATGCTATGCCTATTCCATAACAAGCAGATGTTGTGCTTTGCCATTTCACTTGTCTATAGAAGCTGTACAGGAATGGTTTGAATAACAGATTAGAGCCACAAGGGAGAGAGAATGAGCTAGATTCTGCATTCCTGCTTTCCTAAAATGAGCTTAATATAGATTTTTAATATTCAGGTCACTATTTTCTCAATGATCATCATCAGTCTAAAATCTAGTCAAGTTCAAAAATGAATTTAAAGTAATTCCAGGTATTTCACCTTCTACTGAGTCCTACTGCCAATGTTTGTGTGGTTGTCCTATTTTAAAAAATACTTTACCCTTCTCTATAGTATAGCAGAGACAGTGAAATTGACTACTCACACTGTGCTCTTGAAAGCACAAAGTACCTGGACTAAAAAAACAGACACATTATTTCTCACTTCCCTCTGAGTTACAGTAATCTTAAAGTGTACTTGTAACAACTGAAGGTAATAAAAATAACACAGATAATTCATTTTGAAAAAAAGATTGTAAAAACTAAAAATAATTTTAAAAAGTTGTCCATATTTTGGGGGACATCAATAAAGGTCAGTTCTTATTTTATCCAGACTTATTTGTACAAGTTTGAGGGGTTAGTTTTAACTTAATAAAGCTCTTCTTGGTTTAAGTCCTCATGTCATGTTATGGCATTTAAGAACAGCTAGGAAGTTCAAGCTCACAGTCGTGACACATCTATAGCTGTGAACTGTTCATAGGGCAGTCTGGGTGGAGGGCACTTCGCTTTGAAACTCAGTTTCTCTGGTGGAATAACAATTTCTGAATTTGATGGCCTTCATAGTATGCTGGCAGGCTCATATTTGCCTAGGCTTTCTGAGCATGGCCTGGGGGCTGGTGTTAATTTTTTGAGGGCTGGAGATTGAATTCATCTGTTTGTTGACAGGTCAGTCTGTGTTTTGAGTGCAAGGAGAGAGAGAGAAAGCGAGCACACATACAGTGTCACATTCAGGATTTATTCTTTCTTCCACATGTGCTTTCCTCTCTTCTCAAGTACTTCTGGAAATTAGAATACTCTAAGTACCACAACATAATCATACTATTGCATCCCCTATCAGGAAGTGACTTACTGTCATACCTCTTTCGTCACACTTATTTGAGATAGCAAAACTAAACCCGAGTGTTGCAACTTGCTTACAAACTGAACAATAGCTTTGCACATGTCTATAGCTCTTGGTAAAGTTAGTGTGGGCTCACTGAGCATTCTCATTCAAGCACCTGCACCTTTCAATCCTCTTTCTACTCTAGCAGGAATTAGCTCATAGTCCAAGAGTTATTAATAATTGCACAAATGAGCCAGTTGGCACAGTTTGGCCACATACTGATATTGGTTCCCCAGATTTTTTATCATAAGTGTTGAAGAGAAACCTATTGTATGTATCTTTTGTAGATGGAAATTGCTTCTGGAGCCCCCCTGCCCCCTGTTCTGACTCCTGCACCCCCCATCCCCTGAGCCCACCCACACCCCAACCCCCTGCCCTGGGGGGGCACTACAACAGTACTCATAATAAATATACGTTACTTTGCCCCCTGGAAGGAGCCCTAAAAGCTCCGTAGCTGGCCAGGAGAGGATCCCCTGGGTGTAGGCACCAGAGGATGGTTGTTATACTACCTCCTGAGGAGTCATCACAGGACTCAGTTTAAAAGGTGGAGCTGGGAGCAGGAGCCACAGTTTTGGACAGGACAGCAGCATGCAGTGTTGCAGAGATTCTGGACAGTGCTGTAACCCAAGGACAGCACGGGGAAGCTGCCATTACTTATGCCTCTAGAACTGTCTGTGTTATTCCAGGGACCTTTCCAGTTCCTGGAGCAGCTCAGGGATGGGACAAAGAGTTACTAAAGCCCATCTTAGTCTCCTCACTGTGTGGGCTCTGAGTTCTGTGATGTTTCCCTTCTAGCCATGGCACAGAATACCACACATGGACTGCTCTTCCTTTGGTGGGTGGGCTTCCATATCTGTGCACATACAAATGTGTCTGTGCCCATTAACTGAATAGGAAGGCCTACTCGGTCATTCGTAGCTGAGGATTTAATGGATCTGGTAAAAGCCTAAAGGTACAGTGATAAAGGTAAAAGCCTAAAGATAATAGTCTGCCTCCTAGATTCTGACTCTGTCTCGCTGATACAGCTCATTAGAGTTATTTTTGTAATGGTCTCTTAATAATGTACAGACACACTCACACAGTGCTGAAATCATGCACAAAAGGCCGTGGCCTGGGGAGGTGAAGACAACTCTGGTAATGAGTCCCTGATTGATTAAAAGTAAATACATTTTTATTCACAGAAAAAGGCATTTGTTACCACAAACATTTCACCTTCAGCACAAATATGAGTTACACTTACATTTACTAAGGGATTATAGCAGCACTACAACTAATTACTTCCCAGCAGCTATTGGCCTCAGGTTAGATATGAGCTACTTCTGGCACAATGTACTGTGGATTCATGTAAAAGGGGCCCTGTGTTTCCATTGTCTTGGTAGATAACAGTACAATAGTCTGATGCAGAGTGTCTATAATATGTATACTACAGTACAAAATAGGAGCTTCTTCTGAATGTAACACTGTCCAAATATTGAGCTTTTAATATAGCTTCTGCGAATTCCAAATTCAATAGACCTTACAGTGTCTATACTGAAACACAGAAGGTATGTCATGTGAACTGTAAGCAAGTATGAGCTGTCACACAAAAGTCATAAAGATTTATGTAACTCCTCTGCCAGGTGGAGCCAGCACCAAACAGGGCTGGGTTCAATATGTAGGGATTCCTTTTCAACAGTACAGCATAACACCAACTCGAGCCCCCACCAGGCAACCTGGGAAATTCACACACCGCCTTTGGACACTTCTGGGAGGCAATGCTTCCCTACTTGCAAAAACAGAGTCTGAGTGTAGAAAAGAAACTTTTAATGAAAGGAGAGAAGTCACCTGACATTATTTAGAGAAAATGCCACAAGCACTATTCAGAATTATAAAACTATGAGCAGGATACACCACATGCATGGGACAGTCTTCTGCCTTATGTTCTTGAGTTCCACAATCAAAAGTTCCTGTTCTCTGCCCCTGCAACCTACCCCACTCACAGTGGTTTCCCTTGATCAGTGAGGGCCCAGGGTTCAGAGGTGCACCTGTCTGGAAGTGTGCTGAACACTTGCGTTGGCTGAATGCCCTGCCAGCTGTGGTTCCTCTTCACTGACTGCCCCGCCAGCCGCTCGCTAACTGTCAGTCACCTTCTGCTGCCACTTGCCTCTCTGCTCTGACCGCTCCACATCAATCTCTTAGTGATTTTCAGTTCTTTACAGACTGAGCAGAAACACTGCCCCATCACTAGCCATTTCCTCTCTCATTTGAGCATTTTAACACACCAAGCCCCTACGGAAACCTATTTAATTATTCTTTAATTATTCATAGACGGAAACCTGTCTATGAGCAGAGGGGAGGAACAGGTTAAACTAGACCAGGGACCCTTGGGGAGAGCCCATACCTCCTGGCTCAGACACTTTCCCCCATTCCTCTTATTTTCACAGGACTCTCAGTTGAGGCTCTGGCTTAGCAAGTTCCTTTCAGCTGAGGGTGACCCTTCAACCAGGACAAGCTCAGCACAGTTCTGCACCCTTTACTCACACAATGAAGATGACAGCATTTCACTGCCCCTACATTCAATATACTAAAGTGATCTGTAACCCTATACCAGCTAAAGCTGATCCCTTGGAGCTAGCCAGCTCTTGTCTGTTAGATACCTATGCAGAATAAGAGTGTTCATGTAAATATACTTTGGTTCTGAAGTCTTTCTCCCACCCTAGCTAGCTGTCAGGGGAGAATTCTTTCAGACCCTGCTTACACTTATATCCAGCAATCAGTTCACATCTCAGAAAGTAATTGCGGAATCAGACAAGGAGTCTGTCAAGTAGATGCAATATCATTAACTCATTCCAACATTTTATCTTGTGTGTGTGTGTGTGAGAGAGAGTAATTATTCTATGTATAGATGGCCTCCAATTGTATGATTATTACATTAGGAAGACACATCACCTCATGAGTGTCCCAATTTCAAACCCTCTTATTAGGCTGAGTAGGTTGGCTACACAACAACAATAATTATATACTCCCTTTCTAATTCTGATGTGCCTCAGAAAGCATATTATAGCCCCTTCTTGTATAAGAGGAAATTTTTTAGCACTGAGTTTAGGAGTGTTAGTATGAGAATCTCCATGTAGATCAGAGATTTTCTTTTCTTCTGAAATTCCAAGCGATCTAAATTTTTGCTACTGTTGTCTGGCTTCATACTTTTTTGTCCAATCAGGGTATAATTCTTTATTAAGCTATTGGCAAATTTTGAGATTTCTGTAAAATATTTATTGGAACTCTAAGGAGCTGATTCCTCTATGTCCAAGCAACATACATCCTTGAAATTATTGGACAATGGTGTTATGCTATGCACGACTTTGCCCCATTAGGAATGACTACTATAATACAGGGGGTCCTTGCTATAAGTCCAAGATACGTTCAAAAAAACTTGGACTTACAGAGAAACAATTTAAAGTGGGGAATTCTTTTCCCGCGGATGACTTCCATTTAAGCAAATTGGGGGCAGTGTTTTGCACAATGTATGGTAGGGAATGGGAGGACTTATAATGCATCAATTCCTACAAACGTCAACAACTTTAATGTGGAACGGATGTGTGCCGGAGCGACTTATAGCTGGGACCCCCGGTACCAGTTTTCTGAATAAAGCAAGACCACAGTGCTTACAGCTTATGAGTGTTTGCTGGTATCTGTTGGATGGCAGGAACTTCATCATGGGGCTGATGCATGAGAAGGAAACAATCCAGCTTGACTCTCAGAACCCTGGTTGAGTTTTTAGAACTGGACGTTAGAAAAAATGATTGGTAAACAGCATATTTGATTAGGAATCCACTGAGAAAAAAACTTTCTGTGAAGTAAGTGAGAATTTGATGGAATAAGAAGTAAGCAAAAGCCTCAAGATTTGGCCCCAAGAAAGTATAAACACACAGAACATCCTCTTAAGCCACCATCCAAGAGACAGAGGTCTCTTTTACTAGAGGTGTAACAAATATGTAATTCAAATTGTAATTATTCTGAATGTGTTTCTGTTGTACAAACAACTTACTTGTTTTATTGTCCCTTTTGTTTTCAAAACAAGAACCACAGAAGAAGAAGAATGATACCATTTGTTTCTGGCGGGACAAATCAATTGGATGAGATGGTCCTCCTTGCAAACACAGAAGATATAAAGCAGAATGCCAAGAGGCAGCTCTGTGGTTGCTTTGTCTTGCTGGAAAAACATACGGGCTACATCTACACTGCACATTGTTGCGCAATAAGATATGCAAATGAGGCACAGGGATGAATATCGCCGCGCCTCATTTGCATACCTAATTAGTCACCATTTTTGCGGCACCGGCTTTTGCACAAGAAGGAACTGTCTACACTGCTCCTTCTTGTGCAAAAAACCCCTCTTGTGCAGAGCCGTTCTGCCGCTTATGGTGATATTCATCCCTGTGCTTCATTTGCATATCTTATTGTGCAACAATGTGCAGTGTAAACATAGCATCACTGTTCATGGAGTGGTGTATGTCCATCCTCAGCTCCTATGCACATTATCTCGCCCCTTGTATTATGAGATAGAAAGAGCACGTATGCTTGTGGGTGGGGGATTTTGGGTTGGTTGCCCTGAACTGTCCATGGCTTCTGGTCCTTTGCCCCTTTACCTCTTCCCCCCCACAGCATCAGGATGCATGCGACCCTTCATGCCACCCCCACCCATCATCGCTGTTTGTCATGATTTGTTCTTGACAAATCCACATTGACTATTACTTCTCATCCTGTTATCCTCTCAGTGCTCACATATTGATTGCTAAATAATTTATTCCAGTATCCATCCTGATTTTGAAGCTGGTCTGACTTGTCTATAATTTCCAAGATCCCTTTTTGTTCCTTTTTAAAAATATAGGTGCCATGTTTGCTGTTCTCCATTCCTGTAGGACCTTCCCTATTCTCCATGAGTTCTAAAATTTAATTGCTAATAATTCCAAGATTACCTCAGCTAGTTCCCTATGTATGCTAGGATGGATTTCATTAGGCCCTTCTGACTTAAATACATCTAACTTATCTAAATATTCTTTAGCCTGTTCTTTCCCTATTCTGACCCATGCTTCTTCCCCCTTATTGTTAATATTTAGTTGTGTCAAGCCTCAGGTCACCATTAATCTTTTCGGTGACGTCTAAAGCGAAATAGACATTAAACAGCTCAGTCTTCTTGGTTTTGTCTTTTATTAGTTTGCATTCCACACTATGTAGTGGACCTGCACTTTCCTTTGTCCTCCTCTTGCTCCTGATATATTGATAGAATTTCTTCTTAATGCTTTTTTTGTCCTTTGCTAGATTTAATTAATTTTGTGTTTTACTTTTTATGATTTTGTCCATGCAAGCTTGTGCCGTTACGCTACACATTCATTAGCAGCAATCTGTGCATGTTTTCACTTTTTGTATATTTCCGTTTCGGTTCTCAGGCGATTACAGAGCTGCTGACACAGTCATACTGACTTTTAATTATTCTTTGTATCTTTCCTTTACAATGGGATGCTTTGCAGTTGTGCCTTAAATATTGTCTCTTTGAGAAATGCCAGCTCCCCTGCATTCCATTATCCCTTAGATTTTCTTTCTGTGGAACCCTTCCCACTAGGTCTGATTTTTTTTTTTAAAGTCCAGTGTCCTGATTCTACTGCTCTCACTCCTTCCTTTTTTTAAAAATCATGAAATCTATGTACTCCAATATCCTGTCTTTGATAGCAGTCAGGAATCTGATAACTCATAAGGATATCTTAAATCCCAATGGCAGGCAGGTGTGGTATTATCTTCCCCAAACAGTCTCACCCTAATCCCTAATACTTAGAGATTGCCCGTTACATGCACAATATATGCATTATATTTGTTATAACTGTGAATATTCTGGTTAGTTCTATACATATCCAGTTCCTCTTTGAATTTTGTCCTCAGTAACATCTTATGGCAATGAATTCCACTGTTTAATTTACATGCTAAATAAAAAAGGTATTTCCTTTTATCAATTTTGATTTTGACAACTGTTTAATTTCATTAATGTTCCCTTGCTCCTGTTGGACGAGAGAGGGAGAACAGAAGTTCATAGTTGACATTCTCTCTACTATACATTATTTTACATACATTATCCTTCCTCTTTTACTCATTTCTGTAATAAAGTAAATAATCCTAACCTTGCAATCCTCCTTCATATGAGCATTTTCCCAATTCCCAAATCATTCTTGATGGCCATCTTTGAACCTCTTCTAGTTCTATAGTCTTCGTTTTGAGACAGGATGACCAGAATTTGTCACAGCACTCCGAATGAGGCTATACCACTGATTTATAGAAAGGCATTATAATGTTCTCTGTATCATTCACAATACCATTCCTTACACAGGCGAACATTTTGTTAGCTTTTTTGATTGCAGATGCACATTCAGTGTGATGCCCAAGCCCCTTTACTGAGTTGATACAGTTAATTTAGAACCATCCAAGATACACAGAGAATTCACATTTTCCTTCTAGTGTGAATTACTTTAAATTTATTATGAAGTTGCTAAGCAAGGAGCTAATATGCAACTATTGAGGAGAAGGAGATACATTGCTTCTATCTCAAAAAAAGGGAAAAATTCCAGCCTCAGAATTGTGTCTAGTCCACAGGAAATCCCAGAAACATAGGCCTACAGTAATCCCAGGGTGGGGAGAGCGGGAGCAGCTGTTTCCAGATACACAATGATGTAATTGCAAAGAATTTATAAACCCGCGACTTGGTTATGCAGGACCAAATAGGTTCCTGTCATACCCTTCAGCTCAGCAAATTGGCTAGGTCGTAGGTAGACATGCAACCCACACCAGATGTCTCCCCAGCATAGCCCACAAGAGATGCATCTACACAGCAGGGTTTAACTTGAAATAAGCTACTCAAATTGAGCTATGTCAATTGCGTAGCTTATTTTGAAATAGCTTATTTAGAAATTGGGAGCACTTATTTTGAAACAGAGCACTCTTCCTCCAACTTCCTTTACTCCGCATACAGTGAGGGTTACAGGAGTCGGCATAAGAAGTCCTCCAGCTTGATAGTATTTCGACATTATTTCGAAATAACTGCCGGCTGTGTAGCTGCGGAAATAACACTAGTTATTTCAAAATAATGTTGCTGTATAGATGTACCCAAGGAAGACAGTGCCCATGTGGGAGGGATGGGAATGAGAATGAAGAGCCCAAGAGTGTGTTTCTCCTGGTAGCCTAGACAAAGCTCCCTCTGCTGGGGCTGCAGAGACATTGAAGGAGCATTGCTGATTATCAGTGAATTATCATGCAAGGGAGGTCAGAAGCTGCCTATTGAGGTGATCACCTGGACAGATTTTCTTATATATAAATTGAATTTTCAAATAGATTTTGAAATATAAGTCATTTTAATAATTTTCGTTAATGTGAAGGATTCCAGTGTCACAAAATGAATGTGGCCATTTTTACTGTTACCTCCTTGAGGGCAAAAATTGCTTCTCAGCACATGACTGCATGCCACTGTTAGACATTTCGACAGTGTCTTCCAAGTTCTGTTGTTACACAGATGCTGAACTTCTAGATTGTAAGAAGCAGTGAATTTATTGGAACTATGAGGTGAGTCCTGGCTTATTGGGACTCAGGGAGAAATCCCTGCTGGGCTGAGAGCACCCATTTCTAAGCTGTGTTCTGGGAAGCAAATTCACTCTCTTTGCCTCTACTATAGTGGTTTATCCAGAATCAGCAGAGGTAAGTCAAGTCAGCCTTTTTCTTGACTGGCCCAAGATTATTTAAAGTTCAGGATTTATTTTTTTTAAATTCAGCATGTAAC
Source organism: Pelochelys cantorii (assembly GCA_032595735.1). Classification (NCBI taxonomy): domain Eukaryota; kingdom Metazoa; phylum Chordata; order Testudines; family Trionychidae; genus Pelochelys; species Pelochelys cantorii. The sequence continues at coordinate 78,263,190 of CM064327.1, forward strand.
TGTCTGCCACAAAAGCAATTTAGACTAAGAATTCTCTGTCCTGCTCCCAGATATTGAGAGACAGAGGAAGCTTAGTGAATCTCATAATGGGAAAGGCAGCCTCAGTTCTTTGATGGTGAAATTACTCCATTTCAGGGGGCTTATGCAAGGCCCTGGCCACCTCTTAAAATGAACTTATCACTGGCTTAAGTGGGCTTTGAGGAATGTGTAGACCCTTATGTGAGACCCTTGTAATGGAGATTAATTTCATCCTGAAGTAATACCAGCAAGAACAAATTCACCATCTATTTCTATTACAAGTTCTGTTTCGATTAGCTTGCTTGGCTTCCTCTTTAGCACACCTCAGCATAGTTCTCTATTTTAGCATTATTAATTTTTGACGTGAAGTTGTTCTAAACATGGTAAATACAGAAAGTAATTGGTATGTTAAACAGAGGAAGCATAATGAGTCTCATGTACACACTTGACTTGCTCTTGCTGCAGAGCTTGACTGAAACAGAATACACAATAGTGCTACCAGTTTCAGTGGGAAGTTCTTTCCCAAGTCCCCATGGTTCTCAGACAGTGCCTCGACCTCTCTTGTACTTATGATACATACAGCCACAGTTTAATGGCTGAAATGACTTTGAAGCCTTCCCAGTGGAACCAATTTTCACCCTCTGTGAATAGAAGCTTCAGCCTTTCAGCAAAGAGTTTAGTTTGGTGATAAGTTAACATGTGAGGCCAGCATGAGAATGCATTTTAACAGTTGCCCTGATGTTAGGGCTTTCACATGGATAGGATGTAGGGCTTTTCAGAAGAAAGACTCTCTCCAAATTAATATAGGCTGATGAGGTATTTTGTCAGTGAGAAAAGACATTACTCACAGCCAGTGTGTCTGCTTCTGTCTTGTCAGTGCAGATGGCAACGCTTCACAGAGAGAAGTAGGTAGGAAAGTCATAGTCAATATGATTCCAGGCCTTCCTGTGGCAAGGGAACGTTTGGGAACCATAGGACACTGGCATTCTGTTTTACACTGATGAGAAATTTCTCTTCTGAATTCAGAATAATGAAGAATTGAAAAATCCTTCATATAGAACTCAGAACAAAACGGACCTCAATCCCGGTATTTCTCTTAATGTTAGCCCATCAGCAGGATTATCGATCTTAAGTTATGCCTTGAGAGGTGCCCACATTAAATTTAGTCATCGTGCCCTTTTGTTACAGCTACAAAAGCATGATCTTGCCGTGCCGATTCAGGCAAAAGTCCCATTACAGTTCATTTAAGTTGTGCCTGAGCAAAAGCTGCAAGATCAGGCCCACAAAATGATAGCATGGTCCAGATTAAAACAATTGCAAACATGTTGGGTCTGGATGATATTTTCCTATCCTCCAAATATATTTTGGATAAATGGGGGTTTTTTTCAGTTCAAAAACAGAAGGCAGACACAAACAAAAATGGGATGGGGCTGAAATACTTGGCCAAGGAATCACCCTACATCTGCAAAATACCACCTACAGCATAATTTGGAACCTGACCTGTCTGCCGCTGTACCAACAGCACTGTATAAATAACAAATGTAGCCTCACACTGTAACCAAAACACAAATCAGTTTCTCACAGCTTGTTTTCTACAGCAGGGTTTGATGTTTCTTTCTGCGAGCTGTGGTAAAAGGAAAAACTGGAAGAAAGAGTGGAGACCCTTGTTACTTGCTAAAGCACACACTTGCTTTCTCAGGGTGTTCTTTAGTCCCTGTCAACAGCCCCTTTGAAAATATCCCAGCCATACTACACAGAACAGAATCAGTGGGAAACATGGTGGCTGGCCACTTTAACTTAGGTTTGGTTGATGACCCAATAAAGTCCATAGAAATAATTTTAGTTAGGACACTTAAATTAACATCTACTGTGCTATAGAAAATATGAGCTAGAAAACAATCCTGCACTAATAACATGATAAATTAGATGACACAAAAGTTTATTTCTAATGTTTATTATCTTGATTCTAGAAGGATCTAGAAACTCAGTCTGTAGACAAGTTTTCCTTTCATCTTAATGTATCTGAGATTTTAATAGCAACACTTTGTACTGGAGTAGAAGCTGATATTAATGGGTGTAGAATTTCATATTACTGAGATTTAAAACACATAGATCTCAGACCAGCAAAAACATAAATAATAAAAGTAACAAGTTTGAGCTGGTATCTTTCCTATGAGTAACTTGTGACCCACCAAAATGAAATAATGTATCTAGTTGATATACCTTTGAAAACAAACAATTAGCAAAAACATACCTTAGTGTCTCCTTTAGTTTTTGTTGGAGTTTAGATATAATTGCAGCATACAATGTGGTTTTTAAATGAATATGAAACTCTTGCTCCGTGCATTTTGCATAGGCAGGCTATCGTAAAGTACTTAAAGACACCAAATTAGAAAACCCAACACATCTGTTCCTGAGTAACTCTCTGAAAAGTTGCACAATATTGCATGTTATCATTAGGGGTATAATTTCAAGATGGCCTCAGTTTATGCAGGTATATGTCATTACATCTGCACTATGCAAGTGCAAACACTTGTGTGTAGTTTATAAAGTGTAAAGCCTGATAAATATCTCTCTATATACATTTTTTCCCCCTGCAGGATGACTGAGTGACGTCATCATGTCACTCTGTGTGCCTCTGCCCCTCCGCCCTCAGCCTCTGGCCTCCTCCCTCCTTCCCCCTCCTCAGTGCTCTGGGGGGGAAGGAGGTGGGAGCCACATAGCCTCCCCTCTACCCCCTCCTGGGGGGGAGGGGGAGCGGAGCCGCAAGGCCTCCCTCCTCACCCTTCCCAGGTTGAGGAAGCCACACGGTCTCCTGCCTTGGTGTTCCGGGGTGAGTGGGAGGCAAGAGCTGCGTGGCCTCCTGTTATGCTTAAACAAAGCACTCCAACACTCCCCCATCCCTGATCCTCCAGAAAGTTGGGAGCCAGGAGCTGTGCCTCCTTCCCCCTCCCTCCTCCCTACACCCCCAGCCCCCTCACACACTCCCTCTGCTGAGACCCCACACTTCCAGCCCACTCACTCATACCCCGCCAAGCTGAGACCCTACAGCCCCAGCCCCCTCACTCACCACCCTGCTGAGACCCTGTACCCCCAGCCTGCTCCTACCCCATCCCCCCTGGCCAGACACCTTACCCCCAGCCCACTCCTGTACACTCTTCCCAGCCAGACACCTACCCCCAGAGAGGGGGATTGTCAAGCATAGCGAGCAGGGGGTGCAGTTCTCTAGTGTGTATATATATATATATATATGTGACAGTTAAGACACAGAATTTGTACCTGCATAGCACATTCATTAACTTCTTTTATCAGTAATCTAATAATTGTCACTCATTGTTTGGTTGTGTCACACTTTTATACACTGATTACATATACATCTTTGTAATATTACAGAGAAGAGTTCCTGGGCAGGGACAGAGCAACTGCTGATTTCAAAACCTGGTTCTGATATCCCAGGCTAAATCCCCTGCTCTGCCTGTTTTTCCCTCTGCTAAATGGGGATTATATTTACTTATAGGATTATGGACCATTAATTAGCCCAAATGCAAGTGAATGCTAAATCAAAGGAGTGGCACAGTCCTAGTGTCTATTCCAGGGCTGGCTCAGATAGGTTGTACATATCAGATGTCTCTCTCTAATGGTTGAAATCTTCACCTCCAATGTGAACAGCCCTCATTTTGGGAACACTCTGAATCATATGTGGATTTTGAGAGTCTTCAGAGTTGGGAGTTTGGTTCTATCCATTTATAAACATAAGGACCTTGGATCCTGAGTTCAGTTTGGGGGTTTGAGTTTTAGACCTAGCTCTAGTTTGCAGCACACTCTGAAGATAAAAAATGCTTAGAAGATGCTAACAATAATGCTCTCTCACATTTAAACTGAAATATTTGTGCCCCATAGCTTAACGAGTGTCCAGGATACTCAGCCAACTGGGCAATGGGTAAAAGGTTCATTGGTGAGTACTCTTTGATAGATCAGTATGGACAAGTCCTGGTGTACCATTGAATTATTCTGAACTGATTTGCCTCCTCTTTGGAGATAATCAAAAGAAAATAAAACAAAGCTTTCAGTTCCTGCTGTGCTGTATCCTCCATCAACAGCCTGAATTAGTGTGCCCATGGTGATGGTCTGCCATGTAAGCCGTTACCTTGTGTCAGTGTGTGTGTGTTTCTTTTCAAGAGATGACAGTTCCCCAGTGAAAGGACACTTCAGCCCTGATATAACTTTCCTTCTATTGTCAGAGTTTTGTTTGTTTTCTGGCAAACCCTAGCCCTGCCTGTGTGTTATGTGCAGCTGTACATTTCCCATTTTTCTGCAGAGAGGCCAACTGGAGTCTTTGGAGGCTTCTCAGTAGTATTGCCTGAAGCAAATACCACAGCTCAATAGCAATTTAATATTGTAATCAGGGAGCAAACTGTGCAGTTTCGGCACATTGTGATAATTATTAACTACATCTATTAGTGTTACGATTCTAGTAACTAATATTTACAAAATGTTCCCTGTGTACAGGAGACCTTGTCTAGACACAAGCATCTGCATTATTCCTGAGTGATTGTCAATGGACCTTTGAGTCAGGGTTCATGTTCACTGTTTAAAGATAAAACATCAATACTAAGAAATCATACTTCAAAAGACTTATTTCATGAATAATAAATTACCAGGGTGTAAAACTGTTCTGAGCACCAGAACATTTTGTGAATTTATGGGAAAGTTTTCCTGTGGAAAAAAACTCCTCGAAGATAAGATTTAAAAAAAAAAAATACACCTTAAAACCCTCACACAATATAAAGGGAATTCCACTGAAACATCAAATTGCTGTTGCTCCTAGGATTTTTGCTTGATGCATTAGAATAACATATAATTTTCTCATGCTTTGCTCCGATTACTAGAGGAAACTTGATGATCTCTTGATCCACAGTTCAGAACATGCAAAAAATAAGGATATATCTACACAAGGACACTCCAGAAAATTAATCTGAATTAACTAAAGATGTGAATTTAAAGTGGATTAGTTAAACTGAATTAACCCTTGTGTAGACATACTTATTCTGAATTAAAATGGCCTTTATTCAGTTAATCTTAATTCACCCAAGAATAGATGACCAAAATTAGTTTTCCAATAGCAATTCTTGATAAATTCTTCCCCAAACCATTCTGATGCCCAAAATGAATCAATACTAGTTTTTGATATTTTTTATATAATCTCTTTTCTAGCATATCAGTACTTCAGCTAACAGACCTTGATAGTAACTGTAATGTCCTAAAAAAGAAAGTAGGAAAAAAGCTGGAACAGACTTCACTTGAATGAACATATTTCTATCCAAGACAAACATATACACAATATGCTTTACTAGCTATGGCCGTGATTCAGGAAAGGATCTCCATTGAGGAAAACATATAAGCATATAAAACATACCAGCACACTTATTAAGCAGGCACTTATATACGTCCCTGCACAGAGATGGACTTAAACAAGTAATTAAGTGTTTTCTTGAAGTGGGTCCACTATTGGTGGATATGCAATATGTCACATGCTTGTGTAGCCTCAAAAAAAAATCTTTATTTTCTAAGATGGTTTTAAAAATTCCTTTAATGAAAATAAATATTTCTGAGGTAGATTTGATAAACATATTAATATTTTTAAAAAATATTAATATGGGGTTTCAGCATTAGTAAAAATAGGCATTTGCATGCTGTTAAATGAAGGGGAAAAGGAACTGTGAGAAACCAGTGACATACATTGTAGTTAAGGAGACTTAGGACCTAATTCATCAGGGCTTTTAAGCAGGTGTTTGAGACAGTGAAGACTTGCTTTTGATGGGCGCTGTTTCTGAAAAGAATTGGACCACACCTACAATAAGCATTTATTAAAGGACTAAGGCTAACATTTTCAAAAGTGCCCAAGTGACTTAGGGCTTGTCTACACAGAGCAATAATGTACACTATGGAAATTTGATTTTGAAAGCACACTAATGTGTTGCACATTAATTGGTCCATGTAGACCCTGTTGATGCACACTAAAGGTTCTCCAGTGTGCTTTAACCTTTCACGATCCAGTCATTGTTCCTGTACTATTGTCAATAGCCCTGCTGTTTCAGCCTCTTGTTTTAATTTCTTTTTATTCAGGTTATGTTTAGCATGTTCCCCGTGTTCTACAGTTACCTGCCTTTGATCATCTTGCTGCATACAGAACAACAACTTACTATCAAGGTGAAATTTGTCCTTGCCAAACTTGGTGACACATTTTTAGGGGTGATTTTTAAAGTTTTCAGCAACTTTTCATAACTTTAATTATATCTGAAATGAAATTTGAGATGCATAAAAATACAAACTTTTATACGCCAGAAGCAGTTTACCGGAGTGTTTAGCTATGCAAATTTAAAGTGCATTGAAAAATCAACTGGGGGGGTTGGGTGGGCTGGGCAGCTACATGCAATGCATAAGTGACACTGAAACTTTTACTAAAATTTTGTTAATATGTTTTTTATTTTTTCTCAAAATGTAAAAACTAAAGAAACTCTATTAAAACACAAATTCTGTGTATATTCGTGGCAAGCAGATTTCTAGGATCCCTGGTCTTAAGCAATGTTTATAGCTAGATTTTGCTCTCAATCCTTGATCTGAATACCACTGATATGTAGAATGAGGATAGAAAACAGCCAGTGGCTTTAGTTCATTTGCACATAGGTTAGTATAGTATTATATAATATAAATCATATTATTGCATAAAATTATACAGGTTCCAATATTGTGTTATACCAGGCTAGCCAAGGAGAAAAATACATAAACAAGTTATGTGCAATATAACAGGCTTGAAAAAACTGCATTGAAAGTTTACCTGGCTTGGCACAAAATCAACTTGCCTACCTTTACCATGATGGTCGAGAATGAAAATAGGAATGCTATTTAATTCACCCATCAAAAGAAATCACTCACCCCAGGCAAATGCACAAGTAGGAGTGTGTAAGGCTGGAACATGGTATAATGACAGGGAGCAGTATGTATATGAGACAGCACGCCTGCTAACATTTATAAAAGGTTGCAGAAAAAGTTATGGGAGATTGTGTAACATTTACTGTTTGCCTACAAGGCTTAAGATATGCAGATTACTTGGCGAGGGCAAAGAGATGGGGATAGCTTTTCTGAATAAATAGCTCTCAAAACCAGTCCCCACTCTTGTTTTGCTTCTGCCTAAGGATTTGGGTATTTTGCCTGCCAAGACCAGCTGCTTCCTAGCTGGCTAGGCCACTCTTCAGTGGCCCAGGGCTGCTTCTGTGATGAAGGGGGAACCAGCTCCTCGGAGGCTAGCTGGTGCAGCTGTGTCCCTCCAGGCTGGGTTAGTGTAGTTTATATGCCTGTTGGGCCTGGACTGCAAGATAGCACCATTCTTCTTTCCCCTTTCTTATCTTTCCCTTATTCCTACAGCAATTGTGACCTGAATCACCTTGCCCGAATACATCAACTTTGTTACTACTGGGATTTACAGTAGTCGGTTGTAATCGGCTCCACAGGTTTTAGATTTTATCATTATATGGCCTTACAATCATTCCTGTATCAATCTACTGTAACATCCATGAGCTAAACTACCTTGTCTTATGCCTGGATGTCAGTAGGGTTGCCCTTCACTGATTGAGTGGGTCACAGTTGTGGGTCCCTGATTTGGGGCCAGAATATTTCTGACTCCTGCAAAGATACACAAGGCAAGAGAGGCTATTAGAAGCATAGCGACCATAAGCCCAGTGCTAGTGATCCTGATCCCTTACACTGGCAAACGCAGCTGGCAAAGGGAACATGCTCGGTATCCTTGTAAGGGATGGTTAGGTGTAGCTGCACACCACTGCACAGCAGTGCATCCTGGGAATGATCCTGCTTGAGGCGTGTAGGTCCACACCTTCCCCACATTAGGGTTCAGGGACATTGATCCCTTTCTTAGCAATTTTAACCATGCGTCCCAAAATGAATCCTGGCACAAGGGGATCCCTAAAATGTGGCATGGGACCTACTGAACAGGACAGTAACTAGGCCTGTTGCTCCAGGAGCAGAGTTGTTGAAACAGGAGCACACTTACGTACAGGGAGGTGCTCTTTTGGTAAGAGTAGGAAGCACTCTTCAGAGTCTTCAGAGGTGGCTGTAGGATTTGCCAGGTCTCTGTGAAAGTTCCTATCTGGGTCCCTTCCAATTCCTTCCCCACTTGTGTCTGGTTCTTGATGTATACATACCTATACATTCCTTCTAGGTGCCACGGGTGCACAAAGCCTGTTGGTCATACACAAGGTGAATGGCACGGCAGCAGTGAACCAGGACAAACTCTCTAGCACGGCATCAGACCACCAATGCATGGGAATAAACAGGCTGAAGCAGAACTACAGGCTGATGCACAAAGAACTGATCTAGCAGCTCTAACAATGGTTCTGTCAGAGGGACAGATTTTCCATAGTGGGGATTTCCCAGAGGGGGATGTCTTCATTTTCCAGGGAAATCTGCAGTTTCAAGGGTTTTTCCATAATCAAACCAGAATTCCCATACATTTCAAGTTTTCAGTTTCCCGTAAAATGATTATGCCTTTTTAAAAAGAATTATTATCTTACTATTTTGGGTCAACTGAAAAGTGTTGCTTTGATAAAAAAATAAATGTTTCATTCCAATTTTTGGTTCATCATATTATATCAGATATACATTTGGAAAATGAAACAAAAAATCCTTTTGAAAAGTAAAATCAAAATATTCTGTTTCGAAAAGATCAGAATGCTTTTTTCATTTTTTTAGGAAACAAAATGTCATTAAAATGGACACATTTTACAAAAGGGTACACTTTTGACAAATATGCATTTTCTGACAGTAGAATGGAAAGAATTGGAAAATTTCAGATCAGTTCTACTGATTTTTCCCTCCCATCCACCTCCTTTAGATAAAGTACATCAAATGAGCATGTTAGTGGGAAATACCACTGCAACAATAAAACTCAACAATCTTTATGTCCAAAGGTTCAGTAATATTATTCTATACAGGTCTAAAGACTCTCTGATGACGGTACAGTGACCCATTAAAAAAAAAGCAAGTAGGAATTCTCCTTTCACATGCACAGGAATTTTTTTTATTCCATAATATTTGTAATTACCATGTTTATATATTACACACATACACACACTCACACACACACTCACACATGCCTACGTTAAAAGGCTTGCAAAGTTAAACATTCAAAATTAGGAAATGGCAGATTTAAGGTTACCTGTGTGACTTTAATTCAGATCCTCTATACAAAAACCATGGTACTCCCACATCTTGAATACTGCATACAGAAGTGGTTGCCTCATCTCAAAAAAGATATATTGGCATTGGAAAAGGTTCAGAAAAGGGCAACAAAAATGATTAGGGATTTGGAATGGGTCCCATATGAAGAGAGATTAAAAAGACTTTGACTTTTCAGCTTAGAAAAGAGGAGACTAAGGAGGGATATGATAGAGGTCTATATCATGACTGGTGTGGAAAAAGTGATAAGGAATAAGGAAAAGTTACTTACTTATTCCCACAATATGAGAACAAGGAGTCACCAAATGAAATTAATAGGCAGCAGATTTAAAATAAACAAATTTAAAATAAACTGAGTTTTTCTCCACTCAGTGCAGTCAACCTCTGGAACTCCTTGTTAGAGGATGTGGTGAAGGCTAGGACTTCAACAGGGTTCAGAAAAGAGCTAGATAGATTTTGGAGGTTAGGTCTATCAATGGCTATTAGCCAGGATGGGTAGGAATGGTGTCCCTAGCCTCTGTTTGTCTGGAAATGGGTGACAGGAGAGGGATCACGTGAGGATTACCTGTTGTGTTCCCTCCCTCTGGGGCATCTGGTATTGGCCACTGTCAGCAGACAGGATACTGGGCTGAATGGACCGTTGGTCTGACCCAGTATGGCCGTTCTTATTTTCTTATCCCTTGTGTGTGCACATTATGATACAATCTTTAATTATATAGTCACATAGTATTTTCCCCCCACAGAATCTGAGGATGAATCGGGTTTATGCCATGAAGGAGGCTGTTGTCTATAGGACCCCTGTCTCAATTGTAGAAGTTGGAAGGTGCATGGTGAATGAGACAGGATTTTGTAAGAGGGGGAAGGAAGGTCTCATGGCGAAAACAGTTGAATGCTGTCCTAGAGAACTGGATTCTATCCCAGTCTATAACAGAACTCTATGGGTGTGTCCAGACTACATTTCTCTTTCGAAAGAGGAATGTAAATGAAGGAAATCGAAGTGCAAATGAAGCGCAGATTTACAAATCTCGCACTTCATTTGCATAATCACGTCCGAATGCTTTTTTGAAAAAGTTTTTTTTTGAAAAAAAAGTGGTCTAGATGTGGTTCTTTCGAAAAAAAATAAACCTTTTTCGAAAGAACCCTTATTCCTGAAAAAATTAGGTTCACAGGGTTCTTTTGAAAAAGGGTTTTTTTTTTTGAAAGAACTGCATCTAGACTGCTTTTTTTTTCAAAAAATCCTTTTTTGAAAAAGCGATCGGACGCAATTATGCAAATGGGGGGAGGGATAGCTCAGTGGTTTGAGCATTGGCTTGCTAAACCCAGGGTTGTGAGTTCAATCCTTGAGAAGGCCATTTAGGGATCTGGGGCAAAAATCTGTCAGGGAAGGTATTTGGTCCATCTGTGAAGGCAGGGGACTGGACTCAATGACGTTTCAAGGTCCCTTCCAGTTCTAGGAGATAGGCATCTCCATTCATTTTTTTAAAAGAAACATGAGATTTGTAAATTTGCTTTTCGTCTGCATTTTCAATTTCCTTCATTTACAATCCTCTTTCAAAAGAGGAATGTAGTGTAGACACACCCCATGTGATGGTAGGCAGGTTACTTTAACAAAATTTTTCACAGCTGATCACTGATTGCATATTCCTCATTTTCTGGGTGCATGATTATATCCCTGGGGGGGTCTCATCTGCAGAAATGCTGAGATCCAATAGTCGTAATTGAAGTCAATAGAAGCTGTGCGTGGATATATAAAGTTCTGCATAAGACTAAGTATTAAAAAAAGGGGGGGGTCCTAGGCATCTCAGACTAGACACCCCACATTAGTATAAACTTTTGACCTTAGTTTCTCTGTGCTTCAGTTCCTCAGTCTGTAAAATGGAGATAATAATACCCCCTCATTTTACAGGAGTATTGTGCAGACATATTAATTAAAGCTTGTGATGCACTCAGATATTGTAGTGATAAGCACCTGAGAAAAGCCCATGAAGAAATTAATAATCCTATCTTCAGAGTATGTTTGTATAGTGTGCAGTAATTAAGTCAGGTAGGTATACGTCTCCCTACCCTTCAGTGCACCTCAAAGATCTGAGGATTGTAGGGAAGGAAACCCTTGCCAGTGGAGGCAAACCTCCCACCTCCCTGACAGAATGACCTGTGAGAACTGCATGTGGAGAAGTTATAGTAGCACCTTGCTGAATTCCTCATAATCTAGGTATTTTACAAACTTACAGTAAACGGCTGTACTGCATAGATTTTACTGGAGAGGGTTATGACCTGAACCCATGTTGGTATTCTGTGAAAGGTTTACATCAAATTCAATAAAGTCACTAATTAATTTTGATTCCTCTAAACTTTCATCAGTACTGTTGTCATAAATAGAAAGTCAACATTTAGCTACACTTACCATGAAAACTAGGAAAACTATAAGTGGCAAACAACTGATTAAATAAATTTAACTCTCTTTCCCATTTTTGGCTTTAATTTGTATTAATATATTTTCTATTTAATAGCTTTCTTTGCATGGTTAATGAGAATATCTTTCAGTCTGTGCATTACTCACAAAATATATGCCACAACTAATCTTATGAGTTTTTGCCTTCGGTAATTCACTATGCATACTATGTGATTAGTTATTTGAGTCACATTCTGGTATTGCTTCTCCCTGAGTGGTTAACTTTCAAACATACAAAGAGATTTCAAGATGGCCTCTGCAAATATTACTTCTTGAAGGCGTATTCACCAGAGCATTTGTAACATGTTATCTTTTTTGGAAGTGTTTTTTGTAAACAAGAGTTTTTTTTCCGTGAATGTCTATAGAAAAGGGCCTGGCCAGCTTTAGTTGAAGTCAATGGTATTATTCTCACTGATGTAGAGGGGGACTGCTTAAAGTACAATGTGAATAAAAAGAGTGAAAAATACACATAGTAAATTTGTGGACTGTTTTTGAAGTAGTCATGAAGAATTTTCGGCATTAGTCAGACAGCTGTAGGTCACAGTGAGTGGCATCAAAGATACCACATTTTTTTACTGCAAATTTTTATTTTATTTTTTTTTGCTTTTTAAAAAAAAATACTACTTTGAGGTAACGGGGTGTGGCATGGGGAAATGCACTGTAAATTTAATTTTAAAATGCCGCACAGTTTTCTGAACATAAAAATTTGAAACTATATATATTTTTATGTAAAATATTAGAATTTTTTTGAACACATGGATGTGTGAATAAAAACTTACACATAACAAATTCATGCATGTTTACATTGACCCACCCTAAATATGCATTGATGAATATTATATTAATGTGAGGTGATTACTAAATGTAACTGGCAAAGGAATTGCCCTATTTGGGCTATATGGTCATCAGCAACCTTCAATGGCAATCATACATTTTTGTGTGTCAAATTTGGTTATGAAGGGAGTATATCAGTGTTAAATAACTGATTTCTGAGCTATTTTGTGATGCTTTTGCTGACAACCTTGCAAAAATAAATAGTCTACAATAATGACCCAGTGTAGCATCGCATCTGCAAACTGTAATGTTTGAAAACATTACTGTGTTTGTATGCATGTGCTTGTGTATTTTACATACAACTACAAATATTAGTTTTGTATAAGTGCAACAAGTTATCACTCTTTCTGCCTTGTCTGCATACATAGTTTTGATCTGGAAATTAGTTGAAGCAATAATGACCAGAGAGAAGCCATTTTTGGCAGTTAAGGATGGGCAGAAGTTATTGAGGGCCTAAGGCTTTGCCTAGGGCCCTTAACCTAGTTGGTCATTAACTGCAAAGCCATGTCTAAGCCGGGGGTAATTATTGCTCATTTAAGCTGTAGAAAATATAAAAATGTAGAGGAAAATAATGCTAGTTCTTATTTAATGTCTTGGTCTGTGTATTGCTATGCAGATTGGGTTCTGTTTACAGTACTGGTCATTTTTCCTAATAGCTAAAAGCTTAAGCCCTGTTCCTATTAAAAGCACTGGGCGGAGGCTCAGATAGAAGAATAGTGAGTTATGTGAGAGTACAGGAAAGCAGGATCTCAATTCCCAATGTCCTGTTAGGTTTAATTGGTTCTGTAAATAGCAATGGGCTCAAGCCAGTGGATGCCTCTGGATCTGAACAGCTCTGAATTCTGAGGAAGGTTGAATTCAGATTTAGAGTTGAACTTTTCACTTGCTTTTTAGCTTTATAATGGATCAGACTGGAATTCTGTGTCTACACACCCCTAAACATTGGGAAAACCCTGATTTGGGTCCAAGAATTGTGAATCTGGACCATCTCTAGCTCCAAACACACCCCTGAGGTAGTCTGCATTCATATCTCTACAACTCACTTTCGGTTAGTATTTGTCAGGCTTCAATACACATTTCTTTACACAAATGTGTCCATTTTCTAGCCTGTCACATGCACATTAGTGATTCATTCTCCATCTATTTTTTTAAGAAGGAAACTCCTGTTTGGTGGACTGTAACAGGAAGTAGGAGGCAGCCACTTCTTGACTATTCCCTCCAGCGATGATTAAAGAAGAAGCAGGTAGTCAGTCATGTGACAGGGCTGAAATATATAAACTGGGTATCACACTGCTCTCTGAGAGCAGTTGCTATGGTAACACAGACAGAGATGGAACAGCAGTAAAGGAGAGCTGCCCTGAAAGCAAATGTTATTGATTAAATGAGCTTTTTTTTAGGGTGGAGGGGGCTTGGAGGGCAGGTGGGCCCACTGTAAAGAATGTATGGAGAGCAGCATTGTATTGTACTGATGTATTGACTAATCTTGTCAGAGCTCTTTACTATAACTAGAAGTCCATGACCTACTGTTTGCGCATCTATTTCCTGGATGAACTCCCCCAGCCCGCAGCCAACATGCACAGAAAACAAATGACACTTTTTTGATATTGAGGAATTATGTGTCAGAGTGTCATCATATCTCTCCTGTTTATAATCTCATTTGAAGGTGGATAGTTTGGATTATTTCCAGACAGAGTTAATTTGTTTTTATGATGTGTCACTTGTTTCTAATGTCATCACACTACAAATGAGTAAACAATGGACTTTCCACCAGTACGATAAAGGATTTTTTAAAATAACTCATTCTGTGGACATCTCAGCTCTTTCCACAGGGATTAGTTGGATGGTTGGCAAGTGGATTTCTTTCTGAGGAATGGCTACTGTAATATTCATTATCCTCAGTCTGACCTCAGTATGAGGATGCAGTGACCTTCCTATAATAATGGATATCTCTCACTCCCAAACCTTATGACCTCCTTTTTTTTTTTTTGGTCCCTTTCCCTTTTACAGAAAAGCAGACAATACAATGCAGCCCTCTGCCAGCAGACCTGTTACTAAAGGAATTCATGCATCTTGAAGATGCATTATTAATGCCTGGACAAATCACATCAGGTGGAACTCAGCAAGTCCCTGGCACTGAAAAAAGGAACAAAGGCTGGTTCTACAAGAGGGAGAAGGATGAGACAAATTATAACAGCTGGGAGTTTCTTGTAAGTAAGATGGCATAAAAACAGAAATGCTAAAATTGTTTGCACATATGGTAAGTTTATATTTTTATTGGAAAGTAAATTACACATTGCACTACAGAAAAGATACTTTAATTGTATCCTGGTAAACATCACATTGTTGGGCCTCTTTGAATTTCATGGCAAACTGTGGTGGCTTGCTGGCATCCAAATTACTTCCAAGCTGAACAGCACAGTTTTATTTAGTGTCTGGAAAGGACTATAAAAGAATGGCTTTTCAAGAGAGGGCCTTCTTCTGTTTCCATTGAAGTCAATGGCAAAACTCCCATTGGATTCAGCGGGAACAGAATCAAAGCAGATTTTGGTGAAGGAGGCCATACTGCCTTGTGACAGCATGAAAGACACCAGTATATATAGAAGAATCTCCTCTGCAGAAAGAAATAGCTCTTCTATTCTCCAAGGGTGCGTCTATACATCAGTGTTGTTTCGGAATAACTGACATTATTTTAAAATAACATAGTGTGTGTCTACACAGCAAGCCATTATATCAAAAATAATGTTGAGCTGGAGGACTTCTTACTCCAACTCCTATAACTCTCATTTTACCAGGATAAGGGAAGCTTAAGGAAGAGTGTTCTTCCTTCAACTTCCTGCTATGTAGACAGCGCCAAAAGCCGAATTAAGCTATTTCATAAGAACATAAGAACATAAGAACGGCCGTACTGGGTCAGACCAAAGGTCCATCTAGCCCAGTAGCCTGTCTGCCGACAGTGGCCAGCAACAGGTGCCCCAGAGAGGGTGGACCGAAGACAATGATCAAGCGATTTGTCTCCTGCCATCCTTCTCCAGCCTTTGACAAACAGAGGCCAGGGACACCATTTTTATCCCCTGGCTAATAGCCTTTTATGGACGTAGCTGAAGTCACGTATCTTAATTCGACTTTTGCTCTGCAGCATAGACATGCCCCAATATGGCTGATAAGCAGTACCAGCTTCATAGTTCCACAATAGAGATTCTGACTCCAGTTAATATTATTGCTTCTTGGCCTGAGTAGTTAGCTCATATTTTTGGCCTTGCTGGACGATTGGTTCCATTAGGAGGTAAAATAGATAATAAAAAACAGGTATTCCTGTGGTACAATCCTGTTTGTTTATAAAGAATGTACACAAAGTCCTAGTTCCCTGAATACAGTAGAAACACACAACAGGAAATCCAAGTATGCCTTTTCAGCATGTGGAACAACAAGGTGGGTGAGGTAATATCTTTTATTGTTCCAACTTCCATTGGGGAGAGAGACAAGCTTTTGAACTTACACAAAGCTCTTTTTCAAGTCTGGAAAACTAGGTCTTCTTCCGAGACCTGAAGAAGAGCTCTGTGTACACTTAAAAGCATCTCTCTCTGACCAACAAAAGTTGGACCAATAAAAGATATTGCCTCACACACCTTGTGTCTTTAATATCTTGTAACAAACAAAGATACCATAGCTTTTCAGCAAGTACTCTGCTCCAAAGAAGCTCTGTCTGTGGACTTCCTCCCACAGCCAGACATCATTGCTTCTCCCGCTGTCTGCTTGCTTTCATGTTTCTTTTACACACGCCGACTCACAGTTGCAACCAATCAAAGCTTCAGCCCCTGAATTTGTTGTCAGTCTCCAAGGAAACTTTTCCAGCCACATGGCTCGTCCTCTGCTCATACCTTGACAAGCTCTTACTAAACACGGGGTATTTACTTGCTCCATGAATGAAAGGTGCTTAATACACTGGCAGACTTTTACTGTGTTGGTGACTGAATGCTGCCATTAGCAACATCCAGCATAACAATATGAAAAAAGTATTACATTTATTCCAAACATTAGAAAATGTGTCTTCTTCAAGTTACTTCATCTCTGTGCTCTCTCAACTTCCAAGAGCCTTTAACGGCACATGGGCCCTACGAGTTCAGATGACTGACTTTTTTTTCCCCAGCCTCCCCAGGATTTTTTATTTTTACAAAAATGTACAACTCCAAAAAGCTTCAAGATATTTTTTTTCCAATACCCAAAAAGAGGTGAACAAAGTGCACACAAAAAAATCCTGATGTAATGATTTCCTTGTACACACAGTTAAATATGCATTTCCACTAGTGTCTGCTCTGAGATGGGGAGAAGAGACCAATATATTAATGATCATATTGCTAGGGATTCACATGTGGTGAATAAGCAAAGTGAGAAGTAAAATACTTTCCTGGTTTATCACCCACCTAAGAGACATATAACGGAGTAGAGATAAATAACCAATTTTCAGTATGGTAAAAAATTAAAGGTGGAGGATCATAAAGTTCTATATCAGGACTGATATTTAATACATTTAGTAACTGATGACACAAAATTATTTTGGTTAGTCAAGACTAGAGAAGATTATGAAGAATTCACGAAGGTGAATGTGCAGGACCATGTTAAAGAAAAATCAGTGTTGACAAATGGAATGTGATACACACTTGAGGGAATAATTTCAGCTACTTGTACATGTTGCTGGGTGCTAACTTAACTCAGGAAAAGGACCTGTGCATTAGCAAATACCTCTGTGCAATGACAATCAAGATCAAACAAAATGGTGATAAGTATAAGAAATGGGATAGAAAAAAAATCTTTTCAAAGCATCATAGAAATGTAGGACTGGTAGGGACCTCATACTGCAATATCACATGTGCTGATCACCTCCTATCAACAGCAATATAGCAGGAATAGAGGAGTTTGTGAGAAAAGCAATGAAAACATGTAGTGGCATGGAGAGACTTCTATACAAAGAATGGAAGAGATAAGAATGGAAGGGATTCGAGATATACAAACTAATGAACGGCATGGAGCAGGTAAAGCAAGTGCTTCTATTTGTGGCCAGAAGTCACCATTGTGGTGTCCAATCATGATAACTATTTGGCTGTGTGTGCACGCTCCCCCCATATGTTGTACTGCCTTCTCATAGATAGCCAGCCCAGCAGACCCCAAGAGAACCTGCAAGGACCACAGAATCAGATACGAGGGCACCCAAGCCAGGTTTATTGCTAACAAAACACGGTCCTTGCTTCCCTGGATCAGAGGTCCACAGTAAGACTAACACATGTATGCTCATTACAATAGTCTCAGCTCAGTCAGTAGCAGGATTTTCCACTGCCCCCTCAGCTGGGCAATGAGTTAAGGCAAGTTATCCCAACATTTATAGACTTAGACAAACAATCTGTGATACACAACTTATGTATCACCCTAATGTGTTTCATGACATGTTTGTTACCTCCCCTAGTACTTCCCTTCTGATATTTCAGACAAAGCATTCCTATTCAGCATCTGTTCTTGTGCTTTCGCTCCTGATGTTTCAGAAAAAAATATTCATTGCTTTTCTCAAACCATTTTATTGTTTGACAATAAAAGGCTGGGTGTCCTTGTACTGTATTTACATGTTCCATGTGTACTAGCAGTGTTATCAACACTGTAACTGAGTTTGTGTCCTGCATACTGACCTGTATGCAAACATCTGCTTTAGACAGGGCCCGTCTGTTACTCATAGTAGAACTCTTGCTCACTCTGGTTCTCAGGCCTTACACCCAGCCCCTGCTTCAGGCTCTTTCTCCTACACTTTACAATGTTTCTCAAGATTAAAGAAAAAAGGGTTGTTCAGTCAAGTTAAAGGGATTGAAGTTGGCCCTCAGCTGATATAAATTATCATAGCTCCATTAAAGTATATACATGAAGCCTAAATTATATATATTAGAACTTACCCTTAAAGTCTATGGATGTATATTATCAGTACATCTATATTTCTTGTTTGTTAAGATGCAAAGTACATCTTTTGCTTTATGGAGAGAGCCTAAATGCTGGAAAGAAGTTTTTTTTTGTTTAATCACAGTGTAATGATTTCTAGCACATTAAAAGGGGGCATTTTTCCAAAGCCACTTCTGTGTAATCAGTTTGTTAAATAAAAAACATTCTGGCATCTTAAAAGAAATGACATTCTATTTAAATATGTTACCTGCTGATCTGCTGGAGAAGCAGGCCAGCAATTTGTTGTTTTGTTTGGCTATGTATGTGTGTGTGTGGTTCTTTCATGGCTCCTGGGTAAGGTTATCCATATTTTTCTATTTAGAGAATCACTTTTCCCCACACGCTCACCAACCAACATGAAACCACCTAATTATATTTTCATAATCATGATTAAAAACCATCTAAATTATCCTGCTTGATGTACTCAAAGAGTTTGTTGATTGCTTTTTGATGTGTATTAGAGCTTTTTGCAGAGGCACATCAAATGGTTTGCTCCACAATGAAATAAAAAAAATCCTGTAATATACATATACACATCTTTTAAAAATATACATATATAATTTATAGTCTGCTAATTAAGATACATAAAAAACAAGCCTATCACTATGGAATAATGGTGTAAAAGCTACTCACCTATTATCAGAACATTAATTTCAACTTTACGAGTTGTTGGTTTTTTTCAAAATATTGATTCCATCTTATACAGAGGCAGTTCGGCATTTCAAAGTTTGAAAGTGTTTTTCTCTACCCAGGGAGAGCTTAGATTTTAGAATTTCAACATAAAATTGAGTTTTAGAACAGCAAACACACATAAAGAATATTTTGGGTAAATTGTGTTACTTTTGCAAAATGAATTACGAACACCTGAATTTTATCTGTGCGATGTTATCACATCTAAAATCACCAGAGCCAAATTTGCTGTGCAACTCCCTTTGAGTCAGTGAGGTTGCAGAGACTTGAGCAAAACTTTTGATACGGTCTCCCACAATATTCTTGCCAGCAAGTTAAGGGAATATGGATTGGATAGATGGACTGTAAGATGGATAGAAAGCTGGCTAGTCTGTTGGGCCCAACGGGTAGTGATCAACGGCTCGATGTCAGGTCGGCAGTCAGTTTCTAGTGGACCCAAGGATCGGGTCCAGGGCCGGTTTTGTTCAACATCTTTATTAGGGTGTGTCTAGACTACAGGGTTTTGTTGACAAAAGTGGACTTTTGTCGACAAAACTATACTTGCGTCTACACTGCCGCTGAGTTCTGTTGACATAACGTCGACAGAACTCAGCAGTTTTGTCGATGGCTGTAAACCTCATTCTACGAGTAATAACGCCTTTTGTCGACAGAGTTCTGTTGACAGAAGGCATTATTGCATCTACACTGTCCTTTGTGTCTACACTGTCATGTCAACAAAGCGGCTTGCTTTGTTGACAGAACTGGATGTAGTCTAGATGCTCTTTGTCGACAGAAGCTTTGTCGACAGTATCTGTCGACAAAACTTCTGTCAACAAAAGCCTGTAGTCTAGATGTAGCCTTAATGACCTGGATGAGGGGATGGATTGCACCCTTAGCAAGTTTGCAGATGATACTAAGATAGGGGGAGAGGTAGATATGCTGGAGGGCAGGGATAGGGTCCAGAGTGACCTGGACAGATTAGAGGATTGGGCCAAAGGAAATCTGATGAAGTTCAACAAGGACAAGTGTAGAGTCCTGCACTTGGGACAGAAGAATCCCAAGCATTGTTACAGGCTGGGGACCGAATGGCTAAGTAGCAGTTCTGCAGAAAAGGACCTGAGGATTACAGTGGATGAGAAGCTGGATATGAGTCAACAGTGTGCCCTTGTAGGCAAGAAGGCTAATGGCATATTGGGGTGCATTAGGAGGAGCATTGCCAGCAGATCTAGAGAAGTGATTATTCCCCTTTATTCGGCTCTGGTGAGGCCACATCTAGAATATTGTGTCTAGTTCTGGGCCCAGAAGCATTGGAGAGGGTCCAGCGGAGGGTGACCAAAATGATTAGGGGCTGGAGTGCATGACCTATAAGGAGAGACTGAAGGATTTGGGTTTGTTAATTCTGCAGAAGAGAAGAGTGAGGGGGGATTTGATAGCAGCCTTCAACTTCCTGAAGGGAGGTTCCAAAGAGGATGGAGAAAGGCTGTTCACAGTAGTGACGGATGGCAGAACAAGGAGCAATGGTCTCAAGTTACAGTGGGGAAGGTCTAAATTGGATATTAGGAAAAACTATTTCACTAGCACAGTGGTGAAGCACTGGAATGGGTTACCTTGGGAGGTGGTGGAATCGCCATCCCTAGAGATTTTTAAGTCTTGGCTTGACAAAGCCCTGGCTGGGTTGATTTAGTTGGGATTCGTCCTGCCTTGGGCAGGGGCCTGGACTTGATGACCTCCTGAGCTCTCTTCCAGCTCTATGATTCTGTGATTCTAAGTTTATATTATTTGGTCCTAACTGTTGAGAAATCAACTATCACTTTGGCACTGAGACCTTTTCCATGATTTGTCTATTCTTCTAATGGATAAAAATCCTGGCTCTACTCCACCTGGAGTAAGGGGCAACTAGGTTCTGGAAGCCAGCTCCATTCTTGAAGACTGTCAGGAAGCTGTTCTGGAAAGGATTGCAGAGGGGCTCAGACTCTGACGCATGGTGGTGCTACTGGGAACCCTGGAAATCTTCTGAGTGAGGTAGAGTTTATTAGAATACCCCAGGAACACCTTGAAGGCAGGGACTGTTTTCCTCTGTGCTAGTCCAGTACCAAGTGCAATGTCAGCCCTCATTAAATAATAAATAAGAAAACCAAAATACTCTAGGAAAATAATTAAATAAATCAAACCACAGCAGCTTGAATCAAATTTTTGTAGTATCAATTATTCATGAGAAATAAAGTTGTAGGGGTATTTTGTTACAACTTGACTATTAGGTTCCCGAAACAAACAGATAAATGTATATGAAATAGGGACTCTAGGTCCTCCATCCTTTAGCCTTCTAGTAACATGATCTGTCTTTTGTTAAACTGTGTAAGGTGCTGCCAGTTTAAATAGGGTATCACTGTCAAAGATGGGATGTTCAAGCACACCACAGCCACGTGTTTCTAGTTTGACTTCCAGTAAATGTTTAATGATCCTTTTCAATTACTGGACCAAAGAGTATTTAACAAGAATGCACCTTTCTCTAATACTAGCACTTAGATAGGAGTGCAGTTTTTAGATAGCACTTAGTATCCACAACATTGTCATGATATTTGTGAATGTACTTTCAGGTTGATCTTAATGACTCCATTACAAAGGTTTTGGTACTCCTTGTAGTAGTTTAGGTTTGCTTTTTTGATGTGGTAGATAAATGGCTGTCAGAATTTTCTTAAGGGTAGAAGTGTGTGTGATTCATTTGGTAGCAATTCCACCTTCAGAGTCATGGGTTCAAGTCCTAAAAAGGGACTGGCTTCATTCATACTCCTGTCAGTTCATGCTTTCAGAGGAGTATTGGCTTTTAAAAATGGCGTTTCTTTGGATCTGAAGTTAAACTTCCCCCCTCCCTGTGGCACATGGCTATCTGGATATAAGCTAAAGATCCTGATGGGCACAGCCCTGTTATTATCATGTACTTGTATTGTAGTAGCAGAACCTAGAGGCTCCCCACCCCATCATGCTAGGCATGGGGAAAATATAAAAAAGTTATCCCAACTCCAAAGAACTTATAGCTCTATTGTCCTGGTCAGCATTTTCTTTGTTATAAAACCAAAAACTTCTGGGAGAAATCGTTGAAGTCAATGTGAGTTTTGCCACTGGCTTCAATGGAGCCAACATTTCACTCCTCATGTCCAGGTTTATTTCTACACTTGGGGCATTGGTGAATACATCCTTGCTTCCTTCTTTGCACAGTTACTGTTCTGCCATGGACTAAATGATTAGATATGCTGTGAGCGTGAAACAAGCAATACACAATAACATTTATCTTCTACGATTGTGCACCCCGACTTATATATAGAGTTGAGCCAACAGTGGGCTATCTTCACATGCTTTTTTATCATTATTATTTCATTTGCAGTGGCACTTAGTTACCAACCAACACTCCATTGTACTAGATGCTGTACAAAGATAGAACAAAAAGGATGGTCAGTGGCGACCCAAAAAGCTTATGAACTCTGCTTTTGCTAACGTCTGTGAAAGCAATTTTTTTCATATGCATGTTTGTGAAGAGGGAATTTTACATCCATTGTTGAAGTGCATTTTGTAAAAACTACAAAATTTGTTTTTTAGGAAGACATGGATGTGGGAGACTTCCTAGTTTCCAAAGTCAATCTTTTCTCAAAAATGACTTCTATTGCTTTGCAGCACTTGGTCATGATTTGCAACAGCAAAAATTCAGGTACCCAGCTATGTTCTTGGTGTTCATATTAGGACTGTTTGTAGGCTTTTGCATGGGATAAGAATAGAATCATAGACATGTAGGGCGAAAAGCAACGTCAACAGGTGTAGCCAGACATGAACCCCATCTTGTTTCCCCCCTCCCCCCCCCCAGAGAGCAAGAGAAAGGCCGTCAGCCTTTGATGCCCTGGGAACGCAGGGGTGCTGCTTGTCTCTGACTCTAATAAACAGAAACCAGACAGTAAATGGGCTAGCTGACAACCAGGGGACCTCCTGCTGCCCTGATGGCTAGCACCAGTAATTGACACGCCTACACTGTCCCAGGAGAGGAATCTTCGCCCATCACATACTAGAAGTGCCCATTGTCTGCATTTTCCCAGGTGTGAATTATGCTTTGCACCCTTCGTGGGAAACTTGGCATTCAAAGCCATTTTCCCTAATTGGCCACTTGAGACCAGAAGAAGCCTATGTGACCCAAGGGGTATAAAGAGGGGTTTAGTAGCCCACCCCATTTGAGCTCCAATCATATACACCTGCTGGCAGTATTACTGGTCTCCCGAGGTCTGTGGGACGCCCAACCTCGCCCTACTTCTTCCCGAGGGATTGAGAGAAAGACGCTGGCCACGCCAAGTCTGGAACGCAGGGGTGAGAATATATACCTGCTAGGTGTCTATTTTGCATGCATTTAATAAGAGCTCAGAGAACCAAAAGGGTTTCATGGTACCTGTAAGTGACTTCTTAGTGTAATTTCTGTCCTGTCCTTTGTAGTGGCTGTGTTATCTGTAACACAGTAGTAGCATTTAACAGCTAAGTTTACCCTGTAACAATAAAATAGTAACTGTTTAAGCTGTGACCTGACTCCTTCAGTTGCTGTAACAGAACCAAGCACAATTTTAAAAGAACTCCAGCCGGTCATAAGGGACAGATATAGGGAGAGCTTGAGCGTTGGATCGTGTCGCTTCCAGGGGATAGATCCGTTGGAGCATCTCTCAGCCTCCCCAGGCTGCCCGCTGCGAAGGGATCGTGTATCCTAGCAGTCAAAGTCTGAGGTGTAAAGCTCTCCCTGTAACTCTTTGGGGCACCCGTCAACCTCCTCTAGGTTGCCCGCTGCTAAAGGACCCCAGTCCTAGCAGTTGAAGTCTCGGGTGTATAATACACACACACCACTCACTGCCCTGACCACCGGCTGACAGAATTGGCGTAGTCAGCAGGATTGTGTTACAGGTTTAAATACAGCAACATGAAGCTAGTCATGGTAAATACTGATTTCAGTAAAGTAGAAAAGAATTTTTGCCCAGGAAGGTTGGGGCAACCCAAAATGGGATAGAGAAATGTTAGAAAAGGATTGGGGAAATCCTGAGGAGTTGTGGGTGCAGTTCTGTAAGTATAGAACTACCTGCAAGTTAAAAAAAAAATGGGACAAAGCCTGAGTCTGTGTAAAGGAGCCACTTTCCATTTAGCAAGGAAAACAGGATCAGGCCCAGACAAGCAGGCAGGTAACAGAAAGATTGAAGGCCTTGTGGTAGAACTGAGGAAAAGGCAGTCAGTACATGTACTGGAAATCTAAATCCTTAAAACAATACTTACAAGAGTAATATCTGAAACAAGGCCAGTTTTTTTTATTTTTTTAGAGATAAGAAAGTGTTTTAAAGAAAAAGAAAATCCACAGAGAATTTAACTCTACAGAGAATGGAGAGAATTGAGCAGTTGTGCAAATGCTAAAATGGTGTAGATAGAAAATTGTGGTTTCTTTGCAGCCATTCTGAAGGAAAAATGGGCCCTTTTTCCAAAGGAATGTCTGTAAATAATCCAGGCAAATTTGACTCAAATCCGTACATTTGATTATAGATACTGCTAAAAGAACTCTAAAGGGAGGGGGTTCTATTGGAACTTAACTACCCCAATGAATAAAAAGGGAATGTAATTGTTGTACAGCTATGTAGAAATAGTGTAAGAAAGGTTCAGAGAGAATGTATGTGTATCTGTGTGTATATAATATATATAGTGTAAATAAGTGAGGTTTTCAAGGTCCAGTAATCTTGGTTTGTAGGTTTAAAACAAATTGGTTTGGTTTACTTTTAGTAAGACCATTTCAGTCCAAGTTGTTTAATGAAAGTACAGGAAAACTGTAAGCATAAAGAAAGAGTTACACCCTATGCAAAGTTTAATGTGGCTAAGTAGTGTTGTAAACAAAGACTGCACATTTTTCTGTGACATGCCATGTATATTGTAGAAGGGGTAAAAACTGCAAACAAATTAAAATGCTGTGGAGGCTCCAGGAGCCACAACAGGTTGTAATTTCCTTTGTGATGCAAATGCCCTAGCTGGCAGCACAAAGAAGCTTTGCAGGTAATGGCTAAGTTTGATCAGCAAACTACCTGAGATCAGAAAGTTCAAATTGTAGCCCTCCAGAAAGAAAGATGGGAAAAAGAAGTCAAACATAAAAGTGAGAATCTAAAAGGATTTATGTTTGCACAATGCTAAATGTGAGAACAGATACAAAAGGGGGAGCAACCTTTGGTAACAAGATGGAGTGTGCTTGTGGGTGTGAGAGTAGATGAGTGTAATGTATCATATGCATATAAGTATTGATTGATCCATGTATGTTCAATAAATGTGACGTGTTGCCTTATCCCCTGAAAGAAAAAAAAGGAGATATTGGTATTGCTATTTTAGTCCCAATAGGAGGTTGGGTATACTAGAAAATGTTTAAATGTAAGCAGTCTTTTTAAGAAGGCTCCCAGAGAGAAGACTGAGAAATTGGCATTTGTAAAAGATGTTACCCCTTTTGAACAAAATCTTGTAAAGGTTCGGGCATAGCCCTTGGTCTGATCAGGTGTTAGCTGCTGTCCATACAATTTCAGACCTAGAAGACAAATTGGCTAACTACTTGTGGATATGTAAACCCTTGGCCCCAATGAAGGGGGAAGCAGCTGCAGCTTGACTTCTATGGAAAACCTGTAATGAGGTGTTCCTCAAATTGACTGAATATAAGAATGCAAATATGAAACTGCAAAAACGTAAAAGCCTCTGCTGCAGAAGTAGAGAGGTAGAAATGCATGTCCCTCAGTACCCAGACAGAGCTAGATTCCCTTAAGGATGGGTACTGAGAGTTAAAGCAACTCTCAGATTTTTCAGGAATATGCTTAAGAAAAGGACCAGGAGGTATGAGGCTTAGTGAACAAGGCCACCCTCCTTGCTAAACTGGTAATAGGCAAACTGGTGAATTGATTACATTGGCCCATTACCCTCCACCAGACAGAGAAGGAAATATGTTTTGACTGGAGTAGAGATTGTCTCGGGAATTGGCTTTGCCTACCTGACCCGACTAGCAATGGGGTTGTCAACCATCATGGGACTAAACCACTTAACAGCACTTGTCCCAACACCCCAAGTAATACAATCAGATAAGGACTCCAAATATGCCCCTTTGGATACTGTTGTAGTCAAACACCCCAGCCTGGGCACACATACCTGTGTACTTCAGTCTTATAAAGACAAGGGTGTTTGGATTATTGCAAACCCCAACAAGATGCCAATAACTATAACTAAGGCTTGGATTGTATCCAAGACCGGTTGACTTTATGTTTTCTTTTAGAATCAGACTTGGTTGTGTGGCAGATCCTGATCCGAGCGACAGCATGATGTTGTAACGTTCCTTGTGGCCACAGCAGCCTCCGCTGTTCCCAGACACCCTTTCCAGAATGCCATCCAAACTGGCGCCACGGACCGTTGGACGTGTACACTGCTGAACTTTTCCACAGGACTAGGGATTGAATTTGTTCCTTTAAACTTGAAGAGCTAGTGGAACAAGAGCAACGTTTTCAAGTGGGGCCCAGCCTGGTTTGATGACAGCAGCTCCAGCAGCTACAAACTTTTAAATGGCTCTGGGAAGGGAACTTGGGGGGGTGGCATGGACAATGGCAACCTACACTATGGGGTCAAACTCTGGAGTATATAACAGGAAGCTCCAGGGAAGTGTACCCCATCTGCTTTGAGAACAGAAATGGTACTGAACCCCACCTCGGGTGGTTAGGGGACCAGCAGTGTACCCACATTGTAAGTTTTAATGAGAAATTAAAAGTCTGGGATGTCTATCCCAGTGCAACCCACCAAAAATCCTGAAGGTGTTGGGGATATAACATCTCCCAAGGTGGCACACCACTATCTAGCAATGTTACCATTATTCCCCTAAACTTCAGCCAATACCCGGAAGGAAAAGCCTGGTACAATCAGTCATTATTCATTATTCCTAACACCGGTCAAATATACAACCCCACACTGGTAACCAGTAACACCCTACTCCCAAACCAGTGTGCTAGGGCAGAGCTTTTTGCAGCAGATCAGGTCCTACAGGACTTGCTGCTTGCCTTGCATTGCACAGCCGCTAATGATAGTTACTGTGCTACCCACCATACCCCAAAGAAAGGACCCACTGGAACAGGGTGATATAAGGGACCCTACTCCCCTATTCTAAAGGAAGAGCCAGGACTCTTTTTCATTTGCAGGCAGAAAGCCAACAAGTATCTGCCACTGAATTAAATAGGGTGCTGCTCACTGGGGCATGCCGCCCCTGGGGGACTCACTGTACACCCCCACATTATGGCTTCTGGTATCACTAACCTTGGAAGTTTCCTGCACCGGATGCCAAGAAGATTCACCCTGAACCCCCTATAGAACGCTCTACAGATTTTTCACCAGTTCACCCGTGCATTCCTGCTCTGGCTTGGAGTAGCTGAGCTGGAGAAGGCATTAGTGAATAGCCTTAGATGCAGTTTTAGCCCAGCAGGGGGAAGTATGTGTGATAATTAACCAATCTTGCTGCTTACAAATTAAACAAGATGCATTCGCTATAAAGGGCACTGTTAAGGTGCTACACGCTGTAACTGAGGAGGGAAAAGCCTCGTGGCTAGATTGGCTAGCCCAACACCTAGGATTTTCGTTAACTCCATTCCTTCACTCTATTGTAAATACTATATTAACCATTTTACTTGTTGTAATTGCTTGTTGCATGCTTCTATGTATTGTTAAGCGTTTGGTGTACACTGCCACCTCCTCTGCACAAGTCCGGTATATGGCGTTGGGAAGCGATCCTAATCAATCCCTTGATCCAAAAATTATCTGATCAGACCCTGCCGATAGGGCGATTTTAGCTTCCTCCAAGGAGGGCAAAAAGGTGCTGGCATCACCGCCATCTTGCGTTCTGGGACATAGTGAGGCGTGTCAAGGGGGTGGAATGTAGCCAGACATGAACCCCATCTTGTTTCCCCCCCCCCCCCCCAGAGAGCAAGAGAAAGGCCGTCAGCCTTTGATGCCCTGGGAACGCAGGGGTGCTGCTTGTCTCTGACTCTAATAAACAGAAACCAGACAGTAAATGGGCTAGCTGACAACCAGGGGACCTCCTGCTGCCCTGATGGCTAGCACCAGTAATTGACACGCCTACACTGTCCCAGGAGAGGAATCTTCGCCCATCACATACTAGAAGTGCCCATTGTCTGCATTTTCCCAGGTGTGAATTATGCTTTGCACCCTTCGTGGGAAACTTGGCATTCAAAGCCATTTTCCCTAATTGGCCACTTGAGACCAGGAAGAAGCCTATGTGACCCAAGGGGTATAAAGAGGGGTTTAGTAGCCCACCCCATTTGAGCTCCAATCATATACACCTGCTGGCAGGTATTGCTGGTCTCCCGAGGTCTGTGGGACGCCCAACCTCGCCCTACTTCTTCCCGAGGGATTGAGAGAAAGACGCTGGCCACGCCAAGTCTGGAACGCAGGGGTGAGAATATATACCTGCTAGGTGTCTATTTTGCATGCATTTAATAAGAGCTCAGAGAACCAAAAGGGTTTCATGGTACCTGTAAGTGACTTCTTAGTGTAATTTCTGTCCTGTCCTTTGTAGTGGCTGTGTTATCTGTAACACAGTAGTAGCATTTAACAGCTAAGTTTACCCTGTAACAATAAAATAGTAACTGTTTAAGCTGTGACCTGACTCCTTCAGTTGCTGTAACAGAACCAAGCACAATTTTAAAAGAACTCCAGCTGGTCATAAGGGACAGATATAGGGAGAGCTTGAGCGTTGGATCGTGTCGCTTCCAGGGGACAGATCCGTTGGGGCATCCCTCAGCCTCCCCAGGCTGCCCGCTGCGAAGGGATCGTGTATCCTAGCAGTCAAAGTCTGAGGTGTAAAGCTCTCCCTGTAACTCTTTGGGGCACCCGTCAACCTCCTCCAGGTTGCCCGCTGCTAAAGGACCCCAGTCCTAGCAGTTGAAGTCTCGGGTGTATAATACACACACACCACTCACTGCCCTGACCACCGGCTGACAACAGGTCACCTAGTCCAGCCTCCTGCATTGAGGCATGACCAAGTATATCTAAACCATCCCTGACAGGTGTTTTTCTCAGCTGTTCTCAGCTGTTATTTAAAATCTCCAGTGATAGGGATGTCACAACCTCCCTTGCAAGTTTGTTCTAGTGCTTCACTATGCTTATAATTAGAACATTCCCCCTAATATCTAACCTAAATCTCCCTGTATGCAGATTATGACCATTACTTTTTCTCCCACATTTAGTGGACATTGAGACTAATTAGTCACTGTCCTCTTTATAACAGCCCTTAGCATATTTGAAGACTGTTATCAGGCCCTGTAGTCTTCAAATATGCTAAGAGCTGTAATAAAGTCTTAGTCTTCTTTTCTCAAGAAGAAACATGCCTAGATTTTTAAACTTTTCCTCATAAATCAGATTTTCTAAAACTTTTATCATTGTTGTGTGTCACTTCTGGACCCTTCCCAGTTTGCTCACATTTTTGATGTTTTTCTTCGTAAGTGTAGAACTTTTGCCCTTATCTTTATTGCTTTTCATCTTGTTGATTTCATTCAGTTCTCCAATTTATTAAGGTCATTTTGAATTCTAATTCTATTCTCTAAAGTGCTAGCAACCACTCCCAGCTTGGCATCATCAGTAAATTGTATTAGCATACTCTGCACTCAATTATCCAAGTCATTAATGAAAAAATTAAATAGTACTGGTCCAAGGATGGACCCTTTCATGACCCTAAAAGATACATCCAATTTGAGAGTAAATCATCAACCAATTTTGTGCCCACCCTATAGTAATTTTATCTAGAACACATTTCTTTAGTTTGCTTTTGAGAATGTCATGTGGGATTGTGTCATAAGCCTTATTAAACACTGGGGCGGCTTTTTGAGCTATATACAATAATCTTCAAACGTTTGAGAGCCAAGTTCATCTGCTTGGGGATATGGCTCTGTGGGAGGCACCTGCCGTTGCTCAGGGCTTCAGAAAGAGCAGGGTTGAAGCCCTAGTCTCTTGCAGGCCCCTCCAACTGGGAGGAAATCTCTATACTCCCTCCCCACTGGGCAGAAGTCCCTAACCCTACCGTCTTGCTGCAGGGCAGAAGCCTCAATATCCCCACCCCATCTCATAGCTAAAGAATGGGGAGACATGGAGGGCTCTGCAAGTTACCCTTTAACTATAAAGGAGCCACGTGTGGCTCATGCGCCATAATTTGGCCACCCCAGTATTACCTGTCTAATGCTTTTTCCAGTAACCCTGTCAACGAAGGAAATTGGGTTGGATTGGCATAATTTGTTCTTGACAAATCCGAGTTGCCTATTATTTCTCATCTTAATTGTCTTTTAGGTGCTTAAATTGATTGTTTGATCATTTATTCTTGTATCTTTCCAGATATCAAAGTTAGGCTAACTTGCTCTAAAATTTCCCAGGAATTCTTTTAAAGACAGGTGCTATATCTACTCTTCTGTAGTCCTTTGGTATCGCCCTCTCCTGCCATGAGTTATTGGTTCTGAGATTGCTTCTCCTAGTTCCTTTTGTACCAGGGGATGTATTTTATCAGTCTGGACAACTTGAATAAGTTTAACTTATCTATATATTCTGTAACCTAGTCTTCCCCTATTTTGGATGTTGATTTTATTATATCTGGTCACAATGCATTTTTGTAGTGAGGCTCTGAATAGGCATTAAACACCTCAGCCCTCATGGTGTCACCCATTATTATCTCTCTTTCCCCACTAAGTACGGGACCTTCCAGGAGAGTCGATAGCTTCTGTGGGTCCCTGGGCAAGGTGTGTGAAGAAGGCCAGCTCTGCATTCCCGGAATGGGTGGAGCTTTGGGCAGAAGAGCTGGGACTGGGGCATGGTGTGTGCTCCCCTTCCCTGCCCCACCCTCAGAACTCTGGCGGTGATTTAAAGGCTGTGGCTGCCACCTCTGTTGCAGTAGTGGTGGTGGCAGCCAGGAGCCCCAGGCCCTTTTGAATCGCTGGGCCCTGGGGCAACTGTTCCCTTTGCCCCCTCCTGTCAGTGGATCTGGGACCTATCCTTTCCTTCATCATTCTCTTGCTCTTAATATATTTACAGAGCGTCTATTATGTACATATCTTATTGTGCTTCCTTTCCCCCTTCACTGCCATGTCTTGTTCATTGTGTAGGCCAATGATTAATAAGGGCACCTACAAGTATTAATTAACCCAATGGTTGTCCAGCTTGAAGTGTCCCTATGGTCTGTACCCTAAACCTGACCTTGGAAAATATAAATTTATGAACTCTGACAAACAGACTATTGTACAAATCTGCCCACACTTATCTCGATGAGGACTGCATATGTATCCAGACTCAAAAGCACTGAAAGCTCCAGTGACCATCATAAGCAGCAATGGATGACAGAAAACTGGAAGCCAATATACTCAGAAAATACCCTTGCTTTATTATATGTGAAAAACTGTTGTATATGCACCAGTGCTTCAAAATGTTTAATATGAAAATTTGGTAGGATAATACGATTACATCCTTCTGTGACCCTAAGGGCATGTCTACACTAGGAAATTATTTCAGAATAACTTATTTCAAAATAATAACTCCCAAAATAACTATTCTGAAATAGCATGTCCACACTATAGGGAAGCTTCAAAATTAGTCCGAGGCAGGCTCCCTTAATGTGGATGTACTACCTTGACTTACAGCCCCAGGAAGCACTGGGGAGTAATTACTTTGAATGATT
The DNA here is from genome assembly GCA_032595735.1 of Pelochelys cantorii. NCBI lineage: Eukaryota > Metazoa > Chordata > Testudines > Trionychidae > Pelochelys > Pelochelys cantorii. Next base: position 78,295,130 of record CM064327.1, read on the forward strand.
CTAGAGAATAATTATTTTGAAATAGCAGCAGCTTAGTGTCCACTCTCACGCTATTTCGAAATAATTATTTTGAAATAAGTGTTGTTCCTCATGGAAAGCAGGAATTATTATTTTGAAATAACCAGTCTGTTATTTTGAAATAATGGGCTTGATCGTGTGGACGCTCCGCTTGTTATTCAGAAATAAGGGGAGTTATTTCGAAATAACTCCCTAGTGTAGACCAGGGCTAAGAGCCCTTAATGTTCACTGGTCTAAAATACATGGTCTCTGACCATATCCAACCTACTCACTACACCCAACAGTCCACTGTCATGGTATTTATCTAAAGGGTATTGTGTAGGGTATCATATGAAAGCTAATGATGCACTGATTATAAAAATCACTCTACTATGCTTGTGTTAATGGTATACATTAAATTATTAATCCCCTCAGTATGATATTACTAGAACAGGTTTAAGACAGAGAGGCTGGGCTAGTTAAAAGTGATAAATAGATCTGTTCTACACAAAGGAATTGTGGGTTTACCTCAATTTACATGTTAGCAGTAAACAAAGGTAGCAAGCTAAACCAGCGGGGGTTATCCTTATCCTGAATTCAAGAGACATAGAATGAACATGGGTCTTGCACCCGAAGAAACACAGGAATTCCCAGGAAACCTTTCTGACTTGTAAGGAAAACATATCCCTTTGGGTCCAAATGGAACAAAAAACACCTTTATCCTTTAGCTTACGAAAAAAAGAACCAAGAAATTTGATCACTGTGATGGATCCTGGCCCACCTGGCCAGTAAAATCTGGAAGGGAGACTGTGGGTGAAAGAAACCATCTTGAACAAAGATTGCATATTCTTAAAATTTTAGTCTTTTAGATGCCAGTTTTCACTTGTATGTGCTTGCAGCCATCTCTGCCTTCATGGTGTCTCAGTCCATGTTCTTTTGTTAATGAACTTGTTTTGCATTCATTATAAGCATCAGAGCTGTGTATGTTCAGTAATGCGTGTGCTTCTAGAAAGCTGGCCAGCTGGAGTGTTTTTACTGTCTCTGTACAGACAATGAACTTAATCCTTTCTCCATGAGAGTCCAAGGAAAGGGACTGGTCACTCCAGTAGGACAATTTTGGGGTGAATTCAGAGTTTGCTGTGTATTAAGGTTAGCCTTCAAGGAGTAACCAGTTTGGGCAAATCCAGCATGAGGCTTGAGAGCTGCTGGCAGATGGTTGGGGTCCGAGCTATGGACCCACACTGCACAGCCACAGGACACCCAGGATTATAAGGCAAATGGTGACTAAACTCCTTACTGGCCTGGTTGAATCCCAACTAGCACGACGCATACATTCATGCAATAACTTATTATTGTTCATGACAATGACTATTAACGGGGATTGGTAACTTACTTGAGAACATAGGCAGTGGGTGTACTACCCCTTCAGGGAGGCTAGCCCACGGGCCCCTACCAGCCAAGGCCCCACCCTCCATACCTGCCAGAGCCCTGAGCTACTCTTGGGGGCCAAAGGAGGCCCAGCCACTCCAGCCTCACCAACCAGCCCCACCACTGGCCAGCCAATGGGCTGAGCTGGCTCCCAAATTGCTTCCCATCTCCCCCAATTAGCCCTAGTGCTGGGCCAAACCATCAGGCCACTCAACGCTGTCCTGTATACCGCCACCCGTCACGGGCTGCCTTTGGCAGGCCAAGCTCCAGGCTGCTGGCTGGCACTGAGTCCCTGTGTCTTTAGAGTAGAATGAGAGGGAGAGTGGGGCCTCCCAGCAGAACATGGTTGAGGCCACAACCTGAGTCAGGGGAGGCTTAGCCTGCCCTGGCCTTTGATACCCACCACCTATGCGGGGCCTATAAATGCCCTTGATAAGCATATGAAGTTCTGCAGAAGAATAACATAGCACTAGAGTGGAGGGAGTATATTCCTAGAGCATATCCAATTATACAGATGGGGAAATAGGACCACAATCTTCAATTAAATAAATGATTTAAGGAGCTAGCAACATCCTTCACAGCTAGGATTGTGTCTGCACATGCCATATACAATTACTTGGAGTGAATATAATGAGAGAAAATATCATTCTACATCTGGTATAGCTTCTGGTATCACAAGAGCCTAATTTTGCTAGAAGTGAGCATTCACACAAGACCTGCCTCAAGTAGCATTGAAAGGAAAAAAGCTTGACCGACTTTCTAATCATGTTGGCCAAGCTTACCCTAACCACACATGCTGCTTCCTCTATGTGCTGAGAGAATCAAACTTCCATTGACATGATTATTTCTTCTTCTTCTTCTAATATTGTCATTAATCTAGACATGATGCAAAAACAAAATCTTGTGACCAAATTGGCCAGTCATACAGTGGTAATAACTAGCATTGGTCTATGTTTTGTCAGAAAATGCCAAGGTGCTGCAGCCAAATGTTTAGCCAAATCTATTACAAGATTAATTTTTTTTCCTAAATCACAGACAGATTTCCATTGGAAACCTGCTGGATTTCCAGGATCCACAACTCTGGAAGTGAGCCTGATAGCTACAGAGCATCCCACTAGAGCATCCTTAAGTAGCACAGCTCACAAATACTGTTGTATATATTAAATAGGTTGCAGGAACTGTGTTTTCCTACATGTGTATACAATGCCTAGGATGCTGGGAACTCAATCCTGATTTGTGTCTGTAGTTGAAATACAAATGATAAGTAACATAAATAGTCTGAAATAAGTTCACCAAATAATTTTCCATGTTGCGCAAATTGGTAAAAAATACTATGTGATCAGAAAACACATGAACTGTTTGTTATGGAGTTCATCCACACATAACATTGGAAAAAGTTTATTCTGGCCTGAAATTTGAAGCAAATACTGTAAAATGTGAGCAAAACTAATGGGTCTTTTTTTTTTTTCGTAAGAGCAAACTGCTTTTGATCCTCTGCAGAATTCTAATGGAAAAATTGATGCCTTTAAAAAAATCACCATTTGGCAAGGAGTTAGTTCTGAAGATTAAACTAGCTAGTGCATCTCAATAGTTTGAAATTGGCAATGAAATTAAGGTCTGAAACCTTATCTTCATCATGTTCTAACTTTGCAGTGATTTTATACTATAAAGGTCAATTAATTAAGTTGAGGTTTCCCATATATTTGCAGTTAGATGGGATGGGATCTATGAAGCTGATCCAGTCATAGTAGAAGATTCCTCTTTTTGTCAACTTTATTTGATCCTTTTCCACAATGTCATCCTCTATTAACATCACATTAGTGTTTCTGGAACAGCTACATTTTATCGGGATTTTTCAAAAGGGATGAGTCAGCCATCTGATTTAATTTTATTAAACTCACTTTTGATTTGTTGAGTTGAGTACAGATTGGGGGACATCTTGCCCAGTCTTTAATGTAAGACAGATAGTGGCCCAAGCTCTGATTGCTGTTACACTGGGCTAAATCTGGAGACAAACCAGGGATGTGCTGCCAAAGCCATATTAAAATTTCACTTCAGAAATGCTAGCATCACAATCTACCCAGGAAACAATCTGCTGCATTGGGATGAGTGTGTTCGCCCATTTTCAATAGTGCTGCAATTCTCTCTGAGTTGGAGGGTATCTCGGGTTAACACAATGTGAGCTAAATAAGACTGGGCTAAAGGGCCAGTGGTTGACTGGCTCACTAGTTCACCTAAGATTTAACTGAGTAGGAGAAGTTGATGGAATTTGTTTAATAAAGGGAAAAGTGAAATAAACATTGTATGGATGGAGCCAACCTAAACAATTCTATATATTTAAAACAATGCTGTTTCCCAGTGTCACATAATAATAAAAATGAGAAATAAACATCATCCACTTTTCTAAATCATACTTGCACAGTATTAGCACAAATCACATCACTTTATCAGTGAAAAGCAAATTAAATGCTACTTGGCTTTTTTTCCAGGAGACAAATCTCCCCAGTTCATATATGTATCAGGATCTAACATTTCCCCATGGCTGTGTCTAGACTGGCCACTTTTTGCGCAAAAGCAGCCGCTTTTGCGCAAAAACTTGCCAGCTGTCTACACTGGCCGCTTGAATTTGCGCAAGAGCACTGACGTTCTAATGTAAGAAATCAGTGCTTCTTGCACAAATACTTTGACGCTCCCGTTCGGGCAAAAGTCCTTTTGCGCAAAAGCTTTTGCGCAAAAGGGCCAGTGTAGACAGCTAGCTAAGACTTTTGCGCAAAAGCAGGCTACACGGAAAAAAACCCTTTGGACGCACAGAGACCCCGTAGCCACCCTGGACTTCCTGGCAACTGAGCTCCTTAAAGCAGATGCAGGGCTGCTGAGCTCACGTGGCAGGAGACCAGCACGGACCTCTAGGCAGAGGTCTGCCACGTGGCCCCTGCCGTGCTCAGCAGCCACCCCACAGCAGGATGGCAGCTCCGGGCGATCAGCCACCCGCACCCCCAGCGCAGGAGGCCCCCAGGGGCCGAAAAAGACGGGCCCCATCCTGGTCCTCTGGGGAGCTGGACAGCCTGCTGGACCTGTGGCAGGAGGAGGAGGACCTCCATGACACCCACTCCCAGTGCCATAATGCCGAAATCTTCACCCACATGGCCCAGGCGCTCACTCAGCAGGGACATCCAGCCCGGACCCTCGAGCAAGTCCGGGCTAAGGTGAAGGAGCTGCGCCTGGGCTACGTGCGGGCCAGCGAAGGCCAGGGGGCAGGAGCTGACACCTGCCCCCACTATGACCGGCTCCACGCCATCCTGGGCCAGCCAGCCCCGCAAGCCCCGGAGGTCCCCGTCAACAGCAGCGTGCGCCCTCCCGTCACCAGGACCACCGAGGCAGGGGAAGGAGACAGCAGTGCGTCGGAGGACGAGGCCAGCACTGCCACCCAGCAGGCCCCCTCCGGCAGCCCCGACGTCTCCTGTGCATCCTCGGAGGCCGGGGAAGGATCCACCGGTGAGTGTTGCACTTTGCACTCACAAGGGCGGGGAGGGGGAGCCAGGCGCCCGGAGGGGGGACGGGGAGAGCATGTCACTCAGGCCACGTGAGCTGCACGCTGTGCAGCATTAGGCAGTAAGCAGCACGTGCAACCACGTGCAGCCCGGTGACCGAGTGGCACATGGTCGCGGCAGGCAGCTCCAGGGCACGCCTGGGACCGTGCTGCTCACACACATCCAGCGGGACCAGGGTGAAGGGTGGATGCCGGCTGGAACCAGCCAGGGCCCCAGGGACTCAGCCCAGAGTCTACACCTCCGCAAGGGTGCAGCACGCAGAATGGCACACTGTCCCATGCCTGGCTGTGCGGCACAGCCAGCTGCTCCTGGGAAAACCGCAGCATCACAGCCCTGTGAACGTGGCTCCCACTGAGCCCCTTGCCTGCTCCCGGTGCCTTGGCTGGCTCCCCGAGGGAAGTCCCCACTGCGGCCGCACGTGTCCCTGGGCTACGTGTGTGAGGGATAGTGGGAGGGAGAAGGGGGGGAAGCGCTCGGGCTGCCCCTAGGGCCGCCTGAGTTTTGCTGCAAGGATGGGACACCCCCCCCCCCCAGTCACTCTCCTGGTTCCGTCCAGGAGATATCCCACGGGATGGGGATCTGAGAGCTCAGACCACCTCTGCCAGATGTGCTCCCAGGCACTGTGTGGGGATGCATCTCGCTCCCTGTCAAACACCACTGATTAGCCCAAAGCCTTACAGCCTCCACCGGCAGGGAGTTCCACAGGTTAACGCAACACAAGCGCCTTCCTGCCCTACACGGGGCCAGGACACAGACCGGTGGTTACAATACATGGAAGAGGACCCTACTCCAGGGGTGGTCCTCCTTGCAAACATACAACACGGGGGGCAGGGGGGGAACCGAGTGGGCCCAAGTCACACTACTGCGGTGTCGCCTGGGCTCAGGGGTGGAGGGCATGAGGTGTGGGGACAGTGGCCGGCCTGCCTGACTGACCCATCCTTTCTTCTCTTCCCTGCAGCGGGACCAAGCACAAGCCGGGGACCCTCCAGTCCAGCAGCAGCGGCACCTCCAGCTGCCCAACCACGCAGTCACTGGCTCCGCCACCGGGACCAGCTCCTTCGGCACCATGTGCAGGCCGTCGAGCGCATCGAGGCATCGATTCGCCAATGCGCTGAGGGGGACCTGCAGTGGCGCCAGGAGGCCTGGGCCGCCTTCCAGGCCCAGTGCACGCGGATGGCTGACTCCATCGCCACCCTCACTGCCCACATAGCCCATGCCATTCACTATGGCATGGCCTTACCCCATGCCCCCGCCATCCCTCCCCTAGCACTGCCCATGTCCCCTCCTGCCCCTGCAATGCCCCCTCCTGCCGCCCCTGCAATAGCCCCTCCGGCCGCCCCTGCAATAGCCCCTCCTGCCCGCCTGCCCCGATGCGGCCTGCCCCGCATGTCCAGGTCCGCCCCCGCAGGAGCGCTCGCAGGGGCCACCCCTCCCAGGAGTAGCTCCTCCCCCTCCCAGTTGAAGGTCTCCTCCCCGTCCCCCTCCCCCTTGTAAATAAAAACATACATTTTTCAGTTGAAAACAAAACTGTGTTGGTTATTGTGTTACTCGAGGTAACTAATAAATGATTTGAGATGCCAATTAGCCAACTAAATTTAAGAGGATTACAAAATGCGGACACCAAATTCTGTATCTATCACCGGTCGTTCCTTTAAGTGGTCATTGGTTTGTGGCGCATAAATAAATACTGACACTTTTAAGTAAAATTTAAACCACAACTATATTAACATAGATAACAAACAAGCAAGGAAGGTTAACAGACGCACACAAAAGAATATGTACATAGTCTAGACGCAGGGGACGATTGTAGTGTTGCTGGCAACCTCAATCCTTTGGTCCTTCTGGGCCTCGGGAGAGGAACAGCCAGGAGATCCCTCGATGGAAGACGACGGCGAAGCTGGCAACCTCAATCCTTTGGTCCTTCCGGGCCTCAGAAGAGGAACAGCCAGGAGATCCCCCGATGGAAGACGACGGTGAAGCTGGCAACCTCAATCCTTTGGTCCTTCCGGGCCTCGGGAGAGGAACAGCCAGGAGATCCTTCAAAGACGACTGGAATCGGGTATGCTGACTTGAGCCTTCCGCACGAACCACGAATCCTCTTCCTGTTCTTCGGGACAGCTCGGACAGGCGATGGTGGCCTAAACCCTACCCTAAATTAAAAAGAAAAACCCTAGCTACGTCCGATGCACCCTACGAACATTCATGATGACGGCCGATGTGCTTGGAACCGACGCTTTACAATGGGGGGAGGTAAGGGGAGGGGAGGGGGAAGGGTAGGGGATGGGAGGAAGTCGTATGGGGAGACCGAGGCGACCCTACTATGGGGCTTGTGCGAACATGTCTGTCAGGGCCTCTCTGATGCGTACCCCATCCTGGTGTGCCTGGCGGATGGCAGCTGTGTGGGGCTGTTCAAACGTCTGTGCCTCGGCTGCCATCCATGCAGGGAGGAAGGCCTCCCCACTTCACTCCACAATGTTGTGGAGCACGCGGCCAGTACCTCCGTTGCATTCCGCTCACCCATCTCGAGACGGGTGAGCAAACAACGGAAGCGGGCTTTTAAGCGGCTCAAGGTGAGCTCCACCTGATTTCGGGCCCACTTGAGGCGGTCATTGAACCGGGCCCGGTTCTGGTCCGGCCGCCCCATGTAGGGCCGCATTAGCCAGGGCAGCAGGGGGTAGGTCGCGTCCCCGACGACACAGATGGGCATAGGCACATCCCCGACAGTCAACTCCCGCCGGGGGAAGTAGGTGCCCGCATCCAGCCTGCTAAACAGTCTGGAGTTGCGGAGGATGCGGGCATCGTGTGCCCTGCCGGACCAGCCCACGTACACATCCAAGAAGCGGCCCCGGTGGTCCACGAGGGCCTGGAGAACAATAGAGCAGTACCCCTTCCTGTTTGTGAAATGAGCTGCTCGATGCTCCGGGGCCCGGACGGGGATGTGGGTAGCATCCAGGGCTCCCCCGCAGTTGGGGAACCCGAGGGCAGCAAAGCCGGCCAGCGTAGCGTCCACATCACACAGGTGGATCACTCTCGGTAGCAGGACATCATTGATGGCGTGGACGACCTGCAGAAGGATGCAGAGAAACACAAGGGAACATATCACATGAGGCAGGGGTGAGTGTGCGCTCCCTTGGGCCCCCCCCCCCCGTGATTCCCTCTGTCCTCACGCACGCGCACACACACACACACACACACACACACACACACACATGCACACACACACCAGGGCCCCCTCGTCCCATTACCCTCCCACCCCCCAGCAGGCCTGTGCAAGGGAGGGACGGCCCAAACCCCTGGGTGACCCAGCCTGGAGTCTTTGCTGCCCCTGGGCATGGAGTGCAGCACCCTCCCCCCACCCCACTCTCCACTCCCCCTGGGACTTACCTCCATGACAATCACACCAACGGTGGATCTTCCCACCCTAAATTGGCGTGCCACCGATCGGTAGCTGTCCTGGGTGGCCAGCTTCCATAGCGCAATGGCGATCCTCTTCTTCATGGGGATGGGCGCATGCAGCCGGGTGATGGCTCTCTGGAGTGCGGGGGTGAGCCAGGCACACAGCTCCAGGAATGTCCGCTTTCGCATGTGGAAATTCCAGAGCCATTGCTGGTCGTCCCATTGCCCAAGGACCAGCCGGTCCCACCAGTCTGTACTGGTGTCCAGTCTCCAGAGTGGCCTCTCCACGGTGGGGTGGGGATGCCACAGGGACTCCATGGCCTCCCTGGTGAGGGAGTCCCAGGCGATCTGCGCCTCCTGGTCCTGGAACACGAGGGCACCAGCCTGGAACACCAGCTGCAGGCACTCGAAAATGGCCGACAGGGGCCAGAGCAGGCACATGGCCACCCCTGGTTCCATGGCAGACAAAGCAAGGCACAAGAAACCAAAACCAGGAAAAAGCAGTAGGGGGCAAAAGGCAGTGGTGTCCAAAAGGCAGAGGGCAACCACCAAACCTGCTATGGCTGTCAGTCCCTGCCAGAGGTCCTAACGCATAGAGCAGGAGACAAACGGCTGTCCGGCGAGACCCCTTTAAGCACGTGTCTGAACGGCGCTCCAGCCCCACCCCCGGAAAGGGCTGGTGCCCTTTTGCCCTCTTCAAAATGGTTCCAGGCTTCTGCTTTTGCGCAAAAGTGTGCCGCCAATGTAGACGCGCTTTTGCGCAAAAGCACATCGTTATAACAATAACTCCGTGCCAATCTAGACGCGCTTTTGCGCAAATACTTTTAACGGAAAAACTTTTCCGTTAAAAGTATTTGCGCAAAATCATGCCAGTCTAGACGCAGCCGATGAGTATTAAAAATGTAAACGATTTATTCAGACACGTAAGTACTTAAAGTCTGATACATGTTCAGGTTTTGACATAAAAAAATTCAACGGGTAATAGGTCTGTTTTCATCTAGACTCAAAATGGATAATAAGCCCTTTATTTCTAGGGCATGTCTACACAGCAGAGTAAAAATCAAATTAATATACATAACTTCAGCCATGTCAATAATGGAGCTGAAGTTGAAATAGCTTAATTCAGCTTTTGGTGCTGTCTACATAGCAGGAAGTCGAAGAAAGAACATTCTCTCTTCAACTTCCCTTACTCCTCTTAAAATGAGGGTTACAGGAGTCAGAGTAAGAAGTCCTCCATCTTGACATTATTTTGAAATAATGGCTTGCTGTGTAGATGTGCACTATATTATTTTGAAATAACATCAGTTATTCCAAAATAATGCTGCTGTGTAGACATAGCCCAAATGATAATTCCTGTATTTCAGTACTTCACGTGTCTAAAGGCTTTTTGTCACCTCTTGGTCAATAGAAGCCCAACAGTATGAGACAGAATCACCCTCCTAAGTATGCCATGCTAAATTACTGATAAATAGAGGAAATAATAAAGCATCTAAAGTTAACCCAACATCTCTGACATGAATCATTACCATATGGCATTGGTTAGATTGGCAGCCACCTGTCAATAGCTAGACTACTGTGACTACTGATTTATACACGACACAAGTCTCTACTTTTGCTTATCTTCTCCCCCATTTGTTTGTTTATTCATCTTCTGTGTGTTGTTTAGGTTCTAGATTGCCAGCTCTCTGTAACAGTAACAGTGTTTGTGTTATTTGTGCATACACTGCCTGATATAACCCTGAACTCCTTAGATGCTACTTTAAATAAAAATTAGGGCCCAGTTGTATTGCATTCTTTGTGTATCCAAAACGCCAGTTGCAGTTTGTGGGAATTTTAGAGAGATCTTAGCAAATATTTTAATTTAATTAACTTTCTTGCAATTTTTTAAAACTTTCACCAAAGTCAAGAAACAAAAATGTAACAAATAACTAGAAAGAGCAATAGCTTGGGCTGGGCTCACTAGGCCAATCTTTTACTTATATAATTCAAAACAGTCATGATTAAAATACCTGAAGTGTCATCTAAAGCATGAATAATCATTAACTCTTACTCCTGTACACACACAGGTCTGTGAGAAAAGCTGACAGCAACAGTAATCTCTGGAATCAGTGGACAGGGCTCTTGTCACAGACAGGATATCTAACTTTGGAACCCTGACCAATAGGTCAGGTGACCCACAGGCTTCTTTACATCTTGCAGGGGATGCATCTCACTTAGTACAACTGTCGCTATCACCACCAGCTGCCACCCATCTCCTTCCCCAACCTGACTACTGCCCCGATCCAATAATCATATGTGGCTTGAATTTTACCAGCATGTTCTGGTTTTTAGTTTGTTACAAGTGTTCCCCATACAGCATTGGGCTATTAAACATGGGGAGATTCCGCATAATGCTTCTGCAGAGGACAGTTTTGTTGACAGTCACGGTGATCCTTAAAGAGGCTGCATGGTACAAAATCATTTTGCTACCCCTCAGCTCTGAAATGCAGTCCAAATGAAGTTACTCCTCTCCATATCCACAATGCTCAGCAGGGAAGGGAGAAGAGACAGCCATGTGTACTCCAACATACTCTCTTCAAGGGTCAGTTTCTAATAATACCAGATACTCTATAATACCCTTTGTAAAACAAACAAACAAAACAAAACAAAACCAAAAAACAACACTATAGACAATGTGACCTTACCACATCATTGTTTAAATCCACTTTAATTGTAAGGACTTCAAGCAACTCTTCTGTCCTCCAAGTGCATCAGCATGGTAACCGGGAAATCGGAGAGGACCACTGACTTGTTACAATGCTATGATTTAGGGTCATTTAAACAGCTGTATTCAAGAGATACCTGAGAGTAACAGCATATTCAAGAAAGTAACAACATCAGTTTATATACACAGATCAATTGCCAATCGGAAATTCATTTGTCTGTACTAGTACTAAAATAAATCCTACAAATCAGTTTGAAGAGGCAGAAAAACATTAAGACGCTTAAAATGTTTAATTTATAATCATTAGGCTGTCTTTCCCTATCTTCAGCCAAACAATTTTGCCTTACAAGCACTTTTTAGTAGCATTCACTTTCTAAATTTAGCGTGGAATCTGAATATTAATTTGAATCTGCTCTGTTCAGTACCACACAACAAGTGCAGAGATACTGTATTGAAACACTGCCAAGGCTATCTTTGCATCCAAAAGGGCAAGAGAAAGTTCACTTCTGAAAAGGGAAAGCTTAGATTCTAGAGAGCAGAGCCAAATCTGTGGAGAAAATACTAAAATTGCAAAAACACCGGGGATATGGATTGACCCTAATCATGGCTTTTATTAATAGATTGTAATAAAAATGACATGAAAAATAGTAAAAGCTCTAGATTAGAAAGAGATTGGAGTGTTTATACATTATGATATAAGAATGCCAATAGAGACAACAGAGTTTTGATAAATATTCACACTAATATTTGCAAAGAACATTAACAATGTATCATCCTTTGCTGCCATCCACAAACACATAATATCATTCACAAATTATGGATTTAGATGTTGGGAACCTAAAATACCTTGTGGTGCTAACAATAAGTTCAGAGATTCTGAATGAACAATCTGAGGCGCAAGCCTGCTCAGTTTACTCATGCTGATATTCCTATTGACATTCAAGGGAATGCCTATAAGAGAAAGAGAAGCAGGATTTGGTTCTTGGGCCTCTGTCTGCAGTTTGCTACGAGCCTTGCTACTTAATCATATGGTGACTTGACATTGCCAGTGCTAAGTAAATAACAAAATAATTAATTAATTGTTATCTTGTGTCTCTTCCCACCATTTTCTGAAGCCTTGTTGGGTGCTCTTGCAACAACTTGGGAATATGTCTATACAATTTATGTATGCTGGTTGACCTTGTGAAGTCATATTATGACTTCGTATTATGTTATGTGCTTGCCTATATGTATGTGGGACAAGGTGGGTGAGGTAGTTGGTTATTGGACCAACTTCTGTCAGGGAATGAGACAAGCTTTTAAGCTTACACAGAGCTCTTCTTCAGATCTGGAAAATATACTTGGAATGTCACAGCTAAATGCAAGGTGGAACTGATAGTTTTGCATAAGTGGTTAACACATGTTTCATGGGACCATTCAAGGTTCAGTGGCCCATTAACATCCCTCCAGTCATAAGATCCACCCCAGGGAGCCAACAGGATCACCAGACCCCTGTGGTAGATCCTGTGTGTGTGTGTGTGGGGAGGCTCCACATTCCTGGAAGGGGTGGGACTGGAGCAGCCAACCCCCAGTGTGACCTGGACAGTGTGGCATCTCCCTCCACCAGCCCTCAGAGCCAGCCAGAGTGCATGGTGTGAGGCTCTGAAGCATGCAGGGTAGAACAGCGGTGACAATTCTAAAGAGCCTGAGGTTCTGGCTGCTGTCACAGCTAGGAGCCCTGGGTCCTTTAGAATCACTGGTCCCCGTGGCAGTTGCCCCTTTATCTTCCCCATTGGCAGGCCTGGATCCTCCTTTACTGAGAGGTCCTGTAGGAGGTACACCCCACACTGATACAAAGGGAAATACTTAAGTTTCCCGACAATACTTAGACCTCACAAAGCAGCTGCATCCTTAGAAAACCCAGAGCGGGTGATTGCTCTGGAGAAGAAAGGACCATTGGAAAGATACCAGAGAGAGCAAAACACTAGTAAGGTGCTTCATGAGGTGGTAGTATGTAGAAGTCTTATGGGTGTTGCCTGATCTAAGATTGCTTATGAATTTCCAGTTACCACCTTTAGGGTTGACAGGTCCTTTGTCCCAGGATCAGGCCCAGTATTCAATTAGTCTTTGGTTGGGAACCCTGATGAGCACAGACACGACACTCACACTGTAGGAACACTTGTATATTTGCAAATATAAAAGTTTGTGCTGGAGCATTGTTCTACCAGCCTTAAAAACCTCAGTTCAGATGTCATCTGGGCCTGGTGTGTTGTGATTTTGTGTCTGCATGATGGCATGCCAGACTTTCTCAGAAAATGAGCAGTTGGCGAGGTGTTCCATTGCGAACCATTGTGAAATAGACTCAATGGTGTCTTCAGAGACCATGGATTCACAATTGAGTAGACTCACTATGCAGATGACTGCATCATTCTCGTACATACATTGGCCAACATGTTAAGTACCCTAAACCTTTTTGCAAATACCTATCACAGCCTGGATCAGTCTCTTAACATCAGGAAAATCAAGGAACTCTACCAGCCCTCAGCTGCACAAACTATTCTCATACATTCACAAATCACCTTTGTGGAGAGCCCCTAGAAAATGTGGACCATTTTCCATATCTTGGCAGCCACCATTCCCAAACAGCCAGCACTGACACAGAACTCGAATACAAGACCTGCAGTAAGACTACTCAAACGAGTCTTCAAAGGTAGGGATCTGCCAATGGGCACCACACTCTTGGTTTACAAGGCAGTTGCCATCCCCACCCTTCTCTATTGGTGTGAGACCTCACGTGTCCTGGGAAGACCAATGCACTAAGAGCGGCAATCTCTCTGTAGTCACTATAGAAGTACAGGTTATGAAACACCAGCTCTGCTGTGCTGGCTGCTGCGTATGTAGGCCTGACACTTTCCTTTCAAAGCAAGTGCCCTTCTCCTGCTTAAGTCAGGGAAGATGGGCTCACGGTGGGTAGCAGAAGCTTTTCAAGGACATTCAAGGAAAGTGCACCTTAAAAAGGGAGGCATCAACCCAACAAATCTCCAGGGCACAAATTTAGCTCCTCAATCACTTAAAAACTCACCAATGAACCCCCTTGGCAGAATTCATTCTTGGATCGAGAGATAGCCAAAGAAGAAGAATTTATTAGTGATGGTTGTATGCAGTGCATGAACCCACACTGCTATGCCAGCATAGTAGAGACAGAATAGTGCACATTTGGTAGAAATGACTGTTTAGAGAAAAATTAGAAGCAATTGGCAATCATTTTTGCACAACATCTGAGAGTTGGTCCCAGAAGCAGTAACCATGGGGGAAGAGGAGACCAGAAAAGGAGTTAAGAAAAGGAGTCTGAGCTCAGCTAGTGACCTGTTATGTGACCTTGGGCAAGTCATTTTGCCTCTCTGTTTCAGTTCTTTCTTTTCAACTCTAAAAAGGGGTTAGTGATACTTACCTTCCTGTGTAACTTACAGATGTGTGATTTCAGCATGAGAAATGTGATGTATTAACCAACTATTATTTGAGCTATTATTTTATTTACTGTTCATTCTGGATCAGGGTTATAAATAACGAGGAAAAGAGAACAAACAACGTATCCTAGTGAATTTATGAAAGTTATAGTAAAATGGGATTACTTAAATGGGCCTTGCCAGTCTGGACAAGAATAGGGAACTGTACAAGGTAGGGTGCTAATGACATCCATAGTAAGCATTTGTGAAGTCTATGTTTCCAAACATCAGCTTTTCAATACACAGGACAATGATTTTCAATTGTTTTTCATTTGTGGATCCCTAAACGTTTGTAAATCTTACACATAGTCTGTACATCCCCAGGAGCCCATGGACCACAAGTAGTAAACCACTGATCCATTATATATAACAAGAATCTGTTGCAAAGTTTAGACATAGTCTGCTGACCCCCACAAATCCACAGACCACAGGCTGAAATTTACTGATATAAGAGTTTTTACTAAAAAAAGAAAGAACAATGAATTCTACCACAAAGAAAGGCCATGAAAGGAGATGTTATTATTTCCTGCCTTTATAATGGGTAGAATGAGCAGCTGAGCTTTCAAAGCCCAATCACTTTGTACTTAAACAACCAGGTACATAGAGAGTTCTTGGATCGGATTTTTCTAAGGTCATGTTAAGTATCTGTTCTGAAAATCTGGTCCCAGAGTTACATAACCAGACACTAAAAATTTTGCAGATGGGAATTGAAGATATGTGCTTGTTCACTGATGGGCATTTCAGATTTAACAAGTCTTTTCCTTTCTTTGGTCACAGATAACTTCCTTACATTCTTGTTTGCTCTTTAAAAATGACACAAAAATGATGGGTACAGTGTGCTCAATTACTGTCACTTTAAAAAAAAGTGCACAGTGGGCTAGTTTGCATGGGTGGGGGTTTGACCTATTGCATGGCTTGCCTGTATAATTGCATTTCAGAGCCCACCCTGGCATTTTTAAAAGCTGTCAACTGATGCTTGTTAGATGTCAGTGTCAGGACATGAGCTTCTGCTTCTAGCAGAAGTGGCTGGCTCAGAAATCTGGGCGAGGAGTGCTGTGCCTTCTGGGACAGGACTGCTGCAATGGGAGCCACCCATCAGGAGAGACTGTGGAAATGAACATGGTGGGAGGCCACAGGTGAGATGTGGAGACATAGATGCTGACTCCATGGGGGCTCCTGGGATGGGGCACCTGTGTAAAAATATGAGTGGATGCTCAGCAGTCACCGATCAGCTACCCTCATCCCTCTCAGCACCTTCCTCCTGCCCACTGGTGATGAGCTGTTCAGTGAGAGGTCAGAGGTGCGGGGGTAGGGGACAGAGGCATGAAGAGGTGGCACGGGCCAGTGCAGAGGAGGCAAGAGGTGCGACAGGATGGGAGCAGAAAGAGGTGAGGTGGAGCCTAGCACGGAGTGAGGATTGAGCACTCCTGAAAAAAGAAGGAAGCCATCACCTGTGTGTGAAGGACACTAATGGAGAGTAAAGGGCCCTCTACAATGTGAGGTACAGAAGAAGACAGAGGAGAGAGCTCTAGCTAGAGATGGGAGGGGGGAGAGAAGACATTTTTACTTCAGTTCATTCAGCAAGAGGCTATCCACAGAAATGGAGATAGGTGCCAAACTTATGGCCCACTGGACACTTGGTACCGTAGGTGCTGATTTCTCCTCTAGTCAGGGGTGTTCAACCCCCCCGCCACAGGCCCTACTCCTATTCTACTCTTTCCCCCAAGCTCCCATCTTTTTTTTCTCCAGTCGGCCTTTAGGGAAGCAAGATAGGAGTATGAATGGTTCTACCTGAGCCAAGGGGAATTCTCCCCTACCCTTCATATAGCTGCCAGGACTGCTTAGGAGAAACGAAAAAAGAGAAGAAAGCTGAGAGCCAAAAGCCAATGACAGCTCCCTGATTCTCTGCCCCCCTTCAAATCAGAGGCAGCTTTGAGGCTGCTCTAATTTGTGGAAGCTGCCCATGGTCCTCAAGAGTCCATGTGCCAGCTTGGGATAGCTATAGTCCAGCACACACCTTCTACTGAACCTCTGTTATTTGGTATGCCCTCTTGCAGCAGGGAGTAGAAAAGGAGGTGTAGGAACTGAATACTGGAGACTTGGTCATATAGTTTGCCTGGGACATAGGTGATCAAGCCTAGTGGTTAGAGCCATATTCTTGGTTCTTTAGTTGCCTTCTAAGGTTTGAGCCTTGAGGGTCCAGATTTTCAAGCTGCTCTCTGTTGCATAAAAAAGCCTCCGCCTGAGCTTACTTGATTTATATACATGGATTTTCCAAAGCTACATCAAACTGTAAGGTCTAAAGTTTTAAACTGCAACTCATTGTGATCTTTGTCAAACTTTGTAATCTGTGTAACTCTCAGAAATTTACTGTAAGCTGCAACTTTGTAATCTTTTAAACTCTCAGCCACCTTGCTTATAACTTTCTCTAAGATGCCTTCTCCCCTGAGTGAATGGAGAAAGAGTGTGAGAGTGTGTTTGAAGAAGGCTTGGAACAATGGAGCACATTTCAATGAGCCATCACAGACTGGGCATGCTCCCTGCTGGATAAAGGGATGTCTGGGCATGCTACATGATGACAAGGTGAATGAGTCACAGGGGCCATTCAGACACAATATAAGGAGAGGGAGCACATGTGAGACTCTCTCTTTTTCTCTTCCCCTTGCTCCTGAGAAGCTCCTCTCCAGTGTCTCTCCTCCTGAACAGCTTCCCCAGCCATGATGAGCAGACAGACCCTCCAGGATCTACATGCCTTGGCTCCTTCTGCAACCCATATGCCTGTGTAAGAGTGTGAGTGCCTGAGGGCAGGAATGAATGGGTGTGAATGAGTGAATGACTAGAGGGGTGTGTGCTTGCTTGCTTGTGTGTCTGTGAGAGAGAGAGATAGCTCTGTCTTCTTTAGTTTAAATCTTTGGTGGCTGTTCTCCCCTCTTTAGTTTTACCTAGTGGAAATAAACCCATACTAGTATAACCCTGGGTGGTCTCCAGTGAGAATATTTTGGGGTAACACTCTCCACAAACATGAGGCTAGAAACTTGCTTTAAAAAAATTGAGAGTCTCATGAAAATCACACAACTCCACACGGTGGGGCCTTAAGAAAAATACTAATTCTTGTGAGATTCACAATAAAATGGTGAAAGTTAGCAATACAGCACAGACTTTTGTCTGTGGTTGGGATGAAGCCAGTGACTTACGTCCAGGCAGCCCATAGCTTTATGCATACCAAATTTAGTTTTTATTTTTCCCATTCCCATTTTTTTTACATGGACCCATGCAGAGAAGTGCAGCCTTTTTACACATCGGGTTAGGTTCATATCTCCATGTTTGGATTTTACTGACACTGGGACAGAGAAACGCTGTTAGCAAGTAACTATTAGTACAGATTTTGCTGTAGGTGAAGTACCCCTTTTTTCAAACAACGTCTATCAGGTAGAAGTGATTAGCCAAATTAATGTGAAGTTAATGCCCCTAACCAGCATAATTTGTTCTCAGAATTTCATGCAATGTTTATCTAACAGCTTAAAAAAAGGATTCCATTTGATTGAGTGATCGGAAAGAGTTACTCGGTGCTACACATGAATGAGCTCTGTTACACAGGACTTGTTATTTTTCATTACAATAAATAAAAGAATAAATTTCAATAATGTATATAACCAGGTGAGTAAATGTAAAAATAAAACATGTGATTTTCTTCTTTTGTCGTCTAGCTTGAGACCTGCAGTTCGGGGGAGTTCCCTAACAACCTTTCAGTAGAAAATAAGATTTAAATATGGAAGTTTAGGTGTAGATTTTCAAAGGCACAAATGGTAATTAGGAGCTGGACTTCCATTGAAAGTTTCTTTGGTGGAGACATAGTCCAGTGGGCACTATGTAAACAAAAGAAGCCCTTTATTGGTATTAATAGATTTTTTAAAATGATTCTCTGTGGCTATTTTATATCATAGCCTTTCATTTATGGAAACGTAAGTTCAAATGACATTTGAGGGGATAAAAATAGTTTTGACATAGCACAATACAATGTGGCATGATTAGCAGTTGCTCTTGAAGTTTCCTACCTCTCACATGGCTCAAAACTATGAGATGCTGAACACCTGCTAAGTGATCCTTCTTACAATGAAGCCTAAGAGACCCAAGATTGAAATAGTAGGTTTTTTGCAGGTGGATTGGCGGAGCTATCTGGGGAAGAGTACAAAACACCTGCTCAAGCAATACCTGACTCAAGTCGAACCAGTGCAATTAGTCCCTCATTTTAATGAGCACCAAAATCAGTCACATTTTTTTAAAAAATCCCCCATCCTCTGATTGATTCATTCCTACAATATGATGAGCACCCTCAACATTGTTGGAAGTCAGTGAGCATTGAAGGCTCACAACATCTTGCAGGATTGCAGCGTATCTGACCAACTTCTTACTGACATCCACAAGTAATGGCTACTTTAACTACACACCGGACACTATTCTAACCAAAGTATCGCATGACCTGTGAGTAAAATGGATCATCTAAGATGGATGATTGATCAGCTGGATTGAAATGATTGATCAGAATGGCTGTAGAGAGGTTTTAATCCCTCTAAGAAAGAATGTTTCCTTTGTTTTGTTACACACATCTCTTTTTGTGAAGACAGTCTTGTGATGGGTTGGATCACCAAGGTCCCCTTGTGACTGGTGTGCTGTTCATACCAGTGAGCCGATCTACCTGCCCTCTGAAGCACACCACCAGCCTATCCTACTGGGCCAGAAGCTTTGGTCTTCCTCAGCAAAGGCACAGAGTTGAGGTTACAGCCCCGCAGCAGAATAACACAGATGCTGAACCAGCTCAAGCTCTGGGAGCTTAACAGCACCTAGAAGCACAACCCTGAAAAAGGGATTTAAACCCCAAATAAATCCATCTTACTCTGTGTAAAGGTCTCAGAACCAGGTCATAAAGATTAATATTTCAACCCCTTTATCATTGACAGATATGCACAGCTGTTGTTCCCCTCCCCCCAAGTAACAATTATTTATGCTGGGCTTGATAATAAACATAAGTGTTCTATTAAGTATAGAAAGTAGATTTAAGTGATTGCAAGTGAAAACAGACTGATTATTGGAGGGATCGTTAATGGAATGGGATATAAGAGAAATGTTAATTTGTTAGACATTGTGAAAGGAAGTTCGTATTTTCTTTATTTTAGATTAAAAACTTGCTTTGATCCATCTGTTTGGTAGATTTTTTTAGTGTATTAGGTTTAGCTGATCTTTTCTCTGGCCTGGGTCTAATCACTTCTTGTGTATTCTCTTCGGGTATGTCTACACCACAGCGTTATTTTGAAATATCTTATTTCGAAATAATGCATCTACACACAAAATGCATTTTGAAATAGCGTTTTGCTATTTCGAAATAGTGCGTCCACGTTGAGTGGATGCTGAATCGCATTTAAGGCCGGCTGGAACCAGGTCCGGCAGGGCATCAGGTCAGGAGTTACTTTGTGTGGCTGCTGCCTGAGGCTAGGCCTGCGTTTAAGGGATGCCCCCTGGACAGCCGGTTCTCAGCTTTCCCTGCTTGCTTGCCTACCTCGATGAGGGGCAGCAAAGCATTTTGTCTCTGTGTGCTGTGGTTGCCCTCACTCGGAACACCACAGCACTCTGCAGCATGGAGCCAGAGCTGTCCCTGGGCACTCTGGTGCTTCTCCTGGATGTGTTGATGCGAGCCTGGCTGCACTTTCTGCAGGCTGCCATCCGGGAGGTCCATCAGGGGGCTGTCAGTATCCAGGAGGCCCTGCGGGAGAGCTTCTACCCTGAGGAGCACTAAGAGCCTCCCTGGTCTGCCCCACTGGGGGCTTGTGCCTCATTCCTCCCTCACATCCTTCCACTTACCCCTCCCTAACCCCCACTTCCTGATGTCAAATAAAAGACATGTATTTTCATGAACAGAAACTCTCTTTATTTAACAAAACTCGGGGGGGGGGGAATGAAACTCTGGTGAGACTGGGGAAAGGAGGCGGAATAGGGGAGAAGAGAGGGTGGGAGAGGGGAGGGGGAAACCTGGGAGGAGGGAGCTGGAAGGGGGAAGCAAGGGGAAGCAGGGGGAGGGAAAGCTCAGGGTTGGGGGTCTCGCCAGACCAACTTGATTTTCATGCAAACCTGTGCCTCCCTGGGTTCGCATGTGGCCTTTGGTGGCCAGGCTGGCAGCTATCCTGCCATAGACGGCCGCATTCCTCCATCTAGTGCAGAAATCATGGATGTTGGGGCATCCCCCCTCAAACCTGAATAAGGTCCATGATCTCCACCCTGGATCAGGAAGGCGCCCACCTTCTCCAGGCCCTGGCAGGCTCCTGGGAGCTGGCAGACTGCTCCTGGGGAGCGGTGGAGGGCTGGCTGCCAGTGGCTTGCTGGCTCATGTTTTGGGGCCACTGGGTCAGGGGCAGTGACTGCTGGCTCTGGGCTGGCAGGCTTGGAGCTGGCACAGGTGCTGTGGCCAGAGTCAACCCCTTTAAAGGCTCCAGGGATGGGGGAGAGAGAGGAGTGTTTTTGGTTGAGGCTGGAGTGGCCACCAGGGCACCCTGGGAAGGCTGGAGGCCCCCTATTTCGATATAAGTGTCTACACAGCACTTATTTTGAATTAGCTATTTCGAATTTGGTGTTATTACTCATGGAATGAGGTTTACCAAATTCAAAATAAGTTCTCCACTATTTCGAATTAATTTCAAAATAGTGGATTTGGCTGTGTAGATGCTAGTAAAGTTATTTCGAAATAATGGCTGTTATTTCGAAATAACTTTGCTGTGTAGACATACCCTTAGAGTGGGGAGGCAGTTTTCAAAAGCCAGCTGAAGATGTTCTTTGATTGATTCCCCTTCCTTAAATAGAATTTCCTCAGGGTGGGAATCCTTTGTTTAACTCTCCCCATCCCCAGGGGAAAATTCCAGATTCAGGATGGATTCTAGCACCAGGAGGCACAGTCACATGTCTTTGTGGTATCAATCACACTTTGGCCTTATAGGAAAAATAAAACCATTTACAAATCATTGCCTTGAGCACTGGACCATTAAGTCCTTTAAGTACTTATACTGGCTCTCACTAGAAATTCTAGATTAATAAGAAGATTAATATTTCTAACTTCACATACAATAATGATACATGGACACAAAGAAAATATACACATTCAGGGGATCACAGGCTCTTAAATGATAGGTTATTGACCTGTTTTGCATAAAGCATATTTGAGTTGTTTTTTTCGATATGAACTGATATTTCCATAAAAATATGGGGTCATGACAATCCCATTTCTTAAAACCCAAGCTTTATAGTTATGCCAGTTTCCTAGTGCTGAATACATACTGAAAAATTGCTGTACTTATCGATCTCTGCTAATGCAGATAAAGTATAAAAAGGCTTTCAGCATAGTGAATGTCTGAAGGATGAATGTCCATTAAGCAACAGGAATTTTGTTTGTACTTCATACTAAAGAAATCTAACAAATTAACATTCCATTAATGATTCCTACAATAATGTTGTGGGAGGTTTTCAAGGATACATTCCATGATCAGATGATTATATGCTGGGCAAGAACTAAGAATGATTGAACACAGAAATTAGAAGACAAGGAAATAAGCTAGGATCCCTGGAAAGTCAGTATTTGGCCTCTTGTAAATTTGATTTTGAATTTTTTAGGCTCTGAATAGATAGAATTACTTGCTAAACACTTGTAAATTGAATGTGGGAGCCCATCCACTGATATCAATGAGAGTTTTGACATTGATTTGCATCAGAGCAGGACTGGGCCCTCTGTGAGCAAGGAGACAAAGGAGGAATATTAATGTCTTAAGGAAGGAAGAATTGGTAGGCCAATTCTCCCTATCAGCATGATAAATAGCTTGGTTAGCAGCCATCCTAAAAACAAAAATTAGTATCAACATCTCTGTGCCAATTTCAGCCATTCCTTTTCTGAAAACAAAATTAAACTTTTTTTAAATGCTGTGTTGCACTAAAACTAGAATTGGAAACAGAGCCCTTCCCCAGAAAAAGATATGGTGATTGAACAATTGGTGGTTGGTTTAGTTCCAACCCCTTTGCTACCAGTTGAATGTAACATTTGTTGCAAGACATCTTGGGAGAAATTCACTGTCTTGGCATGATTGCACCCCTTATGGTTAGACAGCATCTGCAATCCAGAGAGCTGTTGTGGTCATAAAAGTTTTTTTTAAAGTTCTATGCCATGTTGTTTACTATGTACCCAACTTTATTAAGAAAATCTAGACTATGGAGGCATTCTAAGAGTGGAGAAAATAATTAGAAAAAATTAAACCCAAACCCTAGTGTATCAGAACCTATAGAGCCTTTATTAAAAATCAGAGTGAAATTACTGCTTCCTAAAAATGTCTTTGATTCCACTGAGTACAACTTCAATAGATGTTTACTGTACCTACATAAGTAATACACACAGTTTATGAATCTATTATTTATAGCACTGTAAAACCTCCAGTAATTGACCAGGATGCACAACTTGACTTATTCCTCAATTGCACATTATATTTATAGGGGCAGAGGGTTCCAATTCTGCATGCCTTCTTTTCTGAGTTCAGTGCAGAAGCTTAAGCCAGAGAGGCAAGGGAGGTTAAAAGTGACTTTAAGCCTTATTCTCAAGCCAGTGGAGGGTTTGCCTGGCCTCTAGCGTGAATTATATTTATGTTCACCTCTATGCTGCTCTAACTTAATGTCATGGCTGCAAAAACTCTTTGTGGGCTACTCACCAACCAAGGATGGCCACAGTGCTGCTGCATTCCAGCCATGCCTCTGTGCTTTCTGACAAACCTCATCCATGACCATGAGGCTGGGAGGAGGATGAGGAACTCCTTACATATGGGGTATTTCTCAAGAGCCCGTTCTTCCTGGTATTACAATCCTTTGTGACGCTAAAGTGATTTAAAGGAGGCACAAGGCAAACACAAATTGGGCCCAGAGTGCTCAAGTAATATGTTAGCATGACCAGCTCATTTCCATCTTTTATTTTTTTCTGGAAGGGTATGTCTACACTACAGTGTTATTTCAAAATACCTTATTTCAAAATAGTTAATTCGAAATAGCTTATTTCAAAATAATACATCTACACACAAAATGCATTTCAAAATAGCGTGTCCACATTGAGTGGATGCTGAATCGCATTTAAGGCCGGCTGGAACCAGGTCCGGCAGGGCATCAGGTCAGGAGTTACTTTGTGTGGCTGCTGCCTGAGGTTATCTGAGGCCTGCATTAAAGAGACACCCCCTGGACAGCCAGTTCTCAGCTTTCCTTGCTTGCTTGCCTACCTCGATGAGGGAGAGCAAAGCATTTTGTCTCTGCGTGCTTTGGTTGCCCTCACTCGGGACACCACAGCACTCTGAAACATGGAGCCAGAGCTGTCCCTGGGCACTCTGGTGCTTCTCCTGGACGTGTTGATGCGAGCCTGGCTGCACTTTCTGCAGGCTGCCATCCGGGAGGTCCATCGGGGGGCTGTTAGTATCCAGGAGGCCCTGCGGGAGAGCTTCTACCCTGAGGAGCACTAAGAGCCTCCCTGGTCTGCCCCACTGGGGGCTTGTGCCTCATTCCTCCCTCACATCCTTCCACTTACCCCTCCCTAACCCCCACTTCCTGATGTCAAATAAAAGACATGTATTTTCATGAACAGAAACTCTCTTTATTTAACAAAACTCGGGGGGGAGGGGGAATGAAACTCTGGTGAGACTGGGGAAAGGAGGCGGGAGAGGGGAGAAGAGAGGGTGGGAGAGGGGAGGGGGAAACCTGGGAGGAGGGAGCTGGAAGGGGGAAGCAAGAGGAAGAAGGGGGAGGGAAAGCTCAGGGTTGGGGGTCTCGCCAGACCAACTTGATTTTCATGCAAACCTGTGCCTCCCTGGGTTCGCATGTGGCCTTTGGTGGCCAGGCTGGCAGCTATCCTGCCATAGACGGCCGCATTCCTCCATCTAGTGCAGAAATCATGGATGTTGGGGCATCCCCCCTCAAACCTGAATAAGGTCCATGATCTCCACCCTGAATCAGGAAGGCGCCCACCTTCTCCAGGCCCTGGCAGGCTCCTGGGAGCTGGCAAACTGCTCCTGGGGAGCGGTGGAGGGCTGGCTGCCAGTGGCTTGCTGGCTCATGTTTTGGGGCCACTGGGTCAGGGGCAGTGACTGCTGGCTCTGGGCTGGCAGGCTTGGAGCTGGAACAGGTGCTGTGGCCAGAGTCAACCCCTTTAAGGACTCCAGGGAAGGAGAGGAGGGAGAAGAGTGTACTTGTTTGAGGCTGGAGAGGTCACCAGGGCATTCTGGGGAGGCTGGAGGCCCCCTATTTCGAAATAAGTGTCTACACAGCAGGTATTTCGAATTAGCTATTTCGAATTTGGCATTATTCCTCGTAGAATGAGGTTTGCCAAATTCGAAATAAGCAGTTTGGCTGTGTAGACGCTAGTAAAGTTAATTCAAAATAACGGCTGTTATTTTGAATTAGCTTTGATGTGTAGACATACCCTAAGTTATTTAGGTATTGGTGGCCAACTCTGTACATTCACTAATTTGTATTTAATGACTTTGGTTCTTTTCCAGACTTAAAATGTCCATGGGCAAATTGGAGACTTTTTTCATATATTTACAAATTAAAAGGTTAGTAGCCACGATTGAGTTTTCATTTAGATGGGTAAATAGCTCTCTGGGATCTAGTATATGCTAGGGCATTATTTCAAAATAACCCCCCTTAGGTCAAATTTATAAGAAGAGCATCTACACTAACTTTGAAATCTGTACTCCTGCTGCTTATTTTGAAATCTCTACTCCTGCTTTCCTCAGGGAATAATGCTAATTTCAAAATAGTTATTTCAAAATAGTGTTAGTGTGGACTAGCTACCGCTATTTCGAAATAACTACTCCACAGAGGAATTTGAACTAATTACTCCCCAGTGCTTCCTGGGGCTCTAAGTCGAGGTAGTACATCCACATTTATGGAGCCTGATTTGGACTCTTTTCAAGGCTTCCCCGTAGGGGGGACATACTATTTCAATTTTGTAAAATCGGGAGTTATTCAGTCAAATTTAGTTATTTTGAAATAATTTCCTACTGTAGATATGTCTTTAGCTATTTCTCACACAGAGTATCTGAACTTTAAAGCTGTACAAGCTCAAATGATGGCTGATATGACGATTGGTAAATTGATTCTCTAATTGGTAACGTTAATTTGATTAAAATGGCAATTCTGTTGAGGTACTTGTATCTATGCCACTTTGAACTTGAACATTCCAAAATATTTTAAAAATATTAAACGAGGCCATAATGAGTTTCCCATGATCAAGCAAAAAATGTGATGACCATCCATCTCAGATGGGCTTGCTTTGCTAAAAGTCCACTTTTTATTTTTGGGTTCCACAGTTTCGAAATGTGGCAGAAAGATTAAAAGTTTCAGCCATCAAGACATAATAGGAAAATGGCAGTGGCGTTTCTTTGTAGGAAATATTATACCCTCAGAAGGATACTGCTACTCTGGAGCAATCTTGATGAGCCAATTATAGATGTCAAGCAGTTTTGGGAAGGTTCAAGGAAATATCCAGATTACTGGTAATATGGTTGCACCTGGAAGAGTTTTCTTTTTGTAAAAGAATAGAGGCATAATAATCCCCAAAGGTTTATGAAACCTACTCCATAGTCCATGTATCATATTTTTAGAACAAAAGGGATTATTTATAATCTTCCATTGATAAATTTTACATGCATTCAACTGAGAAACATCTTCTGTAATTAGGATAAAGAAATTATTGATGGTTTACTAACTCATGGTTCCTGAGAATGGACTCTCAGTAAGCATTTCCACAATATATAGCAAATAGCTATGAATCACTGACATCACATAATAATATAGGGTTTGATCCAAAGCCCAGGAAAGTCAATGGGAGGTTTTTTTTTCATTGCTTTATGTAGGCATCGAATCAGGCTCAAACTGTGTATAGGATAATAGAGACATGTAATAGTGACCTGGGTGCCCACATTTAAATGAGATAAGATTTGAAACAAACCAAGCTATATCTTCTCTGTTGATTCAGTGTTTAAATGTTAATACAGGTTTTATTGCAAGACCGTGAGGCAATTTATTCTCTGTTCTTCTCCTTTATTTGCTCCAGAACAACAAAAGGATAAGGAATATGTCCTGGCCAAATTCTAGTTGGGGAAATTACATTTTGTTTGAGCCTAAATTCATCCTATAGCGTCAAATAAAAGGGTTCTTTGCTTCCACTCCCAAAACTTGTGTGCTGTTTCTGCGATCGCTAATCAGCTGCCACATCAGACGGCTTCATTTAGCTGTTGGTAAAGAAGATTGTTGTGTGCAGTTTTTGTAATAAATTGGTAAGCCTGTAAATCACTTTGACATTCCTTAGAATGAAAAAACACTGTGTGTGTGTGTGTGTGTGTGTGTGTGTGTGTGTATTATTTCAAGTCCTTTGTTTATGGTGGGCTGTGTGGACAATTTCTTAGTTACTCTACATTGTTAAGTAGTAGTATTAGAGGTATAGATTTCTCTTTATTTCAGATCAGTTCAATTTATGTGACCTCAAGTAAAGGAATGAGTGGTAGCCATGCCCAAGCTAACTTTAGCTACCGCAGACTGTTCTGAAGCCCACACCACCAGGCCCATGCTACTACTATTATTCACGCTAGCTTGATTAAAGCTAGCATGGATTATGCTTACCTGCACTACAATAACACCTTCATTTTCAGTATAGACATACCCTAAAAATGCAATATACCTGATCATTAGCAAAAATCTAGGTATTTCCTGGATACCACTGAATACCCAGGCAATTCAGTGGGAGCTGGCCTCCATCAATGGCATGAAAATATTCAGTAGGGACTGACATATTTGGCCCTACTTGTAGATATGTCTTGTCAGCATTGACTTCTCAAGGAGGACAATAAAGAAAGCAGCTGTCAGGCTTCCTAATGTAAAGGTTAGGAGAATATCTGCTTTTCCTTACCTTACACAGGTCTACAAAATCTTGCACAGCATTTTGTCGTTCCAAGAGCTGCTCAACCATGTAATAAGTTGAGTTCCAATGAATTGAAACCTCCTGTTTTTGGTGATGTTTCAGCAAATTGTTTTTTGGCTGTAGCTGGGTCAGGATTTTTTTTTTAAGCACTTGACAGAATGGCTGAATTGTTCAGATCCTGTGTGTGTCATTTCCCAAGATATTTGTAAGTGATCCTATTATGATTCAGGAAGTCAGTGATGAACAAATTTATGGAGTACATGAAGCACGGTATAAAACCATCACCTGTGATGGCATATTGTACATACACACTGTAGAGGGAAGGAAAAAGGAAGGGAATAAGAATATAGACTGAAAAGCAGGCAAGCCACTGTCTTAAGGGATACTGTTCAATATATGCTTCTCAATTCACAAATACTGAGAGGAACAAACATTAACGGGACTAAGAAAAGCCATTAAACTATTGTTAAACCTCCTACAGAATAAGGATTAGAGAATGAGGTTTCTGCCTCATAACAAGATATATTTACTCCTTAAGCCTAGGAGAGGCTGGCAGACTACATTCCATGAACATTGGAATGAATAAAGGTGCAAGAAATGGCCAGAAGAGTAAGCAGTCCCGGGGAATTATTGGTTGGTTGGGAAAAACTCAGAACACTGTTGCTTTAAGGGCCTGGGGTCAGGAGCCTCATAGCATAAGTGTAACACTGACAGACTCCAGTCTTCAGCAGGCAGGATTGAACCTGGGAACCTCTGAAACATAGTGTATGAGCCTCTACCGCATGAGCTAAAAGCCACGTACTTCTTACTTAAGACTATGGCACACTTATTAACCTGTAAGTAGTCTTGGGGGCACTAGAGGGTGACCGAACACCACATCCAGGAGCTCCATGGGTTACATGGGGTGATACAGGCCTTCTCTCCAGGACAGACATAAGGATCTTGCAGAAAAAGGGGTTTTTGTGCAAAACAGCCACGGCCACGCTGCCTGTTTTTGTGCAAAAACCCCTAGCGCAAAAACTGAATGGAAGAGAGTATGCAAATGAAGCACAGGAAAATGCTAATCTGTGCTTCATTTGCATAGGCTTTTGTGGAAGAAGTCATAGTGAAGACGTAGCCCCAGAGTGTTTGCCAAACTCCAATCTTATGGTTATTTCATGCATACACAAGGATACCATGCCCCTCTGCTATTATCGTAATGCAGGTTGGAGAACATATAGAGGAGATCTGTGGAGGCATTTCAAGAAATTTACCCTGGCTAGTGGTGATCAGAAGGAACTGTAAACATTTCCAGGAGCTACTTGATGCTCCTACTGCAGCACAGTCTAAATAAGAAGTTCTCTTCAGGCAATCTTTCCCACAGTCCTCGGCATAAAAAAAGTCCTTGTGAATGAGGGATGTTTAAGTCCCGGAAATCCTGAAGCCAGAAATGTGAGGCTGCACTACAAGGGTTGCATTTAAATCACACTAGGAAAAGGACAAATCAAAGGACCACACCACAGGAGGATCTGGATGAAGGCGTCACTGCTGATCCAGACAAAGAAATAGGTGCACAGGGACCACAAATCAAGCTCTATTTCCTTTAGTTCCTGATATCCTAGTTGACTCTTTTGATATAGTAGATGAGCAACTAGTAGAAGATATCCTGAGAGAACCTTATTGTTGTCTGGCTGTGGTGAATAGTGAAATGATCTGAGAGTGACAAGCCATGTATTATACACACTTTATGCTAGAAAATAATTTTCTTCATATAATACACAACAGCCACATGAGGAGATGTGATACCACCTATAGATACTCCAGCCAGTTCAGAAAGAGCTCTTGCAGTTGGCCCATGCTTTACCTTGCTCAGGGCATCTAGGGCAAGAAAAAACTTGGATCAGCTGTTTGCATGGTTCTTTTGGCTGTAAGTTTTATAAATCTTGCTGGGAGTGCCAATGAGTGGTACCTAAGGGGAGTGATAGAGCCTCCATAGATTCTTTTTACCTCTCCTTGATACCTTCTTTGAAAGAGTAAAGCCCCTGGAAAAGAGAATGAGAGGCAACATGTTTATTCTGATCTTGGTACTTCATGCAATCAAGTATTCATGTGCCCTTTTGCTTGGTAACCATTTGATAGTTGCTAGGGAACTTGTAAAAATATTTTCCCAAATAGAGTGGCCTACTGAGATCCTGACAGATCAAGGGACTAATTTAATGCCCTGCCTATTAAAGAACATTTGACAGCTGTTAAAGGTGAAACCTGTTTGTACATCAGTTAACCACCCTCAAACTCAGGAGTGGGCAATAATTTTTGATGGGTGGCTACTCCAAGATTTTGGTTAATTGTCAATGGCTGCACTTTTCTATGGAGGGTGTGCAGGGTCTGGGACAGGGGTTGGGTGCAGAAGAGAGCTTGGGGTAGGGAACTGGGGTGCAGGAGAGAAAATGGAGTCTGAGAGGGAATTTGGGTGAAGGAGGGAGTTGTGATCTGGGGCAGGAGCTTGGGATGCAGGGTCCAGGAAGGGGTATAGATGCAGGAGAGGATTCTGGCCTGGGGGGAGGGGTCTTAGGAGGGGGGTGCAGGGTCTGGGAGGGAGTTGTGAGGCTGGGGTGGAGGGGAAGGATGGTGCATAGAGTTTGGGTGGTGACCTGGGGCAGGAGGGAGTGATGGCCTGGGACAGGGAGTTGGGAGGAGGGAGGGGCTGAGGTGCCAGAGGTAGGCTCTGGCTGGGAGGTGCTTACTTAGGCGGATCCCAGCCAGCAGCCCTTCAGGACCAAGGAGGACGGATATAAGAGGCAGAGAAGGCAATGCCTTCCCAAACTGCCAGACTGCCCCCCCATACTCTATATCCGGATGCTCTAGTGCTGGGGAGGCTTGGGCCATGCGCCTCCCACCCTCCCCAAGCTCTGGGGTAGGGGAGCCTGGGGCCATGTGCTGCTTGCCCTCCCTGTGCTCCGGGACCAGGGAGGGTGGAACTGCATGCCACCCCACCTCCCCCATGGTGTTCCAGGTATGGGGGGCCCTTGGCTCCCATGGAGGGCAGGGTCTGGGGAAGAAGGGGTGGACTTGCCTCCCCCAGTCCTAACCTCACCCACTGCCCATGTACAGGACCCTGAGGAAGGTTCTCCTCCTGCCACAGTCCCTGGCTCCTCAGAATGGCTGGCTGCTCCCTGTGGTTCTCTGTACCATAGGGAAGGAGAGGCTTCGTGCACTGCCCTCCCAGCAAAATCTCTCAGCTCCTTTAGACTGGTTTCCAGAAACTGGCCAATAGGAGCTGAGCAATTTTGCTGGGGACAGGGGCAGTGCATGAAGCCTCCCCCTCCCCCTGGAGCCCGGAGCAGAAAGCCACAGAGAGCAGCCAGCCCCTTAAATTGGCATGGGGCTGCTCTGAAGTGGTTGGCTGCTTTTTGCCTGAAAGTCCCGGCAGGATGGTCTGTGGGCTGGATCTGGCAGCTTGGCCAGCTGCATCTGGCCCAAGCCATATCTTGCCCACCCCTGCTCAAAATGATGGGCTGAATAATATAACTACATTGTGAAATCAATGTTCCAGATATTCATGAAGACAGATGCTAAAGTTTGCAGTTCAGGAGGTTTTCCAAACCTCTACAAGTTTTCCCCTCTTAAATAGGTAACAGCCATAGGGATATTAGATCTAATGAAGGAAAAATGAGAGTTGACCTCAGTGGAGAACTAATATAATCTAGTACATCCACCTGATGAGGGAGTCACTAGGAACCCTGAGTTCAGGAAAATGTGGCTAAAGCCCAACAATCTTAGTCAGAATCAACCCATCTGAGAAAAAGTATTTCAGAGCACAGACTGAGATCTCCACTTCTACCTGAGCTCAGAAAGTACACCATTATCTTAGGGGTAGGAGCCCTATGAGATAATGAAAGGGATAGGTCCCAGTAGTTTATAAAGTTCAGTTCCCTGACAAAAGGAAGGAGAAGAACATCTTTCATGGGAACTTGTGGAAACTCTGGTGGGACCAGGAAGGTTGACTATTCGATCCAGATAAAAAGCCAGTAAATCTAGGTCCTGAAGTTCTAGGGCCCTTGGCCAAGGGCTTAACAGAAGAGCAGAAGCAGAAAGCCCTTGATCTCAGAGAGACTTTTTAGAAGGTATTTTCATCAACATCAATAAAATCTCATATATATACTGACCCAGGCTGAAGCCAGAAATATGGCCCCTTTGATTACCTGAGAAGATAAGGGAAGTGGTTACTTGGGAAGTCTAAGACACGATCAAGTTAGGTATCATTGAGGAGCTTCAGAGTGATTGGTGTAGCCCAGGGTTGGGGACCTTAGGCCCAGGGGGGTGGATGTGACGCCTAGCTTGCCTGGATCTGGCCTCGAGGTTCAGCCCTCTCCCCTCCCCCCTACCTCCCCCACCACTCCACCGCAGTGCTACAGCACACAAAATCTCACTTGTGTACATCCCCCAACTGATTTTTCTGTGGGTCAGCAGGCCCTGACGCAAAAAAGGTTCCCCACCCCGGTGTAGCCCATTGTTTCGGTGCTTGCAGCAAGTTCAACTTACCTTGTGGCACCTCCTGATGCTCAGTCCTGGAAATTAGCTCTCACCCAGCTCTGGACCATCCTCTTCTGGCAGTGTCTCACCTGCCTCCACCTGCTTTGTCAAATATCCACCATCCTAGGATCCATGTCCTCCCAGACCTCAATGCCCCTTCTCCTAAGTATTGCCCCATGACAGCACCTGTGTTCTGGGGTCTTCTCCTCCCAAGGAATCCAGTTGCCCCTTTATCCACCACTTGCCTCAGTGCCCCACTTCCATTCTTCATCTAGCCTATTTCTCCTATCCCTACAGCCTCCAGTATCCTCTCAAACCCTTGTATCAGGGCCTGAGCCCAGGAGCTAAGCTGTCTGGAGCCTTGCTGGCTCACTTGCCTCTCCCAGCACTGTCTGTGGTACCCAGGTCCCCTAGTAAGCAGAAATCCTTCTCTCTCCAAAGCTATAGAGAAACTGAGCTCCCTTAGGCTAGTCACCTTTTTATACAGTCCATATGGACTCTGATTGGCTGCCTCAAGCTGCCCTCTCATTGGCTGCTACCACAACCATCTCAAAGGGCTATATTTAACCCCTTGTATTTCAGGACAGGGCAACCATCCTATCACAGTGTCCACATTGGATGGAATAATCCATTTCTGTTTTGATTTCTGAGGAGTCAATGCCATTTCCTGTATGTCCAATGCCCTTCACAGATGAGTTACTAGATCATTTGGGGAAGGGTAAATATTTAACTACATTAGATCTGACAAGAGTGCTAGCAGGACTCAAAGCTTTTGCAATTCTGACTAGCCTGCTCCAGTTAACCATGAAGCCTTTTGGGCAACATGGAGCCCAGCCACTTTCCAGAGACTTATGGATTACATGTTGCAACATCACTAAAAATATGCATCACATACGTCAATGTTGTGGTGATTTTCAGCATGGCTTTGAAATTGTATTTAGATAACATCATGGCAATTCTGCAATCACTGAAGGACAACAGGCTTATGGCCAGCCTGATGAAAAGTACATTAGGAAACTAGGACACAAAATACTTGGGATGCTAGGTGGGGAATGGATAAGTGGTCTCTGAAAGGTAAGGTTGATGCCCCGAGAAAAAGACCGGTGCCTACTACAAAAAAACAGGGTGGGTTTTTTTTGGGGGGGTGGGTGGAGGATTAGTTAGTTAATTGTTACTGATGATTTGTGCCCCAGCTCATAACTCTTGCCACTCCACTCACTGATCCAATGAAAGCAATTCTTCCCAAAACAACTACAATGGACTTATCAATGTGAATAAGCTATTAAAATGTTGAAAGATTTCTTGTATTCCCAACCAGCACTAGAGTCCTAATTTTGAGTGTCCAATTATACCACAGACCAATGCCTCAGACTTGGGCCTATGAGCAATTTCATAGCAAGCCCCTAATGGACAACCCTAGTCTGTATAAAACAGCCGTTTCCCACACCCCCTTGGCAATCTGATTCGATGGTTTATTAACCTCGCTGTTAGAAAAATTCAAACTGGAAATAAGGCGCAAATTTTAAACATCAGCTTCTAGACATATTGTTATATTTTTGCCTGTTAGACTCAGAAGCCTGTGATAGCCAATATTTTCACCCTGTGTAAGTACTTGAAACCGGTAATCACATCACCTCTTAACCTTTTCTTCAATAAGCTAAATTCACAGAGATCTTTACATCTTTCATTTACAGAAGCCCAAAATTTTAAAAGCAATCTGTAGCAGTGTCTCAGAGAGAAATCTTTTCTAAAACTGCTGTTGTCCTTCTTTAGCTTTTCAGTGAGGGAAAATGAAACACTTTTGGCAAAGGGCACAAAGAATCACTTTCTGCTTTTGTCTTTAAATTGCTGGAGTCTTTTCTGTTGAAACATCCAGATCAGGTGAGTTTGGGGCACACAGTTAATTAACTAACAGAAATCCCAGATGTTCATTGACTTTGAAAGAAGAACAATGAAAACCTGCACATAGAACTCTTGTATTGTGCTGCTCTTTAAGGCTGGATCTCTGATTGTACCCTGTGAACTTCATGGATGTAAAGAGCTCTTTCGGGAAAAGGCTTCTTCCTCGTAGAAAGAGGATTACCAATGCCAGAAAACCCCCTCTGTTCTTTTGATTTACTTTCGGAAGAACGTGATTGCAGTGTGAACGTAACTCAGGTTTTGTCGGAAAAACTGCCATTTTTCTGACAAAACTCTGTAGTATAGACATACCCTAAATTAAGACTGGGGCTGGGTCAACTTAAGCATCAAGGCAGCTCCAATACCCTGTTTAGCTCCCCTGCATAAATTGTTTCTTGGAACAACAGAGAATTTTAGTATTGCCAACCCGAAGCTTTAAAAATCATAAGCAGGGCCCCCAAATCATGAAACTTTAACAAATAATACATTTGGGATTGTTATTATTGGACCCCCCCCCCATTTTGAGAGTCTCTGTGCTAGGACGTGCTCAGATCACACGTTAAATCTTTTCTGTACATCTGAGAGGACCGGACAGTTTTTTTGGCTGTTGTTAATGAATGTTGAGATTCTTACCTAATCCCCTGGCTCCAAGAGCTGGAGTTTTAAGAAACACTTCAAAACCCACAAGACTTGTGAGAGTTGGCAATGCTGGAATATGGTCCACTGAGTTTACTGAGACTATTCAAATGATAATAATTATTCATGTACATATAAGTGTCCTTT
This sequence comes from Pelochelys cantorii, assembly GCA_032595735.1. NCBI lineage: Eukaryota > Metazoa > Chordata > Testudines > Trionychidae > Pelochelys > Pelochelys cantorii. The sequence continues at coordinate 78,329,867 of CM064327.1, forward strand.
AAACATTGGATCATCTGCTCTTTGACTCCAAGGTCATTGCTTTTTTTCCACTTATATCTTTTTTTTCTTTGCTTATTTTTTATCAAAATGGGCTCTCTGGTGGCTTACACCCAAAATTTAGGTTTTGTACATTTTTCTTAAGTGTGTGTATTTGTTGGGATAAAGGGGGTGAACCCAAACACTTTAATTATATATTTTTAAAATTAAAATGAATTTTGTTTGCTAAGATTTTAGTATTCTCCCACCGTGTTTCCTCTCCAATCATTACAGTGTTTTCCTAGTGCATGAGAACCAGTCAGCAAATCTGTTTTGTAGAAAATTATTAAAAACAAAAAAGTGTTAGTAACTTTTTTACTTTGCACAATTCGGGTATGTCTACACTACAGTGTTATTTTGAAATATCTAATTTTGAAATAGTTATTCCAAAATATCTTATTTAGAAATAATGCGTCTACACACAAAATGCATTTCAAAATAGCTTTTTGCTATTTTGAAATAGCACATCCACATTGATTGGACGCTGAATCGCATTTAAGGCCAGCTGGAACTGGTTCCAGCAGGGCATCAGGTCAGAAGTTACTTTGTGGCCAGGGCGGCCAGCAGGGCACCCTGGGAAGGGCTGGAGGCCCCCTATTTCGAAATAAGCGTCTACACAGCACTTATTTCAAAATAGCACTTTTGAAATTGGCGCTATGCCTCGTGGAATGAGGTTTACCAATTTTGAAATAAGCCCTCTGCTATTTCGAATTAATTTCGAAATAGCTGTTGGCTTGTATAGATGCTAGGAAAGTTATTTCGAAATAACGGCTGTTATTTCAAAATAACTTTGCTGTGTAGGCATACTCTTAAAGTGTAAGTAACGTGCAAGAAGAAAACAAAGATACATGATGAATAGTGCATTTGATTTGTTGAAAATATCTATCACTTTAAATAATCTACAGTATAATCACTAATATATGCAAGGTATAAAAAAAAGGTAATATTTAACCTACCTTTTTCTTTTTTATTGCAATTTTTCTGGTAGCTTTACCTAGCAACCTGGGCTAACTGGCAGTCAGGACGGTGCAAAAGTGTTTCGATTCAAACTCCTGAATTTTTGACTGTTGAATACTCTCTGTCGCTTTCAAAAGAGTATGGCATATTCTATCTGCGGGTTTTTTACTTCCCTCATCATTCGGGTATTTCAGTGCTGGCATACAGTTGCTTATTGCACCACCTGCTTGTTTTCATCTACTTTCAAGATGGGCGTATGCGATATTATACATCCAGCCAGCCATTATCATAACCACAAAGTAGAATCACAGAGGCGGAGGTGTATGTGGACTTTACTGACCAAGTGTCACTCCTGACTTGATGCCTTTTCTGGAATTCTGACACTACTAGCTGAGGGAAAGTTGTAACATGGTTTGTTTAGTGGGATAAATCACTAACAGCAAGATGTGGTTGAGACAGGTTGTCATGGTTACTTACCAGTTCCCCAGAGTCACAACAGTAGTGTCCCAGAAGGGACATGATTCTACTTTATGCATATTCATGAGGCTAGCAGGTGCTTTGCCACTTTAATTTTTTTTAAATGGCTAACTGTAAGAACGTGATAGAAAACATGGACGAGTAAAGAAGACAAGGAATGGACTCATGGAGCAGACAGGAAGGCTGCAAGGAAAGAAACCTGAAGACCACTGCAAGATTTTTGAATACATTTAGTGAACCTCCTTCCTAGTGACAGAGGAAAATCATTGATGGGAAACAACATTCACACAGGAAGTTTCTGTAAAGAAACTTTACAGAAATGTATGTTTATGTTTGAACCATGGGTGGCACGATGGGGTCCTGGTCTAAGCCTGGGGCTATCACAATACAAATAAAGAATATTATTAACTTTAAAAATCAACATTCATAAAGTTCCCTAAATGCTGAGGTACAAATGAAAGGCTCTGTTGTATCTGAATGAAACTAACTGGAATTACTTGTTCTCTAGTAGCTGACGGGCTGAACTATGAAAGCCATATTTCACTGATGGACAAGACACCAACACCGCACTCATATTCAGGAGTTAAGCCATTCTTTCCTGTCCTGGTAAATACTGATGAAGGAACATTGAGTGTAGTGTGTGCTAGTATAAACACCTTAGTCATAGGAAAACATACAATAGTTGCATTTTATAAAAGAAACAATTAGTATCTGCTATGGAAATATTAAAGGAATGCCACCCCTTTCCTTTTCCTGTCAGTTTTGTGTCCTATACTTTCAAGCATCAATGGCATTTCCCTTCAAAACCTGATGTGTCATTCTTTCCCAGCATTTGATATGTTTATAACTTCCTATGTTATTGTTATTCCTGTTAGTGATTGATACTGTCAGTCTATGGAAAGGCTTACAGCGGCCTACCGCTCCTCATCCTAGCCCTCCTTATGACAAATCTGACAGAGATGAGGGAAAGAACTGGAAAGTGTAAAGACCATGAATGCTGATTTTAAAAGAGCCATTGAAGTCTGTGCATCTGTTTACCTAAGTATGCCATTTTCTATAGTATGTAGACATTTTAGCATGAAAGTTACTGCTGAAACTGCACTGGGACAGATCAAAGTGACAATTGCATTGTTCTAGAAATCCCTTTTGTTTGTGATGATGTGGCTTTTAATGCTTATAGCAGTGCAACAATCCGATTGCAAAAGCTTGAAATTGCCTCTTCAATAGAAGCAAGGTTCTGATTTAATCTAAGCTGACCTTTCCCCTGCATTTATAAAATGTATGCCAATTTGGCTAGAAAGAAAAACTTTGAAATGTAAATATACAACTTGCAGTTGAAGTTGCTTTCACAAGCTAGGACACAGAGTACCTTTTGATGAACAGCAGTTTTCATTAGAGCTGTCATAGAATACCTCCCTGTTAGGAAGCTAAGATTACATTTAATTTAAAGCCAACTCTTCCACCACCATCACTTATAGACGCTCTTGGATCTGAAAGTGAGGTTCTAATAACCCAGTGAGCCATATGGAATGCATCAAGGTGATTAATGCTTGGATATGAACACACATTGCATTCAGTATATCTTCCTCTTAAATTAATCTATCCTGTTTTCATTGACACTGAGGTAAGTTTGCTCTATACTTGCTCACATGAGGAACCCCAAGACTGCAGGATCTATCATTCACTAATCACTCTTGATATAATACTAATCCTGAGAATGTGGTAAAGTAAAAAAATGTGAATTCATATTCACTTGTAATAAACTGAGGTAATTAGTCAGTTGAAATGCAATAGAAAGTGACAGCCTATGACACGTAAAAGACTACAGACTGACAAAGACAGAGCTATTCTTGCACTAACATCCATTTCTTCATCAACACTGAATTTTTTCTTGTCTCTTGGCATTTCGATTACATTATAAAATTAAGGGCTAAAATTATGGATCTACACTTTTTCTCTCCTCTTTGCGACTAAAAAATATAGAAACCCTCTTGTTCAATTTGTTCCCATATCATGTTCAATGACTTCACTAAGTGATGTGTGTGTAGTACCTACATTCAAAACTGCAGGATGATTAAACATTGCACAGTGTTTTGTGAAGCTCAAATGTAAAGGCACCATAGAAGAATAAAGGTGGGGGAGGGGTTCTGACAAATTCAAGAGACTGGACTTGAACTGCAAATTTGGTTAAGTTCCAGATCATAGAGTTCAGCTTCTTAGATTTAGGGCCAGGTTTTCAAAAGTTTGTCACAATCAGCCATTTTAAAGGAGGTGAGGTTTTCGGAAAACGTGGTCCTCGGCATACATGCTGAGCGCATCTGACAATCTGACCCTCATACCCTAACACAGAATTACCGTTGCTATGGAATAAGTGATAGCATGTGCAAGAACTGGAATAAAGATGACCTTTGAGCTATTGTTCTGCCATGGAAGATGAGTAAATATATGGACTATATCCACTCCCTGCTTCAATGTCTTATTTTTAAATGGAGAAGGCTATGTCCGCACTATGAGCTAGGGCTGTAGATTCCTAGCTTGCATGCTCATAGTCACACAAGTCCTCACTGAACTAGCTTGAGTATAAATAGTTATACAGCTGTGGTAGCATGGGCTGGTGAGTACATAGACACCTGTTTCAGGTGGGCTTCTATTTGCCACTGCTGCCTGTGCTAGCACAGCTATGCTACTGTTTCTACTCATGCTAGCTCTCACTGAGCTTGTGTGAGTATGTGTAGGGAGGCTGGTGAATCACACCCCTAGTTCCTAGTACAGACATTGCCTAAGACTGAACTGAGTGACCACTTGTTCAAAAAAGTTCTTACAAAGCTCCAAGGGGATAGAGAGCAAAGCTGAAATTGGCTGAGTTGAGATTTATTATTTTAATGCTGTTCGAACCATTCTTTGTAAACCAGTTAGTTGAAAAAATGGTGCTTGTGACTTGATTACATCAGTCTATTCCCCAGTAGATGGAGTTTGCTATTTGGGCCTTTTTGACTGGTAGCCTAAATCACATGGCATTGTTTTGGTTCTCTGATTGGATCATGGGTGGCTGGTCACCTGGCTGTTGGTGGAAGCTAGCCTCTAACCCCTCCTCTTTTGCCTGAGACCCTTTCCCTCCCCTTTCCTTTCTTCTCCTCTTACCCACAGGAGCACAGAGCACATCCCACCATGCTCCTGGCCCCAGAGATGGGTGGTTGGACGGCATAGCTGCAGCACCCCCAAACCTTTAGTGAAGCCCCAGCCCCAGTCACCCCAAGTCCCCACAACAGTCCAGCCAACCCAGATCCAAACCCTAGCCAGGTAGGCCAGGGCAGAGTGCCAGGAAGTGTAGGAGAATGCCTGGGGTTGGACAGTGGGAATGGCCATGCGAGGCTGGTTAGAGAAGCACAGCCTCCCCCAACCTATGGTACTTACTGCCCATGGATTCTTCTACTTTTGACAACTGTCTTCCAGCCAAGAGGAATTTGTTGGTTAACCAAGCAAGATGCTCACTATTGGAAACCACATTTGTGAAAAAACTTGCATGGCATAAACAGGCCAAACCAGAAAGCTTGGGACAGATCCCCAGCTGGTGTACATCAGTGTAGCTCAGACTTTGACTTCAAGGAAGTCAGTGACACATTGCCAACAAAGACATAATACCATGTTACAGCAGCTAAGGACTGCGCCCCTGGTTTTTAATTCAGTAAGCAGTTCGCCAAAAAGGTTTTTTCCCCTATTCAGCCAGCTCTATTCAGGATCAGAAATAGCAGGTTGATTTGCCCGCTCACTACAGAAGTGAGATAAATGTGTTTGGTATGAAGACATCTTAATCATAGTTTACATTTAACCCTCAGATTCCTTTAGGTCACCATTCAAGTTATTCATGCCAGTAAATCACCTTGACCACTACAGAAAAAGATAGGCAGGCCAACCAGAGCCTGTTTTCACCTTAAGCAATCAAGTGGTTTAAAGCACTGGCATGTAAACAGTTTTGCTTGCACCTAGGCTATGCTATGAGATCCAGTGGGATTCTATTTTAATCTTGAGAGGCAGTGTGAGGGATTTTGTTTTTCACAGGGGCTTTAGCCTACAGTTAAGTGCAAACACCTGCTGAAGTACTGGTAATTAGTAGGTAATTAGTAGCTAATGTTCTTAGAATTTAAAAAGAAAAGCTTACATAAGTAATTACTTACTATTCCTTATAATGTGCTGCTTTTCCTGAGATTTCATATCCCCAGAACATTTGCCAAGTTCCTAGGTTCCTCAACATACTAAATTGTTTATTAATTACACACGTACATTGCTTGTAGAAAAAAATAAAATGCATTAAAATGTAGGAGGCAAGAATGACTTATCTGTTAAATGACAGCAGAGAACTCACTGAAAATGAAGGCATTTGAAGCTAGTAACAGGAGCATTTTTTGCTTTGGGGGTTTTTATGAGTGGCCGGAGTTGTGGCAGAGCTTCCCTCTTCTCGTGGGACCCCCCATTTCTGAAGATACATTTCCTCGTAAGCTCAAGGTATCAGGAGATGGGTGTAGAAGCCCACTACGCCAGATGAGAGTGACTTGAACCTTGAAGCTGCAGTTTGCATTCTGTGGAACAGCATCTCCAGGGAAGAGTTAGAAATTGCATTGTTTGAACAATTCTTGATAGACCCTAAAGACAAGACAACCTAAGTGGTTTTCTCTCATCCTCAATTCCATGGTTTGTTGGAAGATAGTGAAGAACTCTTTCAGCAAGTTTTCCATATCAAACGCAACCTAACATAACAGTGTTGCGAACTAACAAAGAGATTCCACTGGATATTAAATACCCGTTGGATTTTGTGTTTGCTTGATTTTAAAAAAAATAATCTTTCTTTATTTAAAATTCTTCAAGTAGGAGTCTAGAGGCTGTAGCACTTGTGTGAGCCTGAGATCCACTGTCACTGGTGACTATCTAGAAGGTAGTTTGGGCTGAAGCCATTCTTTAAAGACAAACCATGAGGTACAAGGAGGGAAAGCTTCTTTTTATTTTATATGGAGCTAATTTTCACTTTGCGCTTGGCTCTGAATGAAAAAAAAAACCTGAATTGGACTAATACAGATGAAAGCTGCTAGCATGCAGCAAGTTAACATAAGGCTTTGGACTCCTAGGGGGTTTTGTGGCCTCCAGCATTTTGTTTTTCATTTCAGATCAGCTAAGCTGAATATATATTGTGGGAAAAAAACAAAGGAAAATTAATTTCCAAAAAAATGATATTTTTGTTTAAATTGTTCATGGCACTTAAAAGAAATACACCAACTATTTTGTGTAGTTTGTTAATGCACATAGAATGATTCCTCTGAGTTATACTGCTTGGAGATGTGCTTGTTGGGAGTTTAGACAGATTGGTGGGGTTGAGGCCATGAGGTTGGTTGGTCTAAGCATCTCTCACAGCACGGATATCCCATTACCTATTATACACAACTTACAGAGGTTTTTTTTGACAAAGAAACTCACTACTTTTTTTTTTATTTAAAAGGTGAGATACATTATAGAGGTGGCTATTGAAAATATGGATGGCTTATTGCCCATCGATAAAATGACCATTCATAATATAATCCTAAAGTAATAATAATTCTCTAGTGATTGTTATGGAAAAATGATGCATCAGGGTTACACGGTAGTATAGAGTGAGGACATATTTGGCTGGCAATAATTATTAAATACACTGACATATTTCACTGTATCTGCAAAAGTAAAATTGTATTTGACAATTTGTTAATACTAGTAAGTTGAATAAACTGCTTTTGTCTAGAGACATAACTGTCTTTGAGTTTAAGAAAATTCCTAGAAAGACTGTGTCTTAGGCATGTCCAAGAACCATCCATTCTCTAATCTTGCAAAGAGAACAGATTAACATTATTGCATAATGTTTCTTTCAGTGAAAAAAGCAATGGCTTCAGTTTTGCAGTTGCACATTTTGTATTTCTCATATTTGCATGATAATGATTTGTAAAATTGTGTAGCCTTCCTAAATAAACAATGCTGTAAAATATTCTCTAGAAAATCTGCGGTGTTTTAGATGGTATTGTATCTTCTGTCCCAATGTTACATGCCTCGGCCACTTGAAACTTCCTAATGATAGCTTGGGTTCTTCTGCTCCAAAAATCAGAGGTTTGCTTTCCTGAAACAGAATTGCTATTACATGTTGGACCTCCCTGGTCCAGCACCTGGGGAGACTGGCCCCTCTGCCAGGCTTCTCTGACCCTGGGCCACTGGGTTCCCAGATCCTTAGCCAGCCCTAGGACTACTGCTCTGGAGTCACTGGGGCTCAGCTGCTCTGGGGCCACTGGACTTCCGTGGCCCGCCCCAGGGCTGCTGGCACTCCACAGCCCCGAGGCTACCCCAGGGAGCCAGGACTCTGCTGCCCCAAGCTGGTCTATGGTCCAGAGGCTCTATGGTCCAACAACTGCCATGGTCCTGCTGGAGTCTGGATGTTGCCAGACCAGAGAGTCCCAGACCAGAGAGGTTCAAACTATAGTTGTTTTCATTATCGGCATATGATACACAATGGAGCAGTAGCAGTTCAACTAAAAGGGCAATGATATATATACACGTTACCTAGTACAATGACATATGTAAGCCACACTTCTCATCCAGAAGGGTCCCTTAAAAACTTACCAGAGGTGTGTTATAGTAAACATTAGCATAGACAGAGAGATCTAATGCTAAAATGTATCCACCTTTGGGTTGCTATGGGCAGCTGCTTAGCATCAAGACTACACAACAGTTTACAAAAGAAAATGAAGAATACTATGTTCAGATGAATTTAGGCAAGAATTTGCATTTAAGGAAGCTATAACTTCGCCAGGACATGGGACTAATACATGTTGCAGAAAAGATCAGAGGCTGAAGTCTTCTAATCTATCTACAAAGCTGCATTAAGTGCCACCTCCGCTTCTCAGCCCCCTCTATCGAGTAACCTTTTAAAATGCCCCCCGTTTTCTAGTACAGTTTTATTCAGCCCTGACATAAATAGGAGAGTAGATAACTTCTTTTTTTATAATTTGAGGGAATGACAGTTACAAAATGATAACCTAAATAGTTGCTGAATGTCACTGAAATGAGTAGTTTTATATCATGGCTAAATGTGACTATTTTTAAATAAAGTGGGATAAAAGTTTCTATTCCAGACTCAGTGTTGTCTTTATTTACTAATGAAATACCTTAATTTTATGGAAGAGGGGTAAAATCCCTCCAAACCCCCAGTCTTCATGTTAAAGTCCAGTCTCTAATAAATTGCACTTTTTGCTTGTTTCTTTAGTGGTTGCTCAAGACACATTTCAATTGTACACATATATTGGACTATACCTTGCTACACAAATCACATTGACAACACAACTGAATTTGATTATGATAAACATTTTCATTAATATCAAGTATTATTTTCTGATTGCAGTCTGATGGTTGTTTGCTTATTGCTTCAATGTTTAATTCTTTATGTAAATTTAGGATTGGCTAAAAAAAAAAAAGGCTTTTCAGCATATATACACCATTTTGCAAGAGTTGCTGGATGGAGATGTGCTGGGTAATGCTGTTTGTCTGGTTCTGCACCCCTTGGTTTCAGGCTAGTCATTTTACCTTTGAGACCAATAGACAACAGAAATACACATTCTTCCCTATCTCTTTCTCAGCTGTCCATTCTGCATAATGTCATTTGCACAACTGACATATCAAAATGTAGGTTGAGCATGCTGTAGACACACACACACACACACACACACACAACCAAACCAAAACCTTGAAATTGTGGAAATGGAACCAGAATTTGACGCAAAATTAGATTTTTTTTTTTACTTTTTTGATTTGCTAAAAATTATAAAAAACATTTTTGGATGATCCCCATAAATAAATTATTCACACAGTTTTAATGCTTTGTCTACCACAGTTTGTCACAGGACACTCAGATAATATGGCATAAGTGTCATAGATAGATAGTTAGACCAGGGACTGTGTACTAGATTGAAATTTTCCATTGTTAGCATACTAGCAAGGTGGGTGCTTATTAGATTTATCCAATTTGCTTTCTCCGCCCCTATATTGTGTGTGGAGGGGTGGGGTGAGTTCTTTTTATCTGTGTGATTCAATTATTAAACATGAAAATATTTTCTCTTCCGTTTTGATTATGCTGCTGCTGACTCTAGCATTAGGTGCCATGATGGAGTGCTCTTAAGGATCTCTTGGATAAGCCTACATATTTGCATTGCTAATTTTCTTCCTTGAGAGGGAAGATGATGGTTGACTTATTTCCTTGTTTGATTCATAGATCTGTCTTGTTTTGCTGAGGATTGATTTGTGTGCAGGCGGGGGGTTGGGGTTATGCAGGATTTGAATGACTAGTACTTGTACAAGTGAAGTACTTCTTCTTTGCAAGCAGGTATTGTAACAATGAAAAACAATTGTATTAAGACACTGTGAGGTACCCATAAAGGGAACTAGGATCATAAAGATCTCTGCATGGAGATGAGAAACAAACTATTCAGTATGGATCAAAATAGGGAACTGATCCAAGGACAGCTAAGAACAAATAGTTTGAGGAAAGTGGAAATCATTAATAAAGCAAAAATAAACACTTTTTGAGGCTTTGTGTTAGCTTTTGATTCTTTGCATAAGAACCATGAATTAATGGAATGCTAAAAAAAAGAGCAATGTTGCTTTAACAAGTGGCATAAAACTTGGAGGCTTAGCTCAAGCCAAGTACAAAATAGAAAGCCTCACAAAAAATAATTGTAGCTCTGGCAAAATATTTCTATTTTTTTATTGATTGAAGGCAATTATCCCTTAATTGCATATTTAAATGAGGTATTAGGAGGTTTAACTAAGCAATGCCTCTTAATTGCTGTTGCACACTAGGTGTCACAGATTGTGTTTATTTCATATGTTAATTAAAGAGAATGGGGTATATTATTTTATTGACTGCCGGGCTCTTGAAGGCTGTGTTGTTTAGGACAGAGGATGTCTCAGGTGTCTTCAGCACAGTGAGTATTAATACTGTCATTAGAGAGGTTCAGGTTTTTAATGAAGAGGTACATTTCCATTTCATGGACCTTTTCAACTACTTACTTCATCCATCAAAGGAAGAACGGGGAACTTGAACCCATTTGAAACAGTAATCTTGATAAAGGAAATGTTAATTTATATAAAATAATGATACAATGGCATACAAAGTCTGATACAGCCTCCACAAAGGCAGGGATATTCTGAGCCTAAATCACCATTTCGAGCTCATAGCTTTGGAATGGGGATTGCAAGCTGATGAATCAGATTTGAAACTATGGTGTCTGGTATTAATCCTGGGACACTGGTTTATTCAGTCAGACTTTATATGAAAGACCATGCAATGAGGGTGCATGTTAGACGCAATAGGTCCCATCAGTACATCTGGGAGCAATTTTTGCAAACAATTTTATGTGAATGTTGGTGCTTCTGAATAATTACTTTTTAAAATCAGTTCCACATCTAGTCAAATAGTATTCAGCAAATTATTACTGGGTTTTGTTTTTGTTTTTTTGACAATTTTTTCCATCAGTTGCCAAATAAATCTGTGTTGTTCAAAGAAGCCTAAATGACACAAGCACCCAACTTAGGGATGTAAAAACCTATTAAAATAGTTAACTGACTAAATGTTTAAAATTATATTGTTTTATCAGTTAAGCACCACACCACAGGTTGGGGGCTGCTCCAGCTGGGCTAGTTAACCTGTTATTGAATGAGCAGGCTGATGAGTCTACTGCTTATCAAGTAACCAGTTAACCTCTTACATCCCTACCCTAAATGTCACTAAAGTTCTGAAAATTCTATGAGATTTGAGGGCCCAACTGCACTTTGTGCCCTGGAAAATGTTCCCCTACATTATATGAGTATACTTTTTACTATTTACCAGGTCAGTTTCCATAGTAAACAATGGTGGCAGATATTGTTCTGAGGCAATTTGGTGATAATAAACATCATTGTTCACATGTGGTCATCAATGTATTTTCTGCTTTCTGTTTGAAGGCCTACATGATACAGAGCTATATGAACAAACGTTAGCATTATATATCAGAGTGGACTGTTAAAGTAAACAGTGAATTTCCTCTGCTAGATTTTTAAAGACCCTAGATGCAATTTAAACTGCTTCACTACAGCATAACCCACGAGGGATGTCTTGACTTTCCTCTGACTTTAATGGCACTTCTGAACAATTAAGAACTAAGTACAAACTATGCAGAGATACTGTGGAGGAGAAGCAGTTACTTTGCGGGGGAGGGGTGTGTATGTGTGTGTGTGTGATTTCCCCTTTTGTTTGTCTCTGTATAACTAAATTATAAGTAACAAAACCAGGAGTTTCAAGCTGACCTTGTGTGCTGTGACTACTGATTATTACAACAATTTCATCTCATTGTGACCTGGTACCTCTCTTGCCTGTTTTTACTGCATCTATCAGTTGTCTCTCCCTCTACACTTGGGTTTAAGTTCTTTTGGGGCAGAGTTTGTGTTTTTCATTAGCAGTGCCTATCACAATGAGCCCTGATTCAGGCTTGTAGGAATGGCCACAATCATCATCGGAGATCCTGCAATTCAAGGATGATCTCTACTACAGATTTACATACTGGTCCTGAGATGACTCAGGAGTCTGATTCTGGAATCGTGTAGACACGGATTTCCTGGCGGGTTAGCTGCCTGCTGGGACAGAGTTCTTTCCTTCTCCTTCCTTTTCTTTCTCTTTTAGCTTTGATGGCAAGGCCCAGGCCCTTCTCCTTAAAGCAAGACCACTGCCTGATGGGAGAATGAGATGCCATTGAGGTCAGTTGGTCACTTGCTCCTGCCAGCTTGTGATGTCCACATCAGTTTTCTTGAGATACTCTTTCAGTGTGTCTCTGTAACTTTTCCTCTGGCCACCCCAAGATCTCTGAGCCTGGGTGAGCTAAGAATAGAGGATTTGTTTTGGGAGACAAGAGTCTGGCATCTGCACAGCGAAGCTGGTGCAGGAGGGTCATTGCTTCAACTCTGGGGACATTGGCTTCAGCGAGGATGCTGGTGTTAGTGCAGCGATCTTCCCACTTAGTGCAAAGGATCTTCTGGGGGCATCATTGGTGGTACCTCTCCTAATTCTAAAGGGGCTGTTGATAGGTCACCCTGGTGTCTCATTCATAAAAGAGCAGAGGAAAACAGTTGTTTTATAGACCTGGATGTTGGTGAACTCGAATAAGGGCACAGTAGCAGAAGGTCTCTCTGGAGGGGGTTTATGGCAATGCTAACAATTCTTACACTTCTGCAGCTGACCAGGGCAGACAGAAATAAGGGCAGTGCTGTTCAGGAAGGCATGTGGCAGGCTGATCATTATGGGCTCATTCAGCTTATTCTTGGGGTATCCCTTGGTGTTGGGGTTCCTATGTCATAATCCCTAGGAAGGAAGAAGTTATAAACCTCACCTATTGTCTTATGGGGGTGGACTGCTCTGAGGTACTGGGACTGTTCCCTGAGACATGGGGTCCAGCTGGCATTAATGGAACCGGATCCAGCCAGACCTCTTGGAACGGCAAGTCTCTTGAGTAACAGGTGCTCTCAGCTCTCTTATGCATCTTGCTTTCCTAGTTCAATTGACTCTATTGCAAATTAGTCTTTCCAATAGCACTTTAGGCTATGGTAGGCAGCAAAAAGTTCAGAGGGTGAAAAATGAGGTAAAATAATAATCAGACATTAAAGTGAAATGAAATTTGGGGGGGAGGGGGAGACGTTGTTGTTCAAATAATTCAGTAATACAATATACAGTGAAAGGTTTGTGTTTCTGATGTTACAATAGGATCAAAATGTGGCTTCCTGCCTGTGGGTAACTCCTTTGAAAGAGAAGCCCCCTCATATGGCTAGGGAATGGATCGAACCTTGGCTCTGTCCCATGTGCACCAATCAGCATAGCTTTGCCAATTTGTAGTGGGCATGCTGAGAGATCTGGCACAGTGCCACCCCTAGAGCAAGGAGGAAACTGGTATCTGACTTGTGGCCTCTTTCAGGTGCAGCAAATCTGTGCATTGACCCTTGCTTAGGGGCTGCGAGAAGGCCATGATTTAGTCCATAATGTAGAAAAGAGGCAGTACCACAAACTCCTTCCCTGCATTTGCCTTTTTCCTCTCAAATTTCCCACTATTGTTACACTGTTTGAGCTCCATCAATTGTCCCAATGGCAGGAGCACTCATGTTGTTCAGTCCCCAGTATTTTAACCCCGATATGTGCTCCACACAGCTGTAGCTAACATAGTGCTTAAAATGTTACTGGCTGTCAGTACACTGTTGCTGCCATCTGATGATAACAATGGAGGGAGAGAACTTGTAGGTGACAAAAAGCTAATGATTGCTTTGTTGAGAATGTGATTATTTTATGCCAGTCAGTTTTACTATGAAAACTTTTATACCAGCTTTCTTGAAATTAAAAAAAGTTTTGGTTCAATTTTTTGGTGACAGGCTTGAGTCAGTTCCCATTGTATCCTCACCAGCTTGCTTTTGGTAATAATTTACAATACCAAAAGACCCGAACACCTCTGATTGTTAAATATGAATTCAGACCTAGGTCTGAAGTTTGTGGCCTGCACTGTCTTTCTAATGAGCAGGACCATAATCCTACTTCTGAACATTCACAACTGGATTTACACTTCATGGGCTAGTCTTACCTCTAATTTGACTTGTTTTCTAGACAACTTCCCTTCTGATTAGTGTACTTCGTTGATGTCTGACTCTAGAAATGCTGAAATTAGGATATTGTTCTGCAACCCAGAGAATCCAGCAGTGTTTGTGTCTTTCCCTGCGTAAATAGGTTATGAATATGCTTCTTAGAGTCACTGAAGGAAAATACTCCCAAGAAAAACCTCCTCTCTTGTCTTTAAGAAAAAAAAAACGGGACTGGTAAAATGCATTGTACTATGAAAGATAGTTCCAATTTACAGACTCATGAGCTTATGAGTGGAATAAGCTTCTACCCTTATCTTTATGTTACAGCAACGGCACCCACATACGATAAGTCTTCGCTGGCAGAATTTTGAAAAAAGTAATTCCAGTGCAGTGAATTTAAAATAAATGCTATCAAGGAAAAATATTTTTTGCTCCCCTGGAATAAAAAACATTATTGAAACTGTTGGAGGCCTCAGGAGTCTATTCATGCAAAATCTATTTCTGCAGTCAAAATATATTCTATTCTGCAGATTTTTTTAAATATGTGACTGAGACTTTTACACATAAAGAAATAGCCATTTGGGCCAGGAAAGAACTGGCATGTGGTCTGGTTTTAGGTGAGCACAGATTCTTGCATGAAAATTACAGTAATTATAGGTATTTGTAAACAGCCATTTTTGCACTTTAAAGGCCTAATCGCATGGTCAACAGCTGGAAGTTACTCTATGCAGATTCCTACCTAAAACATAATAAAAGTCACCCTTTGCTGCATTTCCACAAAGAAACAAATTATAGCACAAAAGAGACCTGCCAAGTGCAATCTTTCACCCTCTTCTGCTTCTTAAAGAGCGTGTGTGAATATTTTGATGTAACAAAAAAAGGGGGGAGATAAAACAGAAGGAATAAATAATGTATGTACTTCTAAAATGAATGCCTAAAAGAAAAAATAGAACTGATAATGCTGAAATCTGCTCCATATCAGCTTACCTAGTTCCTTTGACTTTAGAAGCTTACATGACATGTTTGGCACACAGCTGTTCCTTGTATTCTTTACATATTTGAAACTAGAATTCTTATTTAATATCATTTTAGTTTTTTCATTTCTGCCACTCATGTGCTCTAGTAAACCCATTGCAATAATTTAAAAACACATATTCTAACCAAAACATGTCAAAAGAACCTTAAAAAAATGGTCTTTGTAAAAACCCAGGCAACCTCATAAACAATGAACTTGTCTCCGACAGGGGGGAAAAAACCCTTTTCCCAGAAAAAGTCTGGAAAAGCAACTGAATTTTGTGACATATTCTCTCTTCTTCTCCTTTGCCACGTTATTCCATGCAGAACATAAGACCTTCACCACTGCCTTCTATCATTGCTGGTCTCCTACTGCAGTCATAGCTTCATCCCATGTCATTTTAATAGTTTTCAGTTCTGCTTCTATTGTGCATTTCCATGTTGTTCTGGGGGTCTACCTCATTGCCTTTTGCCCTGTGGGTTTCAGTCTGCCACCTGTCTTATGTTATTCAGATCACTCCTCTAAGTATGCCCTACCACTGCCATTTTTGTTCTGTAATTACCGTGTATCATCATGGATTCTCTGTCACTGACCATTTTTCAATTGAGATTGGACTTTTTTCTAAAAGATATGATCTAAGAGTTACTCTGAGGAAGATCTGTGGTCTATGTTTAATACATGAGGTCAGACTAGATTATTATTGTTATTATTGTTCCTTCTGGATTTGGAATCTATGAAGTCCTCTGCAAGTCAAGGTCCTCTAACTTCTTTGTATGCCTCATGGTTGTTCTATGGTCTATCTACCCAACCCGCTACCAGTAAAAAGATCACAGGTGACATAAGTCATCCTTGTCTGATGCCCATAGTAACAAGTGACTTCGACAGTTTATGGTTACGCGTTAAGTGGCATGCCATATTTTCACAGAAGCTCTGAATGATGTTCACAAATTTCGGAGGGATTCCATAGTGGGGTAGAAACTTCCATACAACTCTTCTATCCCCTGTATTGTTTACCACTCTGTCTGTGGAGATTCCCTACTGCTTTTCTGTCCTATTCGTTCTCACCACTGTGCTTTACTTCTCTACCCTTTACACATTGCTCTTCAAATATGTTTTTCTGCACCCCCCCCCCTCACTTCTGACTGTATGTCGACACTATTAGAGCCATAGCAGCAGAGTTGTAGTGCTGCAACAACACCACTGTAGTGCTGTGGTGTAGACACTTACAGCAATGGAAAGGATTATTCCATCACTCCAGTAAATTCTGCCCTCTGGTGAGGTAGCTAGGTTGATGGAAGAATTATTTGGTTGATTTAACTGCACCTGAGAGTCAGATTGACTCACAGGGTGTGAGATTTTTGAAATAGCTGATGTGGCTAGGTTAACATAAGTTTTAGTTGTAGACCAGACTTCACTCTCTCCCAAACTTTTCAGGCTTTCTATTTCAATAGGTTCCCCACCTTCTTTGGAAGATATCCGAAGTTGGAATCACCCTAGCTGTGTGTGTCTAAACTCTCATTCACAACCTTCTTCTTGTCTAGCCCCACTCCTTTCTGTAACAATCCCCTTCATTAAATTCTCCCTAGTTGGATTCCACAGTCTCATCTCTCTTCCTCTCTGCTTATGTTCCTGCAGTTTTCATGTCTCTATCGATACCATCTCCTTCCATATTCCTAATGGTCTCCCCAACCTGCTTGCTTCTAGTTGGTTTTCCCTCCAAAACATTTTTGGACTCTCTCACAGTCTGTGTAGTTTTCCTCAGGGCTCTCACCCTGGACCTGATCATCTCAGACTCATTTTCACCTTTCCCTGACACTGTGCTGGGTTCTTCAATTAATAGTCACTCCCTCCAGTACAAGGCCATCACATGCTTATCCTTCCTCTAACTACCTTAATCTATCAGCTCTCTCATTGAGACATCTCTCTTGGTTCCTTATTTACTCACTGACTCTCCCAATACGCATTTCAATATCTTCAACTCTTGCTTTTCCCCAGCTATTGACCATTGATGTGAGTTTATGAGAAAGTAGGTTCTGGGAAATCTCTCTATACATTTTCAGTCAGCCTTGCAGGGACACTTTTCCCCCAAGAATTAGTCCTACTTTTTAACCATCCATTCTACCTATTTTTGCTCAGAATCTACAAAATATAACTCCTGTAATGCCAGTTAGAGAAATACTCAGCTTCAGAGGTACCAAGATCTTGTACTGAGTTGGGATTTGGTGGCTAGCAGTTTTCCAGGAATATACAGCATCTGTAAGATGACAGGCTTTTGTATAGTAGTAAGCTGTGGATCAAAATATTTTCCACTTGTAATCTTTGGGGAAGAGAGTGAAATGGCCATTGGATTATGATGCAAGCAATAAAAAGATCAAAGTTACAGCACTCTACAACAGCATTGTCCATTGAAAAGTATCAGGTGCTCATGGGAAAAAATGTTCATGTAATATATAAGGCATGAAAAATTCTGTTACATTCTTCTTCCCACCATGATTGTAATGAAAATGGGAAATGGCACAAATGTAACCCGTTCTCATTACAATCGTTAGATTGTAATCTTGTGCTCTCCTTCTCAAGAGACTGCCAAATGAGATTTTAAAGTATGGAGAATAAAGGAGCAAATAGAAACTGGAAAGCAAAGAAGGTGAAGCATGATAGACTTTCCCTTTGTGTGTGTGTGTGTGTGTGTGTGTGTGTGTGTAAACACCTAATCAAAAAAGAGACAAACACTAAAGTTTTCAAATACTTGTACTCATTTCATCCCCACATATAAAAAAATCCCCTATAGTTTTTCCCCTAGCATTATAGGTTTATTTTAACAAATTAAAGTTTTCCCTTTGAAAATTGCAGCGAGAGTCCAATTTCAGACCTTAAGTGAAAGAGAGGATGGAGTGACTCAGGAGACTGACAACAGGATAAGGAGTTTTTCATCTGTAAATCACAGGTATGGCTCTAGCTCTGATTAGGTAGTGATCAAAAGTTGTTAATATTTTGTGGCTGCTATGAAAAGAGTTACCGATTTCCATCTAGTTTCCAGTCAGCACCAGGCTCAGGACTGAATCAAAGAGCAAAGAACATGAGCTCACCTCTTTACCTACAGATGTGGTTCCAGAGGATTTTAGGGGTGCTTTTATTCCTGTTTCAGATCTGTGAGAAAATGGAGTACTTCTCTGTCTTGTAACTCTCGGACTCTCTTAAACAGACAACATATGAAGAGAAGAATGTATCTAGTGACATGAAAGTTGGGGTCAGACCTAAGGCTGCCTTCCAGCAAAGCATGTGGGCACATGCACAACTTGGATTATGTGAGTAATCCCATTCTGCCTGGAGGGTGGAGTTTCTCCAGATCAGGCTCCTCAGACTTCATGGATCCCCCAAGATCCAGGCAGATCCTGGACAGCCAGTTGAGGCATATGACCATCAGTGAGGACACCATGCGCCTTCACACTAGTTCCTGTGGGCCCCATGATAATCCACCACAGACCCAGAACTCTTCCCCTCCATGTCCCGTGTTGGCAGGAGGCCAGAAGAACCAATGGGATACAGTGCTGAAATTTGAATTGTATATAGCTATAAGGTCTGCTCTTCCTTTGTGTGACTTCTAAGTTTAGGGCTGGAGGGAGCAACATGCAGTAATCAGAATTACCGCACCTACAAGAAATTCGGGGCATGGAAGTGGACTCAGCTAGGAAGGGATCATGAGTAAATAAAGGGAAAATGTGTATTTAGTCACTATCGGGGCATTTTAATTTGCTTTGGTTGTTTGGTTAAACTTCTCTGTGTGAATCTATGCCTTCCCTCCCCCATTCACTGTCTAAGAGTGTACCCAGAGATTTTCTCTGTGTTTTAATTTGTTTTATTCAATTGCTCTGTAACACCTGGAAACCAAATATGCTTTATCAAGTATATCTTTTTGTTTTGTTAATAAAATCACCTTTTTAAGGCGATGATTTGATTCTTATGTACTGGAATGAAACGAGAGGTCTCTGTGTGTGTCTGCCTAGCCTGAGAAGTCAGCATCAAAGACACAGTTTGTTTTCTTTTGCTTCTTTTTTCAAGCTTTCTTGTGGCACAGGAGCTTGGGGTACCCTTGGGGAAGGAAGTCCAAGTGCTTTCTTCCTGGTTTCAAGAAGAAAGAGATTTGTTTCACTTGGTGGTGGCAGCTACCCCCCTAAGTCAGTGAATCTGTGACTATGGGGAGTTTTTGTAAGCAGAGCCTATAGAAGCAAGGTATTTAAGGTCTCTTGCGGGCCCCCATCTTCTACATTCGGCATGCCAGCATGGTGAACAGCCCTGACAATTATATTTTACTAGATATGGCCAGCTGTAGCAGTACATTTTATTTGAAAAACAAAGCTAATTTTATAAACAAAAGATATTCAAAAGGCATACAATTATCCTGTGGGTTTCTTCTGACTTCAAAATAACCGTAGATTTTCCCCCGGTTTTGGAGGAGGGGGAGGTTAGAAAAAAAGTCAAATGTAAAAGTGAATCTTCATTTGTGAAGGTTATATCTCATTGCAAATTTTTATAGCTGAGTTAAAAATCCCTGATCATTTGGATTTATAATAAAATTGCTAACATATCTTTCTTTCTAACTACAAAGAGATTTCAAGGTGTGGGGCAAAGCTGCCTGTTTTGTATCAGGCTTGTGATACATAGAAGACTTTGCTTTTTCTGAGCATCCAGTCTCTTTACTTCTAAAGCCCACAAAACTTAAAAATAAAATTTTAATTCCAAAACTTTAAAATAAGTTAGCATTTCTGCTTTAGTGCTGTAATAAGTAGATCTAATTTAACCAGTCAGTACTTCCTTCTATTGGACATTAATTTTTTAAAGTCTGCTTGTTAATCAAATTGTTTTATGGTAAAATGTGTTTTATGCCAGAATTCCTCATTGTTTCTTTTTTTTTCTGTTAAGTGTCTAGGATAAATGAAAATAGCTTTTGAATATAAAAGAATCAATTAATGTTTCAATAGTGAAAAAAAGACTTGTTCCCCAAATGAATAACTTTTGTTCAGTGCTACAGATTGTTTCTCTTGCAGCTGTCTTTGAAGAATGTTCTGTCTGTGCCACCTGTTTATGATCTAATATAAGGGCAGGAAATTAGGAAATCTTGAACCTTAGCTCTCCAATTATGAGCAGTCACGAGCATTTTCCTTGTAAGAAGTAGCGTTAACCCCAGGAGGTTTGGGAAATCACATATATTGTAGAAAGCAACAAGTGACCACAAGTTTTAAATAAAAAGTGCTATATTTACAGGTAGAAATTAAAAGTTTGAAGCTGGGTTTAAATGCAGATTGGCCAATGCTTACATCTCTCTGCATCCAGGAAGGATCAGGGATCGGAAGATTTGGAACTTGGGTTTTGATTCAGGCACATCTGTTTAAGACCTGTTATGAAAACAAACCACTTATTAAAATACAGACAAAAGTAAAGTGGTGGACTGGAATGGCTAAAACCACAATAATCTTGGATTCTTAAAGGATCCCTAAAAGGGCTGGTCCTTGGTCAGGTATACTGATGTTCTAAGATATTTTTTGTTTTCCACACAACAACAGTAAATGAAAAAAAGTATTTTAAAAATGTGTAATAAATTGTTTCCTTGAGAACAATCCCAAATCCAACTTTGCTCCCCTGTTTTGTGTGTATTTCTGCTGGGCTTTTTAACATCCAATACCAGGCTACACTCAACACTGACAACTTAAATCACCTTTCCCTTAAGATCCCTCTAGCCTCCTTTTCTCTCCCTGATTCTATGCTCCCACCCCATTACCAAAGCTTGTGACCTCAAGTGACTCAACTGCTTCCCTGACACTCAGGGTGTCACCAATCCTACTGCTTTTTCCTGAACATCTGTAATTTTTTCCCTTTTCATCCTTAATGCTAAAATCATTGTTAATACCTTGATCATTTTTACTTCAGCTTCTGTAGCCTTGCCTTCTTTGAGGGCAGGGATAGGGTCCAGAGTGACCCAGACAGATTAGAGGATTGGGCCAAAAGAAATCTGATGAGGTTCAACAAGGATAAGTGTAGTCATGCACTTGGGATGGAAGAATCCCAAGCATTGTTACAGGCTGGGGACCGAATGGTTAAGTAGCAGTTCTGCAGAAAAGGACCTGGGGATTACAATGGATGAGAAGCTGGATATGAGTCAACAGTGTGCCCTTGTAGCCAAGAAGGAGAATGACATATTAGGTTGCATTAGGAGGAACATTGCCAGCAGATCTAGAGAAATGATTATTCCCCTTTATTCGGCTCTGGTGAGGCCACATCTGGAGTATTGTGTCCAGTTCTGGGGCCCCCACTATAGAAAGGATGTAGATGCATTGGAAAGGGTCCAGTGGAGGGCAACCAGAATGATTTGGGGGCTGGAGCACATGACCTATGAGGAGAGACTGAGGGATCTGGGTTTGTTTAGTCTGCAGAAGAGAAGAGTGAGGGGGGATTTGATAGCAGCCTTCAACTTCCTGAAGGGAGGTTCCAAAGAGGATGGAGAAAGGCTGTTCACAGTAGTGAGGAATGGCAGAACAAGGAGCAATGGTCTCAAGTTACAGTGGGGGAGGTCTAGGTTGGATATTAGGAAAAACTATTTCACTAGGAGGGTGGTGAAGTACTGGAATGGGTTACCTTGGGAGGTGGTGGAATCTCCATCCCTAGAGGTTTTAAGTCTCCGCTTGACAAAGCCTTGGCTGGGTTGATTTAGTTGGGACTGGTCCTGCTTTGGGCAGGGGGCTGGAGTTGATGACCTCCTGAGGTCTCTTCCAGCCCTATGATTCTATGATCTCCATTGCTAGTCAGCTGACTGCTTTCCATTTTTTCCAAAATGTTGTTTAAAAAAATAGTCTTGTCTGCACTGCCCATATCAGGTTATTCCCCAGGTTCAATCTTCTCTCTGAATCTCCATGGCTCTCCACATCCAGTTCAGTCCCTTTAGGCCCTAATAATCAGATTCTGCACAAGTCTACTCCAACCTACATATCTGCACTAATTTCATATCTTTCTCCTTTTTGGTCCCTTCATTCTGGTCATGTGTCCCACCTAACTGTTCCCTTCACATTTTATTCCCATTTCTTAATGTTGTCCTGGGTTTTTCAGCTTGAGAACCAACTCCCTCCTGAGCATCAGATGATCACACTCCCGTTCAAATTCCTCTTTAAAAAGTCTTTATTATGATGTGAGAATGTCAGAGAATTAAATCTCATAATAAAGATACAATATTGACACCATTTTGGGGGCTGGTTCTTCATCTGGTCATCAGATATAGAATATGGCCAAGGTTTTTAAAAGGGACTAGTGATTTTAGGTGTTTTGATTTTTGAGAGTCCATCTTGCATCTTCAGAAGTTCAGGTCCATTAACAGGAACTAAAATTGGAAAAGACAAAACTGAAATACCCAAAATCACTAGTTACTTTTGAAACCCTTGGTCTATATAAATACTAGAGCTGATTGACATTTTCTGAATTTAAATTTTTTGCTGACATATTTCATTAT